>CM016721.1:58701952-59386153 GCA_005771605.1 Scutellaria baicalensis | reverse complement strand
TGAATATAGATGCTGTTCACTTACCCTTTCTCCTCGCATGTGTTGGAGGGAATGAACTGTTGAAGAATCCCCCTTCAACAATGCCTTGCTTGCAAGAAATCCCTTTACACGCTCCATGATTTCATCGATAAGAGAACTGCTTGGAGGAAGATTCTTAAGAATAACCTAATGGAAAGAGCATGGTCAAATAAGTGAAAGCATTTGTCCAAGCAACTGAATTAGCTTAGTATCTTGATATGTTGGTTGATATGAATTCTAGGCGTGGCATAACATCACCATTAAGAAATTACCAGATTTTCGATAACTCTGACCCTAAGATATTCTTGTTTGTACATTGTATCTAACATTGCTTGAAGGTAACCCTCGATGTAAAGCTGCATTGTTTAAAAGAAAGATCAATAACCTTAAAGAAGCTTTCAGCGCTCTGAAATGATATGAAGACAAATACAATTTTTCGAGATGTTAAACAAGAAAAATGTCATGATCATTGGATGCTCTCTCTGTTTATGACTACAATGCCGATTTCTTTTAATCTTTACTCACCTCATCAACTCCAGGACTTCTATCAAGCTTGATTTTTCGATCTGGCCCACCTTCCATGAAAGCACTACCAAGAACTGATGGTTCCATAGCTAATTTGAGAATTCCTTGGTGAAAACCATTCACCTATGAATTTATGTGTTTCAAACTATCAACAACAAACAGATGCACAAGTTGAATTGTGAAAATAAGAAGAAGCAGATAAATCAGACCATCCCATTAACACCACTTGTTTCTGCTCCCTTAAGAATAGAGTCTGATACTTCAGTGACTGCAGCAAATACTATATTGGACCCCGCTGTTTTCAACTGCAAATAAAACACGTATTGAGGTTTTATTGCAACTTAAAACAACTTTGACTGTCCTTTGATAGAAAAGGCATACCGTCTTTCCTAGATCACCAAAGTAGCGCTTTGTTCCCGAAAAACCTTTGTTATCTATGAATTTACTGATCAGCTTGAGTGTGCCTGATTCACACAAGAATAAATGAGGTGAATAATTTTTATGGACAATTATCTAACATACTTTGATTTTAAATTACAATATTTCCATAAGAACACTCTAAGACGGTAGTGTCAATTCTTTTGATGCAGGAGAAAAATTCTAATGAAAACCACATGTAGTTGACATATAATTATTCAGTAGTTTGAAGAGCATCAAACATGCACTCAACTTCCACGTTTATATGCTAGCAAGTAGCATCATATGACAAAGGTTAAGTGGTGTGAGGGTTGGACTGTTTTGTACAAAATTTTATTTATCAAATTAAGTGCAATTGTAGGGTATTACAAACGCAGGTGGAATCACCAATATTCACCCTCTTTCTCATGAGTATTTTAAGGATTTTCCTACCTTTGTTGATGAGTCTAACAAAATATAAATAGATTGATAAAAGTAGGAAAGTCTGAAAATAGTTATAAGAAAGAGGATGTCGCCACTCATAATGGTGACTCCACCCATTTTTGTAATATTCCACAATTTGTTAAAGAGATTTTGAGGCGCGCATTTTAGCATCCACTTCTAGAAGACGGAATTTCCATGAGGCACGTATGGGGCATTAGGTCTATCTATCTCAATGAGATGGACAAAGTCAAATATCTATTCAAGAATTACAATCAGGTTTGATGAAAGCTTGTTTGAGAGCAAGAGAAAATTGATCTTAGAAAACAAGATTTCAGCAACCCGAAACATAAGGCATACAATATGAGATATGATGATACATGTAGGAAGGTGGAAAAATCATCTCTATCTATGTTGCCAAGTCCAACATAAACCTTTGTTTGGAAATGGTTTCCAGGTGAAAAAAAAAAAAAAAAGTTTTAACATAGATATGTCTCAGCAGAATGAAAAGAACTAGGTCTAACAAAAATAGGAAAGAAATACGAAGATCTTAAGAAGGATTATCAATTGATAATTCAATTTAAACCCATATATATATATATATATCTATATCTATATAAGAAAAGAAAAGGAGTTCAGATTAGACTCGATGATTCTCGTGTCTTAACATATACTAAGTCCAAGAAAAAAACATAATTTGGACATGTAAATATGTATATAGTACATGTTAAAAATAAGAAAGAATCATGCACGCACAATTTGAAGACAGGATGGTATTTCACATGTACAAGTTGGCAAGAAGATAAGCGATGCCCGACAAAAACAATTGTGGAAACCACAAAACAAAAGAAAGTCTCATGCCAAGAAACAAGACAAGCTGGCAATTGACCATAACATAAGAGAAGGATTTCAAATCCACATTTGAAGTCCGACAAAGACCTTGGGTTGGAAGTAGATAAGGCCATCAAAAAATTTCATCAACTCTTTCATGGGAAAAATGGTTTAGAGAAACCTTCTAATGTGTAATATCGGTAACTTATCATGTCAGGCATGTAAATAAGTATTCTTCTCCAATGGTAGAGAAAATATCTTTGTAATATTTCAGTTATTTCATCAATAGCATTCTCTTTGGTCTAATATAGTATGTGGGATGTATCCCTTCCACACACTTAATGTCGGAAAAGTGAGATAGAATTGTGTTTTTCTTTGCTAAAGGAACTGGTGCGAATCATAGGTTGCAGTTGAATGGTTGGGCTGCAGGTTGCAATCTATAAAACCGAGCGGGATAATAGGTGAAGTTTGGGTTCGACCAAGGTATGTTTTTATCAGATATTTTAATAACAGAACTTGTTAGGTTCAATATTAATCAGTTTTTCTTAATGCCTAGTCTAATAAGAATAATTGAATGAAAATAGAAATGATTATGAAAAAAAATTGTTTGATTGCAAAGCCACCACATGAGAGGCGACTTCACCAATTTCTATAAACCAACAATCCACTGTACTTTGTAATGCTTATTAGGAACCAAAAATTTTAGACAAAAACTTATATACCCCTGGGGCACATAGGGACACGGATCTAGTTGTTATATATATGCTCTTCAGGTGTTATATATATATTCTATAAGTGTTATAAATATATATACTCTACAGGTATCATATGTATATAAGAGTATACATGTGATATATACCTGGAGAGTATATACGTGATACCTGTAGAGTATATATTTAACACCATTTGATTATTAATTTGGGGGCACCGTTCCCCCGGGGCACACAAATGTCACTCTAAATTTTATTTTAAATAGCGCATAGGTTGGGAATTTGCTAATCCAAAAAAGAGTAGAGACTTATTATATTATGAGTGGAAGGAAGGAGCTCTTTCATGACCATAATTATTGTACACCTTCAATACAGATTATGAGGGAAAAAATTTGATGTTAGTGAGCCATATGATAGGAAACTATTTCTTGCACTTTGGTGTGCACACGAATGCTTCAAATAACGAAGAACAGCAAGGAATAAGTTTAATATTACCACATGTAAACCAACCGGTGCAGCTACACTAGTGGAAGGATAGGCATCTATCTCTCTGTTTCTTGCTCTAATTCTAAGGCAGCTGAACTCCAGCCATTCATCTTCAGCTAATTTTTCTACTAACTACAAAGAAATTTAAAGATAGGAACAGAGTAATAGAGACTTCCAAGCAACTCTAAGGTTCTGTGCAAATCAACTTCTACTTTACCATTTGCCCAATGTCATCGATCTATCATGAGTCAAGGCCACCCCTTCCCAAGAATGCAGATCGTGGAGGAAAAAGAATAAAGAAAAGCAGATCTTACACTAACCACATTTCCTGTTTCTGAGACATATGCCTAAGGAGTGAGTTAAAAAGAAATCCAAAAGATTAGTTTCATTCAGCGAGATGCCAATGAGAACCACCTTGTATATCCTATTTGGTTTTCATAGATGTCCCAGTAAAACTATAAGAGAACACTAAGCAATAAACCTTTTCAAATCACAAGCTGGTGTTGCAAGAATACAAAGAGAGAAGAAGAGATACCCAGGGTTACACCAGGAAGATTAAGCAAGCCACTTGAAGGATCAAAAAAGACATCAAGGGAGGATGAAGCTAGATCGTCGAATACAGAAGCAAATGCTGGAGGAAGCAATGGGCTTCCCTTTGCAATATAGATTGCTCTCATGGCATACCTACAAAACATAAAGATAATTATTTAGGGACTCTGAGCTACAGAAACAAAGGAAGGAACACAAGAGATCAAACCGTTAATATTGTACCAGGAATAATGCTGTGCGCATTTTATACTCAACTCACGCAGTGTTATCAAAGCATGTGTCACAAGGACCCCATTGAGCTCAACAGTTTTTCTCTTAATGGCAGGTATCTGGGAGGAGAGGAAGAAAAGTGATATGGTAGATAACAGAAATAAACCAAAACAATATAACAGTTCCATACTGGAGAATCAAAAAGGAAAGAGAAATATTCCACAAGCAATCACTCTCAAACCTTAATCACACTATGGAGCAATGACCTCATAGTCTCTTGGGTTGAACTGTAGCTGTAATGTAAATCCCCAGGAAGGAAGCTTGCCACAATCTTTATTAACACAGAGAAGCACAGATTAGTTACTTGGCATTATTGACTAATAAATAGTCATAACTCAGGAGAAGTAAGAGGTAGAGGGTGGTCAGACCTTTATAGGGTGGATCTCAAAATGATCAAAGTAGTATTGTTGACTAGGAGTACAAGAATCACTGAGAGATGATCTCCAAAATGGAACAATTTTCATCAGAGTCTCCTCATCAAGGTTCAAGTCAAGAGGCTGCAAAGATGATGGAGTTTGACAAACAGCTTTATGAAAAATGATTTCATAAGATAAAATTTATTGACAAACGACCATAAACTTTCTTGCAATTGTCACTCATAAAGCATAGATAAAGCACACATGACACATTCGTACTTAAATCGCATTACCTGCAGAACAATAGAAAGATACTTCACTTGTTTAACAGAATAATTCGTTGGAAGTAAAACCACTGCAACATGAAGGATGTGTTCATTTGCATCAGATTTTTCTGATTGGTGCCTACGAAGCATTGCGGCGAAAGGAGCACCAGCCCACTTCTCATCCACACTCAATGACTGCATTTATTAATTACAATTATCAGCAACACATACAATCTTGAGGTATAATGATAATGAACCACAAATGCACGTACATGCACTCTGATTTGGCTATACTTTTGCTGGCTCGTGATCATAGCATCCAAATTAACTCTTTCAAGCCTCGCAATAATTATAGGGACAGAGTTGGATGGCTCATCTAGATCTGCTTCCTTCACAAAATTACAGTTTATAAACAATGCAAGTTTATGAAACCATAAGAGAAATTTTTGAAATAATACAGTTAAAACAGTGTAATCCAACAATTTAAAAGATTACCCAGTCACATTTTTAAAAGGACGATTGATGAATGTTACAGATATTCTATAACAGGACTCAGTCACATTTTCTATAATAGGAACATTATCAATCCTGAGGAAAAGGCATTTTCTAATGCTACGTAAAAAATGGGGTAAATTTTCTTAATGCCAGTACACAAAGGAGGTTTGCATGTCACAAATTGGGAGAATTTTTACCTACTTTTAATTCCAAGGATATCCAAAAGGTGATATATATCCAGTGACGCCTAGCTGAGCAAACTGAAAAGTGAATCTAGTTTTCTCGATATAGAAACACCATGTCTATATTTCCCTTCATATGTACTGCCTATGTCAAGCTCAAGGAGGTAGTTTTCTTGCTTCAACTTAAAGTTGCTGAAGTCAAGCTAATTATGTCTCATCACCACATGCAGAGTGAACTTCTAAGATCAATAGAAAAGCAAATATCAAACGTAGATGAGCGATTAACGCGTTATGCCTCCAATTGTGTGAATAATTCTACTAAAATAATCATACATTCTGAATTGAGGTTCATTTATTTTCTTTTCTTGTGGGGGGCGTGGGGGTATTGGATTGCATGATTGTGTGTTAACGATGAAGACAGTAATAATACTAACTACAAATACTACAGATTCCAGCTAAAACTGATTATAATATTTAGGCTGCAAAGACGAATAATACATAAATGCATAATAATCAAAAAGAAAATAAAATAAGGTGGATGGAAAATGCAACACTAAATTCATAAATGAAAACTGACCTTAGCATGCTCTAGCAAGTGGACAGAAAGATAAGAGATTCTCAGCCGCATCTTTATACTGGAGTTGAATACTATATTCACCTTATGACTATCAGTCAACTCACAAATCCTCAATACTCTTGTGGTGCCTTCTGCATATACTTCGAAACCCACATTTGCACTCTCTGAACGAATTGGCCGATTGTAAGTACTGTGTTTCTGATCTTCAGGCTTTTTTTCCAGGGGTAAATGAAATCCCAGACCTCTGGTTTGCTTCTTCCGGTAAAATGGTTTCCATGACCTCACCTTATCTAGATTAATTTCTCGCAATAGGTGCACATCTGTGTGGAAAGAATTACATAACCAAGGCAATAACCTGTGTCAACTAAATTGCACTAGCAGGAATTTGGAAAAGATATTCTGCTTCATATGAAATAGGGTTAATTTATCTCTCGTGTATAGCTGATTCTTAGCAACTTCTCTCCTCTAAAGTTAGTTCAAAATGGAAGTGATTTCATTTCAAATTCATATCAATCCAAATACCACCGATGGTATAATATTATGAATTTCAGTCCACCAATAACAATGATAGAGGGAAGGGAATGATTTCAATAAACGGTACTTCAATATAAAAAAGAACTACAGATTACAATACGTAATCTGCCCACAGATTGCCAAATATAATCTGCCCAAGTTGTAGCTGTTCCAATAATAATACTCAATGACCATCCCTTAAAATGATTAGGGTACTTAAATACTAAACATAACCCTAACCTAATAATGACCATGGGCCAAAGACTCCTACTAACTTGAAAGACCAACGGACTCAAATAACGATAACTGGAAAGCACACGAATCAGATGCTGCATCCACAAGAGATCCAAACAACAAAAGAAACTAAAGGCATAAATCAGATTCATTTCAATAAAGATAAGACATATTGTTAAACTAAAAATGTTAACACTTGATTGAATTGGTAACATGATTCAATGGTCCGCTTCAGTAAACTTAAATTCCAGTGTACATGCAGCAGAATATGAACAAACCCATCATCAAACATATTTACCTGTGAAAGATTATTTTCCTAAATCAAGTCACTAATATTAAGGTCAGGTGTTCAAGACTTCATTCTATGGATTGTAACAGCAGAATCTTTCCACATTTAAAAAATAAAAAAATGTAAGTTATTGTATCATCTGTCTTTCCCAAAAAATTGAAAATACATTTGAGTAGGACTCTACAAACATATAGAAGGTAAAGAGTGAAGGATAAAAAATTGCTCAAAAATTTCATTACACATTCAAATTTTGACTAGTGAGCAATAAATAAATAATCAGAATATAATAATTACCATCAAGTTGGACGACTAGCTTATGCGGAAGGGTCACATCATCCCAGACGTAGTTAACACTAACACCAGCCCCTAAAGTCTCTGGCTCTGCTGAACCCTGAAAAATGAATGACTATAGTTAAGAAGTGCAACCAAAAAAAAAAATGTGAGAAGAATAAAATGGACTTCACATCACAACTTATAATAGGAGAACTACAGATCACCTTTTGATAATAAGTTAAAGGAGCATCACGTAGACAGTTCTCAATTCTGTAGGGTAGATTTGTAACTTGTGATCTGCGGAAGTGCAAAACTATGGTAGCCCCTTCTTCCACTACGTGAACAACTGCAAATTCACCTAAATTGTCTTTGGATGAAGGGTTATCTGGTCGATTTTCTGAAAATTCCATGGACTTTTTGAATTTCAGAAAAAAACGACCTAATGAAGCCACACATACAGGTCCTGACCAACCAAGTCCAGTCTCATTCAGTCGGAATTGAATGAAAAATGACGAATCTTTTTGAGATTTTGTATGCTTTTTTAGAATATTTTCAACAACGCTAGACACTTTCTTGTCTTTTATTACTGTCTTCAACCTTAAAGCCATCCTCTCTTTGCTGTTGATGGCAATCAACTCTTCCATGTCCTTTTAAGCAGAGTCAGCAGACAGAGAAAAATATCTCAGCACAGCTCAACACTTGTAAATAACACCATCAGTATGACCGAGAATGAGCATACCTCCATAAAACATTGGCGGACAGCAATTGCATCTTCTGTTTCATTGCATACAACATACCTTGAGCTTAAAGATATTATTTGATTATCTTTGTTGAGTGATGGCCTCAAAGAAACTGCCAGCCTCATGATAATTTTTGATCCAAACAATTCTTCAGCCTCGAGGTCTATCTCTGTAAAGCCTGATAACACATCCAAGTCCAATTGTGCCTCTAGCGCTTTGTCCTCCAACAACTTGAAGCACAATTTGTGGCATCTAGCATTGTGAAAAGGCATATAATATAGGAGCTATATGAACAATTTTACAATGATTTAACAGTTTGCTGACTATAGATTGACTTCATCTCCACTTGAATTTATTGATTAAAGACTTTCCACATTAAATTGTAGTTTGCTAAAACAATCATATTTTCCATAGGACTTTACTAGAAGTTTATGGTTATAATTTACTTGAGAAATCAAACATATTGGTATGTGTTTTATTTAGGTCACATCTCAGGGGAGAAAATGTAGATAACTTAATTAACTTACATAACAATCATTTGCTACCAGAATAACACGAAAGTAACAGCAAGGAGTCCCTTTATCATTCCCAATGTAGTTCGAATCACTGAGCAAATTTAGACTTTATCATTATTCCTTACCAACATGCCTAGGGAAACATTGAAATAAATATAAATGGCTTAATTGCTGAATTCATGACATTTGCTTTATTGCAATTTTAATCAAACATTTGAATATTGACCAAAAAATACATGACTTTAAGTACTTTATGCAACCCATCGGGGAGTTTTTCAGTTTCATTAAGATGATGTTTCGATAATTTGACACATCAGCTACCAATATGGAAAAAAGAAAAGAAAAATCCACATGTGACAAAAAGACGTCTCACTTAATCTTATTTTTTGCAAGAAAAAACTTATTTTTCTCTTCTTCCTCATGTATGCATGCACTTTCTCTCATTTTTCCTCGCCTTTCCCTCTTACCCAGCCACCTTTGGCACCACTACCCTCCAAAAACAGTGTTATATAGATAGAGATTAAAACCTCAAATAGTTTAACGAAATGCATGCATGAAGTCCGGTTCAAGAAAAATGATTATATTCTTTTTTTCTGGAAAACTGTAAAACTGCGCATTGATTCAGGTTGTACAAAAAACTAAAGACATGTATTTTTTTGTCAATGCCTAAATATTGTTTAAAATTGCAATCAACCGTAAAGATCGTGATTTTTTTGGCAATTTATTCACTTAAATTTATTTCCAAGTTACCAGCTGACATGTCGACTTGCACAGACACTACAAGTTGACAACAAAGATAAAGTCAATCTGACATTTGTTTCGAATTGTTTAAATTATCTAATGTCCTCCTCCTTCTCCTCTTGCAATTAACCAAATGTTTGGTTAGAATTGCAATCAAAGTAAACATCATCATTTTTCTATCAATTGAACCTATTAACTTTGATGATGGGAACTTCTGCACATACATTAGAGAAGTTAGTTTAAGTGGGTATCACATACTATGTTAATTGAACTAAAAAGCTATGTTGCTCAGACTCTTTCGTCTTGAGAGACATATCCAAGTCGTCTCGACGACACTACACTGACATGACACAGTTACCCAAGTCTGAGCAACACAACTAAAAAGAATTGTGGTTACGTGACCTTTAAGAATATATCAACATATGTAAAAATGTAAGATGAAGAAACAACAAAGAGCAATATTTACTTTGAGAACCAAGATGTGATGGAATAAGGAGGCAAATATGACCCCAACTCTGGAGAAATGCTGGTACGTAATCTTTCTATGTCATCCCTGCCAAAAGCATTATGTAGTTAGTGACAAAATTGTACCTATATTTAAAAATTATGTAATAATTCAACTGATACCTAGATGAAGGCTTCTGGTTGGCAGAAAAGCAAAACAATGGAGTGCTTGTACCATTTTGAACTGCATATGAAGTAAATATACCTACCTGAAAAACAGCCAGAAATTTATGAAACTCAACTAGAGATGCATGTGTGTTTAAAGTTGTAGGGTAAGTACCTCTAATGTGCCTCTGAGCCCACGAGACAACCTCAGCATAGCAAAATACTTCCCACCACCGAAGTCCAACTCAATGTCCAAATGAGAAATATCTCCTTTTTGCTTTAGTAATTTTCTTACCCAGTCACGACTATTGACTGGTTTACAGCTTGAGCCAAAAGAAGTTAAAGTGACAACAAAGTAAATGGTATCAGGATTAGCATAAAAATTGACAGCTGATCCACATGAAATAGTTGCTTGATTCCATGGCTTATCATTGTTAAAGGTGCTGTGTGGATCTGCAACAAGATTGATGTTCATTAACATAAATATTAAACACACTAAACAAAAATCCTGAATACACCTTTCCACATCAGCTACCTTTATCGGTCAAACTGACATGTATCTCTGTGTGCAACAAATTTGAAACCTGAATTGTTGGAAGAATAAAAATTTCCTTTTGCTCTTGCATTGCAACTGGTGAATTTCTATTGGCAGGGGCTTGACCAAAGTTATCTGGATTTACAACAGGTATTGCATTTGCAACAGTTTGTATCAGAAAATATATATTAGCAACAAAGCCTTCTTCAGATGTAAGAGTGCAATTCGCACTGTTCAGTGAAAACTTTCGTGAGTCGACAGCAAATGCCTTCCGCACTTGGTAGCTTAATTTGTCAAACAACCCTGATAGGCGAATTGGTTTCCCACCTTTAAGATCATCTGACCACTCTACTGATGACTTCTTAAAGTTACCTGAACCATCTGCAATGTTTGGTCTGAAAGAGAATTTGTAGTTCCCTACAGATCATTATTTAATGTGATGAGTTTCAGGGAAAAACAATTGTAGCAAGACACTACTTTTACATTGTGAAAAATAAGGATGAAAGAATGCAGCAATTCAGAACAAGATGAGAGAATAATAAGAAAGCTCAAAAAAATTAATTTGGTACAATCATTCCATATTGAACCAACAGCATAAAATAAGAAAGTAAAGGTAATTATATTGATAAGACCATCATAAAAATAAATGTGGAAACCTCAAATGATGTAGCACCTCAATTGTTTTTGGAAAGATAAGGTAGCATTACAAAGTAACAAGCAACATCTTTCCGTGATTTTCTTACAAAAAAAGTTACTTCAGGAAATGTTAGTTAGTATATCAGGTATTCAAGATTAATATGGCCAACATGTAAGTGAACCACTGTACTCTATCAGTCAATGAATGGCATAGAACGACAATGTTTGTACTAGAAGAATATATTCCTTCATCATCCCTTAATCACTTCATTGTCCATACAATTCATCATTACAAGGAAACCACTATAAAATTTAACACCTTAGTTAATAAAACAAATAAACCTCTTGTAGGTTATGCTACATTACTCTAGATACGTGGGCATCAGTCATACAAACACAACTTATACATTGTACATTTTGACAGAGAGTCACGCAAAATATTACAAAAGATAATTTGCTTTGAAATTGAAATTAATATTGTGGCTAGAATCCATTCAGCATGACAAACCAATAGAATTCAAGATGATTCTACATGTTCATATCGTATATCAATTAGGCCAAGAGAACCTCAACCAACATATTCATAGTGGAAGTAAGGACGAGGTTACAAATCAATACCAAAATTTAAATATCTGCCTACTATACATGAAAGATATTATTCAATCTATACAAGGAATATACAACATTCTCAGCAAGTGTGACAGATGAAATTCTTAAACTTCCTCACAACTGATAACTTACACTTGCCTTCAGATATTTTGCTTCAAAGAAGATGAAATTGTAACAAGCTATCAGTACAGAAATGTTTGACCCTCTATTCATAATAAACACATCAAATCTGAAAGAAATTATGTAACCAGTTCCAACATTCAACTCAAGTTAACATGAAAAAGTAAAATCAAAACTACAGAAGATATAGATCAACTGGCACTAGCTGAACCTATATATCTTTGAGAATTTAGGAAAGAATTCAAAGACCAAAATTCTAGGCTTTAAAAGAACTGAAAATCATGGAAAATCAAAGCTGAAAGATCAATAACTTTGAGGATACATCCTCTACCAAATCACTTTTTATCTTTTCCATTTTGCATGTTCTCAAATCATAACAAATTTCTGAATATTGTCGAGAATAAGATATAGAAACTTATATTAACTAAATAGCATATCCACTGAACTAAAGTAAAGAGACTTGATATTCAGTTCAAATGACCTAGAATACTTACTCTGCACTGGAAATACTGTTGTATTTCTATTTTCTTACATTTTCTCTTTGTACATCACATATTGGCAACTCAGATTTCAAGTTCAAGATAATCGCACTTGATCAGTCATAGTTGCCTGCTAGTTTGGTAAGAATAGTAGGAGTAATCTTAAGGTTCAATTCAATTATATACACTCAGCAGAAATAAGCTCCAGTCATATCAATATCATAAAGATGGATTTTCAGTTTAATAGGAAAGTCATTATCAAACTACGATTATTGACTCCGAGGAACTTTGTACCTAAAGTCTATACCTAAAATCTTAAGCTCATTTCTACTATTGGTTGATCCAAGATGCATATACAGCAGTTAGATTTCAGAGTAATGGATCAGATTTAATAAATCGAATTTTGTAATTCTTCATCAAAGTACAGAATTAATGGAGAAATGAAGGCAAAACATACCAACACTTAGAGATGTTAAGGCTTTTCTAAAACCACCAGACAAATCAATAGCACTAAATGCTGTCACAGCATCATCTACAACATCTCCAGCTTTCAGTACTAGCGAAGCAGATTCAGATTCCTCATTTTGAGGCCTTTTGAAAAGCAGCTCCAGAGAGAAATCGGTTTCATTGTGAATCATTAGTAGAGGAGAAACGACAATTGACAAGCCATCCTAGTAACACCACCAAGGAAATAAAGAAAGCCAAATTAATTCTTGAAAGGAAAAATATAAGCATCTCTAAAAGTCAGATGACAGAGATGAATTATACCTCAATTCTCTTGCAAATTTCAACAACGATAAATGGACCAGGATAAGATTTGGAATCTGATCGAGTGACACAAAAAATTAAAAGTTAATCCTCTCCTCACAAGCCATAAAAAACAATTATCATCACTTGCATAATACCAAATAAGACCAAACATTAATTAATTTATTTCATATTAACAGTCTCCATTATTCTACCTCATTTTCCCTGGTAGCCTACTATGTTCTCAATCGTAACAATGTCTTGAAGTTACATAGGTAACACTCACGAACCATGTTTGTAGCTTAGATCAATAATCTGGGATAATATTATACTGTATGTTCTTACACACCACAAACTGAGAGCCCTAAGTTTTGAACATAGTAGAACCCATGCACTGAAAACTTATTAGATAATTTCAGGTACTTTCTTCCCAGAGTTTTGAACTACTCTAAAATGCATTTCATCATACGAGCTACTGTTACATTAAGTTGGTGGAAATCACCAGGCTGAACCACATGTGGCACAATAGTCCCCATTCCATTTATTAAGTCGTGATACTGGCTTCAGCTTGTAGCATTAATAGTCATGGACTGCTGGACAACTTTAGCTTGATATTGTACTTTCAATCATTACATTCAACCATTAGCATTCTTTTCATTTTAATTGTATATTGTATCAAACTTGAATTGCTCAAATCTTGAAACATCATTTACTTTACACAAACATTCAGCTCCATGTGGGGCATACATTATACTGTCCTGGATGAAAACTATTGTGAACTATGGCCAAGCACAAGTTTACTGAGACAAGTGTGAAATAATTCACAGAAGCTCTTCAAAAAACATAGGATTTTCAAGCATAAGTAAATAATTCCTAGAAGCTCGTCAAAAACCTATGGTTTTCAAGCATAAGTTGTGTGTGTGTGTGTGTGTGTGTGGGGGGGGGGGGGTTGTTCTGTACCTATACAATCTGATTTCCCAAAACTACATGTGTATTTTAACCTTTACAAAGGTATTAGCTATAAAATAGCTTGAGAAATTTGCGTGAAATTTCCGGAAGGCAAAAAATACAATCAATTTTTTAATTGTCGATCAGAAAAGTTTGGATTTGTTATCCACAAATTATTCACTCTAACAAATATCATTTTCTGGGGGCCCAATTAATCTACATCATCTACTAACATTGTTGTGAAAAGGAACTTCCACTTAGCAACTACAAATAATTTTGATAAATGGCCTATTTATGCTAATTGTTTATTATCATTGTTACCAATTTTGGAAAAAAATTCAATCAACCTGTAACACTCTTATTACAATAAGGAGATACAATAACATCAGTCAGCAATTCAAAATAACTTCAGCGACAATTATCATATATAGCCATCTTGTATAGTACATGAATTTATAATCACTAAAGGAGCAAGATAATTCACCTTGGGATGATACAATCCGGGTCCTCCAAGCAAATTTTCGAGATTCTAAAAGTGAAACATGAATAGGAGAAGTTGAAAGGAAACCTTGCTGGACGAGCTGCAATGAAAAGAAAGATGCTTCTGGCGGTTGATTTGCCAGAGCTAGGTACCTTAAAAACATGTGTGATACAGTGAGCCACCATCAAATATTGAGATAAGCAAATGAATATAAACATTCAAGTAACATCCAAGAAATGATAGCAAAACATGCTAAATAAAGGCTTGCACATCAAGACGGACGAGAGGGAGAATGCATATTATGTAACTCAAGTAGCTGCTATTGAACTAATACCAAAATTCAAAGATGTTTTCATTTTCTGACAGGAAACTATTAAAATCCCTTCTCTAACACGGTACTTTAGATGGCAGAAAACTCTTAAACATTCATCATGACTTATCATTTATCATCTACTAGAATCATGGTATGCTTTTCATATTTATCAGTTGTGTTGTTCATTTCACATCCCACAGCCACAGAGTATCATGTTTTGTATTATAGTTTTCCTTTTCTTATCACTGGATCCAGGCAAATGGCAATGTTCACAAGAACAAGATTATGAATCTTATTGTTCGGGCCTAGAAATCAATCATTAAATACACCATTGTGATAAATGGTTGTCAGGATCTTACTGAAGAAGGAATGTATGAAAGCTTTTCAAACCTTTTCACTCTATCTCTTACACATACCCAATTCAAAAAAGTATCAGAAGTTAATGCTGACACATTTTTATGAATAATATCTTCTGATCCATGTTTTACATGTACAAAGACCTCATAAATAAACTCCATGCGATGTTCTACATGTAAAGATTACAAAAGGATTACAAATATACAATTTTCACTGGAACAAAAAACAAGAAAGCACTGGATGGCAGGGGCTACCTTAAAAGGATGGTAGCAGACTGTTTGGAAGATATTGAAGCATCCTGATTATCATAAAACTGGCAAATAAGGCTCAAGCAAGATCGATTTTCAACCTGCCATTTAAAAACACAATTGTGCATCTTCAATATACAAGAAGAGATGGGCTTACATCACATATCATATAATATAAAATGTACAGACAGAGTACATGGATGAATCAGAAGATCCAAAAATCGAATAGCAAAAGATAATTGATGGAACATACAGTATATGGTTTGCTATGATAAGATAATTGCAGCTTTTTTCGAAACTGTCCAAGAATTAGCATAAAAAAGATAATGTGCAAATCAAGTTTGAAGTTTCACAAAGGAAGAACTCTTTGATACATTAAAGTTTATCAATCACATTGATCAAGAGCATACTTTGCAGTCACAGTTGGTATGCATCTAAGTTCAGCTCATTCAAGAGAGACCAAAAATAAAAATAAAAAACTAAATTAAGTTTGGCACGCAGCTCTCCATTATACACCAAGCATTGAATAACCAGCACAAATTTTCATCCCACTTCTCCAAGCCTAACAAATCATCCAATCAGCATTTTAGTTCAACAGAAACAAAAGAGTGACCAAAAATTTTATTAGAAGGATCATGCTTCAAGTAATTCCATTTTCATAAAGAAATGGGGGGTCCAGAACCACAACTTTGAGTTAATATAAACTAAAGCAGGATCATTAAAGAGATATTTGATGGGAAATTAGCTAATGGTTAAAACCTCTAAAGGAAGTCAAAAAAAATTCTCTGAAGAATAAGAAATATTATAGCACTTAGATAAAGTGGTGAAGGGCTGGGCAAAGGGAATAGACATATGTCATTCTAAAGTTCTAAGTTTCAACTGACCAAATATCATTTTCATCATCTGTCACCAGCTTTCACACATAGTAATATGTGGAGCCATGTAACTGTAGCAAACAGCAAATAGTTCACAATCATTTATTCGGAAAACTGCCAGAACGCTACTTAGTAGTTTCTGGATCGTACTTTAGAAAATGAATAACTCAAGTATATCATTGCCAGAATTCAATTTAGTAGCCTCTAGATTGTACTTCAGAAAATGAAAACAGACACAACATAATCACTAATGAGTTGAGAACAATTTGATTCTCGAAAAAGGGAGATTTTTTAAGCATTACGCAAGAAACACAGGGATGAGATATGCAACAGGGATGTAAATGCACAGGGTTAGTTATATTTTGATACCTCTCATGAATATAAATACAAGCAAATAGTTCGAGTTCCATGTCTAGGTTTTGAAACCTAAATAGATCGACAGAGTCAACTGGTTCTATGTCAAATATAAACAAACAAGAAAGTGCAATAAGATAAATGCATGCATGTTAACCAATATTCAACTGTCAAAAGGAAAGATTATAAAAGAAAACCCAGTTACGAAAGGTAAATACACCGAAAAGATTTATGCAAGTTCAAGAAGAACTGCAGTTGCAAAAAAAAAAGCAAGCAATGAAGAAAGATACTTCAACTAAATATTTATGCCAGAAACAACTTTATATTAAAGAACCTTGCAGCAATTGGCCAGAAACAGAGAACTTTTGACTGCAAAAGGACCAGCCAAATCCAACTTCCCAATCACAAACAATATGATATCCAAGGAAAGCTCACTTACTAATACGGTTACCTGCCAATACCATTAAAAACTTTTCATATTGATAACATCTGAGTGTTTACAAGAACAAAGAATTAACACCAAAGGGAAAACCTCATTAAATTTAGCATAGAAATGACTAGGCACTCCTTGAAGAGAATTTTCTGCACCCTGAATAAGAAACTTCCACGAGCAGAAAGTGCGGATTACAAGTGGTTGAATAAATTCCTTCCTACAATCAAAAATGAAGTAAAACAACATAAAGCATCTAATTTAAGTGGAAAAAAGTGCACCAACAAAGTTACTGCTGGAAAGAAGATGGATAGGGAAGAAAACTCAGTAAATGGATACCATGAGTTTTGCTGGGCATCAAAGTAATATAGAATAACTTCAAATGAGTTCATAATCCTGACTTTAACATTTGATATTTGTATTATGGTTTCATTGGGTTCAATAGATCCCTGCAAAAGGGGAAACTTTTCCTCAGTATCTGAGAGCTCATGAACAATTGTCAGGGTAATCTTGTCCATGGCGACTGCGATTCCCAAGAGGTTCCTCCCTGTCCTTTCTCCCATGTCAGTGACATTTAAATCACTTTGGGAATGCACTCCAGCCTTTGTGGATTCCCGCAGTTCCCTTGATCCAGAGGAGGGGCTAGAAAGTTCACCCGCAATATTATACCTATTTGGCAATAAATTACCACACACTGAACCAGGCTCATCAAAAACTTTCCACTTGAATAGATTTCCTGGCTTGGTGACAAATTCAGGGATGCCATCAATAAAAGCCAATGCACAGTCATTCTTTTTATTCACAAGGTGAAATGTCCTTTCAGATAAAGAAATAGAAGATTCCAACTCAATAGCATCTTCATAGGCATCAGGTTTAAAAGGATGCATTCTCCAAAGTGAAGACCCACTATCATTAGAACAGGTGTCAACAAATCTCGATCTTGGGTGGCAACTCAATCGCAGTGGTTCCCCAGAGTTATCTTTAGCATACAATGATACTAGGGAAAAATACTGAGTTTGTGGCCCCCATCTACTTGGCTTATGATAACTTACCTGAATCAAAATCCAGCAGTGAAATTGATGAACAAAATCATAATGGCCCTTGACAAAACTACAGAACATTAGAAATACCAAGAAAAATGAAATGACAACTTGGATAACAGATTAAAGATATTGTACTAAAAGTTGGTGGGTGATGGCTCTTCAGAAAACCCTCAATATCAGTTAATATGAAGCAAAACGAGATGCCAGTTTATTATCATCACTAACAGATGTTCTATAGGGAAGAAGAAATGTGGTGACAAGTAAATTTTGCACCAGACCCAGGATATATAAGTCCCAGCACTTTATCATACAAAAAGGTGCATACAATCAGAAATATTGATGTCAAAGTATCTTACTCTAAAAAGAGCATGCTCTCCCACCAGTGAATAATGAACTGCTCCAGCTATATCATATCCATTTTCTGCAGCACGAAGTGTGATATACATGTGTTGATCCACATCTTGGATGGCAACAATTGTTCCTGGAGAAGTTTCATGATATCTTAGCTCAAGTTCATACAAAAACATGTTCAACGACAAAATGATAAGACAACAAGTACCATCAGGAACCATTTCTTCAATGTGCTCTACTGGTTCTTGGTTATAAGACCAGTGCTTAGAGTCTGCATTGGAGGTACCCTCTGTGCCCAAAACCTTGGAGCAAGATTCAAAAGCAGAGAGCACCATCTGTCCGAGAGAATAAGAAAAGAGTTAACAGCCAAAGTACAGTTTCTTAGAGAAATCAGTAGCGTGTAGAACCTTCAAAGATAACAAAATAAGCAACCAGAAAAGAACTGTATGAGCCTTGAAGACCAAATCCTGAGCAAATTAACCAAGCCATTAATCATCAAACAATTCTTTCCGTTACCTTCTAATATGCTTTACAAAGATAGATGCCGCTGAGATTAGAATGGCATGGTTAGATATGTCAATTTTTCACAGCCTTTGGTTTGTCATAACAATCATAATCCCAGTTATAATCATTATACCAAAAAAAGTCTCAAGAGAAAAATATAATCATAAAGAACATCACATGTAAATTTGCTTTTTTCTCTTTTACTTTTTGTAATTCTTTAGAAGCAAAAGGCAATTTCTAGAGATGTGACTGAATATATACCAGAAAAGGTTTTTCTCCTGAAAATCACCAAAAACTTACTTTTATTTCATATAGAGAGATAGTCATATCAAACCCAGACATAGAACCACTCCCAACCCAAATGTCATTGCATGCAGGACTAATCTCGTTGTTTGTCACAGGCCTCTCAACTGCTAGGAACCATTGCAAATCTTTTAGTATATATTTCTGAGGACTAGCATACAAGTTCGTTTGTCCTGTGTTACTCATAAAATTACCAACTTGAGAACCCCGTTTAGAGACCGAACTACTCAGTGGCTTAGCATCAGCTGAGTCTGGGTGAATATGATCTTCATGCTGAAGAGAGGCTGCTGAGTCCTTTCTTATAAGCCTGGACATTGAGTTGTCAGGTATGATAGAAGAAAACGAACTTCGAAAATCCTTTGGTTTGAGTCTTACATCCCCAAGACGGTATTGAGAAAGCAGAGATATTTTGGTATCTGTGATCGAAAGTTTTCTCACTGTATTCGATAGTTCAAGGGTGAAACGAAAGTCAGCTTCAAGTAGAAGTTCCTGAAGTCTGCCTGCATAAGTTAAAACTATTTAATAATTTATGCACTACATTTGAGCACTTTCAACTAAAAAAGAGGACGGCATACCAGATTCATCTGTCTCCACAAGTATGAAAGATAGATGCAAAAGACTCAAGGACAATGCTTCCAGGCAGTCCAACACTGCTTCTTGACATTGGAGTTTCTCACTATTTAAACTAGTGTTACTATCTAGATGGGCCATTTCGCTGGTATCTTGTGCAACTACAGCTCGACCGGATGAGCAAACAGAATACCGAAGTTTTGAGAACCATTGGTGGTATGCAGTAAAGCATTCAATGAACATTGTCACAGTTATTGCCTCAAGTAACATGACACCACCCTGTTAAGAAGCAACACATTCAAGTCTATGAATGAACTGAAAGTTCGATAATCTATTACTCACAAATATTATTGGGTGAAGTAGGACTATGCAGCACAAACATGAATAAAAAATCTGTTTGTATGGAAGGCATAAAACCTTGCATTCACAAGAGATTGCCTGCAATTCTCCGCCAACAGAAAAAGAAGCATTAAATTCCTCAAAGTCATCGACAATAATATCTTTTACTTTGCATCCAGCCATATAGATTCCAGAAATAACGATGTCTGAAAATAACCAGTGATCATCCTGGCTTCCTGTACTCATATTCAAAGGAGAATCACCCAAGATGGGAAATGTTGGACCATGGCAATTAGATTCAGCAGATGTACTGTGGAAGGTATCCGATGGTAAGGCTTTCTCAATGTTTCTCAGGTAGAAACATAATTTGCTATGATAAACTGATGCTTCAGCCAAAAAATTTAGAGAGCTTAATAGAGTTTCAAGCTCGGACTTAGCAGAGGTTCCATAAGACTCAGTCAAATATTTGAAAATGATACATCGAAATCCAGTTGTTTCGATCATAACATCCATGTCATGCCCTTTGAAATTAAACTGAAATACTGACTGCTGCATAGAGATGTAAATTCCATTGCTAGAAATGTCATTCAGGGTTGATTTTCTGCCAGTTTCACCGCCATTGGGCATCACGTTCATTTGGGAAACCAGACTACAACATTTCCTTGAATTATGAAGAACCATGTCAAGTGACTTAAGTTCAAACATGCAGTTGACAAAAACCCGAGAGTCTGTACCATGGGATCCATGGTTGCTTCTAAGAGAAAATGTCTTCTCACGCTCAGATTCCACATAAACTATCTTACTGCTTGATGCTTCTTTACAGCATAGATCACGTTTTGATCCATTCATAGGAAAGGCATGTGACTCATTTAATACTCCAAAAACTATCTGGACACAAAGTTAATTTGTCATTAAGGAAGAAAATAGCTTACCTTAACATAATAAAAAAGGCTACCGAAGTGATAAATGTACGTTAAAGGATTACTATTACAGATGATAAATGTATGTGACCATTCTTAACTTTGAAAATTTAGTAGCAATACATAGAAGCACAACATAAACACAATATACAGATACAGAAACACAAATGTGCAGACACATCATTTTCAAAAGTAGATTATACATACACATTAAGAAGACACTTACGCATAAGATGCACATTATAATGAAAATTTTATCCACCATATATAACTATGACTAGTATATTATGTGACGATACTATTTGCCACTGCTAATTTTACTTTCAACACGTGGTAGGATACGTACAATTGTATAGTTAGTGTAATGTGACTCATTTATTACATCCAAATAATATAAACATATCACATATTCAAACATGGTTTTAAAATTACAATAACAGAAAAGTTATAATATCTATCATCATTTTTACCCCTGTCATCATTTATAACATGAATAAATAAATCCACATATCTAAATATTGTAGCAATATATTTCATGGGCAATATATGGCATATAAAAGTATTTCATATCTAGTGTATATGATAACATTTCATATCATAAGCAATAATTTAGGTACACAATATTTTTTATTATTTTGATAAGAAACATAACTTTATTAATGGATTAAAAGAGAGTATAAATTTATTAATGGATTAAAAGAGAGTACAAGGGATGAGGAATCCCAAATTCACATATACAAAGCAGTCATATGGCGTAATCGCAACTCCAAACTTGATCTGTTGTGTTAAAATCCTTTGAACTTTTTATGACCTGACAACCAAAAAGCACCTACAAACTTAATTCCATCCCAAACCTCTTCTAACGTTTCACTGCTATTCTCCAAAGTTATCATATTTCGTTCTATCCAAATAAACCATAGGCCAACTGGTGCTACAGTCTTCCACATCAACTTTCCCCTCTTCCACAATTATCCGCATCAACCATCCCAATTTAGGTACACAATATTATATCAGTCAAGTGGACAGCGTTCATTTCTTTTCAGCTATTTAATTCTAATAACCAAACATAAGAAGAAAAAAAACATATTCCCACTCTAGCGTAGACTAAGGTGCTATCCAACCATAAGAATGTGAAAAGGGTTTCCAAAGCTGAATGACCTTTCTCCCTCTGAAAGATCCCATCTATGGGTCAACCGTGATATCAAACCTGCTCCCAATAGAGACACTTATGTTACATTTATTACCTATTCTCATCATCTCTTAAGGAATTTTGAAATTTACTAATTTCTGGATATTTCAAAAGAAGGATAATTATCCAATATTCCAGACCTATGTGTACATTAAAAATGCAATATACTCATCCATTTTTCCACTTCTGGCAGGTGCCATATATAACACGGATTTACACAACCAAAAAAGGAAAAAAGAAAAAAAAAAAAGAAAGAAAGAAAGAAAGAAAGTGACACAACTTGTAAGTTCCAATAGAGAAGAAGAAGAAAATCTAGATATAGGCTTATTGAAAGTGAAAATATACAATCTGACTTTGCAAGATAACTCATATTATGATCACCAATGTGTTAGGGTGATATGCCATCAACTAGGTCAGTAAGCAAACATAAAGTCCAGGAAGCAGTCCGGCAGAATGAGGTAAAAGTCAAACAAATTAGATGCAGATAGGAATTGAGATATAACAAATATAAAGAGTCTCCAGAAAAAGGCAATCACGACATAGAAAGAATACAGTTAGCACAGAAGTGAAAACTGAAGTAATATGCAAAGAAACCCAAATAAGGGCAGAATCAAGATTGAGCTTATGAGAAGAGGAAAGACTAAATTGCGCCAGTTATCCAGCCATCAATGAGAAGAAAAATCACCTTTGCAAAAACATACAACTCATCTAGAAAAATTAAACAGGTAAACCCTGTGGCCACAAAGTGAGATGCTGCTGAGACAGCAACAATTGATGAACCAAGTGAATGATGATCCTTCCTGCCATAGATAAGACATATAAATCATGAAAGCATCATAGTGATCTTTTTTATAATCACCATTATGTACATAATATGACAAATTACCATCTTACTGCAAATTCTGGTTGTGTTGCATCATAAGAGACATGCTAAATTATGTTTCATATGAGAATAAAACATGTGGTTCACCACATATTATGCCTAGTAAATTTGTCATCTAAAAGTATGCCATCACATTGGCAATGCTTCAATAACGTAAGTTGATAAAACAAGAAATTAACTGTCAATAACTAGCTGATAAAAACAGGAGCCAGCTCCAGATAATTAAAAGTCAAATTGGATAAAAGTTCAAGCTTCTTAACGAAAAACAAACCAACAAGGACGAATGCAACAAATGAAGGTTAAAGTTTTTAAGGATTTTTTTTTAAAACAGTACACTCGTGATAACTGATATGAACTCAAAAGACACTCCTCCAGTAATAAATACTGAGTATCTGCACAGTTCAAACATGGAACATGTGCATGCAGAAGGCTCACCTTACATAAATGAGGCGTAAAATTGCTGGCCTCAATTCAAGAATTTGGTGTTTTTTGTTCCCAGTGTTCTCATCACAGTAAGCTTTCAACCCACTAACTTTTAGGTATGCATGGAGTGAAACCTGCCCTTGGCAGCTGTAAGCCCCATTATCTGAATCAGAGAGGTCAATTTCCAGAGGTTCTTTAAGTCCAAGGCTCTCTGGCCTTATATCACATTCTGAAGGGTTTTCACTTGCTAATTCAATATTATCTTCCGGATTTGGCAATACAAGAAGTTCAACATTACAGATTTCAAATGAGACCTGAGTGACAAGGCAACAAGCTTTTGCAGTTTGAGCATGAAAATGATCATCTGACAGAGACATTCGAAAGTGAGGGCCAGCAATGAGAACCGCAATCTGGACATGCTTCACAGGAAGCATTCTGATAGTGTCCCTTCTCAATTTTCTCAAAGAGGAAGTGAATTTGCTAATCCGATACCTCACTGGTGGATCCTGAATGTTGATTGCTGGAGCATGCAAGAAAACACCTTGGCTTCTCCTAAAGCTCCATTGCAAAGCACACTGTATATGTCTAAGGAGTACAACAGCTGATGTAAAGGAATGATATTCCAGGTTGAAGTTCAGTTTACCAACAACCAAGCTACAATTAAGCTGAGAACTAGAATGACTGATTCCATGATCAGTCAAAAAACCCCACATCTCGCAAAGAATCCATGGAGCCTGCACATTTGTTATATTTTGTCCTTCAGATTCCAAAAAAGAATTCTTCCAGTTTCTCCACAATTTTCCTAAAAGACAGTCTAACTTGGGAGATGAAGTTCTAGCAATATCATCGGTAGCATTATCAGAAGCTGCATCAGGAAAGGAAATAATTTGAGCAGGGTCGGCCAATAAGACGATCTGTCTTCTGTCAATTTCCTTCATCTGATGTTCTTCTGAATAAATACTTGATTCAGCTTTCCCAGTAGAAAAGGAGAGAACCTTCAAGCGCCCAGTGGAAAATGTGAAATATTGTTCAGAAATATTTACCTGATATTTAAAGAAGAACGTATCTACAGAAAATCTGAACGAAAGTATGTCTTGATATGGAATCCCCATGTCTGAAACTGCCTTCCCAGTGTTAAAAGGCTGCATGACACTGTCTGGAGAAACACATAATGAGAGTTCTTCTAACTTTAAAGTGATACTCTGTTGTAGAATAGAGTGTTCACAAAAGGATCCAGAATGGGGACTACTCTCACAGAAAATAGCCAAAACTTTACTCATCAATGAAACTAAACTGTTTATCATGCTCAGAATGAGCAACAATAGCCGATTCAACTTTGAGAAAGGCCCGACCGCCTGTGACTTATTAAAATTGCACTTTTCACCAGGACCACTTGACACCACTTTGTAGCGAATTACTCTTCGAGCTTCTGCAATTGCCTCAAGTGGCAAATTATTTTCAATTTCAGCAATCAGCTTCCACTGAGACCTTATAGATTTTGAATGCCTTGTGTTATGGAACATTAGAGTAGCTGATTTTTTCATTACTTCTTCAGCAGGATATCCAACTTCTAGAAGTATACTCTGGTAGGTGGTAACATATTGCAACCATAGAGTTACATGTCTAACTACTTTAGACAATGACAAAGTAGAAGTCGGAAGCAGAGTACTAATTTTAGTTGCCACTATATTCCATAGTTGCCTTCCAGATCTAGTACATTTGTACTCTACGGACAAGAGCCCATATAATAACAATATGACAGAGAGATCCACTGGAGAGAATAAAATATTTAATGCTGGAGCATTAAAAGAAAAGCTTGTTGACTGAAAGTTATTAGAATTGACTAAAGCAGACATATTGGTCGCAGGAACAATAGTGTTCCTGCGATTTTCACTTTTCAATGTGACCTCAAAACTGTCAATGTCAACATCGAAAGAACTATCTTCACAAGGCAGAGAAAACGAGCTCATCAACCCTCTAATGAAGCATCTACGGCCTAAACTCTGGGATCCAGCTCCAAGTTTTTTCATGTACAACGAGCATGAGGAGTTATCATGCAAATGAGGTGATTGCAGAAGCACATTAACATCATGCAACTCCAAGTGGAAATGTCTAGTTACAGTTTTCAATAAGGATGTTTCCCATGTCCTGGTGCTAATATCTGAAATCTTTTTAATAGCACTATGCAGTGCACAACCCTGATCCATCAGAGAAATGGGGAAAAAAAAAGAAAAAACTTTAGTTCCAATTATCAAATAAATGCCAAAGCATATTCATGAAAAGAAAAGAAAACATAATTAAATCATAAAATTCCAGATTTATTTGAATTTCCATTTGGAGTGCCAACAAAATGAAAGACAGTTGCAAATTCCAGATTCCACTGAGCTTCAAACTTACAAAGTAAGAACTGATTTTCTGTCATTTATCATAATTGATCAAGTAAGATTTTAGACAGCATTTATGCTCAAAAAACATTTACAGATATTTGAAATAATTTCAGAACTCTTATCCTGGTTGCAGAGTGATGATCAAAATAAAAAGCCACATAAAAGGATCTCTTTATCTTGTGCTCCAATAAAAAGAAAACAAGACCACAGCATAAGCAAGAACCTTCTCTTCATATATTAACATTAACATGTTTTATTTATCCCCTATCCCTCCCCGCTACATAAAATATGTAAACAAAGTCTTAGTTACTGCCTCTACGAAAACCAAATGTCAATTATTGTTTACTTCTAACAGATTAATTATTGTTTTTATTCTATGAGCTGATCAATACTGCCCACGGCCGACCACAAGAAATGATCAGATGACAGTGCAATGCTACCTAGCTGCCAAATGCTTTTCAAAAAAAAAAAAACCTCAGGATCAATATCCTCAAGAACTTCATTCCTTTCCTCCACCGTTGTATCCCTTGGCTTCCGCCTCCACTTGACTCCTCCCTCGTCCTCCTCTTCCCTTTCAAGAAAACCAAACATAAACAAGGAATATCAAGACACACATAAAATTCAACCAAAACCTTAAACAAAAAGAACATTGCAAAGCGTACCCAAATGAAAGAACGACGTAGAGACCACGAATAATAAGAGTGAATGCGGCGGAGGAGAACGGTGAGAATTGCAGGCTCACATGTTCGGCAGTTGCTTCCTTGAAGCAATATTTGGATGGATCATCTAGCAATCCGTTAAGCACGGAGGTGTCGAAACTGACGTTGTTTAGAGTGCCGTTTGAGCGGAGGAGACCGAGTTTGAGTTCGAGTTCAGAGTCGCCTCTCAGCCATGGCTGTAGCAGAGTTTCTAGTCTCCGTTGAATAAATTCTTTGAGGAACATCGTTCGATAATCTTGATTGTTTACTCTGTTTCCAAGGTTTTGACATTACAGAAGATGCTGAAGCAAAATTAAGAATTGAGGTTTCTTGAATCGAGAGGAAGAGACAATAAAGAAATTACGGAATGAACGGATATATTTCGCCGAGGGACGATGGGCGATCCACATGTAAACGGCACCGCTTTATGAACTAGTGACTTTTCCTTCCAGTGAGCCGGGCTCGAACGAAAATGATTGTTCATATTCATTTGTTTATCCAATAGGGTGTTCATATTCGTTTATTTAATAATTGAGCGTATTCACAAACGATTCATGAATATGTGTATTAATTTTTTACAATGAAAAAATTTGAAAATGTTTTTTGTAAAAATTGAATAAACGAACATTATATTACAATTAAGTATAAATGAGTTATATTAGAATACACTAGTAGTGCATCCGCCGATGCGCGACTTATTATATAATCTAATATTTTTTATAGTTAATCATATAGTGTAATAATATGTTATTTTAAAATAAATTTATATTGCTTTGAATGTTTATCTATATCTTTATCTTTATATATATAAAAACACAATGGTTTCTAAAAAAAGTAATAGCAAGATTTTCCCGCTAAAACTATATTGCCAAATCAGGAAATGTTTTTTATTTTATTTAATAAATATAAGTCATATTTAATATATTTATATATAAGGAAATTATATGTAGTAGTTAATTATAATTACATGATCTAATTACCTTTAAGTTTGTTTAATATTTCCATGTCTAGATCTCAATAATTATAATTATTATGTTATATAAATTCTATATGATAAATTTATATCCGTGCAATTAAAGTTTGCTAAAATATTATATACATAAGGTGAAATATATGCTAATTATACATATCATATAGAAAAAAATTAAATGATTTCATTCGATTAGATAACTCATATGCAATTAATTAATTAAATATGGTTAATTGATTGGCTTACACATGCTATACGGTTAATTGATTACTAAATTGGTGTATCAATATATAAATTCCATTATGCTTACTAAATTACTAAATAGTAATTACGTAATTATATATTGTATGTTTAAATAAAACACTAATTCTATGGGGATAATTACCATATATAGATAAGGTCAACAATTCTATGTGATACAATTATCATTAGATATTATTTATGAAAAAAAAATTAATATAAATCTTTTCATTTATTTTTATTGATTTCTATTATACATTCTCTACATACAATTAGATATTTATAAATATGAAAATTGAAATATATGGTAATTATACATATCATATATGGTAATTACGTAATTATATATTGTATGCTTAAATAAAACACTAATTCGGTGGAAATAATTACCATATATAGATAAGGTCAACAATTCTATGTGATACATTTTAATGTGATACAATTATCATTAGATATTATTTATTAAAAAAGAATCAATATAAATCTTTTAATTTATATTTTTATCGATTTCTATTGTACATCTTTATCTTTATATATATATAAACACAAACATTTCCTCAAATAGTAATGTTAAAATTTTCCCGCCAAAAACACCCTACCAAATTGGAAATGATTTTTTTATTAAAATAAATGTTAAATGATAAATAATAAATCATGATTGATGATATATATACATATATATATATATATATTTAAGGAAGTGATATGATATAATAAAATTACCATTTTGTCAATATGGTAAGTCGACTTTAATTATCAATTTCTATTCATATATTTATGATATCATTTAGCAATGTGTGTGTATACATATATATATATATATATATATATATATGATTTACATCATATAATATCATAATCATAATATCATATAAATAATAAAACAATTATTCATTTGATGTTAATATATATTTATATATAATTTAATATGCATGTAAATATATACATAAAATATATCTATTATATAATTATTATCATTACAAAATAATAAAATATATAAAAAGATAACCACAATATAGATACAATTTTATGTAATTTTGTTGACGTATAAAACATAATTGGTATATAAAGGAGTAGATATATAAAAATTAATATTCACCACTTGATAACCAAATAATCTAGATAAAACATAAAGTCAACAATTAAATAATTCTAAATATAAAAATTAAAATATATATTGTAATAATATATCATATAGAAAGAAATTAAAAACTCCACTTGATTTGATAATAAATCATATGTAATAATGAAATGAATATCATATTTAATTAATTATTATATTAATATTCTATAATGTGACATTATCTTTAAAAAAGTTGTTTTGATATTTATGGAAAAGATATAATGTTTATCCATTAAAAAAAAAAGTCAATTACCTCATTAATCTTCTATATATAAGGATGAATATTATTACAAAATAGGGAAAAAAAAAAATTATTGCCATTAGCTATCCTTCTTCTATTTAATACGTTTCAATTTAATAAAAATGTTAATTTAATATGTTTCAATTTAAAAAAATGTTAAATTATTTTATAGATGCAAACTAAATGATTTTTCATCTAAGCATTCCATATGATTTTATATAAAAATTTCTTAATGACTTATACATCAAGTTATTTGACATCGATTACATAGAAATATTGGTTTGTTTTAAATTTAATATAATTTGAAATGTCATTTTAAAAATATAATAGATGTTGATGCTATCATTTTCATCCATTAAATAAGATACAAATAAGTCCCTACTAAATTTCACTATTAAAATTGAATATACAAAAATATGAGCAAACAAATAAGATTGTGATATTATCTTGATCTTGATTTTATATACTATATATATTGAACAAAATTTTCAATTTTGTAAATAATAAAATTCAATAAAAATAATATTTAATGTATAACATAATGTAATATAATAAAACGTTTTGATTTTATCAATAAACACATTAATTGTGAATGATGTGATTTGATTTAATGTATAGGAATTAAGTAGAAACTAAACATTTATTTGCAATAATTATAATTGGGAAAAAAATATATAAATTAGGAAGCAGCTAAATTTATGACATACAAAATGCACTAATTCCATATCTAATGAACAAATTATGCACTATAAATATGAGAGAAAAAACTTAGAATTGACTCACACTTTCTCTTTAATTTCTCAAATTCTGCAATACAAATCTTTTGCTTTCATGGTGCTCATGGGATTGTGTTCTTTTTTTCTTTTTTGGTTTTTATTTTATTTGGTTATAATTTTTATTTGATCTACATCATATAGTTTGGATGGACAGTTAATAATTTTTTGACTTTATAAATCATTTCTTAACGATTAAAGTTCATATCGTTATTCATATTTGGAGATGAATATTTTATTTATTGGTATTGCATATTGATTATTATTAATGTAATTTTTTTTTAAACTTTATGCAAGAATTTCATGAAGAAACCTGAATGAAAACTTACATGGAAAAGTGATAAAGATGACTATAAATTTACATTACAAGGTAGATTGTTTTTTTTTTTTTCTTTTGGGTTAGAAATAATTGGAAATTAATCATATATTTTGTTTTTATATTTCTTTTATGTTTTTGAGATTTTTATCATAAAATGTATTTGTTTTAAAGATAACATACTTAAAAGTAGTTAGTTGAATTATTTCTTCTATCTTATATAGAACATAGCTTTAATGTTGTGATTTGTTTGCGTAAACATTATTCCTTTATCTTAAATAGTGTACTTGAAATGTGATAATTTCTATAAAATTCATATTCATCTTATTTATATATAAACTAAGTTTAAAATTACAATATCTTATTTTATTACCGTACCTAGAGATTATCTCCAACAATTAAATATTTAAAATATATAATATATAAATTACTTAATTTCATTATATTACATTTGTATATACTTTTTTTTCCAAATCTCAAATAAAAATATTATAATTGTATTTTATAAAATTTTATCCCGTGCATCGCACGGGTACAAAACTAGTATATATAAAAAGAAGACCTTCAATAAAAATAGCAATAACTAATTTTCCCTCTCAAATTAACCTACTATAAATGGAAAGAAAGTAGTTATAAGAAATTAAATAAATCAAAAATAAAAAGATGTATATTTTTTCTCTATTTCATATAAATTATAATCCTTAAATTAATTATTTTTATTTTAAATTTTATTTTAGTTTATGAAAAATATAAATTTTATATTTACATTTTGGTGCAAAATTGTATTTAACAAGATTACAAACACAAAGATAAATGACTAATTAAGCTATAGATTAGGAAATTAAAAAAAATGATTTTTAAAATAAAAAGTCTTTTGAGAAATTGATAACAATGAAAAACATTTTGGTATAATTGTTTGATATATTTGTCAATACAAACTAGCTATGTTATTAAATACGTATCAAAATCTTTTAGTTATTGGATGAGATTTATATCTTTTTCTAAAGATATCTATAATTGTGAATGAAAAGGAATTATTTACTAACACCACATTTGTTAATAAGTAGGAATCAACAAATATAATAATATATTAATCATGATACTTATATCTATATTAATCTGTAATATGCACAATATATCTTTATGAAGTAACATATTTTTTAGATATCAATTATCGTTTACAATAAATGTTTCTCAGTACTAAATTTGATTCATTCATCTTAATTTACAATATTAATGGGTACGTGTACAAAATTGATGTTTATTTAACAACCTCATATTTCAAATATAGAATTTAAAATTCATTGTTAAACTACACACACATTTATATATTATTGTTTGCATTTTAAAATTATAATATTATTTAACATGTGACACTAATTATAAAGAATTGAATTCTTATTAATATATAATTTAGGTTAAGATAATATTATTACATTATAGTATTAGAAATTTTAAAACTAATCAATCGTATATTACAAACCGTGCATCGCACGGGTATATTTCTAGTATTAATAAAAATGTTTTGATATTTTTAACTTTTATAAATAATTGAATTTGATAAAATTTTCAACTTTTCTCCTCAAGTAGGACTTATGTGCCCCGGGGCACGGATCCAGGATCCGTGCCCCCTAACCCGACCCGCCCCTATTAATTAAAAAAAAAAAAATTCTTCTTCTTCTTCCTCTTCTTCTTCACGCAACACTTTTTTTTTTTTCCTTCTTCCTCTTCTTCTTCTTCTTCTTTCTCCTTCTTCAACCCAATCTGCTTCCTTCTTCTTCTTCTTCTTCTTCTTCTTCTTCTTCTTCTTCTTCTTCCCCATAGACTTCATTAGGCAGTGAGTTAACCAGCCTCTGAAATGCAGATTTCAAGTTCTCTGGCAGCACTTTTTCCACCCCTTCAACCTCGTTCGCAAAATTGTACTCAATCTTGGGACCCCATTTCCTTGTATAGTTTAACCACGGTGGCTCCACCACCATCCCTGCCGCTGCCACCACTGAAAATCTCGCTCCAGTGTCCATCACCATACTACTCTTCACCGTGTCGTTCCTTAACCCAACACCTACTTCTCCTTCCTTTTCAACCCTTCTCATTCCTCCTTCTTCTTCTTCTTCTTTTTCCGTCCTCGTCCACCGCCAGCGACAATGTGTCTCTCTCTCGCTCTCCCTTTCTCGCGTCGCTGCTGCGTCGGTGTTGGGTGGCGCAGGGTATGTGTGCGCGCGTACATGTGTGTCATGGGTGTTGTGAGCTGCGGTTTTGGGCGAGTTTGGTGTGTTGGTGGGTCTGTAGTGGTCGCCGACGACCTGCTCGTCACCGGCAGTTGTGCAGCGGTGAAGGAGGGGGCTGGGCGATGAGGCTTGGAGAAAGGGGAGGGGGGAATCTTAAATTAAGAATATTATATATACATATCACTTAATCTTAAGAACAGACATTTAACACCTAAAAAGTATATATATATAACATCTATATAGTATATATTAAACATATCAGACATATAATATGAAAATATTCTAATGGTATTACAAATATACTATATAGGTGATATAAGATCACATGCATCTATAAGATATAATAAATACAATTCTTCCTTCAGATGTTATGAAAATATTTTAAAGGTATTACAAAGATACTCTATAGGTGATATAAAATTACATGTATATATGATATATAATAAACACAATTCCTTCAGGTATTATGAAAATATTATAACACCTAAAGAACATACATATAACACTTATAGAGTATATATATTACACCTATCATTCAATCACATAATATGAAATCTTCTTTATATGTGATACCTCAAGAACATACATATAACACATAAAGAGTATATATATAACTCATATAGAGTATACATATAACATCTATCACTGAATCACATAATATGAAATCTTCTATATATGTAATATCTCAAGAACATAGATGTAACACCTAAGGAGTATATATATAACACCTATAGAGTATAACTATAACACCTATTACTGAATCATATAATATAACTATAACACCTACAAAGTACATATATAACACCTATAGAGTACATATATAACACCTATCGCTGAATCACATAGTGTGAAATCTGGTGTGCGTGGGCGCACACCAGATCAGGTGGGGGTGCGCGTGGGGGCACGAATCTAGAATCCGTGTCACAGGTGCATATAAGTTTTGTTCTTTCTCCTCCTCTTTTCTTTTTATCCTCTTTAAATATGTCAAAAAGTAGCGGAATCATAACCATATCCTCTCCTGTTGAGCGAGACATCCCTCCTCCTTCACTTCTCTATTGTAATACTAAATACTTCTTTTTTTTTTTTTTGTAATACAATTACTTATCAATAAATTTGAATAATCAAGATGATGACAAACATATTAGTGTTAGTAATATCTCATTAAATTTGGAAAAGCTTCCATCTCGATTTTTCTTCTTATTACCATCACTAATTTTTCTTCTTCTTTTGATATTTCTAGCCTCCATTTCATGCTAGATCATCTTCATTATATGATAGTTGTTAAATATGCATTTCTTATATAGTACAATGGTTTTCATCTTGATTTTTCTTCTTATTTCCATCATTAATTTTTTTTTCTTCTTTTGATATTTTCAATCTTCATTTCATGTTCATCATCATTAAATGAGTGTTTGAGTATGTATTGTTTATATATATAATACAATGGTTTCCATCTCGATTTATTTTCTTATTTAACTTCTGTGCATCTTGTAAAATATTAAGAATTCTGAATTTCTTAGTGTAACAAATAATTTATATTTTTGATAAAAACATAATGAATTTAGAATTTTTTTTGACTCATATGAGAAATATACTATAAACACCGTATAAGTTTAGTTAAACTTGCTGATAAAATATTACATTACAAATATTAAATAAGTTGATTACCTCATTAAAAATACGTAGTGTATAATTTGATTACAATGATTTTAATATTTATTCAGAAAAATTAATGTAATTTAAATAATTCAGAAGAAATATTCATGGATGTATCACTTGTCTTTTAGGGCTTGGATTGATAAATTTTTATTACTTTGGGTTTATAACATATCCTTATAATTAATTTTCTTGATATTATATTAATAAACAAATCTCTATATTTTTTTAACAAACAAATATTTAACAAATTTCAAAACTAAATAAACATCACTTGAGGGTTTGTGACTATCTCACAATTATCTCGATATTTTTTTATAAACATCATAAGATTAAACAACTCCCAACATCTGTCATTCTTTAAATAAATTTCGAAACTAAAAAAACATCACTTGAATCTGTGACTATCCTCATAATTATCTCGATATTAAATTTTGAAACTAAATAAACATCATTTAGATGTGTGAATATCCTCATAACTATCTCCATATTTTTTTTAACAAACAAAAATCATCCTATCAACATCAGACATTTTTCAAACAAATTCCAAAACTAAATAATTATTAACAAATTTCGAAACTAAAAAATTATTAACAAATTCCAAAAACTAAATAAACATTACTTAAGTTTGTGACTATCCTAATAATTATCTCGATGTTTTTTTAATAAATAAATATTTGAACTAATGCAAAGCAAGCTCAGTAATGAGCATGATGGGAGAGCTAAGTTTCTTTCTAGGCTTACAAGTTAAGCAACTTGACCAAGGAACCTTTGTAAACCAAATGAAATACACAAAGGAGCTCATAAAGAAATTTAGAATAGAAAATGCAAGCTCAGTAAGCATTCTCATGCAGACATCAGTGAGCCTGGACAAAGATGAAGATGACAAGACAGTGGATATCACCAAGTACAGAAGACTAATATGATATCTATTATATCTTACTGCAAGCAGACCTGACATCATATTTGCAGTTGGCATGTGTGCAAGATATCAAGCTACACCAAAAGAATCTCACCTAACTGCAGCAAAAAGGATTATCAGATACCTCAAAGGCACACAGGAAGTTGGTATATGGTATCTGAAGGAATGAGGTTTTAAGCTTATTGGTTTTACTGACTCTAGTTTTGCAGGATGCAAGATTGATAGAAAGAGTACAAGTGCAACCTGTCAACTACTAGGGAACAGACTGGTCTCATGGTTCTGCAGGAAGCAAACCTCTATAGCAACTTCTACAGCAGAGGTAAATATGTTGCTGCAGGGAGCTGCTGTGCACAAATTCTTTGGATTCAGCAACAATTAAGAGACTATGATATTATTGAAAAATGAACCTTTATAATGTGTGATAACACAAGTGCAATGACAATCACACATAATCCTGTTCTTCACTCTAGAACAAAACACATTGACATAAGACATCATTTTATCAAAGATCATGTTGAAAAGAAAGATACCTCACTTGAAAGATCCATACTGATCAGCAATTAGCTCATATATTCACAAAACCTCTCCGTGAATCAAGATTCTCATATTTAATAAATGAATTGTGCATAATTAAACTGAGCTAACTATGTTTAAATTGATATGCAACTCAAAGGGAATTACAGAAGAAAATAATGCAAGTCTCATAAACCAGCAACCTGAAAGGTCACTGCATTGAAAAAGGTCACTGGAAGGTTACTACAGAGAGTTTACTACTTGAAGCTCATTGTAAGTTATTAACAGGCTACTGCAGGAACCTCACCTTAATTTGCAAAGACACAGCAGTACAACGTGGGATTTTCTATCTTCAAAACTGACATTTCCAAGACATGAAAACAGTAAAAGTTGTTATGTTACCCCTGGAGGAGTTAATTGTTTTTGGAAACCGCTCAAATTTATCAACAACATTGAATAATGTTTTGACTCAATCTAGACCACACGATCACATCTCAGGAAGATTCAAACCTTTATATATATTGTATTCCTTATTACACTTATTCTCTAAGTTTTCCTAATTCCTAAAGTATGACCTATGATTTCCTTGTCTTAATGTTATTCCTCAAACCCAGCACCAAATGACCTTCAAGGAAATAACCAAGCATGATTCAAATCGTAGATAACTACCCCGTAGATGAAACACTTGAAGCAAAAAGTGTTCCCAGAATAACTTATCTGCTAGCCTACTGATGTCTCTCCAAATCGCAGAATATCAAAGATCAGCAAGTCTCCTATAAAAGATCAAGAGAAGGATCTTTTAGTAGCAACTCTGAGAGTATGCCCTTTTATGATGATAAAAAAAGGGAAGATACTTGAGGATCAAATGAAGAGAGAAGAAGGATCGAGCAAGCTAGAAGAGGTGAAAATAATTGGAGTAGAAAACGAAGAGATTAAGCAGGCGGCTTAATCAACGCTCTCTCCCTCTCCATTTATTCTCCTCTCTCTGATCAAATCCCTTTCTTTCTTTCAATCTCTAAAGGCCGCAAGAGTGAGGTGTTGAAGGGAGAACCTTCATCGTATTTCCATCTCTAAAGGCTGTAAAAGTGAGAAGATATTGAAAGGAGAAAGCTAAACTCAAAGGAGAAGCTGGTTAGGAGGCTCAGCAAGTAGCAACAAGCTAAAGAGAAATAAGAAGACAACAAGCTACAAGGGGATGAAAACAACAAGCAGCAACAAGATAAGGAGGAATAAGAAGTTTGAAGCAGGAAAAAGAAGACAAAACATACAAAGCTAGAAAATTTGTATTATTATGTCCTGTATTCTATTTTTTCTAGCACAATCTCTATGCTCTCTTTAATAAAATTTGTTCTTCTTGTTTTCAAGCTCACTCCTTGTGATCTTAAAGTTATAATTTTGTTTATGTTTCTGCTTTCTGCTTATGTTTACTGTTTCTCGATCATATATATAAAATCCTTAAGCTTTGATCCTCTTAAAGGAGTTTTGTCATCATTAAAAATGGGGAAATTGTTAAGAACCTTCGTATAGATTTTGATAAAGACAAAACATGTAATAGATAAGAAATAGTAACCTTGTACTTAGGATTTTCCATGTACAAGTTTTTTGTTAAGTCAATGATACTAGCTGAAGATCGGAAGCTCACTTAAGAAAGTTAAAGCTCACTAATCAAAACGCAGTGAACTAATGAGAAACCCTACAGGAAGCTAGCTGAAGCATGCTGATCTTACTGATCTCTACAGGAAGCTAGCCCAGCATGCTGATCACTACAAGGAAGCTAGCCAACCTTACTGGATACTACATGAGCCTATCAAGCATACTGCATATAGCAAGCTAGTTCCAGTAAACGACAGAGAAGACTTGATCATCCTAAAAGACATTATTTCTGAATCAGCACCCCCAATTCACCTAAAAGAATATTCAAGAAGGAGCCAATCAGAGAATAACACCTGGAAGGATTTAGAAGACAAAAATGATGATTCAGCAGAATGAAGGGCATAGTGTGACGGTATACCAGGATGCGCAGAAGATCTGTACGAGCCAATCACAGTTGGACACCTCATTGATCAGGAAGCTACTTCCTTCAACGGGTGAAATTTCATGAAGCCTATAAATAGATTAAGTGTGCACCTAAAACAAGTGTTGGTCCCAAGTAACAGTAGGTTTAGAGGGGGCGGTGAATAAACCTACTCAAATCTTTAAAACTTTTTACTCCAAAAATAGTGAAGTTCAAGGGTGAGCTTACAGCTGCACAACTTGCTTCTCAGAAGTAGCTTGCTTGAACTTGTAGAGTTAAATACATCGGAAAAACCTTAAAGTAATGTCTTCAAAAGTAGTTTGAATGCAGTATGATAGATATAAGATATGTAACAGTATATAGATATGCAAGGGGTAAGCAGATAAACAAGACAAATGATATAGAGTGGTTCGACGATGGAGTAATCCCTCTATGTCTATTTTACTCCTTCACAAGGAGAAACTTCATTAAAGTTGTTTGGTTTACACAACCTAGCTATTACAAACAGTTTAACAAAGTATATAGACAACCTTCACACAAGTTGTTGTTCTATCTCGACCAAGACCCATACAGGATCGAACTAGCCCACACATGACTCTTACTCTTTCTTCAAGAGTGAAAACACTAGCAGGTTCTTAACCCTCCGCTAGGTACTCCTATACAATCTAAGGTAAAAGATATAAGGTTTTCTTCAATGGATTTGCAGCTAGCTTATCTGGGATATGAGCTTTTTGAGCTTGCTTCTGAGCTTGCTGTGCTTAGATTGAGTGACTGAAGATGATGACTTTGGATATAAATATAAGTATTTAGAAATTCAGTTTTTCAGTTCTGCTAGCCTTGGTTCAGTTCTCACTCAATCTCCTTTTATAGTGCTTTGAAATATGTCCGTTGATGTGTGGCAGTTCCAGCATTTAATGCATTGATCTTCCTGGTACATAAAGTTGATCTTCATAGTACGCGCATTTAATGCGCCGCAGAACAAGTCTGTCTTCCGTCAGGTAGCTTGTCAAGATCTGATTGGTCCTCGGGAGAATGTCTCTACTGGTAATGGAGTATGTTTCAAATCGGGTGACTTCTCCTTAACCTTAGCTACAATAATTCCTTTTGCTGGAAGTGACCTTGTCGGGGGGACTAGTTTACTTCTCCTAGTTGTTCCTCCTTCATCGAAGTCCTTGCTTCATTTTGGAGCGAGCTTACTGCTTGTTGTAGCGAAGTTGCTTCTTGTTGTAGTGTTCCTCCTACTTACTGTAATGATCATTTGTACTTAGAAAATATTACATTTACAAGCTTTCTAATGTGTAGAAAAATATGAATTATTGGATTCATTATTCCATGGTTCTAATTGCATTTTGTGTGTCATGGGAAGAATGGTTAAAACATATTCCTTCATCATCACTTTTTCATTCCCCTTCAATTTGCGCTTGTTCGTGCACTTTCGTACAAGGTTACTTCTCTACTGAACCTTACTTCTACTTAAAATGTTTGTCTCATCAAAACTACTATAAGTTCTAACAACAACAACTGAAACTCACGAGCTCTCGAGCAAATTTCTTAAATTCCAAGCATCAAAATCCTTAAAAGTTTCAGTCAATTAATCTATCAGTAGCAAGCAATCCAGCTACTTGAGCTACCTTACCAGAAGTTTTCTACACTCCGAGTTGAAGAAGACATATTTTTATCTTCATAGATTGTTTTAGGATTCTCTTAGCAGAGGGTAGTTTCTGCTAAGTGTGTTCACTTTTATTAGAAGAGTATAAGAGTCTTGTGTGAGCTGTTGTATTGGTCTAGCAGTAACCTGTGTGGGAGGCTGCTAATCTTTTTAGGGTGTGATTGCATTAGTTGAGTATTTGTAAACCAATCAACCTTTAACAAAGTTCCTCATGTGTGAAAGGTGTAGAGTGAACGTAAAGGGATTACTCCACCCTCGACCTACTATATATCGTGTTGTTTGTTTATCTGTTTTATTCAAGCTTTCTGCATATCTTATATGTCATACAACATCATTGTATTTTCAGAAAACATCATTTTTCTAAGTATTTTCCGCTGCACATAAAATTCTTTGAAGTTTCTTTACTTACTGCTCAAACAATAACCTCTGATCTGAAGCAGCAAGCTTTGTAGCTTACTGCTCCCTACAAGAACTTATAATCTTTGGAGTAAAAGTTTGAAAATTTTAAGAAGGTTTATTCAACCCCCCCTCTCTAAACCTTCGACCACTTGGGACCAACAACTTACATCAAGGTGTATGAGCCAGCAATACAAAGAATTAATTATAAAAAACTTTGGGGTGATTCAACCTATATTCCTCCCTTGCCTCCAAACTTTGCAAGGAAGAGTAGAGCAAGACCAGTCACCTTAAGAAGGATAGAAGCCGATGAACCTTCACATGGAGGTAAAAGGAAAAAAAACAGCAACTGAAGTGAGGATGAAAAGATAAAAAAAGAAGGACTAAACCTAAGGAGGTCAATAAGAATCTTGTCCATTTTTAATTACTGAATCCAAATACTTGTACTAACATGTGTAATGTTGTTTAGGGGACTGAGGATGCTAACACCACAACTTGATGTTAGCAGGTCCAAAGGTAAATATGCCAAAAAAGACCAAGGCGGGTCCAAAAGCAGGTCCAAAGGTAAAGATCCAAATACTTATACTTGTTGTTTGATTCAGCTTATTTTTATTTAACCTATGCCAAATTATAGATATTACCCATGCAATCTAAAGGAAAGACTAAAATGAAGGGTGTGGATCAAGCTAATGATGATGAAGAGATGCACATTGCGAGTCCATTTCGCACTTCTTTGCATTTTTTGTTACTTATAGTAATATGAATCCAAGTGTAAGCTATTTATTCTATTATGTGAATTTAAACTTAGGTAAAACCACCCACTACAAAAAGTGACAGTCAACCTTAGAATGATGATGTTGAAGATCTCTTAGTTGAACTCCTACTTCAAGAGGAGAGCATATATCATTACTTCAACACTATGAATCCATTAGTTGAAGGGTCTTCCATGTATGAACAACTAATATAGTGCAAGAGTTCTCAAGAGGTATACTTATACATTTCTGAGTTATATATATTTTAAGGTTTGGAAATTTGTTGAAACTTCTAAGGTGTGTATAGGCTAGAGGTGCTAGTGGTAGTAATCCAAGGCATCATGGAACTGAGAGTGAACCAGAAGAAATGAACCTTACACAGATGAGTCAATTTCCAGTGGAGAATCCAAGTCAACCATCTGCCCTATCAATGAAAGAATCCACAAGACAAGCAATACCTCTAAATGCAGCTAAAGGAGTTCAATCATCTGTCAAAGCAACACTGCCTACAACATCTGCAGCAGTACCATCCCTTGCAACATTAGGACTAACTATACCACCAACTTAACCTATAGTGCAAATAAGGGCTCCAGCTCCATTTAGTGGTGGATACTTCACTTCACAATGGATCAAGAATACTACAGTGCAGCCTGAAACCATGAAGAAATTGGTGGTGGAGGATGGACAAAAATATTTGGACTTGTCTGTGGCAGCTCCAACTAAGAAGAAGAAGTAAATTGACAAGAATGATGAATGAAAATATATTTGGACTACTCATGTGGACTTTGCACATATTTTGTCATTTTGTAGATACTTTGGTAGCATGATACTATGGGGGCTCCAAAGGTATTTTGAAAGTCTTTGTTTTCGGGATGTGTCATATTTTGAATTGTAACCACTTTCAACATTTGATATAAGTAAATGTGGCAGCTTTTATTTTATTAGTTGTGTCCCTTTTTATTTTTTGCTATTTCAATCTTATTTGATAACATTGATGAAGGGAATCAAGGTTTCAAGTCATTTAATTATCAGAACATGAGTGTATCATGCAACCAGTTTGCAAGAAAATAAGAAACACTAGGACATTGCACTTCACATTCTTTTAAAAATAAACCAGGTTCAACAAACTACTACAAGGTACTAGTCCAAAATACTTCAAGCTACTACATAAACTTTAAGGACTAAGTTTCCAACAAGAACCAGCAACAACCAAAACAATTTGCAAGAAACTACTACAAGCCTAATACTCCAAACCATTATATATACTCTTAGCATTGGACTTCTAACAAGAAATCAGTTTGCAATCCATCAACACATAACTAGCACAAGTTACATCAACACAAACTGCCTCCACAAACTAGATGATGAATTCTTTAACTTTTTCTTGTCTTCTTTCAGAATCTTGTTGAGTGGCCTCAAATTTTTGATTTCTTTTTTCAAATCCTTGATATCCATCTTCAGCTCTATAATCTCCTCTTTCAACATTTTGTTAATTTCTTTCAGTTCAATGTCATTCTCATGTAACTTGTTATACTATTCCTTCAAATTCTCATATGCAATTCTCCGTTTCTCATATTGTTCATTATCATCCTACATAAAAACGAGAGTAACTTACGTTATATCTCAAACAACCCCAAATTTCTCTCTTGGCTTGTTGTGGTTTTGGAGGTTCAGAGGACAGTCCATCTACCACATAATCACTCATGTGGCGTTGAGGTTTGGGAAACATAAGACATTGGTGAAAGATTTTCAATTGATTAAGTATTTTGGTCAATTAGGGTTCGTGGAGGATTGTGGATTTTGGGTGTTCTTCAAACTTTTTGATTTTCTTCCCGTTTTACCTTTCTTCAATTTTATTATTTTATTTTTTTGCAATATTTAATTTAATTATTTACATTATTAATTTGTTTTTTCTTATTTTTTTTAGTTGATGACATGACACAAAAGAAATTCATAATTAATTGCCACATCTATAAATATTGGCCACGTCACCAATAATCAGTCGGATAGTTAGAATTAGGGGCGAGTGTGTAACACTCGTCGGAAATCGGTCGGGGAAATGGAAAATTCCCGTCAAAATGGACCTCAATTGGACAAATTTTGAGATAACAGGACTAAAATTGAAAATCAGATTTTAACAGGACCAAAATCGTACAACAGCTCTAGGGCAGGACTAAAATTGATTTTTCCCGATATTAGTTGCACCTTTATGACATATATAAAGGTGCAACTAATATCACATAAAGCTATGAGTAATATGACATAAATGTGTGTTCATCCAAAAAATGTACTCAATTTTTTTTTTTGAAAATCTTCATTTTTTTCTAAATTACTGAACATAAAGGTAACCAAATTTGTATATAAAAGTCACACTTATATAACATAAAGGTCACACCCATATAACATAAAGGTAACATAAGCAAAAAAAAAACCCAAATGGGTGCGGATCTGGGTCGGGTCACCCCATATTGCACCAATTTAGATTCATGCACCTGATGCACAAGAGAATTTGTCTTTTTTTAAGACGCAACTTTTTTGTGTAGTTAGTCTTTATTCATAGGGTCTGTTTGCTTGCCCTTATTAAAAATGATAAATATCATATCAACAAGATTAACTTGTTTGCTTGAAAAGTATAAGCCAATGATATAAAAAAGATACGGTTTTATATCATCAAATCTTGTGATGTGACTATCAATGAGGATGGACGGACAATTTATCTCATGTATTTTGAGTAGAGTAACTCATAATCACATAGACAATCAAACCTGATATGGGTTAGAGATTGGGCCCGATCCAATCCTAAAAATTACCGGCCCATTTATAAGGCCCAAGTGAATGGAATTTTTGCTAAAAGACCCAATACAACCTAATACATATACATATATTTATTGGGCCCATTAAAACAAAAGACTGAGATATAAAAAAATATATATACAACACAAAGAAGTGAAAAAAGGGATTTTTTTTACTAATTATAGGAAAAAAAGACTATCACTCCTTTACAAATTGGCGCCGTCTGTGGGAAACCAAAGAAAAAAGGTAAGTGAGAATCCTTCCCTTTTTCTTGTGAAAGAGTTTCCTATCTTGTGGAGTTATGGAGGGAGATGATCGAGCTCTAGCTAGGAACTTAAGGAGGGAGTTTGATGAAGAAGAGGAGGAAGAGTTAATGGAGAGGGATGCAGAAGCAGAGTCAGAGCGTATACCCCATAGGGAGGAAGAAGAGGTTGAGGAAGCAAGGGAAGTGAGAAGTGATAAAAGAACCTCGGAGAAAGTAACCTTTACTCCTGCTCAGCTGGAATTGTTCATACAATCAGCAGTGAGCAAGGCGTTACAAGCTGCTCATCCTGCTGTTATGGCTACTGCATCAGGAGAGGTGGAAAGGAGGACAAGGTTTGAGGAAAGCCAGGAGGATGAAGGAAGAAGGGAACTGGAAAATAAAGATCGAAGAAGGGCTACGCTAACTCGGGGAGAAGTAGTGCATGGTGACTCCTTCCCTTAGGAAGGAGAAGTCGGAGACAGAAAGCATCAGCTGTTGAGGAAGATGGAAGAGATGCAAAATGAGATGAAGTCCCTAAAACAGCAGATGGATGGAGGGAATCAGTTGAGAATACCAAATGGATCTCCGTTTACGCCAAGGGTTCTGGAAGATGAGTTGCCTCAGAGCTTCCGTCCTCTATCATTTGAGTATGATGGGACATCAGACCCATACGACCATTTGTTGCGTTTTGAGAATGCAGCTCTCTTACACCAGTACTCAGATGGAGTTAAGTGTAGAGTATTCCTCACTACCTTGACTAAGTCAGCGCAACAATGGTTTGGACAGTTAAAGCCTGGTAGTATTAGCTCACTTGTGGATTTCAGCTATTCTTTCTTACACCAATTTGTGAGCGCAAGGAGACAACAGCGAACAGCTCAATTCTTGTTTAGCTTGAAACAAGGAGAAAGTGAACCTTTGAGATCCTATATAAAGAGGTTCAGCATGGCAGCTCTGGAGGTACTTTCTGCTATACCAGAAGTGAAAATTAGTGCTATAGTGCAAGGGCTGAAGGAAGGGGATTTATTTCGTTCGATTGCAAAGAAGTCGGTTAAAACTTTTGATGAAATCTTGTCCAGAGCTGACAAATTTATCAACTTGGAGGACATAAGTAAGGCCAAATAAGGAGAGAGAGTCAGCTCTCGACAAAATGAGGTACAACGTAGGGTCCCATCAGCCCTGCCAAGAGCAACTATTGAACGCCGAAGAGACTTAGGGAGGGAAAACTTTCAACGATATACTCCATTGAGAACATCAGTTGCTCAGATATTGCAATTGACTGAAAGAGCTGTGTCCTTCAGATTTCCTATGAACAGATCTAGTACGCCTCAGAGACCTAAAGGAAAGTATTTCTGTGTTTTCCATAATGACTATGGACATGATACAAACGAATGTAGACAGTTGAGGAATGAGATTGAGAGATTGGTTCGATTGGGAGCTCTGGGTGAGTTTGTGGATCATAGAGGAAACAGATTTGAAAAAAACAGAAGTGAACAAGAGGAAGTTGGCGGAAGTAATCCAAAGGGAAAACAGAAGAGAGAACCAGAGGAGGACTTACCACCTCCTCCAAAACGAGGATTTATTCAGATGATAGTAGGAGGTTTGGAAGAAAGGAACTCGAATAGGGCAAGAAAGGCTTCTTTGAGACGAGCTCAGAATTATCATCTTACTCCTATGTCAGAGGTGGGGGAATTAAGTGTTGGATTAGATATCTCATTTGGGCCTGCAGATGAGATGACCTTATTACAACCACATTCAGATGCGTTGGTGATTATAGGCCGAGGTGGGAAGATATGATGTTGCTAGGATCTTTGTTGACACAGGGAGCTCAGTAGACATCATTTTTCATGATTGCCTAGAGAAAATGAATATAAATGCACCTATACGCCCTGTAACAACAGCTCTCTATGGTTTCACAGGAGGAGCAGTATTTCCTGTAGGAGTGGTCAGCCTTCAAGTTGTACTAGGAACTCAGCCCTGGCAAAAAATCTTGATGGTTGATTTTCTGGTGATAGATGCTCCCTCTGCTTATAACATCATCTTTGGCAGACCTATCTTGAATGAATTAAAAGCTATTGTGTCTATATACCACATGAAAATAAAATTCCCTGCCTCAGGAGGGGTAGGAGAAGTCAGTGGAAATCAGGTGAGCTCCAGGAAATGTTATTCAGAAGCAGTCAAGTCTGCAAATAAGTCAGCTTTATTGAGTACAAGTGATGTCGATATGCAAACAAGAAGTGGTAAAAGAGTTCGGGAAGAGCGTGACTAAGGAGATGAATATGGAAAGATGGTATGTGCAGAGGAGTTGATTCAGATTGAGCTATATAAGGCAATAAGGCTTTCGTACTAAGATCGGAAGCAAAATGACAGCGGAAGAAAGAGAGCAGATGGTTCATTACCTCCGAAGTAATGTAGACTTGTTTGCATTTTCTGCTAAGGATATGACAGGCATCGACCCCAGTATTGTGGTACATAAATTAAATGAAGACTCCTCTGTCAAGCCTGTGAAGCAAAAGTTAAGATGTTTTGGAGAAGAAAAAGATGTGATTATCCGCACTGAAGTTGAAAAACTTCTGAGTTGGGGGCATGTAGTTCCGATCCAATTTCCAATGTGGTTGTTTAATGCAGTGTTAGTACCCAAAGGAGAAATGAAGTGGAGGATGTGCATAGATTTCAGGGATCTAAACAAAGCTTGCCCTAAAGATCATTATCCTTTGCCCCGCATCGATCAGCTTGTTGATTCCACTTCTGGATGTAAAAGGCTCAGTATGATGGATGCTTATCAAGGCTATCTTCAAATAAAATTGCATCCAGCAGATGTGCCAAAGGTCTGCTTTGTAACCGCAGCTGGGACCTTTGGATATGTTAGGATGCCATTTGGTTTGAAGAATGCAGGAGCCACATATCAGAGAATAGTGGATAAGCTATTCGGGTCGTTGTTAGGCAAAAACATGGAGGTGTATGTGGATGATATGTTAGTGAAGAGCATATTGCCAGAAAATCATGTTGTAGACCTGGAGGAATCCTTTAAAGTGATAAGAAATAGTGGAATGAAGCTAAACCCTGAAAAATGCTGTTTCGGGGTCAGCTCTGGCAAGTTCTTGGGATACATGGTAACTAAGGATGGGATCGAGGTGAATCCATCTAAGGTCAAAGCCATAGTGGATATGAAAGTCCCAAGTAATACCAAGGAGCTGCAACAATTGCTGGGGAGAGTGACAGCTCTTAGTAGATTTGTATCTAAAGCGGCAGATAGAAGTTACCCATTCTTTCGAATTTTGAGGAAAGATGTCAGTTTGCCTGGACTGATGAATGCACTCAGGCTTTTGAAGAACTGAAGGTTTATTTGGCTAGTTTACCTCTGCTAACTAAGCCAGATAAAGGTGAAACTTTATATGTATATATATGTGTGGAATTATATACACACTTCACACAATCAAATATATCCAGAATACGTACAAATGGTTAAATAGAAACTGCTTGATCAAAAATATAGAAGGAATCGATGCAAATATAAGCCAAAATTATCCACTCATGAAGAACACGATGATACTCGGAAAAGGAATATCTACAATCATCCACAAACGAATCAAAGGAATAAGGAGGGACAGGTTAAGTGAATACCTTGAGACATCGTTGAAGAAAAATGGAAAAGGGGAAGAGTCTGTAAAGAAGCTGGGTAAAAATGAAGGAAACCGCCGGAAATCAGTGATGCTGGCTGGAGAAAAGGCAAAATCGACGAGAAGAAAATGGAGAAGAAGAAGTGTATGCGAGAGAGAGAGGGAATGAAGAGAGAGAATTTCCAAGGTATTTAAATGAGGGATTTGAAACGATTCAAATTCCTCCTCTTCCCCAGTTTTCTGAAAGACACGTGGGTATACGAGATGAAGACAATTGTCAGTTCGTGATTCCTTTGAACCTCTTACCGCTCGTTGTGCAGAACTCCTTATATCGGAGTTATTTTGAGAAAAGAGAGGTCTGCAGTTTCATGGCCAAAATAGTTCTGCAAGGCAGACTGCCTTTTGGGCCACACTATGGGGGGTGGTTGATATGGGTTAGAGATTGGGCCCGATCCAATCCTAAAAATTACCAGCCCATTTATAAGGCCCAAGTGAATGGAATTTTTGCTAAAATGCCCAATACAACCTAATACATATACATATATTTATTGGGCCCATTAAAACAAAAGACTGAGATATAAAAAATATATATACAATACAAAGAAGAGAAAAAAGGGATTTTTTTACTAATTACATGGAAAAAAAGACTATCACTCTTTTACAAAACCTAATCAATAATTGAAGCACATGCACCTTATCTTTGAAGTTAGATTATGTAAAGTCGTGCTTATACATATTTTTGTCTCTGTAATCGACTGTCAGGAATTTTATACTATATATTAATAATATTAATATATTTTATCTTAATCTTATGAATGAAAAATAGAGGGTCAAATTATGCAGGATTCTTATTACTGGTCCTGCAGGTGGAATATAGAATCCTTCCAACTGTAAGAATCACATTGCAGATTTCAGGATTCTTACACTATACGTACGGATATATCCTACTTCATTTATTTATTTATTTATTTCCACAATTTATAAATTAATAAAAAGGGTTACGAATCTTCATATTTGTGACCGGCACGCTTGGCTCACAAATCACAATGTAACCACAACCGCTAGGAAATATATTATCATTTAGTAAATCAAGAAAATATCAATATTTAAGATCAAATGAAGGGCTTTTAGTATTTAATAATTGTAATTTGTTGTCTTTCAAGAAGATTGTAAGTAATTATTCCATATATAAGTTGTCCAAATCTTCTTTGTGTGAAGTGAATCTTCTCGCATATCAAGAATATATTTATAATTTAAATATGGGTGAGAATATATACACCTCATAATTTATTTAATACACTGTATTTCTTAATAAATTAAAGAAATAAATGTACATTTTAGGGTTTGTTAAGTAAGTTGTGGCAGTGTGTATAGTCTCTCCCTTTAAATATATTATAACTATACTGCTACGCTGATAAAGCCATAACAAATTTATAGCACTAGTGCTGATTAACTAACACATAATTTTTTCTAAAAAGAAAAAGGAAACCTAAGTATTCTTACACAATCTCAATTGATCAAACACACTTATAACAAACATCCTTAGTTCCTTACATGAGCTGAAATGAAAGTGAAAAACTGCAAGGTAAGAGATGAAGATGATGCTAGATTCATATTCATATACCACACCCCAAATGACCAACAGAAGAAACAAAAAGAAAAAAAACAGCAAACCCTAGATTTTCTAAACTGAAGTTATAGGAGATCATCAAACATTAAAAAAGTTGCTTAAAATTACTAATTAAGGTCTTAACTGTCAAGGATATGCACCATTAGTGGTGGGCAGATCAGTGGGCCAAGAAAGAGTAGGATTCCAAAACCCCAATTCACCTGTTGCAACTGGTGCAGATTCAAGAATGGCAGAAGAATTTGCAGATGCCATGTTTCCAAGGATGAGTGCAGGTGCATGTTCAGGATAACAGCTTGATGATGATGATGATGATGATCTGAGCCTGTGATACAGTTCTTGAAGTCCGTTATTGTGAATTTCACCATGTAGCGAAGGGACTTGGGTTCTGTACTGTAACTGGGCCGGGCCGAGATGGTCCATGCCCAAGGCCCGAGCATTGATGGATGTTTCTGAGCTAAAGTGAGAAGAGCCAAAGAGAAGGCCTTCATCTTTGACAGAGAGAGAAGTTTGGAGATGATTAGGGTTTGGATTTTGGTTTCCTCTGAGCAATGAAAGAAAGTGAGAATTTTGAGAGGAGGGCCATAAAATGGGGTTTGATGGAAGCTCATGTTCGAAGCCACTGAAGAGACCGCCGCTTCTTCCCATCTCCGTCTTCAGCTTTCCGGCGGCGCTGCACTTTCCGACCGCCGCGCTCATGGTAGTGCTCTTGTTTTTCCGGCACCCACCGCCGATGGGGACGTTGCGGAGGGCGCCGCCTTTGGTCCAGTAGCGGCGGCAGGTCTTGCAGAAATGGCGAGGCTGGGTGAGGTTGTAGTTGTTGTAGTAACAGAATTTGGTGTTGGCGGAATCACAACGAGGGCACCTCAGGCTCTCGGCGGCGGAGGAGGAGGAGGGAGAGTTATGCGCATCAAGAATCCCTCCTCCACAAGATGGGGTGGAGAGTTTGGATCTCTCTCCTCCAATTATCCCAACACTACTATTTCCACCCAATAGCTCTTGAATCATCTTTTCTTTTCTTTTCTTTGTAGATCTGCAGAAATTGGACAAACAGGGAAGAAAATCTGGAAGAGGATTAGGCTCTTTTTACTGGAAAAGGTCAAGAAAGTAGGTTTTCTAGTGAGAGAAAAGAAGAGAGAGAGAATGGAGGAGTAGGAACATGGGTGTGCTTGATGATTTGAATGGGTTTTGGATTTGTTGAGGTGAGGAACGGAAGAAAAGATCTCAAGGCAGTGAAACTTTAATATAGGATAAAACAATATAAAGGGACAACCCACTTTGTCTACTCCCCAAAATCAAATGGTTTTTTATTTGGATTTTAGTTGTTTTTTTCTCACGTACGTTTGAAATAGCTAGCGGTGAGGTTGAATCTCTTATTACACTTTATGTTACATTTTATATTATCCATTTTCGTTCTTTGAATTTATTAGCTAGTAATATGACAATTCTATCTGTCTTTTCTTTTTTTTTTTTTCTTTCTTAGGTATATTTTTGGATATATAACTCAATATTAATATTAAGAGTAAGTCTCTTGTGAATCAGGTGCATGGATCCACTCGGGTCGGATCCGGGTCAGGGGGACCGCACCCTCTTTTTTTTTTTCGCTCATGATTTTTGAAAAAAATCACATACCAATAGTATATGTTAGACATACCTTTACGTTATGTTAGACATACCTTTAAGCTATGTTAAACATACCAGTTCTGCCCAGATTTCATGCCTTGTCTTTTTTTGGCTTGATTTTTGAATTTTGGCACATACCACTACGTTATGCTAGACATACCTTTACGTTGTGTTAGACATACCTTTATGTATACTTAAACATACCTTTGTATATGTTAGACATACCTTTATATATAGTTAAGCATACCTTTATACATGTTAGACATACCTTTGTATATAGTTAGACCTACCTACACATGGTTGGTTTAACTATACACAAATGTTGGTTTAACTATACACAAAGGTTGGTCTATTTGAGCGAATTTTGGATGAGCTTCAGGACAAGTCTTCAGCGCGTGGGAGTGCGTGCATACGCGTGGGAGGCACGTTTTAGGCGCGTTTTGGACTCGTGAACGGGTCGGGTCAGGTGCATGAATATCCATGCACCTAACTCATAAAAGTTTTTGCCTAATATTAATTTTCTCCCGGTGAAAAACACTCGACACCCATTTTTATTCACTCTTGTATAAAGTATCATTAAAAAGCTATCATTAATTATACAAGCTTCATCAAATGTATTTATGCTCGTTGAATTTTTCAAAAATTATTAGAATTTTAATTCAATGATCAGATTTTAATAACAATCCACCACATAACATTGCAGGTATTCTATAGTGCATTTAGGTATTGATGCAATCCTCTAGTACGTTTTTTTGATAATTATTAGATCATTATTATCTACTTAATTTCATGATGAAAATTTTAAAAGTCTTCATTAAATAGAAGTACTTGTATAAAATGAACAACTCACATGTTTATTCAAAGTCCAAACACATCTCATCATCAATAACGAACAAGAAATTAATTCTGCCATGGAATTGTCCAAATCCATTTCTTTCTTGTGAAGTGTCAAATCATGTAGAATTTTTCCCAGTAGAGTTGGCTAGGGTGGTGTTGCTCTCCATTAATTGATAACTACATATGCCTCTCTACAACACGTGGCGCACAACATAAATAATATATACGAAGATTTACTATTAGGAGGAAATGTGCTAAACTGCACAAAAAAAAAATTAAGAAAATAATTTTTTTAATATTCAACACTTTGATTTGTATTTTTTTATCATAAAAAATAATAAAATGATATTTTTTACATTATTTTAACTTGGTCATAGAGAAATTATTGATTAATGATTGAGTGATAATATATTCTATTTATTTATACTATTATTTAACAATTAATTTATCCAACAAATCATATAAATTGATAAAAGTAATTAAATTGGTTTGATTTTTTTTTTTCAATTACTCGAACTACTATGTCAAATACATATTGGTTCGATTAATTGTGTATTAAACCAATTTTTGTTCAATTACTCGAACCACTATGTCAAATACATAGTGGTTCGATTAATATTTTTTAAAAACCAATTTTGTAGGATTTACTCGAACCACTATGTCAAATAAATAGTGGTTCGATTAATGGTATAAAAACCCAATTTTTTTTCAATTACTCGAACCACTATGTTAAATACATAGTGGTTTGATTAATTGTGTATTAAACCAATTTTTGTTCAATTACTCGAACCACTATGTCAAATAAATAGTGGTTCGATTAATATTTTTTAAAAACCAATTTTGTTCAATTTACTCGAACCACTATGTCAAATACATAGTGGTTCGAGTACTATAGTATTAAAAACCAATTAGTGGTTCGAGTAATTGAACAAAAAATGGTTTAATACACAATTAATCGAACCACTATGTATTTGACATAGTGGTTCGAGTAAATCCTACAAAATTGGTTTTTAAAAAATATTAATCGAACCACTATGTATTTGACATAGTGGTTCTAGTAATTGAACAAAAATTGATTTAATACACAATTAATCGAACCACTATGTATTTGACATAGTGGTTCGAGTAATTGAAAAAAAATTTGGTTTTTTACACTATATATTAATCTAACAACTATGTATTTGACATAGTGGTTCGAGTAAATCCTACAAAATTGGTTTTTTACACTATTAATCGAACCACTATGTATTTTACATAGTGGTTCGAGTAACCAAAAAAATTGTGTTTTTAAATGATTAATAGAGGAAATTAGTGGGTCGATTAATATTTGCAAATTCGTTTAATTATTTACAATGACTAGTTTAATTAATTTCAAACAGTTTTAATTTAATATACCTAAAATCATTCAATTAAACGATCCTCATTTTTTTCTATTAATCGAGCCTCATTTATCAATTTAATTACTTTTATCAATTTATATGATTTGTTGGATAAACCAATTGTTAAATAATAGTATAAATAAATAGAATATATCATCACTCGATCATTACTCAATCATTTCTCCATAACCGAGTCAAAATAGTGTAGAAAATGTAACTTTATTATATTTTGTGTTAGAAAAGTACTTTTGTTAAATTGAATGATAGAAAAGTCAATTACTTGTATTTTTTTTGTGAAAGATAGGCTGAACTCTCTTATTATTAGACTATATCGTTATATATACAATATATAAAGGTAGATATGAAGGGAATAAAGCAGTATACAGGAAGCATGCTGCCCATTTTGTAATCCCAAAAAATTTGAATCTTTGAACACATCAGTTTAGTAGTATTTCACTTGAGGTGGTTTAATTAACAATGATTATTTCACTTGAAAGTGGGAACAACTGTAAGAAATTACAATGATAAGAGCAATCAAGATTTGGAAAAGAATAATCTTTATTAGAGGGTTTTTGCTTTATGGTGTTGAATCATAATGATTACGAGTTCAAGAAAGGGGCCTCATGGCGTGGAAATACGTGTAAAGCTGATTTGAAATAACGCTCTCATTCTCACCACCAACATATATATATATATATATATATATATATATATAATATCAGTTTGTTTTTAAATTCTTTTTTGATATTGCACTATTATTTGTTTTTCATATTTTAATTTTGTTCATGAAATTCATTTTGCGAAAAACTCTGTCAAATGGAGCTGCAAACCTTTAACTTCAAGAATTATTAATAAGAAAACCCTAATTTTTGCCTCGCCAAGTGAAAAGAAAATGCACTAATTCACCGAAACAAGTTAAACACGTTTTTAGAAATGAATCGACGACTCTGCTTAATCCACAAACCCAACTTCCTTTTATCTATGGAAAACACGACTTCTTCACAGATTTACACCCACATCTACTCTTCTACCTCAAACGCGACTTTCCCATTCATTCTGACTCACGCTTTTTAGCTTCATACTTACCCAAATTTGCAGTATATATGTTCTGCTGGGTTAGAATACTCAAGTAACATTAATAGAACACAATTGAAACTTGCTAGGTATATATAGAAGCACAACCTTGGTGAAAGCAGATTGAGCTTAGTTGGTATCTTTTGAACTTGAATCACTTGCTTTTCTACTAAATCTCTGATGCATGCAGTACACCCTTACATCCACATGTTTAGTTCATGGTAACCCTCATGCTTGCTTTGCCAATGTATTGTGACTTTGTCTTAAACCAAACCAAGTATACCTTAAAGCCAAGCATGTTTAATTTGTGGTTGAATCTCTGCAATCTACTAGCTAGTGTCCGATAACATATAACAGCCGCAACCACTCAAATAGATTATGCTCTACTTCACGCACGCATATGAGAAAAGAATACCTAATTAATATCTAAGGAAACAAATTATATATTGTCATAAACTGTTTTAGATTGACAGCAAAGTAAACTGAAACCAATGAATTAAATAATTGCATGTACATAATAATATTTACTATTACATATATAATTTATATCATTTTGCATTTAATAATAAAACATGATACATCATGTATATGAACATGACATAATTAAATGAATATAAGATGCATAAAACACCAACCGTAAGGGATAAAAACAAGTGGGAGTGTGGGTGGACAGTGCATGAAAAGTTGAAAACGAAAAAAGAAGGAAAAAAGCAAAGAAAAAAGAGAGCAGAACCAAAAACCCATGCTTGTATTTGTTACCGACAGTTCAATTATAAGATTTGTGTCCATATATATATAATTTACTTCATGCATTCCTCACTTATGTGAGTACAAAATAAATTTGTTTGATTTTGGTGTTGTTTTGCATGGGCTGCTACTTTTAATCTGTACACATCAGATGTTACGTACACCTGATCACACCTGACCGCGCGTGCCGTCCGGAACTCCAGACACAGAGAGAGAGAGAGAGAGAGAGAGAGTTAAAATTTGAGGTAATTGAAGAAAAAAAACAGAGTGAAGATGATTCAGTGACTTTTTGGATGCATTATTATTAGAGTCATATGTGGTGGTGGTGGGGTGGATTAGGACGTGAGAGTGGTGGCGACCGCTGAGGCCCCAGCCCGGACATATAATCTTCTCCAAATCAAACAATGCTGCTCTCTTCAATTCTATTAATCCTCGATTTCCCCACACACATACACACACACACACACTCTCTCTCTCTCTCTATCTTTCTCTCTCTATATATATATACAGACACAATTATACATGTATCTTCTTCTTTACTTTCCCCGTTGCCGTTTGCTGCTTTTTGATGCGCCCCCACCTATCAAGAACACACCCTCTGCTATGTCTCTTTCATTCTAATAACACTTCATTTCCTTCTTTTCATTTTTCTATTTTTATTCATAACTACTGTTGTGACGAGGCCCGGCCCCAACTAACGTGTATACTCAACTATAATCTTCCAATTAAACCTCATTGTGAAGCAAAAACAAAAACTATGTTATAATTATTGAAAATGGCGTATTCTAATATAACTAGTAATTCAGATGCGCGATCCGTGGTTTATAATATTTTAATGGAGATGTATAAATTAAAATGTTAATGACGTCATCTTTTGTTATTTCAAAACATGTATGTAAAATATACAAACGATTTTCATTTTTCTATCGTTTTTTAAAGTAGTAATTTATAGTATTAGAAAATCGTCAAATAAAATAGAGTTTTAAGTGAAACGATAGCTTAAATTAGAAAAATGAAGTATTTAATTATTAAAGAAATCTACATTTAATTAATTATATTTACGCGTATATGTCTTATACACTTGTAGTTAATTTGTTGTAATATTAAAAATTGAATACTTGCAATATTATAAATTGAATACTTCTAATTATTAACTTTTGTAGAAAATACTTCTAGCATTACAAAAATATATACTTTTTAATGTAGAATATTTATATATAAGATTTCTGACATTATAAAACTACAAACATTTATGTTTAAGTACATAAATCTAAAATGTGAGAATTTTAATTTCTTCAATAAATATTTTAACACAAGACTTGTATCAAAACTCAAAAGATAATTTTGAAAAATTATACATGCTTTGGTCAATATGAAAAGATAATTTTCTATAATAATTATATTATGTAAATACATAATTAGAATATTTTTAAACTTCAATTACTATTTAAATCAAATTTAATAGTTTATATAATTTGTCAATATGTGTGTATATATATATATATATTATTTTTATATTTTCTTATTGTAATCATTGATATATAGCTTATTAAGAAAGAAATATATTTTTTTCAACTTTTTGTCTTTACTTTTTTATAATTATAATATGATTCTTCTAGGAGGGAAAATGTAAAATCAATAAATCTCGCTGCTAACTTTCCCTTTTTCCATGTATGCTATAGATATTTTGTTTTTAATATATAATAAAGGTGATAAAAGTGAAAATTAAAGATCATAAATAATTGATAACAAATATACATCAAACACATTTCATATTACAAATTATTTAATTTAAAAACGAACAACTATATATATATATATATAGATATATAAATTTTAGTTGAATTATTGGTCCAATCAACAAAATAACTTAATTATTGCTCCAATCAAATACATACTTGAAAACTCTTTATATCTATATATTAAGTATAATTCTAGCTTAAAACATATTTCAGCCCCCACATTTCAAACTATTATTATAGTTGAGACTACTATAAATCAATAAATTTAAAATGCACCAAAATTTAGATATTAGATTTAATTTATCATGCATAAAAAAAGAAGAAGCAAATTTCATATGAAGAAATTATTTCATTTAAAAGCACCTTGCATTTCCCAACCCCACCCATAAAAATTACAAATACAAAATAAAATAGTGATAATAAAAATTACGAATAAAAATTATAAATTATTTCATACATTATTATCTATTCTTAAACAAAAATAAAATCATAATCTAACTAAAAACTCTCACTCCCCACACAGTTCACTTCTATCAAAATTACATATACGGAATAAAAATGATATTACATAAAGGTATAAATAAAGTAATTACATTGCAACATCATGCATTGACAATAAATTTAAAATAAATAAATTATTTAATAAAAGTTATATACTGTTTCGAAAAACTACATCACACTCATCTTATCTTCAATCAAACTTGTAACTTTAAAATAAAAATAATTACATATAAAATAAAATAAAAAGAATAAACCAATATATCACACTTAATTAGAAACAAAATTAAACTAAAGAAATTTAATTTGAATTTAAAATATTATATATATATATATATATATATATATTTGAAAAAATCCATAAAACTCATCGTGCCCCTATCCTACCATGTACACTCTAGGCCCACCCCAAGGTGAAAGATCAACTTTTTTTTACTTGGGAAGATAAAAAGCTTTTATTTAAATACAATAAATTCTCTCATACACTACACTTCTAACACATGTATTTTATCAAAAAACCTTTATTGTAACCAAAATTGGCATTGTCATAGACAAAACCGAAGTCGTAGAGTACAAAAATACTCTCATAGACAAGAGTTTTTTGTTGGCGTTGTCGTAGAGGCGTATTCGTAGGGTAAAATTGAGCCCTAAGACAACAGTGGTGACTTGAGGTTGTCGTAGAGGCGTAGTCTTATGTTAAAATTGAGCCCTAAGACAGCGCTTATGATACGAGGTTGTCGTAGAGACGTAGTTATTGTACCCTAGGACAACGGTAACTTTTTAGCGTTGTCGTAATATCATAATAGCGTTGTTGTAAACTAAGTTAAATTGAATTTCTTTTATTACATCTATACTTATATAAAAGCAAGACAGTTGGGTGAATTTACAAAAGTGTCACTTTCCCTCCCAAAGTTGTCTTACCATAATGATGGGCTTTAGAAGAAATTCAATTGGGCATTTGAGTTATAAATTTTATTATTTATATTTTTTGGGTCATATTAATTGATCAATTTTATTACAACAACAAAGAATAATTGATCAAATTTTAGAGAATAATAAATCTAATTAGTATGTTTGAAAACTTGAAATTATAAAATTCACCCATTTGGAAAGTAATATAAAATTTAGGAAACATAGTGATTAAATTATATTAAAAGAACAAAAAAAATATTCAAAAAAATTAAAAGTTGAGAAATTTTATAAGAATCTCATATATATATATATATATATAATAAGATCGCACGATTAAATCTAAGAATATAAAATTTAAAAAATAAAATTCAAACTCATTCGGATATTATGTTAATTAGGAAAAAATATATATGAAAAACTAACAAATCAACTAAATTCTGTAAATTATAAATTACAAATAACATAAAATTTCAATGAATAATTTCAACATTTCTATTAATAGAAATTCATCTTATTTTCATTGTTTAGATTAAAATATTTAATTAATTAATTGGAATTTATTATCATATTTGTGGATATAAGTTATTGAACTACGAAAAAAAATGAAATTTCAAAAATGCAGTAAATTAATACAACAAAACTTATTTTAAAGAGTTTGAAATATAAATTATGTGTACATATCTATTTCAACTCTTCATTTTCCTAACTTATTAGTGGACTGTATAAATTCAGTGAAAATTTTATAGTCATAATAAATAAGTTATAAATTTGTTTATTCATCAAATATTAGTATTATTCTTTAATTATATTTATGTACTAATTAATGTTGTATGTAAAGAAGTTATAAGTTTTATAATTTTATGTATCAATTAATATTCAAATATATCTATATGTAAAAAGAGTAAAGTTGATACAATTTTGTCATTTTCACTCCTAAAAATGTCATATCAATGTTTTCGTTGATGGAAGAATTTCAAAAATTAATAGTTTTGTCAATAAAAATGATCGTGTTATTTAGACCGATCTATTCAATGTTTATATTTATATTTAGAATTATTAAAAATATAAGTATATTTAGAATTATTAAAAATATATTACTAAGACTACAAATTATTATTTGTTGTTGTTGAGACTGTTGTTCATTATTGAACAATAATTTAATTATTTTTTAAATTTTATTAACTTTTTAATGTCTACAATTTTAATCTCACATCAAATTTAAAGTTAAAAATTTTTTAATATGTTTTTTATAATTATGAGATATGTTGTATGAAAATAAATATTTCAAAATTAATATTGTCATTTGGTCACTTTTAACCAATTCAAAAACTCATTAATTTATCGAATTATTTATCAAGCCATTAAAAAAATTCAACAAAAAATATATAGAAACAATTAGAATGTAAGCTTTCAAATTTTTTTATCCTTTTTTAAACTTTAATTACTTAATGTTTAAAATAATTTTAAAATTAAGTGAAATTTTAATATATCTTTTGTAATTGTGAGATATATTGTATATAAATAAATATTTTAAAAGCTTTTGTTCTTATTTTTGCGTTAGAGTTTCACACATGATTTCCATGAGACGAATCTTTTTTGACCATTAAGAAATCTCATATTCATGAATTTATATGCTAACTGTGAAATGTTGGTCATAGATTGACTCGTCTTCACATGAAATGATCCGTGAGACGGTCTTACATGAGACTTAGTAATGCATCAAAAACATTTTTAAATGGCACTTAACCAGTCTTAGCTTTACAGTTTCGTTCCCCTTACTGTCCAAAAAACCCTATTTTTGACTTGAAATTATATTATTGATTCTTGGAAATTACTAAAGCCTATGTTAGCTATATTCTAAAACTTATTTCCATATTTGGCCACTTTTAACTAACTCAAAAATTGACTTATCAAAATATCTATCGAGCATGAAAAATTTATACGAAAATAAACATATAGAACGTAAAGTTTCAAGTTCGTTATTTAAGTTATTAATAAATTTTGTATTCAAACCTTTTCATTTTATCAAATATAATTAAAAATGACATATATAAATCTGTATTATTTGAATTTAAAATAACACGATACCAAAAAATAAAGGAATCCCTGAAAAATACAGAAGAGATGGGGGTTGGGCTGCTGGTGGGTGGGATGAGATTGAACATAACTCTACTTTCTTCACTTAAAACTCTATTTTACCCAATGATTTGTTTAAATTATTAAAATATACCTTAAAATTAATAGAGATATGAAAAATATATTTGTAAATTATACAAAGTTTGAAATGATATAATATACAGAGATAACTTTGTAAAATAACAATCTTATTATATAATTACGTATATACTACAACAATAAATAATAAACTGCGCATCGCGCGGGTGAATTACTAGTTTACATTACATGTAAAAATCTAAAAATGACTAAGAGTAAATTTTGAAATCCCTAATTCAATCCGGGACAAACTATACACACCCCATTTAATCCTAAACACACCCACAATTAAATCAAAACATTTCCACAATTTCTAAACACACCCCACAACATTACAATTATACCCTTTATGAAATAAAATAAAAACTAAATAATCAAATACTTTATACACCCCACACCACCCAAATCCCTCACACACCCCATCTTCTCTCTTGCTCCACACAAAGGAAACGGGTACGAAAAATTTGAAGAAGATGAAGATCCAATTTGGACTCAAAGGCTACCGAACATTTGATATAGTGCGTACGGCGTGTAATTGAACGGGTGTGAAGGAGTTCGATCAATCCAAGTGTACTTCTTACCATGGATACCAATGAACAACAAAATTCACCAAGTATGTGTTTTTTAATTTTTTTAACAAATTTGTCATATACTATGTTTAATGTGGGAGAAATTATATGAAATTTGTGTAGAAATCATATTTGGGTTATGGGTTTAGGGTTTAGATAGTTTATGTGTTCGATTTGATGAAATTTGAGTTGAATTTGGACTTCAAATATTAAATCTCGTATGTTAGAAATTCTGGGTATGTTCAGCCCTGGTTGGCCGAACATTTCATGGTGTGTTCGACCACCAGCCGAACAGAACACAGTGCGGCCACACGTCGAACAGATTATGTAATGTTCGGCAGCAGGCCGAACGGGTATAAATGTTCGGCCGCCTGCCGAACCCATCTGTTGGTGTTCGACCACCTGCCGAACACCTTCAAAGTTGTTCGGCCTACCACTGAACGCTTTGTGGAACGTTGTTTTTTTTTTTTATCAAACTTTGATAACTTGTGTTATTTAAATTGGTGTATCTTGTAGATTTATCCTTATGTGTTTCTATTGTAGTAGTGTATCGAAGGAAACGGCCTACTGCGTCTAATAGAAGAAGACGTGTAGCACAAGAAGTACTAGTTGAAGAACGAGTACCATCTTCTTCGGCTCTTCCTCTGATTGAGTACAATGTGGAGGAAGCAAGTGCTTTTCGTGATGTTCCCCAGCCAATAGAGGATGAAAATGTTAATGATGAAGGGGGATTGGAGGATGATGACGAGCCCGACGAGGAGCTATTGACTGGTCCTTGTCTAGATGGTCCTATTGACCATCGTTTGATTCCAAGTTTCAAGACGCATGTTGCATATGATATCTGGAATGGGGTGGAGAGAGACGTCTTGAAATTTCACGGTCACACTACGAAGATGGAGACGTGGAAGTTTGACAACATGGTGGATAACTTCAAAGATATGATCGAGCGAACAGAAATCCCAGACCTCGGATGGATTTCGTATAAGACGCCGAACAAGAATCTGCTATATGCTTTCGTGGAACGTTGGCAACCAGAGACTAACACGTTCCACATGCCATTCGGCGAGATGACTATTAAGTTAGATGACGTACATAGACTTACGATGCTGTCGATCACTGGAAGACCAGTTATGGTGCTCCAAGGAAGAAACCGTCTAGAGATTCCTATTCTTCTCATGCAGAGGTTGTTGGGGACGGGCACTGATGAGAGCTTTGAAGCCCTGCAAGGTCACAAGGGTAGCTCGGTTCGCTTGGAGTGGCTTCGTTCTCGCTTTGAAGCTGATATGAGCTCACCGGATGAAGACGTGAGAACAGCTGCTGCTCGTGCATACATCTGGTTCGCTTTGGGTTACACGATCTTTTCAGATAAGAGTGGTTCTAGAGCGGATACGAAGATCTTAAGACTCTTGGATGATTTTGATCGTATACATGAGTATGCCTGGGGTGCAGCGGCCTTGGTCTTTTTGTATCGACAGTTGGGCCTGGCTTCGAGGAGTGGTGTGAAGCAGATGTGTGGATATCTGACTTTACTTGAGGTACTACGTATTTGCTATCTTTTTATACTAATGTGTGGATCTTTGCCATCTTTTTATACTAATGCTAAACCATTGTTTCGGTGCACAAGGCTTGGATTGAAGCAAGCGAAGTTTTGAAGTATCTTTTATGTCCGGTCTTGCAGCCCATTAATCGTAGCATAAAGATGTTCAAAGTTTGTTATCTCCTCGATAAGATCACTACGTACTTGGGGCCATGAGTTCTTCCCCAATCCAATAGCATCAGCGATGCATCTAAAACCACAGTGACCATCTCCCAAGGGGTTTTTGATACTGACCACGTGGGGTTTAATTGGTCGGGGAAGTTGAGCAATGTAAACATCATTGCCGGTACTGCGCACTGATGCACGTCTAACCGGCTCTTTCTTTTTCGTCAACCCAACCTTCAAACTTGGTTGTCCCAAAGGATGATCATCCACAAAACCATGTCGTGGAATGGGAGACGGTGAACAACTGTTGTGGAATGATTCAACATACTCAAAATGAGATGGGTTTCGTTTGGTGGACGTGGATTTACCTCGCTTACTTTTGCTTGGCCGACCTCGAGGACGTGTGATCTCAGCAGGTTCCAACAACGAGCTAGTTGAAGGCTCTTTAATCTCAAGAAACCTCTTCAACAACAACAACTGATGTGCCTCAGATGCCTCTCCGAACATGACTCGTATTCCGGAGTGCACTTCATCAAAACGATTTCCCACATCAACTTGAGGAGAAGCATTTGCCATTACAGGTTCACAATCCAACTTCCTCCAGTAAGGATCTATCATCTCAAGTTGGATAACTTGGTGGTCCCGTTTCAACTCTGCTAGTTTGTGTGCACAAGGCAAACCACACGTCTTCCGAAGCACACAACCACACATCAATGGATCGACACCGCAACTGTCAATTCCTTTCATCTCTTCAAAAATTAGTCCAAGAGCATTGTGGGACACAAGTCCTCTTATGCACTTGAAAATTGGAGAAGAGTAGCGGTATGGCGCGACATTAAGACTTTGCTCGAACGAGGCCTTGATGGTAGTGTGAGACGTGATATGCAAGTGATATATTCTTTCCCACGTGGTCTCAAAATTTGATTGACTTGTGCCCAATTGCCTCTTCAATTTTGCATGTGCGCTCTCGGCCCTAACAGTAAATAAGAAGAGCCAATTTCAATCTTCTGCTTATCCAAAGACAATATGTTTGATGTAAATTTAACGTTAACCAAATAATTTCGTAAGTACCTATTGCTCGTTGTGTTTTGATAATGCATGATATTATTGGTCCAACACAGCACGAATCGCTCTTTGTACGGCTCAATCCAAGTTTTCATACAATAATTTACGGCTTGAGGAACATCGATGTAGTCAATATGAAACCTTCGAAGCAACTCTTCAAATTTGGGAATATCCTCCGCAGAAGTCAACATATTCCAACTTATATTAAAATGCTCCCATCTTTCAACTCTACCAAGGTAACCTCGGCATTTGGCCAAAACATTCTTGTTGATATGCCATCGACAAAGCAAATGAGTAGAGGTAGGAAAGGTAGCAGCAAGAGCATTCATGAGTGTGATCTCACGATCAGTTACGATCACCTTCGGTAGACAATCATCAATTAGTAGACCCTTCAATGTCGTCAACGCCCATCTATAGCTGTCCTCACGTTCCTTTTCCACATACACACACGCCACAGAAAATGTTATGTTGGTGGAGGTGACCTACAATTTCGAGGAGGGGCATTTTATACCTATTAGTCTTGTAGGTACAATCCATCAACAGCACGTTGGGAAAGGCACGCAACAAGTCAACAAAGGTCGGATGAGCATATAATAGATCTGTAACCCTATCGGTTCCCTCACATCTCCTAGTCAGGTAGTAATAATCCTCAGACTTCAATTTACCCATCAAATATTGCATTTGTGTACGGCCTCCATGCTCGACAATTCTATGCTTTTGACGAGCATTGTAAATTGTCTTCAATGTGGACGCATTGGCCGGAAAGGATTGCTTCAACGTGATCAAGATATCTTTGGGTTTGACATTGTTTAAGGATAGGTCACGCACAACTTGATCCTCTGAGGCCGATAGTCGACCCATAAATGAGTGTCCAACCAAATTTAACCCCATCCGGTGATTGTGCACACCAGAGACTACTTGTAAGCACCAATGTCCCATCTCATTCAACTGCACTCCTTTCAACATGAAAGGACAGTCACATTTCTTGGTGCCAGTGTGTCGTTCCTTTACCGGCTTTTGTTCCCCATGTTTATTGGTAAGTCTCTTTTTGGGTGGACGGCACGTGCCACCACGCTCACAACCCAAAAACATTCTTACTCGTCTACCACTCGATCCACTATCAGAGCGTCTAACCAATATTACCATGTGTAGACGGATACCAAGTTGACTTGTCCAACAAATCATTGCTTCTCGACTTTCAAAAATTTGATTAGTCACAAACTCATTCGTGAAATCGATGGCCTCATACATTGCATTCATATCATTGCTATCATCGGGTTCATTATAGATGTTAAGTTGAGCTCCATTATAATTGTTTTCCTATCAATATATAACATGCATAAGTATATATATTCACATCACGATATGCATAAGTAAATAAATTCACAACAAGATAACAATTAAGATCGTCGATTTATATTTCACATGAAAAAACTGATAATGTTCGGCAACCAAAAATCGAACAAAATGCACTGCGTTCGGCCAGAGAAAGCCGAACTTCTATCAACTTGTTCGGCCAGGCCGCACGATCCACATCATGTTCGGCAGACGGCCGAACATTCTTAACTATGTTCGGCGTATTGCCGAACACTCTTCACAACGTTCGGCCTGTGATTGCCAAACGAAAGTCGCGAACCCTTTTTTTTTGCGACGTTTATGAAAAAAACGATCGGTAGAAACACATTTAAACACTTACATTGTCCATATCTTGAGCTCCTTCTTCTTTCAAAGTGTGTTCAACTAGTGTATAAGTATAATTTTTCTTGATTTTTTTGGAAGAAATTTAAAACTTGCTCTAAGTTTGAGTGTGATGAAGTTGAAGGTGATAGATACATATGTTATGGAATGGGGTGTGTTTAGTTATTGTAGGATTTAGGTGTGTGTAATAATGTATTATTTATGTTATGAATTTTTTAAATATTTTAATTTTAACTTATTTAATTGGGGTGTGTTTAGGATTAAATGGGGTGTGTATAGTTTGTCCCTTTAAATCCCTAAATTGGTAACTTCTATGCTACATATGATGGATTGCACATCATGTATCAGATGATTACACGTGTTATATTTATTTATTTTATACATTTAATTTTATAATATTAAAGATGGATTTGAAGTGAGAAAAAATAAAACCGCACATGTATTATGATCTGATACACCATGTGCAAACCACATGATAGAAGAGTCGCCCGCAATTAAAAACCCTAAAATCCCTCTCTCCTCCCCCATGCCTCCGCAGCCGTCATCCCTCGGGTAACTTCTATCCTACATCTGGTGGATTGCACCGTGTATATCAGATGATTACACATGTTATATTTATTTATTTTACACATTTAATTTTATAATATTGAAAGTGGATTTGAAGTGAGAAAAACTATACTAGTGTTATCATCTAATAAACCCACTGCAATCCAATATGTCTAGGATAGAATTGACTGTCATCGTCGCCACCGCAGCCCCTTCTATCTCTCCGTTTCGATCGCCGTCGTCGCATGCCATCAATCGTCGCCGTCGCTCGCCGTGTCGCTACGCCGTCCCCCTCTCGCTCACCGCACGCTTTCTCCTCTCTCATTCTCCACGTGCTACACCGTCGTGTCTCTCTCGCTCGCCGTGTCGCTGCGCCGTCTCACTCCGCGTCTGTCAAGGATTGAAGAAGAGGATTGCTGGAGTTGCATGAAGAGTTCGATTTGCATGGAAGTTATATTTTGAATTTCGGTTTTGTTCGTTGCTAAATCGTGTTTCCTTTTATTCTACGTTTTTATTAGTTGTATCGAACGGCATCGTTTCTTATTATGCTGTAGACGTCGTCGTTTTACTTTGATTGTACTGCATGCGTGTGTGGCATTTACATATAGCCATGCATGCGTTTATGAATGACATAACAGAAAAGATTCCTTTCTCTCTCCTTTCGTCTCTAGACTCTTCTCTCTCGCAATTCCCTCGTGAGCACTCGCGTTCCAGAGCTGTGCTCACGACATTTGGCCTCAGAGCTTGGTTGCGCATCTGATAATATGGCAACAAAGAACCATGGGCAGCGAATTGATGTGCTCGAGCAGCAGGTATCTGAATTGTTGTCCGGCCAATCTGCAATCTTACAGGCTCAAGCGCAAGTGGAAAATCGGCTGGAACTTAAGCTTGAGAGCATAGGTGAGATGCTAGAAACTCAGATCCTTAATGTGTTGAAGGATCAACAACCAAATCTCGCGGATCGGGGTAAGGAACCAGCGATTCCTTCGTCTTCAACTCTTGCGGGGGGATCGAACTCTGGGAGCAGCCGTGAGAGGAATGAGCAGGGCATATTATCACCCACACCGATGCAAAGGATGAACGGAACTCAGGTGATGACGAATAACAAGCTGCCCCGATTGGAGTTTCCAAAGTTTAATGGTGATAATCCGCGAATGTGGCTGAGGAAGTGTTTTCAGGTATTTCGCTTATTATGATATGCCTGACTATGATAAACTAAGCTTAGTAGCTATGAATCTAGAAGGGGTGGCTGATAATTGGTTTGTTGAGTATCTTGATGAGAGGAATAATCTATCGTGGCATGAGTTTACTGGGATGGTTATTGAGAGATTCTTAAGTCCTTCTGGGGGTGGTATTATAGCGCAATTTAATAAGTTGAGGCAGACCGGGAATGTTCAAACTTATATCCATGAGTTTGAAGAGATGAAAGCCCTTATGAAGGAGCAGAATAAGGGTTTTAGTAATGAGTACTTTGTGGAGAGCTTTATTGGAGGTTTGAGGGATGAGATTGACAAATTTGTGGCCATGCAAAAGCCTGTTACCTTACTCGCTGCAACACAATTGGCTATCCAAGCAGAGAGATTGTGAATCTCTTGACTAAGGGGCAAAGAACTACTTCTAAACCAGCTGTGGTTGCAAGTGGAATGGGATCCAATGTTCCAAAACAAAGATATCCACCTATTAAAAGGTTAACACCGGAGGAAATGAGAGCCCGAAGAGAGAAGAACTTGTGCTTTAACTGTGATGAGATTTTTCACATAGGGCACAAATGCAAAAAACTCTACCTCATATTGTCTGAAGATGGGGAGGAGGAGTCAGTAGAAGCACTGGAGTTGGAGGAGATCACTACTGATTCTAAGGAACCACATATCTCTCTTAATGCCGTGGTAGGATACTCGCATGCGAACACTATTAAATTGTGGGGTAAAGCCTCTAACCAGGAGTTAATCATATTATTGGATTCGGGAAGTACACATAACTTCCTTCATCCTTCCACAGCCGAGAGGTTAGGATGTACTATCGAATTCACTACTCCTATGAGTGTCACGGTGGCAGATGGCAATCGGATAGAGTGTAATTCCAAGTGCCCACAATTCGAGTGGGAGATGGGGGAGTGCAAGTTTATAACTCCAGTGAGGTTGCTGCAACTAGGAGGTTGTGACATGGTAATTGGAGTTGACTTATTGAGTCAATTGGGACAAATTACCTTGGATTTTAAAGAGCACACCGTGCAATTTTATGTCAAAGGGAAATTGGTGAAGCTGCAGGGAATCCAACCCGAGGTTAAATTGAGTATGATCTCCATGGATCAAATTCAGAAGGTGGTGCAACGGGATAAGCAAACATTAGAAGCTTATTTGTGTGTGATTACATCCCAAGTTGTTGAGAAGAAGACTGATGAGCCAGTGGAGATTTTCTCACTTATGCAAGAGTTTGGGCAAGTTTTTGAAATGCCTAAGGAACTTCCTCCTATTCGAAGCATGGACCACAAAATACCACTCAAGCCGGAGACATCCCCCATTAAGCAGCAAGCTTATCGGTACCCTCTACTACAACGGCAGGAGATTGAGAAGTTGGTCCGAGAGATGTTAGATTCTGGAGTTATTCGACCGAGCAGTAGTCCTTATTCCTCACCGGTGTTGTTGGTTAAGAAGAAAGATGGGAGCTGGAGATTCTGCGTGGATTACCGGAGGTTAAATACTCTTACTATTAAGGATAGTTATCCTATACCACTCATTGATGATTTATTGGATGAACTCCATGGGGCTAAAGTTTTTTCTAAGATTGACCTACGAGCGGGATATCACCAAATTCGAGTGCATGAGGGTGACATTCATAAGACCGCTTTTATCACGTCTTCGGGATTATATGAGTTTGTGGTGATGCCCTTTGGTCTCACCAATGCACCTGCCACCTTCCAATCAATAATGAATGAGGTATTCTCCAAATTCTTGAGGGATTTTGTCCTTGTCTTCTTCGATGACATATTGATTTATAGCAAGAGCATGGAGGATCACTTGGGTCATCTCAGAGCTGTATTTGCCACTCTACTTCAGAATAGTTTGTTTGCCAAACGATCCAAATGTGTCTTTGGTCAAACCGAGGTGGAGTACCTGGGCCATGTTATTGGTGGGCATGGAGTGAGAGCAGATGCTGCCAAGATCAAGGCCATGGTCCAGTGGCCCCAACCAAAGTCAGTAAAAGCCTTGAGAGGGTTCCTTGGTCTCACTGGATATTATAGAAAGTTCATACGGAATTATGGCCTCATTGCAATGCCACTTACTGACCTCACCAAGAAGGGTAAATTTCAGTGGAGTGATAGTGCTGAGGAGGCTTTCATTGCTTTGAAACAAGCCATGACTTCCACGCCGGTATTGCAACTTCCAGATTTCTCTAAGCCATTTGTGGTGGAAACCGATGCTTGCTACCATGGTTTAGGAGCGGTTCTCATGCAAGATCACCATCCTTTGGCATTCATTAGCAAAGCTTTAGGCCTGAAGAATTTGGGATTATCTATCTATGAAAAGGAGTTCTTAGCCATCATTTTGGCAGTGGAGAAGTGGAGGGCATACTTGCTACATTCACCCTTTATCATTAAGACGGATCAACGAAGTCTTAAGTATCTATTGGAGCAGAAGATTTCTACACCATTGCAGCATAAATACCTTACCAAACTCCTTGGTTTCGATTATAGCATTGAATATAAGAAGGGAAGTGACAATAAAGTGGCAGATGCTTTGTCTAGGAGGGATGAGGAGGTTGCCAATTGCTCTTTGCTCACTTCCATTCAGCCGATGTGGGTGGAAGAATTAATAAAGAGCTATCAAGGGGACCATGATATCTTGAACATCATTGCTGAATGTAGCACTCTACCCTACAATGTATCCTTCTACAGCTATACCAACGGATTGCTTAGGTACAAGGGTAAGTTGTTGGTGGGAAATGATCCTACTTTGAGGGCTCAGATTATCACCTACATGCATAGCTCCAGTGTAGGGGGTCATTCAGGGATCAATGCTACTTACCAACGGATTGCTTCGGTGTTTTGGTGGTCGGAGATGAGACAACAAGTCCTTCAATTTGTGAAGGAATGCAACATTTGCCAAATCAGTAAACATGAACATGTGGCAAGTCCTGGATTGCTACAGCCGTTGCCAATCCCTTCTCAAGCTTGGACTCAGATTTCCATAGACTTCATCGAGCAATTACCCTTATCCAAGGGTAAGGACATCATTTGGGTTGTAGTGGATCGATTCACTAAGTATAGCCACTTCATAGCGGTTGCCCATCCTTTATCCGCCTCCACTTTGGCCTCCCTATTCTTAGATACTATCTACAAGCTGCATGGTTTGCCTACGGGAATCATTTCCGATCGTGATAAACTTTTCACCAATAAGTTTTGGCAGCACCTATTGCAACTGATTGGCGTGGATCAATTGCTAAGCACCGCCTACCACCCGCAAACTGATGGCCAATCGGAGCGTGTAAATCAATGCCTTGAAACTTACCTCCGATGCATATGTGGTACTAATCCTAAACAATGGACTCGATGGTTGCCTCTTGCTGAGTTTTGGTACAATACCACCTTCCACACTTCTTTAGGGATCAGCCCCTTCGAAGCCTTGTATGGTTTCCGGCCTTCACCCATTCCCGGAGGTCCTTATATCCAGACCAACGTTGAGGGTGTCACTGAGCTTCTTCGCGACAAACAATTGGCTTTGCAACAAATTAAGGACTCTCTCCGCAAGGCTCAAGAGCGAATGAAATTGTATGCCGACAGGAATCGCACTGCTCGCACGTTCCAAGTTGGTGATTGGGTCTACTTGAAGCTCAAGCCCTATCGCCAGAAGACTCTACACAACAGCCCGATGTGGAAATTAAGTCCTAAGTATGCTGGCCCTTTCCAAATCTCGGCCAAGGTGGGTTTGGCTGCCTATCGACTCTCTCTCCCAAGCTCATCCAAGATTCACCCCGTTTTCCACGTCTCTCTGCTCAAGAAGAAAGTTGGATCGCTCACCCCTGTTTCGGCCAACTTACCAGAGTTTGATACTGATGGTAAAGTTCTTCTAAAGCCTTTGAAGATCCTTGCCCGTCGTTTAGTGAAGCGTAATCAACTTCCTGCTATCAGTTATTGGTTTCGTGGGCTCACTTGCCGGATGAAGAAGCTACTTGGGAATACTATGACGATCTGGTGACGCGTTTTCCCGAGTTCGTGTCTTGAGGGCAAGACTGGACCGAGGGGGGGAGTAATGTCAAGGATTGAAGAAGAGGATTGCTGGAGTTGCATGAAGAGTTCGATTTGCATGGAAGTTATATTTTGAATTTCGGTTTTGTTCGTTGCTAAATCGTGTTTCCTTTTATTCTACGTTTTTATTAGTTGTATCGAACGGCGTCGTTTCTTATTATGCTGTAGACGTCGTCGTTTTACTTTGATTGTACTGCATGCGTGTGTGGCATTTACATATAGCCATGCATGCGTTTATGAATGGCATAACATAAAAGATTCCTTTCTCTCTCCTTTCGTCTCTAGACTCTTCTCTCTCGCAATTCCCTCGTGAGCACTCGCGTTCCAGAGCTGTGCTCACGACAGCGTCACTGCGCTTATTTCTCTCTCGTCCCTAAGACTCATGGAGGAGGAGCTAGTTATTGAAGCCCAGCCACCAATCGAAGTCGAGACCAGTCTGAGGATGTAGCTTCCTCACCAAATTAAGTCGTTTTCAGGTTAGTTTGCCCTATTTCTGTAAATCAAACGAAAACCTACCAAACGAATGTCTCAACCTGATGATTTGAGTCATTTACTTGAGTTTCAGAGTTCATGGTTTCCCTCAGTTTTGGAGAAATACATAATCTAAGTTGGGTGAGTGGTGGAGAAGACTTGAGAGATGGCCATCCGAATTTCATCATCTTCTCCACCCCCATTCCCTCCGCTCACGCATCTCTAGGCAGCCGCCGATGTCTCTTCTTTCCCTAGCCGTCGCCGGACCCTCCGCCCTCTCGGCCTCTGTTGCCAACCGTCCGACCACCAAACGAAAAATGTCTATGAATTCAAGATTTTGTCTCAGGTTTGTGAATCTTTGATTTGAACTTTCTTGTGTTATGGACATGGAATGCATCTGTGTTTAGTTCCTGAATTTTTGATTTGATTTTTTTTTTTTTTTTGTTGTGCTCTTGGAATGCATTAAAATTTCCTGGAGCTCAATGTTTTTCTTTGTTTCACTTCCTTAGATTTGAATCCTTCTTTCTGAAGCTGCTCATTGGATAGTGCCCCAGTGTATTATTACTCGATGGATATGTATTACTTAGTGTTCTAATGCAGTTGCGCGACTTGGTTATAATATGAATTTGATTAATTGTGTTGCATGAACTAAAAGCGTACCATCAGATGGTAATTGTTGGATTTTAATTCAGTTGTCTTTTTTTCCACGGAATTTATGTGAAGTGCAAAAAGTTGTAAATGATGGTCAACTTATTTTTTCTTTATAATGTTTTTATGAAGAAACGAGTTGTCTATTATTCATTCTGAAAACTTTGGCATGTCAAAAATTATAAGACTATGTGAAGCTGAATATCTTGGACTAGGAATGTTCCAATCCTTATTCTGTGTGGCTGAGAAATGCTTAGCACTTTGTGTCTTCATGTGTTTCCTTTCTCATGTAATGAGAATTATGTTTTATCAGTTACCTTTTGTTGTGCTTCAATGTATTTGTCTTTATCTTATTCCTTAAATTTCTATGTAAGTGAAATCTGCATGCTATCTTTTATTGTAACCTTGTTAGATCTTTTTGCAAAACTTTCCAGCTAAAGTTTGAGCATCACATGACACAAGTGATGCATTTTCTGTCTTACGGTATGCAGTTTTCTTTTTGGAGTTTCTTCATCAATATATTAATTTCACTTCCTTGTTCATCAGTACATTGTTTAAATATCTGAACTCCGGGATGTCAGAACTTGGGCAGTCATGACAGGCAGGATTTTCTCAAGGCCGAAAGTTAATCAAAATATATCCTAGCTGTGTGTTTAGTTCATCTTTACCTTGTTCTGTGTGTTACCCTCTAACAAGATAAACTTCAATTGTCCGTTTAGACATCCATACATATACTTGCTCAAGGAATTTCATAATCTTAAAAGTTCATCTCTGTCTTTTGTCAATCTTGTTATTATGACACACTTAGACATTTGAGTCAGTCTTTGCCGTAAATTCTGCCAATAAATATGAATCCCTGTTAAAAAAAAAGTTTATTTCCAGTATATCATGAATATCGAGATATAGGAAGATAATAGTTTTGTCTGCATTTGTAGCTGAGAATTAATTTGTTTACTGGAAAGTGTAACCTCTCTTTGTTTCTTATCTACCAGCTTCATGGTATTAACTTGGGTGCACACAAACAAACTATATCCTGATTAAGTTATGGTTGATTGGGCACCTCAGACCAGGGTTACACACAAGGGGTGTATTTAACTAGAGTCAAGGGAGGAATTGAAGTGGACTTCATCTTCTTTGCTTGAGAATGTACTGACTTGGATGCACTACACTGAACTTGTGTATTTTGGCTGAATTTGGTGCCTGGCCTCACGTGACCAACACCTCTGCCCTAACCAACAACATAAAGGTGACAATAGTGATATGTAGCTCTATAGTATCTTTTCATATGGTGTGTTCTTATATTATCTCGTTACAATGTATAACTTTCTGGTACATGAGGTTACTATTCATCTGCCTTTGTCTTTCTCGAGAGCTGCATACCGCATTCCTTGTTACTGCATCTCTGTTAAGTTCTAGTGTTGTGTTAATTTTACTTATGTTAACTCTTCCTTTCACCTTTAATCACTCAAATTGACCATGAATTTGGAATTTTTTTCATTCAGTTTTATCTATCTTCGTTGCTTCTCCATGTGCTGCTGTTGTTGTGAAGTATTTGTTTATGGCTATCTTCTAGAATAAGCAAATCCTCTGACATTTAATTGAAGGAGTGCGAAAAATGGCAAGTCATGTAATGTGTTCACAGACATGGTTGAAACAATATGTACAATCTCTGTTACTCTTAATGTTATCGATGATGATAGAATTCCCTAGGAATGTCAGTAAGCATAATCAGTCTGTCCAACTTTTTTTTTCCTCTCTTTTTTAAACCCTTTATTTTGTAACTCAAAAAAAGAAAAATCTTTTAGATGTGTATAGATGCAGTACATAATTTGTCTTTATGTAAATTATTCTTATTCAGCCACCCCCAAATTTCTGGAAAAGCGAGATTTTGTTACTGTATCTTGTTTACTTGAATTTCCAACTAATAAAGGGTGTGAGCTAAATTTCAAATATGGATATACCATACTTGTGAACAAATTTTAACTTTTACAAGTAGTTATTCTACTTTTGAAGACCTCTGACAGTCAGCAAGGATGTGCTGACATAAATTGAATAGTATTTTCTTGAATGAGGTATCCAGTGCACTGATAGGAGAAAATGGACATTATTAGTGTATTACTGTTTCTGTATGCTGGCTTCTTTTTTGGTCAATAAGCATAATCAATGCTCCTCCACCTCTATTATTATCTACAAATTTATGATTTTATTTCTTTTAAGCTTTAATCTGTTCAGTGGTTTAGAAGTTCTTCAATGAAGCCCATGCTCAACTTTTTGTTATAACATTTACACTCTTCCCATCTGCATCACTTACATGATCAACTGCAGTTGAAGATAAGAACTTCACATGTAAGTATCATTTTTTATTGTTCCACTCTTCTATTATTTTGGTTATATGAATAATATCAAGATCGTAGCTCCTAGGCAGTACTTTTTCTCCTTTTTCATCCTTCTCTGCCTTCTTGTCATTTACTGAATAGTTTTGAATACGTGGTTGTGTATCTTTTGTATGGGATAACATATTATTTGGGTGTTTTTGCTGTTTTGTCTGCTTATTCAGTGTTTATCTGGACAAAAGTGCCTTCTAACATGAACTAAGTGAGGAGAAAGAAAAGCTGTCTGCTTTAGACTGAAAGTATTATGTGTTTTTGATGACCTATCTATAGATATCTGTATGTCAGATAATGCAAATAGATTATGTGCACTTTATTTTCTGCACCTATCTCTCAAAATATGGATACTATTCGTGATGATGTGTTGGCATAGATCATATCAAAAGATAAGAATCAATTAGAATATGGATTTCTTTTGGTTTTTGTTGGGTTTTATTTCATGTCTATACTTTTGGATGCTTGAAGTTAACTTTAGTTTATTTCTGTAAATTACGCATATACATCACCTCTTCATTATGGGTAAAATATAGTATGGATTACGCCGTCGAAAAGCTAATAAGGAACCACTTAAATGCAGGCCAGACTTTCAGAGTTGAATTCCATGATCGGAAATCATCCCAGAAATGGTTACATTGACAAAGATATTCCAAGTTTAAGTCGGAGGGAATAGCCAATATCCTAGCAGTTCTATGGTAATTGCTGCAACTTTATTCTCTGGCATTTTCACGTTTTTTCTAGCTAGATATTATTGTCTTTGCTTCATTTATCTAGTGCGCTGATAAGTTGGCTTACTTATCATTTGTGGATGTAATGTCACGTTTTCGCAAAGTCCACATATTGATGGGAAAGATATGGAAACAACGGACATGAGATACGTGTGAATGGTTCTTGATGTTTTTGGATGAAGTATTGTCGTTTTGCTAGTGAAATTAGGATGCTTTGGATTTACTTTTGGTTTTACCATATGATTAATGGAATTTACAATGAATATTTGTTGTATGAACTATTAGATGAATATTTTAATTTGATATGACTATTTTGATTTTGTATGTTTTGAATATTTTGTTGAATTTTAATTTTTGTATATTTTGAATATCAACAATATATAATAATTATAAAATTCAAATGTAAAAGACAACGGTTTGACTGAATTTAAACTGTTGTCGTAACATGACCAGTCACCAGTGTGGACGACAACAGTAAAAACTGTTGTTGTAAGGTCTACGACAATGGTGGGACAACGGTTTAAAACCGTTGTCTTAATTGTCTACAACATTGGTTAAAAACCGTTGTTGTAGGATCAACGACAACGGCGAGACAACAATTTTAAATCGTTGTCTTAGGTGCCTAGTTAATATCTGTTGTCAGGGGTTGTCTTTGAGTCTAAGACAACGGTTTCTAATAGTTGTCTTTGATATCTACGACACGGGTAAAAACTGTTGTTCGAGTGTTTTTTATGAGCGCATAGCTGAAAACTATCAACCTACGACAATGGTTTTTAACCGTTGTCACGTCGTTGTCGTAGAGGTCTAAGACAACGGTTAAAAACTGTTGTCTATGAGCGAAAATTTTGCTGACCCTACGACAACACCACCTATGACAAGGGTTGAATTAGGCTACTGACCCTATGAGCTTTTTTCTTGTAGTTTGATTTTATTTATTTTCTAACTAATTTCTTTCTATTTTTAGAAAATATTTTAGGCGGGAAAATTAGTTATGCTATTCTTACTTGTGGTTCTCTCTTTATATATATATATATATATATATATATATATATATAGAGAGAGAGAGAGAGAGAGAGAGATTTAATGTGGAATAGGTCATATGTGATGTCGTGGAGCTGACGTGGAAGAGGTTAGACTTAATGATGTGGGAGTCAAATGAAGGATGTTGGACTTAATAAAATATGAACCTAATGGGCTACACACTTTTATTCAATTAGGGTTTATAGGAACTAAATAACTATAATACTCTTGTAATGTGGAATAAACTATAAGGATGATGACTTCTTCTCCAAGCTATTCGTTCTCTCCAACCAAATGAGATCTCATCTTTATCATCTCTTGTATTTAAATTTCCTACCTCTTTTATGCATTCTTTCTCTAATTTGCTGTTGGGAAAATCTCACTCCTCAAGATAATTGAAATTGAATATCAAGCTTTACTTACCTAAGAAAAAACAACACAAGACTTTAAACGAAAATAATTTTTTTAAGATTAAAAATTATGAAAGACATCTAAAGTAATAAGAAGTCATGTTGATGAACAATAAAGAATAAATATAGTTGATAGAGATTTATATTGATTTTATTGTTATTATTATTTTTATATTTGATTTTATTTAATCTTATAGGATTCCATATTACTATTATAGATAGATGTTATATTTATTATTTTGGGGAGTTGATTATTAAGGAAAAGTAATTGGGCTATTTCCCTTACGTATCTTCCGATATTCTTAGAAGCAACATATTTAAGTTTTTGTGCTTCTGCTGCATCAGTTAGTATCTAGAGTCCAGAGTCATCCATCAACGATGACACAAGATTACAATATAGAGGACTCGCACTGGAATATTCACTATTGTGTCGTTACTGTCTCCATTTTTGGCAGCCCTCATTGCCATCGCAATAGTGCCACCACCATATCCAAATCCAGATTTATCTGATCCTCTTGATCCTTCACCAAAACCGCATATTCTAGATTTGTATTTGCATGGATCCCATGATCCAACATGTACGCCCCGTTTCTTTATAAGGACAAATCTCGTTTAGGAATTACATACATTAAAAATTCACTCTTCAAAGATTATAAAAATAAACATATTTAGAAAGTAATTATGAAATACAGTTTTTTGGAAAATGCAACAGAAGTGATGAAAATAATCATTTGCAAAAAATACACATGTTTGAAATTTATAAAGTAGAACTCTATATTAAAATCTTCTGCGACCTTCATAATATCGGCTACCGACATTCACTGTTCGCACACCACGCCCTGAATACTTTAAGTTGAAAATATATTTACACATAGGGGTGAGTGCCAGAAAACACTCAGTGAAGGGGGAAACATATATACATTTTCACATTGCACATTTAACATCAAGAAAACACACATAACCTTATCTGGAGTTTTTAAGTCCAGTATATATATATACATGTCCGTCAATATAAGTTCGTCAAAATATATAAGTCCATCAACATATAATTCCGTCAATATAGTCCGTCAAAATATATAAGTCTGTCAATATAAGTGCGTCAAAATATATAAGTCTGTCAACATATAAGTCCGTCAATGACTCAATATAAGTCCGTTAATATATGTTCATCAATATAGTCCATTAACACGCGCATGCGCATTTACAATCATTTTGCACACAATTCAAATTTAAACATTTTATCATTTAAACATTTAAAGTTCACTCTCCAAAACATGTAATCACCTTTCAACATTCATCATTCAACGTATATAAATCATCAAGAGTTTATCAATAACGCAATAACATTCGTACGATCTTAATATTAATCAACTTCAACTCATATATTAGGACAACTCATATATAATCAAGTATGCAATTTATAAAGCAAATAAATATTTACCCCACCTTCAGAAGCAGTGCTCGTAAAATGTCTACGTCCTATATCTTCTTAATCTCGTACCTCGTCCGTATTCCCAAGGCAGACCTAGCCTTTTCCCTTGCACCCGTCACTGCTTCTCCGTTCCAAAACCACTGCCGGTGACGAGCTCATCTCCGGCGGTAACCACCACAGAATACACGTACAACTCGGCCTCGGTACGACACCGCCCAACACGGTGGCTCCACACACTCATGTCCGCACACACACATAGCCACGGTTGGGAGCAGCGGCGGTGTCAACGCACCAGTGAGCTACATCTGGCGAGAGAGATACAGAGGAGAGGTGAAAAGAGATGGGTGCGTCAGCGGCGGGAAAAGGATGGCCGACGACGGCCATAGGAGGTGTAGGAGAAGAAAAATAGGGGAGAGGAAGGGGAGAGAAAGGAAGCTAGAGGAAGAGTGAGTTGGGCCGTTCACGACCGTTTCCGACGGTGGCTACAGAAGGCATAGCGAGAAAGAGAGAGAGGAGCGGGGATGGGCGCCCCTTTCACCGCCCGTACACGGCGGAGCCGACTGCGGTAAAGAAAATCCTGTCATAGGAACGAGAAGGGCTCGGACTAAGCTCTCCTTTGGTCCGAAAGAACCACCGGAAAACAAATCGGCGACGACGACGGTAGATAGCCGGAAGGTGATTGGTGCTGGTGGGGAGAAAGGTGAGAGAGAAGAGATAAAAGAGTTGTCCACTTTTTTCTATTGCTTTCTCTAAATGCATCTTCTTTGGTCAAAGAGGAAATGAGGTTGGTGAGCAACCCATTTTTGGTAGTATGAGCCATTTTTGGTAGTATGAGGTGTCTTTTTTTTGAAGAGAGAATAGTGATTAGGACTTCTCGTTTCAAGAGAGGAAGACGAGAAAATAAGAGAGAGAAGGTAGAGAGAGAAGGTAGAGAGAGATTAAGGGGAGAGACAAGTACTTATATATCATGACATTTTTTTTTAAACATACATAACTGTTTCTAAAACTCATGTCTCATCCACATTTCTAGGTTAAATGCTAAAACATATTCCTGTGTGAGATCAAATAATAGAACAAACATCATTTACATATCAAAATATAGTATTGTTAACAAAAGTGGACATTATTCTTGTACTTTAACATTAAAGGGGTGATGAAAAATCAGTCCAACCTGCTACACGTCCACGTCATCATCTATCGGACTTGAAAATATTAAAAGTAGAATCATGAGACACCTCCGGAGAGGGATCCCAGTGGGATAATCATACTCTCTAATATATAATGAAGAAATTTAAACTATTAAGCACATACTACATGTCCTTCGAGCACGCTCATCCTGGACCATGCATAACATAGAGGAATGTGGGAGTCGTTCGCCCATTAAACCTTGCTTTCATAAACCAGACATTTTCGCACTTATGGTCGTCACCCGATAGGGAAGCAACTACCAGTTATAGCTGCGGAGCTTCAACCGTAGATTTTCATACATAACTTACTAATTTAATTATCAATGCATAGTAGAGTGTAGAAGTTACCCACTTTAAAGTTGATGGTTCAAGGATCGCTTCCGGATTCACCGACCGTCTCGACTGTACTCGACACAGTTAGCTGTTTAGTTTCTTATATTATATAACATGATCTTTTGTACCTAATATTATGTTATATATTTAACTAAAACATGATCATTAGTAATTTAAGATAAACATTTTATCTTAAACACAAATATTAACAAAATGCTATACACATCATTCAAGTGTTTATATTAATCATACGTCATGAAATATATAATAGACTTATATATGAAGTTTTAATGTTGATCTTATCATATATAGGTCATTTAAACATGATTAACATATAAAAGAAACCAATATATATACTTATAACATAAGCTTTAGACACTTAAACTAGCAATTTTTAGACCTAAAATGACATGTAAAGATATAACAATTTTAATAATTCGTAGAAGATTCTTGAAATCACAAAATTATTTATATGATCACATATCTTCATCTAGTATAACATACTAAAAATTTATAAATTTTAACTGCTTGCACAAAGAATTAAAATCACACATTTAACTAGTTTTTCACTTCAATTTAAGCTAACAAATAACATTCAATGTAAAATTTATCATACCTTATAGGATTGATGAAAATGTTTCATCTTTTTACAAAAATTAGATAACATACTGAAGTAAAATATATAAAAATTTCAAGTACAAATAAGTGTCACATAATTAGATATGAATTTTTCAAGTTAGCAGCAAACAGGGCATTACATAAGTTGAAAAAAGGGTTACTTGAAAAATTTCTTATAAATTCTATTCTACTCCAAAATTCACAAGGTAAACTTTATTATGTTCCTAAGAGCCAGTACTATAACATAGTAAAATATGGCTTATGAACATGATTCACATAAACAGTTATGAATATCAGAATTTGACAGAAAATAGAGCATTGTATTTGCAGAAAACATGTTATCTTATAAAATTCGGCATAAATCGTACCAAACCTCAAAAATCTCAGATACTTAGATACATGTTCTATAAATCGAGATTAACTCCAAATATTTTGAAACTTAGATACATGTTCTATAATTGATATTCTAGATTTTAGTAAAAGGATTTGGCCTAAAACAATTTCTACAACTCACAGAAAAGTTCTGAACAGAAATGTAACACATGAAAGTTACAACATAACACCTTCAATCAATTAATTTATAAGCAAATTATGCTCAACCCTAATGCAAAATAACTTCTTTGCTTTCTAATATATGCTACAATTCATATATTATCAGAAGGTAAAGGGCTGGAAACTAAAACATCATAGCATAATACCTTCAAATTCAAGAGAGGATGTGTGTTCCTTCACTCTTTTCTTTTTCTTGTTTCCTTTCTTTTTAGTTTCTTTGGCTGGAATGTTTCCTTTCTCTATATCATTTCTGTTTCTTTCTATTGATTCGTGAATAACATTATAAGATGGAGTAGGAGCTGCCCTAAGTGTAATAGGAGGTGTCTTTCATAGTAGTAGGAGGTGTCAACCCCATGGCATGCTTATAGTCACTCACAATGCATGTTTGTGTATACATACATGTATATTGTTCTGTTGGCCATGTTTGTTTGCCATGTTTGTGTGTGTATAAATATGCATACGTGTGTTATAGTATTTCTTTTGCTTAGTATTATGCATGCTTATTTGTTTTTTTTTTAATACTATAACTTTATATGTATTAAAATGTGTGTGTTTATGATCACAAAAGAGACTAAAGTTAATACTATATTGTACAGTTTACAAGATAATATATTAACTAAATAGGTTAAATCATAAAATAATTTATTCATATAATTTACTTGTGTAAAAGAACTATATTTTGATACACATTTTGATGCATAAGTTCAGTGTTCAAACAATATATATGTTGCATCACATAAAATAATATATAAAGATCATAATTAAAATTAATTTCATCAAATAAAAGCATTCATGACACAATCGAGCAAGCATAACATCCAAACATAATATTATTGTTCCTCATTTAATATTATATATATCTTATCCTTTTACTTTCATCCCTGATTGTCGAGTAAGTTGAGATCGAGCTCGATTTCCTCCGTGAGCAATCTTGCAAAAACCCCTTTAAAACCTCGAAAGAAATATTAGGTCGTAAAAAATTTTAAAATCATCGAGCACAACATACTATGCAAAAATCATAACTTTAAATAACATAAGAGTTCATTTCAAATTATTTTCAATGCGAAATGCTAATAGAAATTTAATAAAATATGCAATGCATGTTACAAAAATAACTCCAAAATTAGCTCAAAATGAAAATCAAGAATTTCAAATCCACATCTATTCAAACACTACATGTGGATTTGCTACCATAGATTTCAAATCTCTCCTCAAATCCACTCATCCAAATGGACCCTAAAGGTCATGACCAAATTTTAATAAGCAAGCACAAAAACAAAGAAGGAAAAACAGGTCAGACCCCCTTATCCAACCTTAGTACATAAATCTAAGATCCATGCATTTGATCGACAAAAGAGTTACTCTAAATCATAAGCCGTGCATTACACGGATAATAGTTAGCATTATCATCTAACCGATCACTAGGAGGGACCCATTTGTTAACCATTTATAAAAGTTAAAAGTCACTTTTTTAATACACTATGACACCCCCACAGTCCATACAACAAACATGGCATAGTCTAATAGCTATGGCTTAATAGCCCACCCTATCAATTTTCATATAAAGTAAAACTATTATATCCATCACATGTTGATGATAGGATAATAATGCATCATGAAATCTTTTTTTATCCTCCATTTTTTTATGTTAAAAATTGGTTTCATCAGCACGCTTGCTGCGAAAAGTAATAGGCAATTTTCTGTAGAATGTCTCTCGCAGTCTTTGGATAATAATCTTATGATCACATAATGTTGTGAAAATAAGCCTTCTTTTCTCATTTTCCTGTGTAAATCGCTTGAATGTTTATAGGGAATTGTTTCCTAACAACACATCTGCTCCTGTATCATGGAAGTAGATTGTTGGTGTCTTTACTTTGTACTATGGGGTACCATCTGCACCTCTGATCATGATTTCTGCTTGTTTGATTCCTCGATTAAGAATAAGAATCCTTTTAGAAAAATCTCTTCCTGCGATAACTGGTAGATCTTCTCCAATTTCTTTAGGGAAAACCTCCTGCTTTGCAATACATATTCCAGCGCCTGAGTCGACATAGGCGGTGAAATATTTAGCTTTGTATTCATCATATAACATTCCAATAGAATGGAGAATGGACTAGTAGTCATCTGATTCTGTATCTTTTTGTCCGCCATTGTAAACTCCATTCCATCTTGTAATCTTTCCCAAGGTTTATGATTCTCGAGAAACTCGATCCCAAATATTAACTGATCTAGGATTCTTCCTGCAATCCCTATGATAGTCAGCTCAATTTCACCCATCCTTAAGCTTCCTTGAAATTTTCCGACTATCGGTTGTTGGAGATAATACAGGACATTACAAGGTAATATATTATCACGTTGAGTAATGTCGAATACCACTTCAACTCCTCTCCATCCTTCCGGGCACTTCAACTCTCCTTGTGTTTTGAAAACATTTGAGATTCGCTGGGCTGTACTCGGTCTTTTTTCTTCCCAACGGCTGCTACTCATTATTCTATCTTGTTGAAAGACATCCTCCTTGGCTTAATTTTGAGACTTTGACTCCTGTTAAAGAAAGGTCGATCTTGGATCCTCATATCGATCTCCTTTATAGTTGGAGATTCGATAAGTTCCTGATAGAACTACCCTGACGAAGTCCTCAAAGATTCTTGAGACTTCAATAAACTCCTTTCTCAAGAATACATCTGAATGATGTGTATTCGAAAGAGCATAAGAAATCTTGTAAGTTATCGAGTAAAGTCTATTCCCTTCCTTCATCAAGATTTCAATTTTATGCTATGGATCTAAAGATCATATGGATATGATATATTGGAAATTTTTGGAGAAATATGTATAGATTGGAAATATGTATGATATGATTACCAATGATTGCAAAAAGTGTGTCATATGGTTATTTTAGTCTTTAGCCAAAAAATTGGGTATTTGGGGACAATAGTTTATATTTTTTGGTAGATATGGATAATAAGTTTATATTGAGTGGTATTTTAGTTTAAAGTTATACTCCCTCCAATTCTTTTATATGTCTTCCTGAGTTTTTTCACCAAAATTAAGAAATAAATTTTCTTCCCAAATTAACTTTAATAAATACTCCAAAAATTTTCATTTTTAATCTCCAAAAATTAAAGTAAAGGTTTAATTACTTTGACCTTAATTAAATATTTGAAAAATAAATATTCTTTGAATTTAATTAATGGAGAAATTGAAAAAGACATAAGGTCATTGTTGTTAAAAAAAAATTAAAAATACATATATTTTGAATATAATTTCAAAGGTTAAAAAAACATATAAAAAAAAATATAATTTCAAAGGTTAAAAAAACATATAAAAAGAATTAGAGGGAGTATGAAATTTCGTCGGTGAATAACTCAATAGCTAAGAGGAGGATACACTACTATTCTCTCTTGGACCATTCTATAAATTTCCGATAAGAGATCATATTCATGGAGGTAGCAATACAAAATACTCCTAGATTGTAAAATAAGTGAATTAATCAAGCAGGCATGGTGCATATAATTCTAGTACATGGGGCCTGCCACGGAGCATGGTGCTGGTTCAAGGTGAAGCCGCTGTTGGAGGCGGCGGGCCACCGCGTGACCGCCCTCGACTTGGCGGCCTCCGGCATCGACCCGAGAACTCTGCCGGAGCTCCGCAGTCTTGCCGACTACACGCAGCCGCTGCTGGAGGCGATGGCCTCGGTCCCGGAGGAGGAGAAGGTGGTTCTGGTGGGACACAGTCTTGGTGGATTGAATATTGCTCTTGCAATGGAGATGTACCCTTCCAAGATTTCTGTTGCTGTTTTTCTTACTGCTTTCATCCCTGATACTACTCATCCACCCTCCTACGTTCTTGACAAGGTAAATATATTTAATATTTTGATTGTGTCCTTTTTTTTTAAGTGATAAAAGTGGTCCAAATTAATCTTTTTTTTTGGCCAATTGGTTTAAAATTATCAACTTTAATCATGGCTTGAAAAGTTGATTTCAATTTTAACCTATTCATAATTCTAATTTATCAAAGTTATGCTATGAATGTTGTGATGTAGATGCCGCATGGATATTAAGTAAATGACTAATAAATCTTGATTAATTATGACTAGTTCGTTTTAGCCTAAAAGGAAAAAAATTAGGTCATCTAATTATTCTGTTTGATATTATAAGGTAGCTAATTGAATCGATTAAAAATATCTATGTTTAATTCAATATATGGAAGAAACATATGTGAACTTAATTTTGTTTCATCTTTAAATTTAATTTTTGGGTAAAAAAATCAAATTTGATTGTAAACAAAAAGACCAAGAAATATAATTCAATTTGTGTTAGATGCAATTAAAGTTTTTTGAAAATATGCAATTAAAGTTCAATATTATAACTATGGTTTGTTGTAACTTGTCTATGATTTTCATTCATAATTATTATATTCTTCTTCTTTTCTTTTCTATATACTACTACTATATATGTGGCATATCAACATCACCACATCCATAATTTAATTTGACCATAATTATGAATTGATTAAGACTGAAATCATTTTGTCAAATTATGGTTAAAATTAATAATTCTACAACTATGGACTAAAATAGAAAAAAATTGTGAATATCTTTTGAATTTTTCTTATTTTATTTTTGCAATTAGGCCTTTAAAATTTTGTGCTTTTGTTGTTAGAGATATGAAATTTTGATACTCGGATCAAGTAGTTTTAGGACAGAGTGATCTCAAAAAATTTAGAATTTGATAGGAAAATCGTAGGTGATAACTAACAAAATGATATTATTTATATATAAAACTAGAAAAAATAATAATATTAAGTATTGTGCTTTTGTTTTCACATCTCAATTTAGATTTAGTCGGATCAATACTGTTAGCTGTCTGACACAAAGAGTTATGAATTTAATATGATATACTCGTATAAAGGTGATAACTAGTAAAATAATATAGAAGTTAAAATAATATGATACCCTTTTTTATTCATTATTTTATTTAATTAGACTAATAATAAAATAAAGCTTTTGGAACGTGGCCAGGTTGTCATAGACAAAAAATATTAATGATTCAATTAGTCAATTCTAAACAATATATATAGGTCGAAATAATTGCTCAAATTAAAAAATAAAGTGTCAACATTTTAATATCCATTGGACCACAAGACTTTAGAATAAAACAAAACAATAAAAGACTTCTATGAAATTCTCTTTCGTATTAACCAATGTATGGCCCTGAGAGTAATTCTGTATTTCATTGACTCATTAAATGGTTTTTATTTTTTACAAGTATTATGCTTATGAAATCATGTCACAAATTTAATTATGTGGATGATGTTAATTGATTTAATTCATGATTTATAATCCATAGTGAATATATAAAATTCTAAACAGAATTTGATTTATGAATACTTAGATGTTGTTTCACCAAATTATATTTGCCACCATAACTATTACTTATACATCTCTTTCCTTACTTAATCACTAAATAAGGTAAAAAAAAAAAAGTCAATTCCACCCCCTTTTTAGGAATGCCATTGCTCGAGTTCGGCTCATTTGCTTCGATTCGGGTTTGAGTTCGACTCCAACTTAAGTAATGGAGTCGAGCTCGACTCGACTGAAATTTTTTTAGTTCGATATTGTTCGAGCTTGACTTAAATAAAATTCGATTACAAGATAAGCAAATCCAACTCGAGTTCTGCTCGAAAAAAGTTCGTATGAATTCGAATACAAGCTTGATAGTTCAAGCTCGAGTTTCGCTCGAAAAGAGTTTGTTAAAAATTCGAAAGGAGCTCGAATACAAGCTCGATAGTTCGAGCTCGAGTTTGGCTCATAAACATTTAAAGATATTTTTCTTATACATCTATATATATATATATATATATATATATATAAGAAAAATGATTTTTTTAATTCTTTTTTTATTTTGGACTAAAAGTTCATTCGCAATTGTTTGTTGTAAAAAAAAAAAAAAACTTAAACTTTGTCATTATACGACTCATTAGCTCATAAACAAGTTCATTTAAAGGCTCATGAGCTGTTAAAGTAATGAAACAAACCTTGACGTTATTCGGCTCATTATGTCATAAACGAATTCATTACAAGATTGGTGATATGTTAATATAAGAATGTAAAAAATGTATAATTGTAACACTTAAATTCTTACTGATGATAAATACAAAAATGTAAAATATCTATTTATAGATATGTTTTATGTTTAAGTTATAAAATTTAGGTAATATATATTTTCTAAGAAATATATAATTTATTTTGTTAATAAGTTGAATAATATAATCAATAATTTAATGCTAATATTTATTAAGTTTGTTAAGACTTAATTAAGCTCAAAGTAACCTAGTGAATGGAGGTGCGAACAAATAGAGTGTTAGAGATGCTACTTATGACCGAGTTCATTAGTGTTTGTTTGTAATTAATGTTAACATTACATAAACAATTATCTACTTATTTTTGTACCTAATATTTATTTCGATAAATTATGCTCAAGTTTTTTCAATAACTAAATAAACCAAATTCAAACATTCGAGAGTTAGGTTCGGTTCAATTTGATTACATATTTATTCACTAATAAATATGTGTCTTTCAAATCCTAGAATATTGAAGAATCTAAAATCTTATTAACTTTTGTATTTTTAATATATCTCATAATCTTAATTCTAATTTTTTAAAAATGCTAATTGTGCATAGATTGATAATTAATATATATTTTATTTTTAATTATATACATATTGCAGCTATATTTTTATTTTTAGTAATTTTATAAGTTATAGTTATGTGTGCCCCAAATATCAGATATATATATTTATTTAATATATTATAAATGAAAAATTCAAAGTTAAAATACACGTACTTTAATTTATATACATATTTAAAGCATTATAGGAGTATCATTTATATTAAGATAATATATCATCGCTACATAGACTACATTATATCATTAATATCAAAATTTTAAAAATATTCAAATGGAAATAATAATATTAGAAATAAGTAAATTCCATTAAATTTTAATTGTTAATATGCTATATATCAAATAAAAGTTTAATAGGTAAATCAACAAAGGTAAAAAAATTGATTTGATGGTAGGACAAATTGTTCATGTTGATGAAAGGTCTCATGTTTGATTCAAATTATTTTTAATTTTTAACATCGTATAATATTATCAAATATATAAATAAAGAAGCTCACGAATACTAAACAAATATGCTAACGAACTCTTCACGAACCTAAAATAAATATGCAGGCAAACCTTTTCTAAATATGTTCTCAAATTATAAACGAATAGGTTAACAAATTATTTGTTCATGAACATGTTCGCGAGCCTACTTAACAAACATGTTTGTGAACTATTGAATCAAAAATGTCAGGTTCGAGTTAGGCTAGATAAGTTTTCGAGCTCAAAATTCAGGCTCGAGTTCGACTCATTAAGTTTAACAAACGATTTCGAATGAATATTTATCGAATCGAGCCGCGAATAACATCCCTAAATTTAATAGAATCTTCTATTATATTTAATGTGTTTCATTACATATTATTTATTATAAGATAATACTATTTAATACAGTGGATGTCTCATAATTATTTTAAAATTGAAAAAACAAATGCATGATGAATACATAATTTCGCTAATTTGATCAAAATTTTCTTTCACCAACTTTTTCTTCCAAAATATCTTCCTTGTCATAGCCAAACACTACTTTAATAATGGTGGTAGTTATTATATTAATGTTGTTGTTGATGATGATGATAATAATAATAATAATAATAATAATAATAATAATAATAATAATAATAATAATAATAATAATAATAATAATAATAATAATAATAATCCAGTTAGATGTAGAAAGTGATAGATATCATTCCATGACAATTCATTTTGTCTCTTCCAAATTTCACTCCTTTGACTTTATTGAATAATGAATGGGATTGATGTACTTGGTTGTCCATATTCTACAAAACGTGAGCTATTTGGACACATGTTTAGAAATTTGGCCTAGAAATAACTTCTACATTTCAATATAATTATATAAGGTTGGCCTAGAAATAAGTACTACAACCCCTAATAATTATATATATATATATATATATATGGTTTGCTTCTAACAAATGATAACTTTTTGAGTTCTACATTGTCGGGTGTCTTTCCTAAAAAACATTTTATTTATGTAATATCGAAAATTAATATCAACTAAATACATGCCTCTCTACAAAAAATAAGTGTTTGGGGAAAGTTCATATGTAAGTTACAAATATTGTAATGTCTTTTTCTGCATAAAATCTATGGTTCTGAACTTGTAATTGTTTTTGTCAAACATTTCAAATTGGGGGAGAAAAGCAGTAAATAACAAAGTTCTTGCAAAACTAATGACATTAACAAAAAAAATTAGGTGCTAAATAAACCTTAGGATATGTTTGGATTGAGATGAAGATGAGTTTGCAAGTTTGAAAGTGGATTTGTAAAGGATGAAATTTGATAATTTTGTGTTTGTTATTTGATTTTCTATAAGTTATGATTATAGTTAATACTAGTATAGAGACCGTTAATACACTGAATTAAAAAAATTAAATGAAAATAATAAAATTATAAAAAATTAACTATCATTTATATAATAAAATATATTTATGTGTTTTTTTTTTTTTTTTGGAATTCACATTATCTAGCTGTTGAAATATATCTTGCATTAGTAAAAATTAGTATTTTTCCTGTGCATTGCACGGTTTGTTATTAATAATAATTACATTTTTAATAAAATTTGAATAAAGTAAATTTTGGCATAATGTTATAATATATTAACATGAAATGTTTAATGTTTTTAATATCCATATATTAATAACAACTCACATATTTTATTTTAAAGTTTTGTCGATCTAAGTATTTGTATTTAGAAAGATTATTTATTTTAAACCAATATAGTTGAAGTTGTTACAATTTAATAAAAATAATACTCAAATGCACTAAAAATATGATTTTTAATGCAATTTATATAACAACTAAAAAATATTAATCCATTGTATTAAAATGAAAATTACTCAAATTTACATTAAACTATAATTAATATATTAAAAATAACTCTGACTCCTCAACTTTTCCACTACAAGAAAAATGTGTATTTAACATTTTTTACGACAACAAAAGTTGTCGCAATAAGTCTAGTTTTTGCGACAACAAGTTGTCTTAAAAAATGTTAATAAAAATTGACAAAATGTAGTCACAAAAAACAATGTAAAACGACTTATTTACGACAACATTGTTGTCACAAAAAAAAAAAACTATTTACGAGAAGACTTTTGTGATAATATATAATTTAGGACAACATGTGTCGCAAATTGTACTTGCGACAATTATTAAGGTTTTTGCGACAACATTTTGTTGTCGCAAATACCCATTTTTCTTGTAGTGTTCCTTAAGAGCTACATTATTTTCATTTTTCAAAATAAAATTATTTTATTTTATATTTTACTAAATAATTTTATATGTATGTGTATATTTCTAAATTTGATACGTAGGTTTCACAATAAATAATGTTATTTAGTTTTATACCTTTTAATTTTAGATTTGAAAATTGAAAATTTTGTTTTTCGATTTTTTTAGATTTATCTTGTCACCTTATTTTATTCTTTTTTCTAGATTTTATCATTATTTTTTTGTCTTTTTATATTTTTTTTTTCAGATTTATATATTTTCAAATATTTAATCTATATTTTTTAGGTTGTGTACGTACTTCTTAATATTTATAGATTTTAAAGTTTATTTTCTCAGATTTTGTAAAATAATTTTCAAATTTGTTAATTTTTCAATTGAATTTTCTTATAAACATGATAAACTCCTTATATATATATATATAATATGTTTTGATATATGATTAGTCATAATGTAGGTTATGATTTTACATGAGGCATATGTTTTGATATATGATTAGTCATAGTGTGTAGCTTATGATTTGACACGAGGAAAAAATATTCAACATTGATTTTTACAATAAGTAAAAAAGTAGTCAAAACAAATAATTTATTATTATTATGACTTTTCCAAAAATACCCAAATGACATTATAGTAAATATCTTGAAAGGTTTTCTATATATATATATATATATATTTATTTATTTATTTATTATTTTAAAATCATATATACTGATATATATATATATATATCATAATATTCAACCCTTAAATTTTCTATTAAATCAAATTAAAAAATGAAAGTTCTCAAGTAAATCTCAAAGTTTATTCTATAACACATGTTCACAAAAAATATTCAATTTTTTTAATTAGTAAGTTTGAAAAGATTGTATAATTAATCATCCATGTTATTTATTTATACGTCGTTCTAAACAATTTCACTTAATCAAATTTTAAATTTATAAATCAATTTTTGGTTTAAAGTCTAACATGTGTCATTTTTAAAACATTAACTTAAATTTATATAGTATTCAATAATATATATTGTAATGATATCATTAAATGGTAATATTAATTAACTTTTAAATATATTTAATTTATAATATAATTAATATGAGAAAATTATAGGATGGAAAAGTGTCCATAATGATTATTATTTTAGTATGTATAAAAGATGTCACGTCATATCAGGAAATGTAGAAACAATAGATGATGTTTTAATAGAGAGTCCTTCTATAGTACACCGGGTGTATTAATACACCAAATTCTCCATCATTTTCAGTCATTAGATCTGAGAACATAGTTGACTTTGACCTTAATGATCTCAGATCTGATGGCTGAAAATGAGTGGAGAGTCTGGTGTATTAATACACTTGGTGTACTATAGAATTATCCTTTAATAGGACATCTCCAATGTTTCTACCTAAGATTTTAGGTGTTATGATGTCACATTGATTGCCAACTCAACGGTTAAAAAACATCTACACAAATACCTCACAATCATTCTACCAAAAAAAAAATGGGACTAAGGGCACCACACTAATTTCTAAGGGCACCACACTCATTTCACTAATCCATAATAAATTTTATTCATGAATGTGGTGTCCTTATAAATTAGTGTGTTGTCTTTAGTTCCACTAAAAAAAAATCACGATCACAATATCAATCACTCAATAAATCTTTATTATTTACCTCTATTTATTATTTCATTTTTATAATAATAAAAATTCATAATATTTAAATGGCTAGTTTTATTATGACATCAATACAAATGGGTTGGCTTAAGCTTTGGATGAGTTAGTTTAAGCTACAGATGAGTTAGCTTAAACTTGGAATGGATCAATTTAAGTTTCGGATGAGTTAGTTTATATATTTTACTCAAAGAGATGTAAAAGATGTTGTAGAATTGTAGAATTTATATTTGAATATTTTAAGAAGTGATAAAAAAAAAAAGAATTGAATCATATTTTATAGTGAAAAAATTCTACATTTTGAAAAAAAGAAGAAGAGAGTTATCCATTGAAGAAATAGCCGTTTCAAAAAGATTAAAAAAAAACAGGCAACAAATATGTGTAGAAGAATGACAAAATAATAACAAATATCTGGCCAAATTTTTCTGGCGTGCTCTTTTTTTCTCTCTCCTCTCCCCCTTTCTTCTTCTTTGTGGGAATTGAAAAACAATTCTTCTACCCATTTCCCCTCCCTCTACCTTTACCCGACACTCCACAATCTTCTTCTACACCAAAAGTAAGAGAGTTACTCTCCTGTGCAACTGGTGCACATATAATTTGGGTTGGATTTGAGTCGATCCGGATCCGTGCACTTTTATTTAATTTTATTTTTTTTGAATGTTTTTTTCGCTTCAGGTTATTACCTTTATAATATATGCATGTGACCTTTATGTTATATAAGTGTGACCTTTATGTATAAATGTAATGACCTTTATGTATAAATGTAATGACCTTTATATACTCTAACTTATAAAAAAATGAAGAATTTTAGCAAAATTTATATATATTTACGTTTATGTAATATTAGTTGCACATATATCCATCCTTAAAATGCACTGAATTTTGAAAATTTCAATTTTTTTTCAAAGTTATGAATTATAAATGTCATAATATTTGTACATAAAGGTCACAAGAATTGTACATAAAGGTTACAACAATACATCATAAAAGTCTTAATCTGAAGCGAAAAAACCTGAAATTTTTCATTTTTTCCTAAGTTACTGAACATAAAGATTATAACATTTATATATAAAGGTCACACGTATATAACGTAAATGTCACATTCTTACAACATAAAGGTAACAGCCTGAAGCGAAAAAAAAAAAAATCCAGGTGCGCGGATCCAGATCGGGTCGCCCCAATTGCATCAATCCAAATTCATACACATGGTGCACAACAGCATTTGCCAAAGTTAGATATACTTTTGCCACATCAACTTCTACCTCCCATTTGGTGATACTCTAAGGATTCGCATAAACCCCTCCCAAATATTAAGAATTAGTATGAATAATAGTGTTTTTTTAAATAAAATGCTTCTTATAAAAATAAGCAACGTTTTTCTAACGGTGAACATTGATATAGATCATAGTCATTCTACAGGTACGTTTTATTTATAAAAATAATATTTATTGATCATATAACAGTATATTTTGAATTAAATTATCATATTCATTTACTTGATATTTGTGAAATTTGTGGTGTTATAATTTGAAGTACAATGAAAGAACTCCAGCAGAAGAGTGGTTGGACACAGAGTTCTTACCGTATGGAGCCCCACATGAGAATCTAACCTCGATGTTCTTCGGCCCCACCTTCATCTCCAACAAACTTTATCAACTATCTTCACCTGAGGTTCGTTCATTTTTAAATTAAACACCACAATTTTTGGTACTTTATTTGTTTTAATTTATTTCAATTCCACTTCTAAACTTTTATTTTTTATAAATATTAAAGATGGAAACATGTGTTGCGTTAATTAAAACGCGCCATTTCAATCAATATCTAGAAGAAGATAAATAAAAATAAAAATTGCTGCTTCTCCCAAGTTATCTTTATTTTAGCAACAACAAAACTCGCGTGTAACCGTTGCATGTGCGATGGAATTCCAGATCACATACTTATAGCTGAAAAAGACATACTTATGAGTGTAAAAGACATACTTTTAAAACTCATGTTTATACCTGTAAAAATATACTTATAAAACACATATTTATAGCTGAAAAACACATACTTATACTTATAAAAGACATACTTGAATTTGGTCGCATGTGAGACAGTCTCACAAGAGACCAAATAGATAAACTGAATTCTATTATATAATATTGTATTTAAATCTTGTAGTATATGCTAATGTAACCACCATGATCATACTTGGAAAAAAAGTTTAATAATTAATCAGTCTATAATTAACTACAAATCAATACGATAAACTTAATGATAAAGGTGGAGTTTTGTGTGAGACTGTCTTACGAATCATGTTGCATGAGACAGGGTTGACCCGCAACCCAAATTTCTCAATTCATTTATAAATTAATGGATATGGGTTTAATCCATGGATAAAAATGATTCGTCTTACGGAAATTATCCGTGAGTCCGTCTCACACAAGTTTTTTTGAATGATAAAAGATAAAGAGTTAGTAGGCACTGAATTGTAGTAAGTTTGAGCAGGATGTAGCATTAGCAAAGATGTTGGTAAGGCCAAGCTCCCTATTTATTGAAGATTTGTCAAAGAAGAGTCGATTCACTAAAGAAGGTTATGGGTGTGTGAAGAAGGTGTATATAGTGTGCACTGAGGACTTGGCTATTACACAAAACTTCCAACGTTGGCAAATACAGAATGTTGGAGTGGACCAAGTCATGGAAATACACAATGTTGATCACATGGCTATGCTTAATAAGCCTCGTGAAGTTTGCAACTCTATACTTCAGATTGCAAATAATTAAACTTAGTTGTTATCAAATCATACCTGCTATTATAATTTCAGTATCATCTTAATCTGTTGTAACTCCTTAATGTTATACTTATGCTTGTGGACTCGCATTATGACTTTCTTTGGTTAATGAATAATCATTGTGTTATGGTAATTTCAGTGTTAGTTATATATATAGAGCACAAATAATTTATGTTCCATGCAACTGAGGCGACACCAGATACTGTTCATATGATTTCTTTTAATGTGCTTCTTTTTTCTTTGGGTGTTGAAACATTTATCTTGTCTTTGGTGCGACCCTTATGTTGTATTGATGTGACATTTATGTACAAATATCATGACCTTTATGTTCTGTAACTTAGAAAAAGATTAAGATTTTCGCAAAATTTTCAACTCATTTTTTGGATCTCACATACATTTATGTTATATTATGCATACCATTATGTAGCATTAGTTGTACCTTTATGTATTACATAAGTGTATGACTGTATCATATAAAGGTGTAACTAATCTAACATATATGTAAGAGCAATATCAGATGGTAAAGGTATATATGTACAAATATTACAATATTAGTGGGTTACAATAAAGGTGAGCACATTTCTACATAAAGATCACACTAATACTATATAGATCAATACAACATAAAGGTCAGATACACCTATGACGGAAATATATATATTATATATGTATCTGAAGAGGATTGGGAGGAGAAAAATGTAGAGGGTCAGCGCTACAGAAAGAGCCTACCATTTCAGCTGGGGGAGTGGAGGCTAGATTCGATGTTGAGGAACGCTCAACACCGCTGTTAGACCATCTCCAATCCACTACTCAAAACACTACTCAAACTCAAATGTTTGAAAATTGTTGCTCCAATGACAACTCAAATCAAGTGGTAAATTTGAGTTTTTAAACAGTAAGTGGCAAATTTACCACTTACTGTTCACTACTCAAATTTTTTTCCTTTTTCATTTATTTTATTTATTTACAATTTGTTTTGGTATTTTTCTTTATCATTTATTTTATTTATTTAATTCCACATTTTGAGCTATTATATTTTATTTATTGATTTTATATATTTGATATTTGGTATTTGATACATTATATAATTTATATATCTATAAGTATTGCATTATATTGTAGATTATATAATTTAATAAATATAAACATGAATTATAATTAATAGAAATACGATAAGATATCATACGATGTTTAACGAAAATTACAATGAAATTTACTAAAACACATAAGCATTACAACATGTTAAATTTAAACTAATAAAACACATCATGCTAGATTTACTACAATAAAAACATAAATGAAATGCAATTAAAATCCATATATAATATGGATTTTAGTAATCTGGTAGACCACTTTCAGTCCCTCCAATTTCATTAAAATATTCTCCTAAGATCGACTCATAATTTTGAGCTGCTCACTCTGGAACCATAAACGTCTAACCGGATCAGAAATTTTGTCCAAATTCATGCGCATTATTTTATCCTCCCTTTTCTATATTTCAAATGATTTTTGTAGTTACATCTCTTTTAAAATTCGTTCTTGACATGCATTTGATTCAGCTATTAACTCTTGAAACATTTTATTTCTTCTTTCAGGGATTTCATAACATAGTTCATAAGATTATAGTTATTTTTTTATAATTAAAACCAATTAAGTTAATTTTTTTATAAATTAAAATAAATAAATATTTAATATTAAATAAAATTTGAAAAATAAAAATTAAAAATATTATAAGAGAATATTTCAATTTGAGTTCAATGGGTTGAAGATAGTGGTAAATTTGGTGACAAAATCAAGATTTGAGTTTGAATTTGAGTAAAAGAGTTGGAGATGGTCTTTCTACCGGAACATAGGGAACCCCTGTATGTGGTGGGTTGGAGCACGGCTGGATTGACTTGTCTCATCATCGGAGGACGATTCCAATGGGGCTAGAGAGTTAACAGGGGAAGCCATGGACAGGAGAAGGGTGAAGAATACAGAAGGGGAAAAGAGATAGGCAATCCGGTAAACCTAATCTAAGACAAGATGATTCTCAACCTACGCTACTATTACACGCAAAAATCAACACCACCGAAATACACAATATACAGGTGCACAAAATAACATATATGTTCGATGCCTACAGAGTACAAGGAAACATTAAACCAAAAGAAACAGAGAAATGGGGGACATACGTTTCACCATCACAGTATAGAGATGAAAAAAAAATAAAAAAGAAGAAGAATCGCCGGTAGAAAGACAACGACGCCGATCGGAGACGAAAAGGGAGAAACAAAACTGAAAAAAAAAAACCAGTGCGGTGAAAATGGAGAAGAAGGAGGGAAAGACAAAGTCAAAAGGATAAATATTAAAAACGGTTTATCTCTCCTTGGGGATGTTTGACACGTGTAGGAGGGAGATTAAACAAGGGCTAGATGAAGGGTCCCGTTATTAATTTGAAATCACCCGCAATCCAGATCTGCAAAGGGGCTCGGTCCTCCGAGATCCGACAAAAAAACAAGAAAGTGTGTTGTAGCCTCGCTGATCTGCGCATGTCAAGTCTGGTCGTCGCACCAGGGGTGGCTGATATGGGCAAATAAGACATGGCCCAATTATTGAAGCCCAACTTGAGGCCCATTATGAAAAAGGCCCATCACTGATAATAAAAGGCCCACTTTGAGCTAAGGGGAGGGGCCCTTTTTGACCTAGGTTCATTAGGACATATATATTGAGAACTTGTCTTTTTGACACATATGAATTCACTTTTTGACATTTGGACACTATCACATATATTGAAGTAAGTGTGGAATATAAAAGTCACCATACTTGTACATAAATGTTACAATGTTCAAAAACATAAAGGTCATACACCTGAAATAAAAACAAAAAATCAAGAAAAGCATAGATTTAAATCAAACCGACTAAAATTGCATCGTGCACTTAAACTAAATTTCCTTCAAAAAACACATTAAAAATGGAAATGAATCATATGCCCCAAAATTCAGATGATCATCAATATGAAAACCACAAAGACGTGGCAAATAGTATTCCAATAAGAACTAATGACAAACACTATCGGATTTCTTGTCTGATGGCAAACATTCATACGTTGTTGATCTTGAGAATGAGACATGTGGATGTAAAAGTTATCAGGTTTCCAAGATGGAAACTAAAGAATTAAAGATGGTGCATGATCCAATCTTGAAGAAAATATTGTAGAGGAGTTCATTACAGAAGGAAGAGTCAAAAGTATAAAAAGTTAGTTCTAGTATCTAAAATATAACTATTATGCTAATTAGGGTGAGCTAACTCATTTAATAAACTAAAGGGCTGATTTAGATTGAGTGTTGGGATTGTTTGGGTGTGATAAAATGTTTGTTTTAACCTTTGATGTGATATATATTTTTTGTTTGGATTGTATGTTTAAAGTAGTAGGATTAGTTGAAGTTTTTGTTTAGCTATATATTAATTAACTATAAGCACTGCTTAATAGCAACTTTATCTTCTTGAGACCCCTCAAAATGAGAGTGTATGTTCATTTTGTTCTTGAATGCTAGAAGTGTTGTGAACCTAATGACTTGGTGAACATGTCTACCACATTTTTCTCGGTTGGTATTTGTATGAGTTTAATCATTCTTTGTTGTATCTTCTCCCTATCAAGTGAAAATCTACGTGGATCTATTTAGTTTTCTCATGCAGGATAATATTGTGTGTTGTTCGGGGAAATTGTCATTTAAAATATTAGCTTAAGTCATTCATTATTCAAGAATATTATCTTTTCAAACTTTTAAACTGAGACACTATATTTCAAAAATGGGAGAATCGAGAACAAAAACCTGAATTGATGAATTTTGGGCTAATTTCGGGGTTTTCGCTTATATGGCAGACTGAACAATAAATTAATTAAATTTTTAATTCCACCTCACTAAATGTAGTGCCACATCATTTATTTAAAATAATTAATAAATTAATTACAATAGACCATTCAAAAACCATAATTTTATTTGAAGAATCTGAAAAAATCGTGTTTAATTAATGTTATTATTTTCTTCAAAATCAAATCATTTCCTTCTAATATTACAATTATATTTTTAAAATATTATCATTAAATGATAATATCATTATTGATTATATTACTGAAAATAATTTTTTAAAATATAGTGAATATATTTTAAAATTAGAAAAAATGTCTTGTAATTGTACTATTTTAATAAATCAAAAGCAGATGTTCCAACCTATAAATAGAGGAGACTGAGACTGAAGACTGAAGAAAGAGGGCTGAGGAACTGATCTTACAACTCTCATACGCGAATTCAAGTTCTCAACACTCTAAGAAAATCACATACCTACTCAGTCATACAGTCAGGCAGCATGCTACAACAGAGTAACCTGCACTTAGAAGTTTAACCTTGTTGCACATAGTTGAAGAAAACTATAAACACATCTTTTATAGATTGTGGTTAGGAGTACTTAGTGCTAGGAAGAGTTTTCCGCTCTTTGCAGAAAAGAGTAAGGATCCTGTGTGGGTCAGTTGGTCGAGTAGGCAAGTGCTGTGTGGAAAGGCTTGCTCCAATTTTGTTAAGTCTGTGTTGTAATAGTTAGGGTTGTGTAAATCAACAGATTAACAAAGTTCCCTCTCGAGGAGAGGTAGAAAGAAAGTAGAAGGGTCACTTCACCTTCGAACCTCTGTATATCACTTTGTGTTCTTTATATCTGATATATATATATCTATCTTGTTGCATATCTAACCAAACATCATACTGCACTTGCATCTAAAGTCTGATTTTCATATCTTGTGTTTTAATAAAAGTATTTTCCGCTGCACAGTAACCTTCCAAAAAGGTTGCTGCAGTATCACTGAGCAGTAAGCTTCCTAGCTACCTGCACAGTGAGCTGAATTGTATATCTCTGGAGAAAAGTTTCAAAAATCAGAGAAGGTTTATTCACCCCCCTCTAGACCTTCTACCACTTGGGACCAACAAAATTAAAAATCATATACCATTTTTGGACTCAATCAAGTAACCGAAACAATGCAACCCTCCTATAGTGAGACCAAATAAATTGCCACAAGGTATACATAAATTCTAACTTATGAGCTAATAAGGGAGGCATTGATGAGCCCTCACACACTTAATATTTTGTTAAAATTGGGTTTTAATTAGATTGATATAAGTCCAACCATTTTAACTCTTAAAATAGCTCAAATATCAATCATAATATACATGACAATTTAAAATCCTAAAGCGGTGTTCATGTGATTTCTATATGACATGTTATATCAATGACAATTAATACAAATAAAGCATATCATGCAATAAAAAAGTAAGAACAAATTCTATGGTTCAATCCTAGACACAAAATTACAAACAAATGAAAAAAAAAATTAATTGAGTCACAATTTGGCCCAATTCTTCAGGCCCATTTGCAATTTTCTGATCCAAGATCTCATATCCAGTAGCCCAAATTTTCTGGCCCAAACTGATCTCCACCAGTTTTGAGCCCATTTGAACCACATGAGCCTTATAATTAATTGAGAAATCATAAGGCCTAAAATTGATTTTTTATCCCAGAAGCAAGGATGAAAATATCGATATCGCATGTCGTATCACAACTTTGATTTTACGGATATATCGATGGATATATCGATATCGCATATCGATATCGCAAAAAAATTGAAAAAACAATGGAAATCTTATTAAAATTCTGGAAATTTAATATGAAATTTTAGAGATTATTTTTACACTTCATTACACATATATTCCACTCAAAATCACATTAAAATATAATGTATTTAAAACTAAAATATAGATAATAAGCATTATAAATACTGTTTTTCGAATGAAAACTGATAATATATTACATAATACAAGACAAAATTACTAAAATTACATCACACAATACACTAGTACCAAAAGATTATAAAGTTAATATAAATATATTATCAAAACAAAAAATCAATAAGTTCAACTGAAGTTATAATTTCAAAGTAATAAAAGTCATAAATATTCAAAGTCATACAACCAGAATATCTAAATACATAAAAATTTACTAAAAACTAATTATAACAATTAATTGTAAGTACACAATTACGACATTACATTTTACATATCAGTGCTTCACTATAACATAATTAATTGTGAAATTATGATTTTATAATAAACTTCCATAAGTTAACTAAATGCTTCACCTAACATATACATAATTAGCACAATTAAACATAGCAATTTACAATATACCAACAAAATGCTATTTATATCAACTAAAATGAAAAACAAAATAAAGAGATTAAATTTACATACCAATTCGTAGTTTTTCAAAATGACAATTGAGTGATATATATAGTGGTGCAAGTATTTCCTCTTCAATGTCAATGCCCTTTATCCAAAAAAATAAATAAATTAGATACATTAAAATAGTCATAATCTATAGAGTAAATAATTAAAATTAATTTAATCAAAAATGTTGGGAGAGAGTTAGTGATATCATACCTTGAACCTTAAAATGTATGATAGAATGTTCACTTGTATTTGTCCTCTTATATAGAGAAATATATCATGCAAAAAAATTAGAAAAAAAAAAGCAGATGAAGTAATAATTGGTTAAAGGAATGGAAATTTCAAAAAGCCACAAAATACACAATACAAAGTAAAAAAAATCACATAGTTTAATTTTTTGAATCAAAATCGCTCATTTTGATATACATGCGATATATCCACGATATTTCCCAATTTTCATCCAATTTTGTACTACACTGAACCGATATCGAAATCGATATCGATATTTTGCGATATTTTGCGACATATCCGCGATACCCAGGAAAAAAAATATTAACACCCAATATCCATATCGCAATATTTGTATCCGCGATATTTCGCGATATTTTCACCCTTGCCTAGAAGTCCATCACAGTAGCTGTCGACTTCAACTTTTACTCCCTTTTTTTATGGAACATACTCCAAAAAACTCACTCCAACAAGGACTGTTTCGACGTCATCTCAAGCATCATAGGTGGATTAAAACAATGAATTATAAAAAATTAAAAAAAAAAACTATCTTGAAACCTCTTCAAATCTAGCAAGGGGAATTATGAAGACGAAATCCACCCCTTTTTACATACTCGAAAATACGAATATCATTTGCATCAAAATTAGGCCATAATAGTTCACATAATTCAAACATTCATATTATAACAAATAAATCACATACACTACCTCCGCTCATAATAAACATGCACAAACAAAATTAATTCATCAAAGAATATACAAAATAATATTAAAATTTATGACTCTAATACCACTTGTTAGGAAAACCTTTGAAAAATTACATCTGATATATTAAATCAGAAATCTCGTTATAAGATCGATTATTATGTGTATTCTATATGATGAATTAATCTCTCTGAAACAGATTTACGAGATACCTTTTATGAGGCGTGTCCAAGAACACTACACTTCAAATTGTATGCTTCGCTACGCTTCAAAACCTCAACCCTTCTCCGATGTTCTTTCCAGAACTTTTTTATAGTATACACACAAGTGGGCATAATAATGTGGACTATTTTATAAGTAATGAAATCTCTATTTCCTGCTCTCCATGATTCATATTCCATAAGGCAAAAACTTGTATACCCCGGGGGTACAGATCTTAGATTCGTGCCCCCAGATCCGACCCGGCGCGTGGGTAGCCTCCACGCGCCCATAGCAATCCTGGTGTGCGCCCACACACACCTGATTACCTAGTTGATGATTCAGTGATGGGTATTAAATGTATACCCTATAAGTATTACGCATATACCCTATAGGTATTACACTTATATTTCTTGAGATTTAATGATAGGTATTATGTGTTTACTCTATAGGTAATACATATATACTCTATAGGTATTACAAACTTACTCAATTAAGGTATTGATTTTTTGTTTTATTTTTTGTTCTATAGGTATTACATGTATACTCTTAAGGTACATGTATACTCTTAAGGTATCATGTGTTCATTCAATAAAGGTATGAATTATTTGTTTTTACTTTTGTGTAGGTATCACATGTTTACTCTATAGGTATTACATGTATACTCTATAGGTATTACAAACTAACTCAATTAAGGTATGAATTATTTGTTCGAATTTTTGTTCTATAGGTATCACATGTGTACTCTATAGGTATTACATATTTACTCTATAGGTATTACATTACAGCCTAAAGTGGAAGCAATGAATGAAAATAGCAATGGGAGCAGCGAAAGGTTTGGAATATCTTCATAAAAACAATATTATTCATCGAGACATGAGGCCGAGCAATATCCTTCTCACGCATGACTTTGAATCACTGGTGAGAGAGATTCTCTCTCTATACGTTGTTTATGTAGATTGAATGAGATAGATGTAAATTGTGTGTCTCTCTCAGCTTGGGGATTTCGGTCTCTCCAAAGCACAACTACAGGATGATGATACTACTTCTTCATCTGGAGTAGTTGGCACACTTGGCTATCTGGCTCCAGAATATACAGAAAACGGGAACTTGTCTTCCAAAACAAATGTCTACTCATTCGGAGTGGTTCTGTTGCAGCTTATCACCGGACTAAAGACGACTGATGAGAAGATACCTTAGGGTAAAAGTCTTGTTGGATGGGTGAGTACTGTTATTGTATCTGTCACTCCAAATCTGTCATCCCATTCAAAAAAAAAAAGATGGCGCTGTGACGATGGAACACTGAAGAAGAAGAAGAAGAAGAAGAAGAAGAAGAAGAAGAAGGGAACCGCTGATAATGGAAAAAAAAAGAAGAAAAAAGAAAAAAAAAAAATAAATATATATATATATAATCCGGGTCGGGTTGGGGGTACGGATCCTGAATCTGTACCCCGGGAGCACCCAAGTCCTACTCATTCCATAAAGGAATAGAATCAGATAAAATCATATCATCTATATATCTATCTCATAAATATCTCTTTAACTAATATTTTATTTGGATAGTCTAACAAACTTGATTATACTGCAGCATATATTATAATATATCAAGTTCATATTAGAGTCATCGAAGGGACCTAATGGGAACCAATTAAATTAAGCTTCAATAAATTAATTTTAACTCAATCAACCCTTAATAAGTCAAACTAATTTATTAAGGGTTGGGGACACGAAATACCCATATTATCATAAAAATTATTTATTTTACCCACACATATAAATATATATCACTATCTACCCAAATATATAAATTAATATCACCAAATACCCACTTCTAAAAAATGATCAACTTTTGGCATTTAATGCCAATCATAACTGCCACCCACCACCCACCCCTCCCGCCTCCCCCACTGCCACGTGTAAAAAAAAAAAAAAAATTTTGAAAAGGAAAAAGCGGATTCCCTTTCTCTTTCACCTCCACTTTCACCCCTTTCTTTCCTCTTCTTTTTTTTTTCCATTTTCGCAGCAGTAAGAAAGAAAATTACAGAGAGAGTGTAGCCCACCCCAAAAAATTACCAAAACTCTCTCGTCTCTCTGTCTCTCGTGAAAGGAACAAATCATTCGGGAGAGGAAGAGTTGCTTTCGGGAAAGGAATACTTGCACACTACTTCCTCTAATGGCCGCCGAACCGGTTAGTATTTCAGTTTTTTGATTTCTTGTTTTACTTTTGTTTATGTTTATGTTTAGTTCATGATTTTGTTTATGTTTATGTTTAGTTCATGATGATTTAGTTGTATATTGAAATATATTTTGGATTAGGAATTTAGGTTAGAGAAGCTTTCGGGAAATGTTATATATTTTGGATTAGATTTAGGTTTGAATTTAGGAAAATTATAGGGTGTTTCGAGAGGTTGAAGCTTTCGGGAAACCCTGAAAATATAGGGTTTCCCGATAGCTTTCAGAAAGATATCGGGAAACCCTATATTTTCAGGGTTTCCCGAAAGCTTCAACCTCTCGGGAAACCCTAAAAATATAGGGTTTCCCAAAACCTTTCAGAAGCTATCGGGAAACCCTGTATTTTCAGGGTTTCCCGAAACCTTTCAGAAAGCTATCGGGAAACCCTATATTTCTAGGGTTTCCCGAAAGCTTTCATAGCGATATCGGGAAACCCTAAAAATTTAGGGTTTCCCGATAGCTTTCAGTAAGGTTTCGGGAAACCCTAAATTTTTAGGGTTTCCCAAAAGCTTTCTGAAAGCTATCGGGAAACCCTAAATGTTTAGGGTTTTCCGAAAGCTTCAATTCGGGGGAAACGCTATAATTTATGTAAATTATTCTAAAAATTATGTAAAAAATTTTAAAAATTAGGAATTTTAAAGATATTGGTTAATATTTAAATTTAGTTTTTAAACTCATTATTTTAATTTATGTAAATTTTTGATTGGTTTATATTTTGATGTTTTGGTGTTTGTACATGTGCAGTTTGATTGGGAGTGGGTTCGTCCGTCTTGGAAGACGACGATGACGTACATTAATGGATATGTACGTCTGAGCGTCCTGGATGATATCAGGACACAATTAGGAGGGATAGGCCGATGGTGCGAGCGTACTTTCCTGGCCAGTTCATTTGGGAATTTTCTTGTTTGGAAGACCACGAAGGAGTCATGCAAGGCGTTTCTACACGTCCTCATGTCTCGTGAGATTAGGAATAAGGAGGTCATCCCTAAGGATGAGAGATGGTTTGCTATAGGGCAAGACCGACACATTTGTCGGTTTGGGAAGATGGAGTTTGCCCTAGTCACCGGTCTAAAGTTTGGTGACTCAACTTTCGACCCGACATCAGGGGATCACACGCCAGTAGAGGGGGCGGTGTACTATAGAGTCCACGCTGATTCTGCTCGGGTCACGGTTTCTCAGCTGCTTGATCGATTCAGAAGCGGCGAGTTTAGTGACAGCGCGGAGGACTCTATCAAGATTGCCAAAATCTTGATTTTATACTTGATTTTGCTCGGGTTGGACCCTTTGAAGACTTTCCCTGATTTGTGGGTTTGGGACCTGGTCGAGAATGACGATCTTTGGGAGAGCTTCCCGTGGGGGAAGATGAGTTTTCTCACCCTCCTTTACTACATCGATAATTTACCGAAGGAGCTATCAGTTCGGGCATCCGTGCCAAAGGTCCACTTCTATGGGTTCTCAACAGCCTTGATAGTACGTATTTTCTATTTTTTTCGATGAATTATTTGAAAGTCGGCTGAATTTCTAACGTAGTTTACTAACTAAAATATCTTTCTATTTGTATGTTCTAGTTATGGGCATTCGAGGCGATACCGTCGACGTCCAGATATGCCGGTCGCACATTGGACACGACATTATATATGCCTAGGTGTTTGAAGTGGGGATTGAAGAGGACAAAGGTCGATGTTTTTCACATTCTGGACGACGAGGTAGTTTACACAATTACAATTAAATAGACTTTTTATTTTAATTTATTATTACTACTCACATATGTTTGTGTTTTAAATAATCTCACTAGGGCATGGAGTATTTTGAGCGGCTGGAGCCCACCCCAGAAGAAAGGTCGCAGAGGTACTGGAGTGACATTGATGACGACATATTTTCTGGAGTCCAGGTCATCAATCACCAAAAGAAAGGCCATCGTCCTACACGGGTCGCCCGGTCTACAGCACAGACTGATGATGCTGGTCCATCGAGACGACGTACGGTCCGAAGTGCCCGAGCTCCGACAGCCGATGTTCGGGCAGGCCGTTCGAGGGTGGGCACCCATGTGCATCAGCAGTATGAGCGACCGATTATGGATGATGAGGCCGATGAGGTGCCTATTCCAGCCTCCCCTGTTGCTCAGAGGTGCCCAGATTCAGGATACGAGTCCCAGGGCGCAGCTCATGCACAGAGTCCACGGGTGGATGACGATCTGTTCACCCGGTTAACAGGATGGCTGCAGGAGGATAACGATCGACGCGATCGAACTCATCGCGAGTACGTCGCGACGGAGTTCCAGCGTATGCAGTCACAAATTCCGGGTATGATCCAGGATCAGCTGACGACGTGGTGGGCGTCGATGGGCCATTCGACGGGAGCGCAGTGGACGGCACCTGATGCAGCTGCTTACCAGACACCAGTCCACAGTGACAGAGTTGTTCCACCTGGTTCGACGGAACCTTCAGTCGTTCCGATTGATCTTCCGTCGGTGTCAGGGGTGAGCAGACCTGCATCCGTCCCTCCAATCATCCCAGAGACGGGCACTGTTGGAGCTGCAGTTCGACGGAGAGAGCCATCTAGAAATGTACGCAGCCCGTTTTTGGCTATCGAGCCGACTAGAGCAACAGGACTAAAATTCAAGGACGTGAAGGCGTACTCCGAAGGGGATGACGATAAGGTCACGGGGTAAGCATTCATGAATTTATTCTGTCATATGTTATTTAATAATTATTGTTTAATACTTAATATTCTTATTTGGATATTGAAAGGCGCAACGTCGGTGTGGGCATCCCAGTCGGGCCATCATGGTTCCGGGACATCATTGATGAGACCAGTGATATGAATTATCAGGTACTACTTAGTTCTTAAAGTTATGTATATATTTAAATGTTATGTACTTTAATCGTCATATATAATATAGGTCCTTGATGCGTATCTTGGCATACTTCAAAGCCGTCCAGAAGCAGCTAACCTTCATCCCCGATACCCAATAGCCGGGCATTTCCAGATGGTGGATTGTCACTTCTTTGTAAGTTCATATGAATATTTAATTGATTTGGATGTGCCCATTTTACTGTTATTTGTATCTGATCAGTAATTATCTAATAATGTAGGAAATTTGTAAGGAAATTTGGGCAAGAAAGCATGCTGACGAGGATGACGAGACGAAATACAAGGGGCCCATTCGGGAGCAGTTTTCATCCGAAGACTTGGAGCTGCTTGCACCCTATGTGCGAGGGGAGAAACCGAGATGGAACTATATCCAGCCATGGGTGAATAACTTAGGGGGTGTAAGTATTTAATTGATATGGTTTGTACTATATAAAACCGACATCCATTTTAATTACAGTTGAAATAACAGGTATGGGTGATACTGAACTTGAATGGCCATTGGGTTGCATGTGAGATAGATCTCGAGCAGCCAAGGATCGTTCTAGTTGACTCGCTGAGGCATAGGTACACCTCGGAGATTCTGGAGTCCCGATTCCAGCAGACCCTGCCACTTCGTCGCATTCTGCCACGATTGTTGGAGTATTGTGGATTTTATGAGGCGTCATGGGCGATGGGTCGGAAGATTCCACCAGGTACGGATGAGTACGGCTTAGCAATGTTGGAGGAGAACTTATGCTACAAGCAGGAGGACAGTCACTCATGTGGCATGTGGGCCTTGATGTCTGTCGAGAGTGGGATGCTATGGGAGTGGCCAAGGGCGACAGTTCAGAAGTATCAGACGGTTTCGGCCCTTCGGAAGTGGATAGCGTTTGTGATTTATAGGAATTCCACTGACGGTGACACTTGCCCTGAGGATTTTTTTGATTAGTTTGTATTATATATATTTGAACAATTAACATTAGTTTTGATTAGTTTTTTTCAATTCGTGTGTGAAAGTGTCAAGTTTTTGAATATTAACAAATCAGACAATTAACAATTAACATTTAACATTTATTTGAACAATTAACATACAAGGATCAAGTTTTTGAATATTAACAAATCAGACAAGTACTACGTTACACAGCATCAGGTTCCACTCAAATATATAGGGCACTTTCTTTTTGTGTGTGCATCTAACCCACAAATCGAACATTTTTTCTTTCTTCTTGGCTTTGTTCCACCTTTGTGGACTGTCAAGTCACCTTCCTCGTCTGGAACATCAATATTATCGTACTGAGTGGATGGGGTAATATATTGAGAACATGTGGTTACGTTATGGCCTGGTTGACCACAACGACTACACAAGGTCGCCCCTTTCCGCCGCATTCCCGATTGTTCACCAGTAGAGGGTATTCGCTTGCCTCTAGGTCGACCTGCTTGTTTTGGTTGATCTGGTGCAAGACAAACAAAGTTACGAACCTCATCATCAATAACCCACCCTGTCGGGTCGGGCACAGGCAGAACTTCACCAGCCCACATTCCTCTCAACCAGTGGGTCGTGTAATACGGGGCAACATATGAGGCAACTGACTCCTTGGCAAAACTAAGGAAAAAAATAAAGACAGTCAATAATATGATTTTGTACGCTAAAAATAGTGAGGTGTAGTTGTCATTTAGAATTTGTTGAAAAACTGTTTACGAACCTGATGGATGCACATGCATGCGCGCATGGAATTAACTCGGTTTGAAAAAACATACAACTGCACACATTATCACTAAGGCCCACCAAAAATATTTTTCGCCCATCCGTGACCTTGAACTTGCCTCGTCCAACCCTTTGGACCTCCATAGTTCGCCCCTGCCGCATGTGGTCACCTAATCTTTCGTGCATAGACGATGTGAAAGTGTGTTCCCTCTCTTCAGCCCCCTCTCTCCTCTCAGCAAACCATTGCTCAATAACCCTTCGAGCAGCCTCCAAGAAGGAACAAACAGGCAACTTTCTTGCCCACACGAGACGAGCATTCAATGACTCAGCAGCATTGGAGGTCATGAAGTTGAATCTTCGAAAGGGGCATTTAACACGGGACCACCTGATAGGGTTAGCTTTCCTCAAGCTTTCAATCGCGCCTTCATTTCCACTATCCTTGATCAAAGTCATGTACCTTTGAATAAATGAACTAGTAATCAGACACGTAATATAGATATGAGATTTTGTATTCAGAAGAAAGTAATCTGAAATGGAATTGAGACATACCTATCAAATTCAACTTCCTCATAACAGTATGCAGCATTGTGGAACAGCCCGACAAAATGTGACCCATACTTCGCTAGATTCTGCTGAAGGTGGAAACAACAAAGACCGTGGGTTGCTTCAGGATAGACATGTTGAATGGCATTACCGATGCTCACATGTTGATCGGAGACAATCACCAGGCCATCTGGGCAACCAAATGCTTTTCGGACTTGAAGCAGAAACCATGTCCAAGATTCATCGTTCTCGACATTCCCTATCCCAATTCCAAGGGGAAAAACCTGATCATTTCCATCTTTTGTTACGGCAACAAATCCGATCCCTTTGTACTGCCCCTTCAAGTGGCAACCATCCACAACTATAACAGGTCTTGAATACTGCTGAAATCCGATAATAGATGCACCCAACGCAAAAAAAACGTACTTGAATTTCCCATTCTTCTGAGTGTCTAATGCAGTATGTGTACCCGGATTACGTTTTTTCAATTCCTGTAAGTAAGCCGGAAGCATGCTGAATGATGTCTTTGGATCACCGTATGCACTTCTCATTGCATAACGTTTAGCACTCAACGCATGCCTATAACTCACATTCAATCCATGTCGTGAGTTCATTTCTTGAATAATGTCCCTAGGATTGAGAATGGACTTATCTTTTCGGAGCCTCTGGACAAAATAATCTCCAATCAAAGAGGCCGGTAGTCTGCGTTGTGCACTAGTGTTCAACTCACGTGAACAAGTATGAGGCAAGAGAACTTTGGAGATTTTCCAAATACCATATTTTTCCGAAGCAACCAAAACGAAGGGACAGTCTTTTTGAATGCATTTCACGCACCACCGGTGTTTGTCCGAGTGGTCCACACGAAATTCGAGTTGATTCTCCAAATGATAAATCCCAACTGCATTCTTCAATTCAACCTTACTACCAAACGTCGAACCCTTTTGCAGACCCTGTGGAGCTTGCTCAATCTGTAAAGAAGCAGGATGCTCAAATGAAGGTAACTCTGGAATATACCACTCGGCTCTCATTATCTCAGAGCAAAATTGCTCATATACTTTTCGTTGCTCCTCATCCAACCCTGCCTCAACATCTTCATCCAGTACAAAGTCATCTTCTTCATTGTTTGGATCTATCAAAATGAAATATATCTGTCAATTTGTTAATCAAGATACATATATAAATTTTATATATGTACTCACAAAACATGATTACCTGGGGATTGATCAACATCTTCTTGTTCTGGTCCATCTTCGTGCATCAATTCTTCTATTTCATTAGTTGGGTCCAAGTTCAGGTCCACGTTAACACCTGTGTAGTCAACACGTCCACATGGGGATGGCCAAGGTTCACACCTATCATTTGAAGACGTTCCAACATATGTGTTGTCTAAACCCCATGTTGAAAACAAATACCGGTCATCGTGTACATTTAACGGAACATTTGATGAATTGAAATTTCCAACGTCCTCACTACTCACATTAAAAGTTTGGCCACCTTGATTATACTCCTCATCTACTGAACTTTGTTGTTCACGGTAAGAGAATCCATCTGAAACTCCAATGTCCATCCTTTTCAATGACACGAAAACAACTAAAAGTCCATCGTATTCTGCAAAACAGTTTTGTAAATCTAAATCATTCTTGATTTTTTTCCTCTTCAACCTTCCATTCGTCTCCACTAGAGCATGAATCAAATAACCCCAGCAATTCATGTCTGCATATATGACCTCATGAATTGAGCTCAATAAATGTTGATATGTAAAACTTTGAAGATGAAGGAGTGTTTGACTGCCATTTAGATACTGCAACCCTTCCCAATATCCTCCAAACCATAAAGCCACTGTGAAAGTCATTTTTTCTGCTTCAAAACAATTTAATAATTAAAAAACAAAAAAAATGAATAATTATCACATTAAATAACAAAAACAGAAAAAAACCGGCCTTTTTCAAAAAATATAGGGTTGCACGAGAGCTTGATAGCATTCGGGAAACCCTAAACAATTAGGGTTTCCCGACTACTTCCTAAATTTTCCGGGAAACCCTAATTGTTTAGGGTTTCCCGAATTCTTTCAAGATATCGGGAAACCCTAAAAAATTAGGGTTTCCCGAAAATATCACATAAGATTTCGGGAAACCCTATTTTTTAAGGGTTTCCCGATAGCTAGAAAAAATTCGGGAAACCCTAAACAATTAGGGTTTCCCGAAAATCTTAGGACATTATCGGGAAACCCTAAAAAATTAGGGTTTCCCGACAATTTCACATAAGATTTCGGGAAACCCTATTTTTTAAGGGTTTCCCGATAGCTTGAAAAAATTCGGGAAACCCTAAACAATTTGTTTAGGGTTTCCCGAATGATTTCAAGCTCTCGTGCAACGTACAAACCTTTCGGTAAACCCTTTATTTTTTAGGGTTTCCCGAAAGCTCATATGAAATTCTAAATTTCCTAAACCAAAATATATTTCTAACATACAGACAATTAAAATAATATATTTCTAACATACAAAAATTATATTTTCTAACATAAATAAACAATAAACAAAAAACATGAACTAAAGATCATGAACAAAAACAAAAAACAAAAAACATGAACTAAAGGAAATAAAATACTAACTATAACATAAACAAAAAGAAAAACATGACCACAGTAAAATAAAAGATATTTTTAACTTCAAACCATAAACCCTAAAATACAAACCATAAACCCTAAAATAAAAGACTTACTTGATTATCCTTGAAGATCTCTGAAATTTTTTTTACGGAAAAGCTATTAAGAAATTGATGTAAATTTTGTGTGAAATGAATGAATGTTGAATGTGAAATGTGAATTTAAAGCAGTAAAAATAGAGTAGGTCGTGACATTTATGAAGTTAGATGAGTAATTTATGAAGTTAGATGAGTAGTAGATCACAATTTAATGAATGTTGAAAAATAAAAATTAAAATTAAATGTGAAATCAAAAGTAAAATTTAATGTGAAATAAAATCCGTAAATAAATAAAAGGAAAGAAAAGTAAAAATTAAAACTTATCAACGCATTCATAATAGAAAAGTAAAAAATAAAAATTATCAATCATTGAATGTCAGAGAAAAGTGGGTATTTGGAGACATTTTTTTATATAAGTGGGTATTGGACACATTTTACTATATTGATGGGTAAAATATTCACAATTTATATGAAAATGACTATTTGGAACCATTTTCTCATTTATTAATCTCTTTCAACTCCACTGTAAGTTGATGTTTTTAAATTGACACGGTATGATGTGAGTGGATGCTATTTATGGCTATTGTAGTACGACGGCTGTAGCAAGATTACTTGTACTGTCAATTTGACAAAGTAACCACACAGCATACACAGCTAATGAATCAAAAACTTCCCACCTAAACATTTACCTACAATGTTAGAGGGTTAAATGCGCGAAACCCCCTTATGTTAAGAAAATGTTGCGTCGGACCCCCCTGTGATACGGAAATTGCATGGGACACACGTAGAAGTTCATAAAATCAACATACGCACCCTTTTTTTGAACTGAGTCTAACTCCGTTAAATTTTTCTTTACATTTCCCGTTATACCCTTAAAATAAATTTTAGTTTAATAAAAAAAATTAAAAAAAAATTCCAAACAAAGAGTTAGTGAGAGAGAGAGAGACTGAGTCTACTCCTCCCCGTTTTCACTGTGTTTACTTCTCCGATCAACCACCGTGAGTGAGAGATCTGAACCGATCATGTCTCTCTCTCTCCTTCTCCTTCTCCTAACCCTCCTCTCTGTCGCCGCCGCCGAGATCCGCTTCACCGAAGTCCAATCCTATCATGTCTCTTTATCTTCTTCCCTTCCATAGATGTGATCAACGGTCCATAATTTCACAGTATCATCCCAGGATGCGCTCAAAAATGAGTCCTTTCTAGCAGTATTGAAGTCGACGCCGTGACACTCACGCGCGTGCTCGTGGAGCGAGCGGATTGGATTAGAGGCCGGCGGCAAGGACAGGTCGTAGATCTTGAGCGAGCCATCGGCGACGGCTGCGACGATGAGCGAGTTGTGGGATTCCGACCAGTAGAGGTCGTAGACACCGTCGGCGGTGTCGAAGGAGTTGCGTTCAGTGATTGTGGGGCCGAGCTGGAGGACGTGGAACCGGCCGTTGCCGAGTATGCCGAAATTCTGGGCAGTGGCGACGGCGAGCTGGTTCTCGTAGAATGGACTGAATTTGACGGAGTAGCCGTTGAACGGTGTCTTGAAAACTGGCATGTCGCGGCGGCGGTGATGGGTTTAAGAGCACTTTTTTAGAATGGACTGAATATGTGATTCTAGCTTTTTTTTTAATTTTTTTTATCAATAATTGAAATCAAAGAATAAGTTTATGAAAAGTTTGTTTATGCAGAAGACTCCAAGATCAATTGTGTTCTCGCATCCGACGCCATCAAGATTGTCTTCACCGGTTGGAGTAGGAGTGTGGGGATGGGGTAATTTTATGAAAATTCGATTAAGTGTAGGGGCTTTTCTGCAATTTTGGTAAAAGTAATTTATAAAGAAAGTTATGGTTAAAATAGTCAATTTACAACAAAAAAGCTGTCAAAAATCAATCCATTTCGCACCTTAGGCGCGTGCAATACAATCCCGTGAAGTCTAACGATTTTGGGGGTTTGACGTCGATTTAATGAACTTCTACGTGTGTCCCATGCAATTTCCGTATCACAGAGGGGTCCGACGCAACATTTCCTTAACACAAGGGGGTTTCGCGCATTTAACCCCAATGTTAGAAAAATCAAAGAGTTTTAATCTTTCAATTGATAGATCAATTCCTAACTGACAATAACTACTTAAGTTAATAATTAGAGAATGTATTAGATACATTCAAATGACCCTTCACCGAGAGAAATTTTTTGGATTCAATGGATTATTAGTCGATATTGAATGAGAATAGTAGAATTGAAAGAACCCCAGAATCTGGAATTTCGATGGCATTGTTAGAAACTGTTCTTTTGGGAGGAAAAAAGCAGAAGCCCTAGAGCTAGAAGAAAAGAAGTTGCCCAGTGACCATTCTATTATCACAGTAATCACACTTGCAGCCAGCGACACAATTAGAGCGGATCGAATAGAAAACTGAATAGCAACAGTGATGATGCCTTGTAGGAGACTAGCGACGTCCAGTGCGACTTTTTGCTCTGGCCTTCTGCAGGAGAGATAGGGAAAACCATTTTTAAAAATCTCTCAAGCAACCAAATGGATAAAGATGGTAAAGAAAAGAACACAATGGGTACAAAATAGAATAAAGCTACTCCAAACATGGCTCATATGAATTCTGAAACCTCAGTTAAGCTAAATTTGTCCAAAAATATAAATAAATGCAAGAACATTCTGTCATTCGATGAATTTGAGGTTTGGCCAAAGCTCCACTCAAAATCTCAAGCTTAATCTATACAAGGCACAGTTAAAGAGTGTTTAATTAGACTAATTAACAAGCAAATCATGCTAAGACATTATTTGACATTTGATAATTGTTCCAAACTGAAGTTGATGTCAACTTGTTTGATTAAACTGATCACTTTTACACCCTAAAACACAAATATAGATCATCATGCAGCCAATATTCTGATTTTTGATGGAAAAATATATGTAATAGATATATATGTTCATTTGTTTATGTATTATTTATGAAAAGAGGATATATTTTCTTTTTCCCTGAATAAAGAAATGCTTGTTTGAAGAAAGTCGAATTTACTTACTTGTGCAGTTCCAAAGCTTGCTCCTGAACCAGTTGCAGCTCCTATAACAAAACAAAGAAGGTTCACTGAGAACAGTTTAAGAAAATAAAAGCATGACAAGATAAACCAAGTTTCATACAGTATTACAATCTGATCTGATATATTGAAGTGACTTTTGAGTCTTTAGCATATAGCTTTTCTATCTGAGGTTTCTGGAGAAGAAGTTACAAGACTCGTAGAATTGCATTGAAATATATCAACTCAAACTTAGCGGATATTAATGTTCAGTATAATAATATAAGTTGGCTAACCAAAACTAAAGCATTCCATCCATAACAGTACTATCAAGGTTGCTACATGAATACAGGGAGGAATATAACAAGTTTCTTGCAGTTAAAACATAATTCAAGAGGATACAGTTTATTATTATTATTATTCTTTTCTCCTTCAGTTTTCGTGACAATAGAAATCCCAAAAAACCAAGTTAGAAAGCGGATGTAGTAAGATAACTTACCTGTAGCAAAAGGTGTTGAAAAGGTTGAAACTCCAGAAGCAGGGGTTGAATTAAATAAGGGAGTGGAAATAGCAAAGGCAGATGTTGGAGCAGAACTAAAAGGTGATGACTGGGGAGTAGCACCAGTTCCTAGAAATGATGAGAATGGAGCAGTAGTGGTTGGGGTAGAAAACAGTGAAGGAGTCGATGTAGCAACAGCAGGAGTAGAAAACAGTGAAGGAGTCGATGTAGCAACAGCAGGAGTAGAAAACAGGGAGGATCCAGTTCCAGTAGATGCCAATACAGTAGAATATGGGTTTGTTGAAGTTGATGCTTCGATTGCCCCTGAAACGGGAGCAGGTCCAGTAGTCTCACCTGTTGGTTGTGAAACTGTAGGTAAATGAATGGTTGGGTGAACCCTTCGAGCTGCAGCCTCCTGTTTCACTGTTTCCCTCCTGTCAGCCTCTAGAAATGGATCATTCTCATCTCCTCTGCGCCTTTGATCAGCAAGATATGCTGTTTTCATGGATTCAATGTATTGATGAATGCTTTCCACCTACAGAGAGATAAGTGGAAGCAAATCAATGGCAGCACACCATGCCAACAAAGCAGCAGTTCCAAGCAAAAATAAAGTCATATTAAATTAATAGAAAAATATAGAGCAAGGCACAGTCATACCAAAATTTCAATCTTTAAAGATACTTGTGAAATCCAGCATTATAATATGTGATAAGAGTAAAAAATATAAACAAGCTCAAAAAGGGAAACCTTATCTTCAAATTTATTGAAAAAGAGTACTAGTAAGTGAACTTTATAAAATAGATTGGTAAATATGAATTAAAAAAATTCACATGAGGGGAAAAAGGAGACTCTGAAATATAAATGAAGAACTAGAACAATTGTAAGAATCCTTTTTAGCAGTGTCAAAAAACTCATAAACTGTATTTGAAGAACAAGAACTCACATATTAACTCATCAACAGAACTGCTAAACAATCATTTAGATTTTTCCTTTGAAACAGACATATGGATTTCAATGCGATGTAATCTAGTCTGGAACTTTCAAGTACACAATGATATAAATAAAATGGATATTTTCCCACTTCCAACAATTCCAGGTGAAAAAGAAACAATGATAAAAGGGTGAAGCAAATTAAATTCAAGGCTGATGCAACAACGTCATCCATTTCTTAAGGGACATCAAAGCCAATCTCACAACCACGTGATTGGAAGTTCAACTGCTGTAGTATAATCAAGAAAAGAACCCTAAAAGTTGTGACAGGAAGAACAGTGACTTAGGACATTCAAATGCCGCAAAAAATCAGAGAATTAACCTCCTTATTACCTTTGCTGCAACATGCACAAAGAAATCATGTACGTTTCCCAAGACTTTAGGCAGAGATTGCAACAGGGAAGATCTTGAGTTGAAAGAGTGTTTCTCAGAGTCCAAGTGAAGCAACTGTTCTAACTCTTCAACCCACTGACGACACTCAGAGAGATGCCTCTCAAATCTGGCAATAGTTTGTTGCAAAAATGGAGATGGCTTCTTTGGTAGTCCGTTGTAGAAATCAAAGACAGGAACCATAGAGTTCCCTGCAGCTTGACCGCTAGATGTTTGAGCAACAGTTGAACCTGATGGTTGGGAAGATGCAGTTGCCCCTGCTGCAGTAGTTTTATTTTGATGAAGAAATCGTGGTCTTAACATCATAAACGACCGAACAGCAATTTCTGTATTTCGCAGCATATCTTTCACAACAGTCATTAGCTCTTGTAAAGTAGCCTTCTGTCTTTCCATAGCTATACTAACTCCACCAAGTTCCTGCAAAAAGTAAGCAATAAATGTTCATAACATGTAAAACCAGTCATTGCTTAATTTTCCCAGAAATTGGCCATGGTAACTATCTCATAAGTGAGTCAAAATTCTTGCACTACAAAAAGTGACAATGAACGGAAAATTAATCATCTTAAAAATGAAACAAATTTATCGCCCAAACATACAAATTTTAGAGTATCAAATAGGTATCAATTTAATCTTTTAGATGATAGATCTCAGAAATAAAAATCCGCCAGAACAATTTAAAAGAAAATTTCAGATACACTACCATTTTAAACTAATGCATCAAATCCCATCCCCCTTTCCCTAAAAAAAAGAACATAACTAAAAACAATAAACCCCACAAATACTTACATTTATCTTACACTATTAAATTAGATATCGAATTTGGGAAATGCTACAAACCTGAACAATAAAGCTTGCATCAAGCTCAAACCCATTGTTAGAAACCGACGAGTCATAAAGCCTGCTACACTGATCCAATCGCTGGCTTTCATCCCTGTACTCCAACATTCTCTCCCTACATCAACAGAAAGCTTCAAATCCTCATTGATTCACCCAAAAAAAAAAAAAAAAGGCAAAAAGGAAAACGAAAATGTCCCACTGAAAAGCTGAAGGAAAATTACTCGATCAGAAGTAGAACTTTCTGCGAATCAGGATGAAGGTCAGCCCATTTGGTGCTGTAAGTAGCGGGAACTTTATCGTTCGTAAAAAGATAAAGCTGCGGCTGCGACTGAGGTTGAGGTTGAGGTTGGGGCTGCGGTTGCTGTGGTTGTGGCTGTTGGGCTTGCAATTGGAATGGTGATTGCTGCTGCTGTGGCTGCTGGGCTTGGAATGGAGACGATTGTTGAAACGGCGTTCCAAATGGAGATTGCTGTGGCTGCTGCTGCTGTTGAGGAGTGAATGAAAACGCCATTTGTTCACGATTATAAGCTTTGGATTCCAAATTCAAGCTATTTCCAGCATTTTCATGGATGGAAGAGGATTGAACGAGAATCCGAACGTACAATTGTAGTCCGGTGGAAAAAAGAACTTTCTTTTCTCAATTCAAAACCCTAGAAAACTGATGAAGGAAAAGAAAAGGCGCCATTTATTTTCAGAAAGGCTAGAATCATTGCACCTTAAAATTACTAAAACTTATTTGAAGAGAGTTTTTATATATTGTATTTTGATAAGTTATTTTATGAAATTGATTCTATAAGATTGATCTATTTCATCCACTTTTTGGTCCAACCCATTAGTTTGGGCCATGATTGTAGCCCAATCCACTAATATAAATGCTTCCATCCCATCTCAACCCACAATACACTCTGCACTTATTAATTGTACTGATAGACCACTGGTTGTAATTACATGCAGAATTGGTGGCCAAATCTTGTTGCACAGTGGAAAAAATTGTTCAAATAGTTGAATAATATGGTGTTGAACAAGATGTATTAGAATATGATAGTGCTAAGGAGATGTATCAAAAATTGGAGGTAACTTGAATTTCATTCATACAATTACTAATAATAGTTGTATAAATATAACTTATATAGTAAAACGTATGTATTTTTCTATTAATGGTAGTTTAAGATCTTGACGGTCTATTAAATTCAAGTATTAGAATTTTTATCCATAAGTATTGGTTTTGTGCCTAAAAGTATGACATTTGTAACTATTTTTGTTTTGTTATGTTTTCTTCTATTTCAAACAACATTTGTGATAGTTTTGATTTTACTAGAAGTCTTTTGGGTCTAACAAGAAACACTGTCGATGAAATGTAAGAGTTATATTGCAGTCATGTTCGTGCAATTGGCTTTAGTGTACGTAAATCAATTATTAGGATGTCAATGGTAATGAAAATATTGTGTTGGAGAAATTTTAAAAACTTGCGTGAGACGGTCTCACAGAGAGTTTTCGTGAGACGGATCTTTTCTACCCATGATTCAAACTCATTTCCATTATTTTGTATGTAAATTGTGAAGTATGAGTTGTAGGTTGACCCGTCTTACATTACATGATTCGTGAGACGGTCTCACATAAGACTCACTCTGGAGAAATATAATGTTTGTTCTTGTGCTGGATTCAAAAGGAATGATAATTATTGTTTAAATAACATAGAAGAGAATGATGCAATAATGATAATTCTTGTTTAAATAACATGGAAGAGAATGATGCAATATCATCAACAAAGAAAATGAGAGCTCTTATTATACGAACAGAATGTCAAGCTTCATCATATTAAAAATGAATGGTGAAATAATTTGAAGTTATACATCATGGGTTGGTGCATAACCATGCATTAACTTGAAAGGGATGGAGCCACTTTCGTCGCTCACAAAGGAAAATGGATAATGTAAAAGGTAAAACAATTGAAAAAATGATCTCCTCAAGAATTAAATCAACTGATTCATATCGTTTATGTTACATAATACTGGTGGAGAATAAAATATTGGTCATACTTTGGAAGACCATTAGAACTTTGTTAATCGTTTGAAGGTGAAGGCAATAGAGGGGGTGATACTCAAACAATAATTGATATGTTATATCAACAAGCTACTGATGAAGATAACTTCTATTTTAGGATGAAATTGGATGAAAATAGTAGTTTCAGTAATGTGTTTTGAAGGCATTCGATAATGAAGGAAGATTCCAACATTTATGGAGATGTTGTGATTTTTGACACAATGTATCAAACTAATCAATATAATCTGATTTGTGCACCATTTAATGGCATCAATAATCATTGGAAGAACACAATGTTTGAGTGTGCATTTTTATCTTATGAGAAATTTGAAAGTTTCAAGTGGCGTTTTGAAGCATCTAAGAAATCAATGAGTGGTAAATGTCATGTTACAATGTTCATTGATCAAGATAAGCGATATCAAATGAAATAGAAAAGGTAATACAATGATATTGTTCTGTATAGTACAAGTATTTGTTTTATAGATATAAGTATGTTTTTAAAAGTATTACACATTTGTTTATCATGGTTATCTTTAATTTATTTAGTAATTTTCTTTTAAAATAATCATACAAGTGTTCCCTAGGACAAGACATAAACTATGTCTTTGGTACCTTTATCAAAATATTATCAGTCGATTTGGAGAATTCAAATGAGATAGGACTTTCAAAGAAGCATTTAATAAATGCTTGAATGGATGTGCTAATCCAAATGAGTTTGAAACATCCTAACAATTAATGGTCTCAAACATGGATTGGAGAACACACATGGTTCAAAACTAGAATGATTTTCTTTCCGTATGTGATCGGATCAGATCGGAATTATGCAATCTACTTGAGGTTATAATTTGAGTTTGAATAAGGGTCATTTTAACATATGAATCATGCATTTTTAACTAATATTTGGAGATGAATTGCATTTTAAGTTTTCAAACGAATTTTGGCCAAAAAATATTTCAAAATTTTGAAAAGAAATTTTTTTTTTTTTTTTTTTTTTTGAGTTTGGACACCCACCGAAATAAATGCAATAGTTCCAATAGCTAATTAATATTAACCTTTATTTACATATCTGCTTAAATCGTATATAAGTACTGCCTCTCATTGTTATTTGATCAAGTTGAATTTCCAAGGATATAATTTGAGAGGTTATTAATCAATTTTCTCAAAAGATAAAATAAATATTTAAATGTTTGCATTGTTTTGGATTCTAATTTTTTGTTATATTTGATGTTTCATCTCTTATTTCAATGCCTCTAACACGATGTCTGATCATTAGCTTGAAATATGGGATCAAATCTAAGGTGAAATAGATTTAAATCTTGTGTGTGTTGATTCAAACCGTCGAAGCCACTAGTAAATAAAAAGATGCATATCCATTATGAACACTATGTTTTATGCATAATCAGTGCTGCTCTTTCTCACAAATTTCACACTCCATTGAGATATAAAAGACTGAGGAGATCACAGAATTCAAATATCACAATTACATGCAGGTAATCTAATGTTTGGTAAATATAACTGATTTTCATGTTCAAGTCCACTAACATGCATATATGAACTTCACAGACAAACAGTCTCTCTCTCTCTCTCTCTCTCTCTCTCTCTCTCTCTCTTGTTGCTCTTTTTATTAAGTGTCACAATACATAGTAGTATGAGAAACAAAAAGGTAAGTGAAGAAAGAGAGGAAATTTGATCAAAGATCTCGAAGTTGCCTGAGATTAATGGGAGACATGTATTTAGTATCACCATCCACCAACTGTTTGGCAATAATAATGTTAGCAGCCTCACTGGGATGGTAAGGATCCCAGAATACATGCTTACTCCGGTCCGAACACATGCTTGACGTCGGCCCACACGGTATTATACCAGCAAACTGCCCACCATTCCCACAACAAGCTCTAGTTGAACTTGTGAATCCTGCACGCAAAAACTCATATATTATTCAAATGCTCGTGTACAGAAAACTTGCATAATCCAAGTTCGAACTCATCAATCTATCATCCCTCGTGGAAAGAGATCTTCTGGTTGAGACCTCACCGTATTTATCGTAGTTTGTGATGAGTTCCATGACAAGTTCCATGACATTAGCGTGGACAAACGTAGCTCCTTTGAGGTTTTCGTTGAGTTCGTGAAGAAGATCCTTCAACCTCGCATTATACTGATGTGCAAGCTTATTCGGCAACGACACACATTCATTTTCCTTGAGTTGGTTTATAGTTTTCTGATAGGGAATACACCCGATTGGTCCGACATTTCCCACAACAAACTTTCTTGCGTCCAATCTATAGAGTCTCTGCAATCACAAAAACTTACGTGAGACGGTCTCATACAAGACCTATTCCTTGATTATGTACGGAAATTAGGCAAGGAAGAGACCGTTAGTTGTCCTCGAAGATGGTTGATGAGATCATCAACAAAGCCATCAGGGGTTTGAGTGATTCTTGCACCCATAGAGATGACAGGTAGAAGATAGTTGTTCAAGAAATCATTGGATCCTATTGTGATGGAGAATATTGATTTCTTATTAATGAATTCTCTCGCCTTTGATGCACCCAATAGCTTATCGATTTGTTTTCTCGTGATGTTGAAGTAATCAACTTGAATGTCCATTGACAGCCTGTTTATCTGTAAAACCATCATATTATTCCTTGAAATGAAAAAAATGAACATATATAAAAACATACTCTTTCCGTTTCATGTTAATTGTTTTTTAGATTTAAATTCCTCTGCTTAATTCATATTATTTGTTTTTTGAAGAGTCAAAATTTTGTTTCATATTGATTTTTTTTTTTTTTGTTGCTATTTTAAGACTATTTTTTTGGTTTTACTCCCGTCTTAATCTTTAAGAGATTTCTTAATTTATAATATTAAGTTGGAAAGATATAATGAATATTTAAGAATAGAGAAAGAATGAACAATTTAATTTTGGAATAGACGGAGAGATAAATATTGTTTAAGGGTATATTTATCCAAATACTGTATTTTTTAATCCATGACGAAAACCGTAAAAAGATAATATGAAACAGAAGGAGCACAAATTTGAAAGGATTTGAAGTGAAACTAGTATATTGTATACATGTACACTGATAAAATTCCACCTTCATTAGTTTGAAATATGACGCATGCAGAATCTTGATATATATGATATACATAAATGAATGGTCAATAGGAACGAACAATTGGTAAATTACAATATTTTCCCATACTATTTTTTTTTAAAATAAAATCTTTATTACATTAAATTTTAAATGCAATAAGATATTAATACAACCAATAATGATTTCAAATTTAATGTTTAACATTACTAATATTTTGTTAAAATTTCATTTGTTATACTTCAAATATAAAAGTTATACTTACATATTTGAAATTTGTGCGATTTATGTTTTTGTAAAGAGTAAAAATATAACAAGTTAAACATATATTTCTATAATTAAATTTAAAAATAATCACAATGCATTATAGTTAATGATATGTTAAGTGAAAATAATAGATTTATGTTTCCTATATAGATAATAATTAATATTTAAAATTTTCTAACTTAATTATTTTAAAAATGTGACATATATATAGCAGTAGAATAAAATTCAAAGTGTTACTTACAAAGATTCTTCCAGTGGCATTCATGATTCCCCCACCACCTGATGCGTAATTAACTCCATACAAAATAGTCCTTCCTGTTGTATTTGGGGCTAGAAATGGCAACGAATAATGTGTCTGCCCTAATTCCTCTCCTGCACTCACACCTTTTTTTATTTACATTTTGGATCGAAGGATTTGAAGAACGACTTGAAACGCATATTAGCATTTCAGTCGTCATGTTTTGTTTGGGTTTATCATGCAATTTTTGATGGATTTGAAATACATTCATGATTTCAAAACCCAAGAATAATGATCTTACCGACAAGGTCGCCTATGGTTCTCCCGTTGGTGTAACGGCCCGTAGGAATCCCTCCGGAGGCTTTAAAGTCAATGCCGTTGGGAGCAATGTTGGCTCTTGACAAAGTTGACAAATAGTTATTGTTGCCAGCATCTACTAAAGAATCCCCAAAGATAAATGAAGCTCCATTTGTCAAATCTTCATCGTTTTGGGAAATTCCAAAAGAGCTAAAGCTTATGAGCAAAGACACAAGCAAGGCCACAATGTGATGAAAGTTGAAGGCCATGCTTTGCTTCACTTAAACCTAATTAGAACAACTGCAGTGTCACACACTCACACACACACTTTCACATCTATATATATATATAAATAAAATGTTAGACAAGTTTTGGGAAACTTGTAAAACCTTAAAATCCGTGGAGTTGGTATGACCCTTAGTTTTTGTAAGAGAAATCAATGCTTTGCTTAGGTTAGGTCATCAGTATTTGGTGTATCCTATATATCTAAAGGACAAAAAATGCTTTCTTTTGTTGTAAGTAAATCAAACTAAGTCAAAAATTGAGAGTATCTTTGTTGAACCCAAATTGAGTCTTTACATAATTAGGTGAGTTTGGTTGAGGATTTGGGAATTAATTGTTTTGCTCATCCCATCTTGCAGATTATATAGCATTAATTAACACTAATCTTCAATTCTTTGTATACTAAAAAATAACATTAATTTGATAAACATATCATATACAAATTAAGAAGAAAGTCATTCATTTTATGATGAATTGATTTCTTGGTTGGTGGGAACATTAGTTGAGCTGTTGATCGAAGCATTATATAACAACTAATTATGAGTTTTGAGTGTTTTAAGATGAATTTTTTGAGATTGAGCACATAACATTAAAGATTTTTCAATTGCCCTTCTAAAGACATTATGGCTTCTTTTGTTTCTACCTACAAGGAAAATTAAAAATATTCACTTAGATAAATCATGGCTTATACCCAAATTAGAGATCAAATGACATAAATGCCTTTAATTAATCAATCACGGTTTATATATATCTGTGCGTCGCAGAGCTTATTATATAACATTACTTAATCTTAAATATTAATCTAATTGTAAAAAATATAATCCTTTTTATATTTATGCTAATATGAAAAATCATTTTATTTCTCAAATAATCTAATTATTTGTTTTCTAATTATTTATTAAGTTTTTTATTTATAATTTTTTTATAACAGTCATTTTCATTTAGTTTTTTTTTCTTAAATTAATTTTACTTTGAAAACATATTTTCTTAACTCTCATATTTAAATTTAATACGATAACTGAATTAACTCTAAGTCAATTAAAAACAATTTATAAATTATCAAAATTTGAACATTTTATGCATGATTGATATTTTGTTTTTCTATATATATACAACATAAATAGCTATATACAGCCCCACCCACACTCACATTTTAAATATTTATGATTTAATTAAAAGATAAAAAAATATATAAATTTATATGATTTGATTAAAGATTTGCAATTTTCAAACTTCATGTCATCAATTAATGTCCCACAGTCCCAGAGGATCATTCTTATATTGAATTAAAAAAAAAAAATCTTATGATGTCAAGTTTTCACGTTACAAATAAATATATCAGCACAAAATCCAACTACATAATTTAGGATTTTTTTTTCTAAACCATATTTATACTATAATAATAGAGTAATAGTTAGGAATATTCACATAAATGTCGTTTTCCCCTCAAAAGGTGTCACATCAATAATTGTTTTTCTTTTTCATATTTTGCATTTTTTTATTTAATCCATATTTTCAATATTTTTTAATAATACAAATATATTGGTTTAATAATTTTTTCTTTTTTTATTTTGCATTTTTTATTATTTTTATTGTATTTAATATTTTGTATAGATTTGATTTTAATATAGATATTGTATTAGTTTATGCTTATTTTTTTGATCTTAATTAAATTAATTTTAATTGAATAATTTCTTAAATACCAACAATAGATATTGTCCAAACAATAATTAGAATAATTAGGGATAATTGATATCATAATTAATAAAATTAATAAATTAATAAATGTAACACCATTAAAGATGTGTGTACATACACATATGTATATATATATATATATAATATGTATTTAGTGTGAAATTATATGTCATCCTAAGTATTTTTTAAATTAATATTTGTATTTTATATATGTAATATCGTTCAACACTTTATCCTTTATCGATATATTTTAATGATGAATTGAATATATTGTTAAATATACAAATATAAAAGGCTAAGATATTGTTAATATCATTCAATTTATTTTAAAATAAAAGGTTGAAAATATATAATTGATTGTGTTTGCATCAAGTTCATACTTAAAATTTCTATTTATATTGTGTATTGTTTCTATTTATACATACTCACACACACATATTTAATTTAAGTAATTGAATTTGATTTTTAATTCATAATTTATTTTTATTGTTTTTAATATATCTAATTTAAGTGATTGATATGATATTAGTTTGTAACACATGTGACAAAAAAATGTCTCAATTAGAAATGTAGTGCATAAAGAAGTTTTTCAAAACTTATAAACATTGCAAGTAAAATTTCCAATTTTTATTTGAAGAGCATGATTGATACTTATCTTTTTAGTATTAATCATGAATTAGTGAACTGAATATGTATAATATCGATAGATTGTTGTGAATTGAATTATTTTAAGTTAATTTTAGATTTTCTTAGTTATTAAATATTATTCTATCTTCTATGTACTAAAATTATTTATATTATATTATCAAATAATTAATATTTAACGACATCGCGCATCGCGCGAGGGTGAAAACTAGTTATCTACAAAATCATTTATTCTGAATGACCAAGGTGATTTTTACACATCTTCACGAGTTTAGATTTCCACGCCCACACTCTAGTTAGCGTATTATATATCTGTACTCATGGGGAATAGTGATGTCCAAACAGTTCAAACCGTCTTTTGGTTAAGAATCGGCGGTTTGATGGTTTCAAAAAGTGAAACCAGAACCAAACTGTGGGGCTATAAATTTCAGTTAAAAAATCATCGGATAAACCGAAACCGACTGTTTGTCCGATTCGGGTTGATTTTTTGTTTTTTTTTTAATTATGAATTTAAATTCTTAATACTTGTTTCTACTGTACTAACTAAAGTACAATTTATAATAATAAATAAATAAATATATATATATATATACACTAATTTTATAAACCACGATACCAAGTCTACAATAGTACAATAATACAATTTAGTGTTAGTCTTTACAAGTTTACTCTTTACTTTTAGTTTAGTACTTTAGTCTTCACATTAGAATTTTAGTAATAATTGATTATAATCCTTAGATATGAGAATTTCAATAAATTAATAGAATTAGACACTAGCCAAATAGAATACAAAAAATACAATAAGACAACAAGTAAATAAATTTTTCATTATGAATTGGAAAATTATTATGAGTTATATACAACTCTCTCTATTTCAAATTTACAATAATATTGAACTTTGAAGTATGATAATTGATACATTGCAATTGACATGATACAACAATATTGAAGATAGCAAAATTCAACTTTGTAGTGTACCAAAATAAACACAATTTAAATTGTAAATTGTAACTAATGAATGTATGAAAAATATAGGAAACGAGAGGTGAAAATGATTGAAAGAGTTTGAGTTTTATTATAAGTTTGCAAACGAGATTCTTGAGTTTTATTATAAGTCTGTAAATGAAATTAAAATTTCATTTGCAGAATTAGAATAAAAATGTTTATGTACCCTTAATTAATCCTTGTCAAAATTAAAGAATAAAATCTCACGTAGTTCTCCTACCTCAACTTACCTTCATTCGTTAATATTAGTTATGACGTCGAAGGGGGATGTGTTTGAGTCGTATCCATACATATTATGTTCATCTTCATTTAAATAGAATAAATGTGGATGTTGTTAGCGTTTTTTTTTTAGCTCTTACTCAATCCTCAAGAGCTATGTTTTGTAAATTTCAAGTTTGCTCATCATGAATTCAATATATGACCTCCTCTGATAAAGTATGTTCTACCGAGACGGTTGAGGCGGGACTTGCAAATATCACTTTTGCAATAATAGTTAAAATATGACAGATGGTAGTCCTTCTTGACCACCACTTCAATAGATACATAGGAGTTTCGAATGCAATTTGTTCAAATGTAGCACTTAAATATGAATCTAATTATTGACAAGGATTAAAACCTCTAGCTCGTTTTTATGTTCTAACATCATAAAAGTTACTCCCTCCATCCCGGTCGAAGTTGTCCTACTTGTCATTTCGGTTTGTCCCAATCCAATTTGTCAGTCCATAAATGGCAAAGAAATTATAAAGCAAAAAGATAAAAAAAAAACATTTTTTTAATCAAAAAGTAAGTAAAAAGTAAGAGTCAACTGCGTTTTCTTAAGCTCCGTGTCCGATCAAAGTAGACAACTTTGACCGGGATGGAGAGAGTATAAAATTGGCTAAGGGTCGGACCAAAACTAGAGGAAGAACTACTAACTCCTACATTTTGATTACCTACATCACTAGAATCACCAAACAATATTTTATATTCCTTAAACAAATTCTACTAAATTTTGTTTAACTCTAGCAACAACTTCACTAGGAGTAGGAACATAATCTATTGGATCATAATCACTAAGCTGCAAATTTGGGAACAATGTATTATGATACATTTTCTAAGTCATCTTCTCTAATTTTAGTATCTATTAATTTAGCACATAAAAATACTTTCGGTATCTCATGACATATTTTAACAATTTTGCTTTCATCACAAGAATGCATCTCATAAAATAGGACATGTAAAATAAGAGTTAATAAGAGCAATTTTTACAAGATGATCCAAAGCTATAATGGAGAAGTAGGATGATAACAACCGGATAATTCTCTAGTTCTTCTTCAAAAAAAAATTAAAACTTCAGTCATATTAATACATACACCCCATGAATTGTTAAATAACATAATTTCATTATTATCAATTTCCATTAAAAAAATTTGACTAAACATTTCTTTATATTCATAAGAATCTTGAAGCATATTATGAGCAGAATTCCACCAATGTTGCACATCTTTTACAAATTTCTTACCTTACAATTCATTTTTCTTACAAAATCTAGCCCATTTTTTAATGCATTCTATCAGTTCTAGCAATTTCATAATTGCGTCTCTAATTGGTTTAATATGAACTTCTAATATTTTCAAGTCATCTTGAACACATAAGTTTAAACAATGACACATGTAACGAGTATGAATTATTTTCCTTGAATTGAAGATTTACAAAATTCAATAAGTGTAGGTACACTAGCGGAATTATTTTTAGCATTATCAACTCCATTAACAAATATTTTTGTGGTATACCATAATCATTTAAAATGTGAATTATTTTTTGTCCAATGTGTACAGCCGAATGTTTAATATCAAATTCAATACAATTGAACGCTTTTTTAAATAGGTTTCATGTATCATCTATCTGAATGTTTATTATTTCATGAGGTTTTTTTTTTTGCCCCGTAATATAGGGGGTCTGGCATTTTTGCACAATAATGTATCAGACTGACAATTTTGCCCTGTATAGATTACAAATTGTGCAAATGTTGCCCAATTTCAGTTCGAACTGCTTAATTGGACCCGAATTGCTGATGTGGAATTAAATTTGCCTTCAATGCGAGCCAATCGGGCCAAATTTAATGACGTGGAATAAAAATAAAAAAAAAACAAAATTAAAAACACTTTTTAAGAATAAAAATAAAGTAAAATCAAAATAAAAAATGATCTCCCCCTTCCCCTTTCCCCCGCCCCGCCGCCGCTGAGTTCGAGTTTGCTGTCGGATCGAGTTCGAGTTCGTTGCCGCCGTGAGGGGTTGCGACGGGGGTGGGTCTGGTCGGCGAGGAGGGTCGCGACGAGGAAGGTCCCTGCTCTATCTCTCGTCTTTGTTCTCCCAGCCGTCTCGAAATCAGAGTAATTCGAAGAGCAAGAGTAAGTAATTTGGAGCTTAGCGGCAAAGAAGGTGGTTTCTTGGCAGTGTCTTCGAGCTTATTATGGAAGCCGATATCCAGTTGGTAGTGGTGGTGGGATGATGGCGATGGCGATGGCGGTGGCGGTGGTGGGATGCTGAAGAAGATGATTTTTTTCTAATTTTGATTTTGATTTTGATTTTTTAATTTTTATTCTTAAAAATGCCACATAATATAAATAATTCCACGTGACAGATTTTGATTTGATTGACCCGAATTGAAGGCCAATTTAATTCCACATCAGCAATTCGGGCCCAATTACAATTAAGCAGTTCAGGCTGAAATTGAGTAACATTTGCACAATTTGTAATCAATATAGGGCAAAATTGTCAACCCGATATATTCCTGTGCAAAAATGTCAGACCCCTATATTACGGGGCAAAAATACTAATAAACTCGTATTTCTTACTCAAAATGTATTTTATTTTTATATTAGTTTTTTGAAAATATTTATTTTGAAAAATCTTATTTATCAAATAGGGTTTATACTAATTAAATAATAATATAACTAAGTACATATATTTTAAACTTATGCGCTAAGGTCTAATGAAAACAATATATACTTTGTTAATTAATGATTACTTAACTAAATACATAGATTTTAAATTGTTTTAACTAAGGCCTAACTTAAAACAAAGGTCATAATAAAAAATATAAATTTTTATATTAATTACATAAATGCTTTCAAAAATTTTAGACTTCTCATATATATTATGTATTTTTTTTCATATATTTCACTTAGAATTTTTTCAATCAGTTTTTTAAAATACAATTAAATCAATAAAATAGTGAATATTAAAATAAAGTTTTCTTGTATGCCTTATTTATATAAAAAATAGGTTTAAGCCTAGTTCAACAAATTTTGTTGTTCATGGCCGCCCGACTCCATAATTTAAATTCATGTAAGTGCCTACTGATTTATTGAAAATTTTCTGAAATTTGAAATGAGCCTCACACAAAAATTTGGTGGGATCATTTTTAACCGACCTCAATTAATGTCTAATCAAATACAATAAACGAGATAATAAATACTACTTTCGTCCTAAAATAAATGACGTTTTAGCAACTAAAATTTGTTCCAAAATAATTGTCGTTTTCGTATTCCAGAACATATTTACATGCAATATATCAAATATGCCCCTATTTACTCATCTCAAATTAAGTGTGTTAAAGAGATAAAAGTTCCTCATTAATTAAACTTAAATAAGGGTAGATTGGACTTTTTATCACATTTCTTAATATCAAAATTAAACGTCATTTATTTTAGGACGAATGTAGTATTAAAATTAAACCTACACCAACATTCAAGCTAACAAAAAACAAAAAAAAAGAATTCACAACTCGTGAACTATCATATTCAACTCAATTAAAAAAAGAGCAAATGGGCCGAATTACACAAAATTTTTTAAGGATTTGACTTTTCTAACATTGTATATAAGGAAATGTACTTTTCTACCACAAAATATAACAAAGTTACCTTTTCTACACTATTTTGACTCGGTCATGGAAAAATCATTAAGTAATGATTGCTTGATGATATATTCAATTTTATTTATACTTATTTAACAATTGTTTTATCCAAATACTGTAATTACAAATTTATTTGCTCTTTTTATTTATTCTCTTGTATTTATAGTTATTTAACAATTGTTTTATCCGACAACTGTAATTAGTAAATTTTTATAATTTCTAATTCATAAATTATGGTTCGATTAATTAGTACGAGAACCACTATAATATGTTAATCGAAGCAAAATAATTTATACTTAATTTAATAGAAATACTGAATATAATTTAGGTGGTTCGAGTGGCTCGATCACTAGTTCAAAAAATAAAAAATTTACAAAGTGATCGAACCACTATGTGAAATTCATAGTGGTTCGATCACTAGTTCAAAAAATCAAAAATTTCCAAAGTGATCGAACCACTATGTGAAATTCATAGTGGTTCGATCACTAGTGTAAAAATCAAAAATTTTCCAAAGTGATCGAACCACTATGTGTTTCACATAGTGGTTCGATCACTATTGAAAAAAACCAAAATTTTCCAAAGTGATCGAACCACTATGTCAAATTCATAGTGGTTCGATCACTATTGAAAAAAACCAAAATTTTCCAAAGTGATCGAACCACTATGTCAAATTCATAGTGGTTCGATCACTATTGAAAAAAATCAAAATTTTCCAAAGTGATCGAACCACTATGTCAAATTCATAGTGGTTCGATCACTAGTGTAAAAACCAATTTTTCTAAGCATATACATATGTACTTATACAACTGTGTTTCAAGGTCGCGCCAAATACGTAGGGCACCTCCTCTTCGTATGTGAATCAGAACCGCACAATGAACATGTCTTTTTTTTCCTCCTCGTAGGTACGTGACCACTATTGATAGGATCATCCTCCTCAAGCTCATCCAAAATAGGGTGTGAACTTTCGGGAATGTACTCCGTACAGGTAGCCCTATTGTGACCAGCTCTTCCACATCGTCCGCATGTCCCACTCCTTCGAGGAGGTCCAGTAGAATGTTCACCCGTAGAAGGTATACGGGTACTTTTAGGTCGACCGGCCTGTCTTGGATTCTCTGGAGCCGTACACAGTTGTAGATGAACGACATCGTGTTGTTTCCAGTATTGTGGCTCTTGTACAGGCATAACCTCGGCGGCCCACATTCCCCTCAACCATCCGGTCGTGTAATAAGGCGACACGTAATTGATCATCGACCGTTTCGTAAAACTGTGAAACCAAACAAAAATCAAGAGATGGGATGGGCGAGAGAATTGTAGTCAAAGATCAAAAAGTGGACTGACCTGATGGCAGCACATGCGTGTGAGCAAGGAATTAACTCGCTTTGGAACTCCCAACATGTGCACATACGGTGGTCCAAGTCCACCACATGGAGTTTACCATTGGAAACAACCTTGAATTTATTTCCCCCAAGTTCAGAGACATCCATTTGTCGACCAAGCCGCTGCCGCTCGATTAACTTGTCGTGAACGTTCTTCGTCAGAGGGTGATCCCTTTCGTCCGCCGTTTGTCTCCGTTTGACAAACCATTTTTCCATAATCCGTCGAGCAGCCTCTAGGAAGGAACAAACGGGCAACTTTCTTGCTCAAACGAGGCGTGCATTCCAAACCTCCGCGGCATTCGACGTCATGAAACTGTATCGTCGTACTGGACATTTTACGCGTGACCACCTCGTTTCTTGGGCGTTCTGCAATGTATTGATTGCACCCATCATCAGACTGTCACGTAGGGCTGACATGTACCTGTTTAAAAAAACAAAGAACACTTTACGTCAATTTGTTATTTATGAATACGTAGTGCAAATAATTATATGGGGATAAACTTACCCATCGAACTCATTTGGATCATAACAGTATGCAGCTCTTTGGAACAGATTGACCAAATGCGACCCATGTTTGGCCAAATGTTGTCTAATATGGTAACAACATAGTCCATGCGTGGCCTCAAGGAAGTTCTCATGTATCGCATTACTTATGCTTGCGTGTTGATCAGAAACGATGAGTAGGTCGTCAGGGCATCCGAATGCTTCCCTAACATGCTTCATGAACCAAGACCATGACTCATCATTCTCGATGTTTCCAATTCCAACTGCAAGGGGGAAAATTTGGTCGTTCCCATCTTTTGTCACCGCGACAAAGCCAATACCTCTGTATGAGCCTTTCAAGTGACAACCGTCAACAACTATAACCGGACGACCGTAATTTCGAAATCCAATGATTGAGGCAGCCAGGGCAAAAAACACGAACTTGAATTTACCGGACGAGTGTGTTTCCAATGCAGTGTAAGTTCCAGGATTGGCATCCACCAACTCGAGCAAATACAGCGGGAGCAAGCAAAATGACTGTTTCGGATCGCCGTACGCCTTGTACATAGCGTGACGTTTCGCCCTTCTTGCGACTTTGAGGCTGAGGTTCAGGCCGTATCGTTGACCCATTTCTTGAATCATAGCCCTCGGCACAAGATTGGAATTTTCTTTTCTGGCTTGCTCGACGTAGTATTCACCGATCACCGAGGAAGGGATTCTGCGGGATGCGCGGGTGTTTAAGTCATGCTGACAACTATGCGGCACTACAGCCTTGGAGATTTTCCAGATCCCGTGCTTGGAAGATGAATTAAGTACGAATCGACATCCGTCGTGGTTGCATTTCACATTCCACCTGTGCTTATCCGAATATAGGACCCGATATTCAACTTGATTCACCAAATGGTACATCCCGACTGCATTTTTTAAATCGGATTTACTGTTATACACCGAGCCTTTTTGAAGTCCATGAGGGACATGTAAAATCTCCCCGGATTCTGGCTCGTCAAATCCGTCCATATCGGGAACATACCATTCCGGCTGCATTGTGTACTCACAAAATTCCGCAAACGCCTCGCGCTGCTCATCATCCAACGATGCGTCAACATCTTCGTCTAAGGTAAAGCCGTCTTCTCTATCTGATGTCAAAATGTGGACATTACAATTAATAGATTGTGATTGGGGAATTCACAATAACTCTGTACTCACATATCCGTTATGTAAAAGTAATTACCTGCTTCAACGTCCAAATCAGCGGAATTTCTGTGTTCTCCATGGAGCGGTTCACCTTCGTCGAAAAAGGCAGCAGGACTATTCAGGTCGAGAAACTGAAAATTATTGTCTCTCCCCCATGATGATGACCGGTGTGCCCAACGCTCATTCGAAGACGTACCGGCTTCAGTGGTTTGATTCCGACAGGCCAAATCCCATTTCGAAAGGAATTCTTCGTCGTTATGGAGTCCAGTAGGGACAGGTACAGGGCTGAATTCATGTACAGTGTTCACATTATAGGTTGAAGGACTGCCAAAGTCGAACGGAAACCAGGAAGGCTGAGAACTTTGATTTTCATGCTCATCCAGTGAAGCTTGCTGATCCTGATAGGACGATCCCGCGGATACTCCAAGATCAACCCTGGTCAACGAAACAAAAACAACCAAAAGAGAGTCATCTGAATAAAAAACCTCTTCTAAATCAGAATCAGTCTTGATTTTCTTTTTTTTCAATCTCCCGTTACAGTCAGTTAGCGCATGGATCACATATCCCCAATAATTTAAGTCGGCAAGCACGATCCCATGAATCGAGGTCAATAAATCCATGTACGTGAGTCTTGGAAGACTGATCAACTCTTGGGACCCATTTACGTACTGAATACCTTCCCAATGACCTCCGAACGAAACCACCACCGAATAAGACATTTTCGATAATATGATCTGAAAATGTATCCAAATTAGAATTTTGAAAACATTCGATATAAAAAACCAAAGAGAGATAACTTACTTGATAATTCTTCAAATACTTCAAATTCTTCACACTACTATCACTCACGATTTTGTGCTATTAGTGTTGGAAACTCATTCTCACTTAAATAGATGAGTTTTGAGCAACCCGTGAATGAATGTTCAAATCAACATTAATTCTACCACGTGAACATCTTGACTATGGATTGAAAATTAATTCCAAATAAACTGTGACAACAAACATCTGAACATTTACTGTGAAACGTGAAAATTGAAGTGAATAATACTGTTAATTACTAGAAAACAAAATTTATATGTCGGTAACCTGAGAAACACTATTATTCGAACCACTATGAAGTAGTGAAAGTGGTTCGATCACTTTGGAAATTTCTGATTTTTTGAAGTAGTGATCGAACCACTATGAATTTCACAAAGTGGTTCGATCACTTTGGAAATTTCTGATTTTTTGAAGTAGTGATCGAACCACTATGAATTTCACAAAGTGGTTCGATCACAACTTCAAAAAATCAAAATTTTTACAAAGTGATCGAACCACTATGAAGTAGTGAAAGTGGTTCGATCACTTTGGAAATTTCTGATTTTTTGAAGTAGTGATCGAACCACTATGAATTTCACAAAGTGGTTCGATCACAACTTCAAAAAATCAAAATTTTTACAAAGTGATCGAACCACTTTGAATGTCACATAGTGGTTCGATCACTTTGGAAAATTTTGGATTTTTTGAAGTAGTGATCGAACCACTATGAATTTCACATAGTGGTTCGATCACTTTGTAGAAATTTTGATTTTTTGAAGTAGTGATCGAACCACTATGAATGTCACATAGTGGTTCGATCACTTTGGAAATTTCTGATTTTTTGAAGTAGTGATCGAACCACTATGAATTTCACAAAGTGGTTCGATCACTTTGGAAATTTCTGATTTTTTGAAGTAGTGATCGAACCACTATGAATTTCACAAAGTGGTTCGATCACAACTTCAAAAAATCAAAATTTTTACAAAGTGATCGAACCACTATGAATGTCACATAGTGGTTCGATCACTTTGGAAAATTTTGGATTTTTTGAAGTAGTGATCGAACCACTAAGAATTTCACAAAGTGGTTCGATCACTTTGTAGAAATTTTGATTTTTTGAAGTTGTGATCGAACCACTATGAATTTCACATAGTGGTTCGATCATTCTGGAAAAATTTTGATTTTTTGAACTAGCCACTGCATGGATGAATTTGACATGATAATACGAAAAATACATATGTATACGGTAATCAAGAAAATCTGGATCTGCATATGCATTCGTTCATACATGATAATACGAAAAATACACTGCTAATCAAGAAAATCGGGAGCTACAGTGTCCTCGGAGGTGGAGTACTTGTAAACTGCTAGGGCCATATCTCTCCGAAGAGCATCTATGCCCTTCTTCTTGGTAAACTTCGGGCTAGGGAATGTATTCGTGATCATGCTCTCTGCTGTAATCAGACTCCAGGGCCCACAAGATATAGGATCCTGCTGCTCGTAACACTTGTTTGGACCCACCGTGCCCAGTTCCCACTCAATCTCAGCCCCTTGAACCGGAACATGTCCAGTCCCACATCGTCTGGACTCCTGATAAAAACCGGCTTTGTCCAACACCTGAGGTAAAAGACGACGTATAGCAAGAGTCTGATTACAGCGCAACGCCATCACCTCGTCCGTGTACGCATGTCTCATGCTGTCGAACAGAGTAAGTGAGCAGCGTCTGAAGTCAATGAATGCAGTCACCCAGTGCCCGTTCAGGTTTAAGAACAGTGATGACCTGGTGAATCGATGATGTGTACATTACATTGGTATATAATATTGTAGTGTACATATTGTTAATAAGGTAAAATACGTTGTGCAAAAAAGGAGACTTACGCCCAAAGCAAGTTTGGCCCACTCCTTCACTTCCCCCCACCGCGGCTTCAGTCCCAAAACGTAGTGGATGAGTCTCGTTAGGGACGTGAACGTGAAATCCTCTGGATAAGTACGTTCAGCGTATTTCTGCTCATCAGACTCTCCACTGTGGCGTTCTGCCCAAATACCCTGAGCCGCAATCTGGATTTGCAAAAAAATAAACCACATGCTCAGAGGTGAGGCCATGGACCGATCATAAAGTAAATATTGGTGTTAGTCAATGAATCGATGGACTCACCCCGAATCCAGTGTCGATAATCTGAAGACTCTGCTTGAAATCTTCGTGTACACCAAGAAATTCTGGGGCACTCTGCAGAATCCCGAGGTACGCATCCATGTGCTGTCACGAAGTCAAATCAATTAATAAAGGTACAAAAAAAGTTAAACAAATATTTGATCAAAGAAGTTTTAAACTTATGATTCAAGACTAACCGAATTGTCCATAGCTTGTTTAACGTTGATGAAATGACAAAACCAGGAAGGGCCCACACCCACACCAATGCCCACATTCCGCCTGCAAGACAAGACATTGTACATAAGTGATTGGTATTGAATACGGATCAACGATTAAAAACACTTACTATGATAACAAAACACTTACTTCTCAGCAGACCGATCATCTCTGGCACAGTACGCCCGGAAATCCGCCAATTTGGTATTCAGTCTTCTAGTAGGCTCTTTCCTGAGGAAGGGACTGCGCACATGCTGAGACGGACGACGCTCCCTCTGTGCACGGGCCGGCCTACTAGTGGACGGTCTACGCGGGACCGGGGTCTCCACCTGTCGCTCGGGAGATGCTGCACTAGATGTGGAAATATGAGCACCCCCGAGCTCGGACGGGGTAAACTGTACGGGTGTCTGCAGAGTGTACCTCATAGCAGACGGAGGCTCGCTGGCAACAGATGTAGGGGGATCCATCTGTGCAGCTGTCACAGGATCAACTGCAGGTACACTCTCTGACGGCCATGCAGGCCATTCATGATGTGGCCTAGGCAACTGATACCAAGCTGGCTCTGTGGACGATCTGGACGGATAGAACATCTCGTGATAAGAAGTCCTTGGGGGACTTTGATGCCCGTATCCGAAGAAGCTATCAACGTACGTCTCTAATCGCTGAGCTTCTGAGTCCACGTACTCCCGGAGTTGCCTCTGCTGCTCCTCGAAGGCCCTACTCTGCTCGTCGTAACGAAGGGCCTCGGCATCCACGTACTCCCGTAAGGCCCTATTCTGCTCGTCTAATCTACGGGCCTCGGCATCCATGTACTCCCGTAAGGCCCTAACCTCCTCGTCACTGCGACGGGCCTCTGAGTCCACATGCTCCCGGAGTTGCTGCAACTGAGTACTGACCTGGTCAATTCTCTCATCAACATAACCGGTCATCCGAGGAAACCAGGAATCGGGAGCAGACTCAGGCTGTGGAGGATCAGCTGCAACTGGGATGTCGGACTGGGCCCTTGGCCTTCTGGAAGCACGAGCAGGCCTCGAAGTGGATGCACGAGCAGGCCTCGAAGTGGATGGACGATCGGAGTCGGGCTCAGCCTCTGACTCCACGGGGTGCGTAGCTCGTCCAGATTGTGTTCGCCGACGAGCCACTGCACCACGTAGTGGACCATAACGAGGTGGAGGGGGCTGAACGCCTGTAAATATGTCGCGTCGACACCCATCATGTACGGCTTCACCCACTCCTCTGGTGTCACATCAAGGGACTCGAAGCACTGAATACCCTGTTTTACAAGTCCCCAATTTCAGGTTATATTTGATCAAAGAAGATTAAAGAACGAACGAAAGAGTCTAGTGTAAGAAGACAAGGGTGATGCAAATACCTGACCGTCCAGCATGGTCGACAGATCAATCTCCGCCACCTTGAGGGACCACTTCAAACACCGAGGCATGGACAGGGGCGTATCCAACCGGCGCCCGGCGAAGGTGGACGTGAATGGGATCGCCTCAAGTGCCCATATCTGTAATTTTTTACAGGACGTAATTTATATGTTATTGAAAAAATTGAAAAACTTATGAATTAATGTAAATGAAATGAACACTATGAAATTTACCAGTAGGGCTGTCGAGAATCCATAGAAGTGGTACTTCCACTGTGTAGTACGTCCATGTGGGAATTCAGTGGGAACCTTGTCAATGTACCTTAACAGGTTCAGATATGAGAACTTGCCCCATGGGAAATTCTCCCACTGCTCATCATCCTCGACAAGAATCCACACCCAGGGCTCCACGACAGACTTGCCCGCATCCACACCCATAAGTATGCACTGCAGTATCAGGATCTTCGCAATCCTGATACTGTCCTGTCGAGAATGTCTCCACTCCCCCTGGGTGAATCGTTCTAGTAGCTCGTTCACCTTCACTCTTGACGAACCACCGTGAACTCTATAATAGAGTGAGTCCTCGTCTGGATGGTGGACTGCCGAAGGATTAAAATCGGAAGTGCCGAAACGCAACCCAGTAACCAGTGCGAACTCCCTCTTCGAGAACCGGCACAGGCGACGGTCTCGGCCAATATGGAACCATCGCTCATCAGCTGGAACGGGTCCCTTATGCACCTGGCGTGTCATAAGGGCATGTAGAAACTGCTTGCTGATCGTCCTTTCGGTTTCCCACAGCAGGAAGTGTCCAAAACACGTCCCCTGAAACTCCTGCACACAGTTCGGTCCTATGCTACGCAATTCTGCCTTGATCTCATCAATGAGGCTCAGACGAACATAGCCAACTACGTAGGCTATAGTACCCTGTAAAGCCTCGCGTACCCATACCGGCTCGTACTGTATATCATTAAAATTCAATCAGTATACATTCAAGTAAATTAAAATAAATACATTTGCAATTTTCAACATTCAACAACAATTCAACATTTGCAATTTTCAACATTCAACAATTCAAACACCCAAACTTTTGCAACAAGAATCGGCAATTTTCAATTCGAATCAAGAACAATAGTGCAAAAAATTTAAAACAAATAATGAACAATTCGAATCAAGAAACCCGTATCTAAATCAAAAAATTCAAAACGTGCAAAACAACAATAAAGCCTAATTGCAATCATTACTCAACAAATTAAACAATTCAAAGCTATAAATCCCAACACCCAATTTGAAACATACTTCAACAAGTCAAACAATAGTGCAAAAAATTTAAACCAAATATTCAACAATTGGAATGAAGAAACCACACCCAATTCGAACCATACTTCAACAAGTCAAACAATAGTGCAAAAAATTTAAAACAAATATTGAACAATTCGAATCAAAAAAACAATAAAGCTATAAATCCCCAAGTGTTATGAATCAAAAATTCGAACCAAAAAACCAATAAAGCTATGACTCAAAATATTCGAACCAAAAAAACAATAAAGCTATGACTCAAAATATTCGAACCAAAAAAACAATAAAGCCTAATTGCAATCATTAATCAACAAATTAAACAATTCAAAGCTATAAATCCCCAAGTGTTCGAACCATACTTCAACAACTCAAACAATGGTGCAAAAAATTTAAAACAATTGAACCCATGGACCCTAAACCGAATGTATTCAAAAAACCCAAAGCAATCAACAATAGTGCAAATCTATTCAAAAAATTCGAACCATAAAAACAATAAGAGGCCTAATTGCAATCATTAGTCAACAAATTAAACAATTCAAACACTATTCAAAAAATCTCAAAAAATTCGAACCATAAAAACAATAAGAGGCCTAATTGCAATCATTAGTCAACAAATTAAACAATTCAAACACTATTCAAAAAATCTCAAAAAATTCGAACCATAAAAACAATAAGAGGCCTAATTGCAATAATTAGTCAACAAATTAAACAATTCAAACACTATTCAAAAAATCTCAAAAAATTCGAACCATAAAAACAATAAGAGGCCTAATTGCAATCATTAGTCAACAAATTAAACAATTCAAACACTATTCAAAAAATCTCAAAAATTCGAACCATAAAAACAATAAGAGGCCTAATTGCAATCATTAGTCAACAAATTAAACAATTCAAACACTATTCAAAAATTCTCAAAAATTCGAACCATAAAAACAATAAGAGGCCTAATTGCAATCATTAGTCAACAAATTAAACAATTCAAACACTATTCAAAAAATCTAAAAAATTCGAACCATACAAAACCATAAGAGGCCTAATTGCAATCATTAGTCAACAAATTAAACAATTCAAAGCTATAAACATCAAGTGGTTCGAACTATACTTCAACAAATCAAAGCAAAAGTGTAAATTGGAACATACCTCATCACCCATTGCTAAATCCCTTCAAGATTCAATCTTCTTGCCAAAAATCGATGGACTCACCAAAATGCAAAATTTAACACCTAAAATACAAGTTCCAATTTTATTAAAACAAAAGACTTCAAAATAATTTAAACATTTTGAAGTATTAATCGAAAGACATGTACAAAAAAAAAAACTTACCAATGCACTTCAATGTTTGAAAGAGAGAAGAAGAGACAAGAAATTTGAGAGGAAAATGGAGGATGGAGGCGCAAATGGGGGAGAAATAGTGCTAGGGTTTGTATTTATTTTGGGGTCAAAATGTAATAAGAGGAAAATGGAGGATGGAGGCGCAAATGGGGTGAAATAGTGTTAGGGTTTGTATTTATTTTGGGGTCAAAATGTAATAAAATTTCTTTTTCAGGGGTCAAACTGAAAATATTCAAAAATCCATTTTTTTCCAAAGTGATCGAACCACTATGAATTTGACATAGTGGTTCGATCACTTTGGAAAAAAATGGTTTTTTACACTAGTGATCGAACCACTATGAATTTGACATAGTGGTTCGATCACTTTGAAAAAATTTTGATTTTTTTCAATAGTGATCGAACCACTAGTGGTTCGATCACTTTGAAAAATTTTGATTTTTTTCAATAGTGATCGAACCACTATGAATTTGACATAGTGGTTCGATCACTTTGGAAAATTTTGGTTTTTTACACTAGTGATCGAACCACTATGAATTTGACATAGTGGTTCGATCACTTTGAAAAAATTTTGATTTTTTTCAATAGTGATCGAACCACTAGTGGTTCGATCACTTTGAAAAATTTTGATTTTTTTCAATAGTGATCGAACCACTATGAATTTGACATAGTGGTTCGATCACTTTGGAAAATTTTGGTTTTTTTCAATAGTGATCGAACCACTATGTGAAACACATAGTGGTTCGATCACTTTGGAAATTTTTTGATTTTTATGAATTTGACATAGTGGTTCAATCACTTTGGAAAATTTTGGTTTTTTTCAATAGTGATCGAACCACTATGTGAAACACATAGTGGTTCGATCACTTTGGAAATTTTTTGATTTTTACACTAGTGATCGAACCACTATGAATTTCACATAGTGGTTCGATCACTTTGGAAATTTTTGATTTTTTGAACTAGTGATCGAACCACTATGAATTTCACATAGTGGTTCGATCACTTTGTAAATTTTTTATTTTTTGAACTAGTGATCGAGCCACTCGAACCACCTAAATTATATTCAGTATTTCTATTAAATTAAGTATAAATTATTTTGCTTCAATTAACATATTACAGTGGTTCTCGTACTAATTAATCGAACCATAATTTATGAATTAGAAATTATAAAAATTACTAATTACAGTTGTCGGATAAAATAATTGTTAAATAACTATAAATACAAGAGAATAAATAAATAGAGCAAATAAATTTGTAATTACAGTATTTGGATAAAACAATTGTTAAATAAGTATAAATAAAATTGAATATATCATCAAGCAATCATTACTTAATGATTTTTCCATGACCGAGTCAAAATAGTGTAGAAAAGGTAACTTTGTTATATTTTGTGGTAGAAAAGTACATTTCCTTATATACAATGTTAGAAAAGTCAAATCCTTAAAAAATTTTGTGTAATTTCGGCAGCCCTCTCATTAAAAAAATGGATATTTTATACTAGTGTGTTGTGACGTGAAATCCACTTAATGTGTTTAAAAGAATCATGGCCCATAATGATGGTGAGGGGCTTTATCGTCATTTGGGCTTAAGCTACATTCTCAACTTTCCCTCGCCCCGAAGCGTCTCCATAAACGACCGTTGGAAACCCTTCTTCTCTGATTTCGAACTCGAATCGCATTTTTAAAGCTTCTACAATGGTGACTCTCAGAAGCAGAGCTCCAAGAAACCTTAACAATATCTCCGGAGAAGAGCAGATGGCGCAAGAGAATGGTGTGGAGACCAAGATTTCGGAGTACGAGCTCTCCAGAGAAGAAAGAATCAGAGAGAATCGGGAGAGAATGCAAAAGCTTGGGATTTTCGATCTTTCTCAGAAACTCAATGACCTCAAACCCACTCCCAAGACCGGTTTTCACCGGAAAACTCCTCGGAGTCACTCTCCTTTGCCTCCTTCTGGCCCCGTCCGCCGCTCCTCCAGGTGACCGGCGTTTGATCTGTCCAAAATGTGTTCAATGTTACTCATCCTCTATGTTGCCTTTTCTGTTCTTTCTTTCTTGCTTTTCACACTTTTCCTAACTTGTCTTAGAAAAGAGTTTTGCATTTTCTTTAGTAAGTTGATTGAAGTGATGCTACAATAGTGGGTGGAATATGATCAAATTTTTTGGTTGTAAAATTTTGCTTTGAGTTTTAGGTTGAACTGGTTGGTTGATTGTAGTCTCTCTCAGATAGAAGCAGATTGTTTTGAGACCTTATGTTATCAGTGATCAACTCAGAGATTATCAATTCTAAGGTTATCCTGTGGTCATTTCTTTATCTTCTTTTTTGGGTGGGGATAATAGGCTACAGAACTCAACACCAGTTAGCTACTGCGAAGTAAATGTGGCAAAGAAAGACAAAGCTATGAATGATGATGATATTCTGAGAGAGGGGTCAAAACATGAGGTCTACACTGAGGAACATGAAAAATTGCTGGGAAGCACCGAAACGAGCTGGACTCTTTTCGTTGACGGATACGGAAAAGATGGGAAGCGAATTTATGATCCTGTCAAGGGGAAAACTTGCCACCAGTGCAGGTTAACACTCCCTACCTCTAATTACTCTGCTTCTTATTTACTTGTTTTAAAATGTCCTTTATGTTGAGGATGCATTTGAAATATCCATGCAGAGTCTTATTTATCTTAACATAACAAAATCAAAAATCATGTGAAGATAATTTAAAGTTGTTTCGTAGCTGGTGCTTTGCTTGTGTGAGTTGTATAATGCATGAGAACTTTTTATATCATCTCATACTATTCTTGTTCTATGGCTTAATTTGGTGTATGCTTAGTTTTAGTATGCATACAATATGGCCTAATATTCAATCAAATTTGAATTTATTAAGAGGGTGTTTTGTTATATCCTTAGACCAGCAGACATATGTGCTGGAGCCTATTCCACACAGACAATACCACCCCTTGTTCAAACATCTCCACCTCAAATGCAGCCTAAATAAACTGGCTTTCTTGCTCTTTGTATGATTAAATGCTTCTGTAGTTCACGAAAATGGTGTTAGAGATGCCAAGTACTATATTCTAGGAAGATATAGGATTGCCCCAACAATATCTTATTACTGAAAGCATAAATGCAAGGTTTTAAGCATGTTTGGATGTTATTCCAGTTACTATGATTCTATGCAATCAACATGCAAAACTATGGACTTGGAAATGAAACTAGAAATCCATATTCTAGAAATTGACTTTGAGTAATCTGGAAGACACTTGTGTAGATTTATGAAGTATTAGAGAATCTAAATCTCTGGAGGTCACCATGTTGCCTCAGTATTGATTCTAGATTTTCCTGAGGGTGTGCAGCATCTCTTGATGCTTTTCTTGTACGCGTGTTTAAGTTTGTATGGTATTCATTTACATCTACTACATTTTTGTTTCAGGCAAAAAACTCTTGGTCACCGTACACATTGTAGCGGATGCAACATGGTTCAAGGACAGTTCTGTGGAGACTGCTTATATATGAGGTAAGAAAATGATATGTACACCTCTATAGTTCCTTTTACCCCTGCTGATTGTTTTGTATGAAGGCATATATTTATTGCATCAATAGTTATATCCTAGTAGCAGGATGATCTTGCATATAGTTTGAATAGTGTTAACATTCTTCAATCAACATAACTGGTAGATACTTAAGCACTCGATGTTTGCTCATAAAACATAACAGTATAATTAGTCTATCAATTCTTGTATCTAGGTCAATCTCTGGATAAGCATTGGGTAAGCAATTTACAAGTTGTAGAGTGGTGGTGAATGCTTGCTGGAAAGTCTTGTAGTACTTTTCTGTAGCCATGATGAGCACATATTTTAAAGAAAAAATATTGAAATTCTATGAATTCTTTTCATTTCTATCCTTAGATTATATCAGCAATAGTACACATGCTATGTAAGCTGGCGAAGAGTCTAAACTATGTAATATGCCCAATCAGAACTTTTCTTGAAATGTAAATTTTATTGCTGGTAAGCCTTCACTGGGAACAAAATTCTTAATATAACAAATTTCTTGCAGATATGGGGAGAATGTGCTCGAAGCAAAAGCAAATCCCAATTGGATTTGCCCTGTTTGTCGTGGAATTTGCAACTGCAGTCTATGTAGGCAAGCAAAAGGGTGGGCTCCTACTGGGATCCTTTACAAGAAAGTAAATCTAGAAACACTAATCTATTTTGTCTCTTTTACAAGGAATAATTGTAGCTAACTTCAACTTTCTGCCTTTCAGATTTCAAATCTTGGCTACAAGTCAGTGGCGCACTATCTCATCCAAACACGCCGCTCAACTACAGATTCAGAGAACAAAGTTGGTACTAAGGTCCCAATTGCTGCCAAGAGATCACTGCCCTTTTCAGACATTGAAGTAATGACTGTGGGTGAGGATGATCTTCTTAATCCCAGCGGAGAATGTTTAAACCCTGATCCTCCATGTGCATCCATTAATGAATTTGGTGATCAAAAACTGGCTCCGGAAAGTGAAGCAAAGCCTTTAATGAAAGATCAAGCAAAACCTGAACCTGTAAAAGTTGGTGCTGGATGTGACGAGGATAACGAAGCCAAATCATCATTGGTGAAAAGTGAGCTTGAGGAGCTTGATGGAAGTGTTATAGAGCCGAAAACTGCTGCAGAGCAAAGGACTAGTACTGACTCACCAAATGCTTCTTTCATTAGTGAGTCCCAGAATTGCCATAAAGATGAAGGTTTGATATCTGAAAGAGATGATGACAATGAAATCAATAAAGAGAACATTATTCAGGACAACAAAGATCTCATTGCAGTAGAGAAAACTCCAAAATCCACCAAGAAACGTGTACGCTATGATCCAACACCTGATAGTATTGCCGGAAGGTTAAGGCAGAGGCGTAATAAGGCCAACTCAAATGAGGAGCTGCAGCTTGTATAAGCGAACTACAATACAAGAAATGCATGGTAACCCCATAATTGCAGATATAGACAGTATTAAAACACTTGCATTAAAGGGCTTATATGAGGGGGCTTCTTTTTTGGGGATGAAAGCTTTGCTCGACGACCTCTTCATTTTTTTGATCAGTAAGAGAGCCCATGGTTTTGTATTATTTTGATGCTCAAACACCACTTCGTTTTTGTAGGAATCAGTTTGGGGTATATTATCTATAATCAAAATGTTTGCACAACTTTGATGGTCTCTGTTTTAACAGACAAAACTGGTAGTAGCTTGAAATGATCTTGTCCCTGAAATTTGCATCTTGAATGAAAATGCTCTTAAATCCCGTCTCGCTACACTTGTTGGAATCCATGAGGTATAGCATCCACCGTTCATTTCATATAGACAAGTATATAGACGATGGAAGCTACACTCGTTAATCTTCTACGGTCTCTTCCATCCTATATCTGGTGGAGTGCACTGTGTGTGACATGTGTAATTTTAAATGTGGATCTGGAAAGAACATAATGATTGATACACTTTGCACTCACTTGTGTAGGATGGAGGAAACCAATCTTCAACTAGGCACCATCTGCAGCTTTCCTATTCATCACAAAGCATGACTGTTCATGAAGTGTAACTGCATTTGACTAAGTAATTAATTATTAGATTATTTCAAGAAACAGTGGAGAAGTGGTAAGATTTTCCTATAGCTAGTAAAGTGAGGTGACTAAAGAATGTTGCAAAATAAAAGGCACCAACATAAAAGTGTTCCACCTTCTCTTCAATCATGCAGAAATGGAGATGGTTCAAATTCAAATTGACATAAAGCACTTTGAAAGTTACATTATTTACTCATGTAATCATCCCATGTAGAAAAATATTTGTGAAACCATGTTTATTCTTTCCCATGTAAAAGGAAATCCCTTCATTTCATCATAATATATTAATATCAATCATAATTGTATTCAACATGAAACGAGCACTGAACGGCATAGGCTCTGCCAATAATAGACATGGTTTTTTGACATATAATTTTTCATGCATTACTAATTTAGTATTCCTTCAGATACACATGTTTTTGGCTTGATATTTAAGTCAAGGTAAACGTGGCAGAAATCATTTGACCACTAACCACTTTTTTATCTTCAAGGAAAGTTGTTTCTATCCATGTATCATTTTGTTTTGGATAGGTTTTAAATGTGGGATTCAAAAGAGGAGCAAGAAAACGTGTAGACCAGAGTAGAAGTGGAGAACATGATACAAAGGTGCAGATTGCGATGACCTGGTTTATTTTATTTATTTTTTGAATTTTTTTTTATGAAAATGAAATTTTTTTTTTTATTTAGAATTAGATTTTCCCTAATTCAAGTTAAAGTACCAAAAAAAAAACCCCATAATTAAATTCAAGCAAAAAGAAGTGGTTAGAAATTAAATCAGAGTTTGAAGAATGAAAGAATGTAGATTTTAGGCTGTAGAACACCAATAAATTTAACTTTAAACTTCAGTGAAGAAGTTATCAAAAATTAATTGAAGTACATAGTAAGCTAAAAAGAACATAGACTTTGCATTGAAATTGAAGATAAATATTCATTTAGGTTGTAAAGTGAAAACACTATTGTTGAATCTGCTCGACCCCAACTCATTGGCTTTATCAAGTTATTTAGTTCTTTTGCCAGCCAACTTGGCAGCTATCAGCTCAACTTTGTTGCTTAAATTTGTTAGCTATTAGTTGTTTGCTTTTTTGTTAAGTGTTTAGATTAGCTTTGCTAAAATATTTTAACATCCTAGCTTAAACTCTAAAATCTTCCTACAAACTATAAGAGCATTTTATATCAATTCATTCTTGATACAAATTTTTATTTGAAAGGTTGATGTCAGAATTCTTTTAGAGAAGAATTATTTCCCTGCAAAAATGTTTAAAGGAGGAGAGAAGAGAGAGAAGAAGGGAGGCGGGGTACATCTATTTCTTCTTTAATTTTTCAGACATTATTTAATTTAAAAACAATCTTCCTTAAATTAATTGATGTTGATGCTCTAAATCTTACATTGTATTTTGTAATTGTCTAATTGAAAAGGTTTTATGTGACATTGTCTCATAAATATCATAAATCTTCCTATAAACTATAAACCTTACATTGTATCTTGTAATTATCTCATTGAATAGGTTTTAATTTATGTAAGATCATTTTATAAATATCATTCGTCGGATATGGTAAACTTGATTCGGTCAACATTGTTAATCAAAGAATAGTATGATACACACAAAAGTGTTATTTTATCTTATATCTACTCTAATTACTCTAAGAAGTGTATCACATGATACACATGTGTATGTAATACTTTCAAGAGTATTACATAATATACATCAAAGTGGTATATTATGAGAATAAAAGAATACTTGTCAAATTACAATTTATAGAATTAATCACTAATTTGAAATGAAATCAAAAGTATTACCTACTACGCAACTTCGATTTCCTTTGTCTTCCGTGACCCGAACCCGAGTGAATCGGATTAGAAAATGATTAGCAAACGTCTTATATATACAAACAAAAGTATAACGTAGTATTATATATTTATCAAATTATAATTTTTCAATAGTAGCACACAATGCCCACAAATGTATTACATGATGAAAATAAAAGTAATACTCATGAAATTAGATTTTCTCAAATTAATCATTGATTTAGAATCTTGGAAGTAGATGTATTACATTTATTACGCACAAAGGATCTATATATAATACATATAAAAATATTAATTGATAGTATTACATTGTATTACTTGTCAAATCATAATTTCTCAAAAATATTATATTATAAACGTAAAATAACTTGAGACACATAAAAATATTACATATTTGACCTTGTTGACCGAACATTGACCATGTTGATTGAAATACTAAATAGAATTTATGAAACAATCCTAAACAAGACTTTTCCTTTTATCATATGTGTTCTAGATACATGAAAATCACTTCTACAATGTTCTTTCTTCCATATTATTTACTTACTTTTACAAGCTTTAGATATAGATTTGTTCTTGATAAATGAATAGATTGTTGCATAGTTGTTCAACTATAATACATGTAATTAACTCTAAATTTAGCCAAATACCCTTATATAGGGGTTTAAAGCTACATACACCTAATCAAACAATTGCAAACAAGATTGCCAACAAACTCTTAGAAAATAATTAAGTGTGTATTTTTCCATACATACAATTACTTTGAACACACTCCTAAGTATTAATGTTAGTATCAACCGATGTACTTTTTGATCTAACGTTTACGCAATGCCCTCTTCAACTAATAATTCTTTTTTCCCTAAATAATTATATTATTTTATTTAGACTCTAATTCTCTTTTAGCCAGAATTACATCAATTTTTAAATGGAAGCAATTTTGACCTGGTTGGTGATTTGGCTTTTTTATGCCGATTTTCAAGCATTCAATTGGTTGATCTTGTCCTTGTCAACACCAAATTGAAGGAAAAAATAAATTATACGTATATAACAAGTAAAAGATGAGAGGTATTCTTGTATTTTAAATACACTACTAAATCACTCTAAAATTACAAAAATTAGTGAATGTCCGTGCTTTACATAACATTATTAATTAAGTGTACATGATATTATATTTTATTTAATATTTTAAAATAATTACCACGTATTTTATAATAAGTTGTTTTTTGTTTTCAAGTAAATTTAACCATAAAGGTCTCGCATTAAAACGTGTGAATTCTGTCCTAACTTTTCATTGGTTTGATTGATTATTTACTTATTTGGTCTGTATATCTATTGATTGATTTGTGTAATTTATATTTTTTTAGTCTTATAAAAACTTTAATTAGATTATTATTATGCGTTAGATAGAAACATTTGTTCCAGGACCATAGGATGCCTTTTGATTCACAGGTTGATTGTAAATAAATGCTGTAAACGACCACACTATGTGCATTTAATTTCCCCAACGTACTGAAAGCGACTCTGAGTCTGAGACCGAGTCACACCTCCCTGACTTTGTGAAAATTAAATAGGGTGAAAAACAAAAACTGCTTACTCGACTATACGTGAATTAACGTTTTATTACATCATTTTTAAATGTTTTTATTTCACTATATGAAATATAAGAATTTTATAGGTTATAATATTCACAACTGACACGTCATCAAATCTCGTATGAGGCTCTTCAAGTGCATTTCAATTTAGCACTTCACTATATGAACTTTAAAATTCACTGTATGAAGTACGTGGATCTTACGTGTTACAATATTTATGATTGTCACGTCGTAAAATCCCATCGAAAACAACTCACGTGCCTTCATTTAATTTTTAAAGGGGTTATCTACGCTTTCGGTGACAATTTTTGACAACTTGAAAATCGTCATTTTCTTGAATTTCACTTGTATTTTTAATAAAGTAAATCATAATTGTAGATGAAGAAGATAAAAATGAGATTGGGTAATGAAGATATTGTAACTTATGCCTTCAAAACAAATTTTTTCCTTTAAAAATCATGGACGTGTAATCTGCAAAACCCACGAACTTTATATAGTAGAACGCAAACTTTTAAAGTTCATATAGCAGATTGCTAAATTTAGATGCACTTGATCAATCTCCTTCGGTGAGGTTTGATGATGTGACAACCAGAAATATTGTAACCTGCAAAATTCTAATACTTTATATATAGTAAATGAAAACATTTAAAAATGATATAGTATAGTGTTAAGTCATGCACACTAGAGATGCGTGTTTATTTTTTACCCAATTAAATATTTTTTTCTACATTTACATAATATATTTTAATTTTCTGTTTATTGTTTAATATTGTATTATTAATTGTATTTTTTTATTAATATTAAAACTAATACGTATTCAAAGTGTTGCTTCCCAAAAAATAAAATTAAATTAAATGTGAAAAATATTAATTTTACACTTAAACACCCACGCATTTTCGATTTCTAATATTTTTTATGCGTTTATTATACTTTTATTTGTAAACACAAGTGTTCACCATATACATTGTATAACACCACCATCGTTGTTGAATGTAATAGTGAAATAAATATAATATTAAAATTTGATAGTATAACATCTTTTGTTATGTGTAAAATTCATCAAAATAGAGATTGATTATTAGTTGATCCGACGTCGAAACTGATTATTAGATGTATTTACGGTTCATATGATAGCAATTAATTAGATGGATCAAATTGTTATCTTCAAATTATGTAAAAGTGAGTTTGGAACTTAATTATATACATATAAAAAAAGGATAATAATGGAGGTGGACAAAAATAATAAATTATAGAAATTAAAAAAGGTGGGGTGGGGGGGGGGGGGGGGGGGTTGGGGGAGCTTCTTAAAGACAGAAAAATAATTTTCCCAAAGTGATGATAAACCCAAGAGCAGCCAAGAAGGACAACATGGTTAAAAGTTAGAGAAATGGCATTAATTATGTCTGGCTTTGTGCAATGGGTCCAATCCTAATTTTGTAGCCTATATGTATGTGTATATATATATATATATATATTAGTAGTATATTAAAAAATTGTTGTTGGAATTGTCAAAGTTGGGAATTATCATAATGGGAGTATGTAAAAATATTGAGCAAAGTTAATTAAATTAGTGTTAATAATTTTCGGATTTTTTAAAAGTGAGATATCACTTGAGCCTATGGGCTCATAGTATATTTGAAGTATTACAACATTTGAAATACATACAAATTGCTACTCAAGGTATTTTTAATTTCTTACATTTTTTAACTGTTTAAATTTATATAATTTTAGTCAAATTGAAATTGAGTAACAGTAAATTGAGCATAATATAAGCCAAATTTGATTTGTCTAATTATTAAGCATTAGATTTTATTATGTTTATCAAGTTGAACTTGATAGATTTGTTTTAATAAAACTTCACATGAGGGGGTCACATAAATATAAATTTGTGAGACTGAATCTTACAATTAGCAAATTCAAAATGTGGATTGTTAGCTATGGATTATTTCATCTCATGAAATTAGATTTTGAATGATTTTTTAAATATATATATATATATATATATATTGAATTCCTTGAATGTTGAAAGTTAAATACTAGTAGTACATGGTTTACTTCTTACTTTATTATTGAATAAAAAGCTCCCTTGAAATTAAGGAAATAAAGTGGAAGAATGTGAAGTCAAAAACGGATTAAAGTTGATCTCAAAAAGTTAAAATTGTAGTCAAATAACCTTTTCTTTTTATGATCCTTTTTTAAGTGGTTGGTTTTTGGTTCTCACGCCACACTCGATCAACAAGAATTCTAAGTTAATGATGTTTCTAACAACGCTTTAAAATTCAGACATTAATGTTAAACTAATTCAATTTTTGTTCTAAAATTGACAAAAATATCATTTTAAATCAAATGAGTTACTTTTTGAGATACAAAATGAATGAATCAATTAGATTTAACTAACAAAATTATAAACAAACAAGAAAAGTCTGGTATAGCAAATTTAGAAAATTGACCAAGTAAAATAAATGGAATTTGGTGGTGGTCCACCAGGACTGCATGATCTTCATTTTATTTATTCAATTCAATTATTTAATTAGATTCATGTCTTGAAGCATCTCACACTTCTTAATAAAAATGTGCCCTCTTTAATCTCGCTCCCCTAATAAAAAACATGATCAACTGTTTAAATTAATTATCTATGAACCTATGTATTTTTGGTAATAATACTATCATAAATTTTTGGGACAAACACTGTTAATGTTTGGGAGTGGTTTCAGAAAAATCCCATCGTTCAAATTTTGGATTTTATAATAAAGATAAATAGTGGAAAATGTATCCATTTGGATAGAGTGATTTGAAATTCAGGATTTGAAATGAGTAGATTTCAAATCCTCTCAAGTTTGAGTGGATTTGAAATCCACCAAAATGACTCCAAAATTAACTCAAAATGAAAATCATGGATTTTCCAAACACTACCGGTGGATTTGCTACCATGGATTTCAAATCCCTCCTCAAATCCACCCATCCAAATGGCTTAAATTATATGTGTCAAATCAATATTAAAAAAATGGTTAATGTGACATTTTTATTGTGAAATGAGTTAGTGTGATATTTTATTGTAAACCAATAAGTTGATGTGGTGTTTTATTAGGAAAAAACATACTATTTGGTAACATTGATGATTGTAATATAGATAGTAATAAGTGTTTCAGAATTTTGTAATCTAGATTTTAGAGTAGGTATTATGTGAGACCGTCTCACGAATCTTATTTTGTGAGACGGGTCAACCCGAAACCCACACCAGTAATTCATATAAGAACTTATGAAAATGAATCCAATATTTTATGGATAATAATGATCCATCCGCAATACCGCCTTACATAATTTTTCATGCAAATTTTAATAAGAAACCGAACCTACTTTAGGATTTTGAAATTAAAAATCCTATCACAAAACATGATTGACATTTTGTCCATCTCAACACATCACAATCCAAACACAAGTTACACAATAGACTAGGATATATTGTGCACATATTGACCCGTTTATCTTATGATGAACTATCAATCAATTAATTACTATCTTAAAACCATGGAAGCCTGTGGATTATTGATGGTTGACTAAATATTACAATAAATAAAATGAAACATATGCAAGTGGAACAGTCTAGCACTCAACTTTTCAGCTGAATATTTAATTATACCATTGTTTACTACATAAATATTAATTTATTGAATACTAATAATAGTCTTAATCTTCATCTACCCCCATGAGTTAAAGACAACGTACACAAATACCCAACAACTGTTTTACTTTCTAAATCTTAAAATAATTGTCAGAACTCCCTAAATTATACTAATAAAATTACATTTTTTTTTTTTTACCATAAAACAGAGATTCTCTTATAAATTAACTGGAATTGAGAAGTGTAAAGACATAGAAATAGTATAGTAGGATCAATGTAACTAACAAAATTGTAATGCAATTTATCACTTTAATGTTTAACTGAGGGAAGAAATCGAAGGGTAAAATGGGTATAATACAAAAGTAATGTATGATAATGGCCCTATGAATAGTGCACATGTTAGTAATTAACAAGCACAATTATTAATCAGTCAGGCTTAACGAATAATTAATAATAACCAGATAATTAAAATCTGAACAATTAGTAATTAAATCAACTTAATTAGATGATGATATGCTGTTCTTTTAGGACATGATGAGATGTTGTTGATAACTTGATATTAATTAAACATTAAATCTATCAAAATTGACTGCTATTTGTTAAATTTTAATAGTTTGACCATAATATACTATGGATCTTTATTATTATTTTTTGAACTTTTTTTCCTTTTTTTTTTTTTTTTTGGCTTAGATTTCTCAAGTTAATAATTCATTTACGAGATTAGAAAATTTAACAAGCAATCATACATCTTTACTTTTGTTTCTCCAATGGATATCTACAACAGATTTTAGAACCCAAGCCTTTTCTTAGTTGGTGTCTTATGAGATGGTCTCACATGCAATGGGAACGGACAACCGTTATATCACATTATATGATTGATAAAATAAAATAAAAGACATACTTATAACTCTAAAAAGATATACACATATGTAAAATGACACATACTTATCCGATCATGTCTTAGGATATGACTGTGAGTCACACACCCGTTATTATTTTGTCGCGCACGGTAGAACCGCGTCCTATGACACGACCGTGCATAAGGAAGAACATCACATACTGACCTGTAGCGAAAAAATACATATTATAATTGAAAGACATACTTATACATTGTTGTCGTGTATGGTCGATAGTGTCATGGGACACGACCGTACTCATCTGTGACATGAAACAATTGTATATGAGTTTCAGTGTTTTTTTTTTTTTTCAGTAATATCTGCTTTGATTTGATTATAATTCAAACATTTTCATAATTCAATATAGAGCAACTAAATGTGCATCGGTTTCATGAATCTAAGATCCATGCAACCGGGTCGGATCCGGGCTACCCGACCCGCTTTTCCTTTTCTTTTTTTAATTTTTTTTTGCGCTACTTTTTAAAATTTTGGTCATGACCTTTAGTTTATGTTAAGGATACATTTACGTTACGTTAGACATATCTTTAGGTTATGTTAAATATACATTTATGCCCAAATTTCATACATTTACGTTACGTTAGACATACATTTAGGTTATGTTAGAGATACATTTATGTTGTGTTAGAGATACATTATCCATAACATAGTTGTGTTACACATTTTGTATATAAAGGTATCTCTAACATAACATAAATGTATCTCTAACATAACCTAAAGACATCATTAACATAACTTAAAGGTTTGTGACCTGAAGCGAATTCTTATGAAATCAGGATTTCAAATGTATTGTTAACATCACATAAATGTATCTCTAATATCACCTATAGGTATCCTTAACATAACGTAAAGATATGTGATCTTAAATCAGGATTTCAAAGGTATTATTAAGATCATCTAAAGATATCCTTAACATCACTTAAATGTATCTTTAACATAACGTAAATGTATGTGACCAAGAGCGAATTTGGGTGGATTTGAGCGCATCCACCCAGGCGCGTGGGACGCGCATGGGAGCGCATATTTGGGACACGTGGACGGGTTGATTCGGTTGCACGGATCCCACAAAAGCGAATTTGGGTGGATTTGAGCGCATCCACCCAGGCGCGTGGGACACGCATGGGAGCGCATATTTGGGACGCGTGGATGGGTCGATCCGGTTGCACGGATCCCACATGCAACTTTTGCATAAAAGTACATGTGTTCAATATATATTTTTTTTGGGTGGATACATATAAAATGAAAGATTTATTAATTTCTAATTTTAAGTACTAATTAAATTTATTATTAAAAGTTAAATAAACCCCATGACCATCTTTTGACCAAACTCTCTATCAAAAATAAACAAATTTATGTAATATTTTCACATCTTAATATATTTTAAAGTAATTTTTAAAATTGACACATATCAACTTGTGATTCAATTTTTCCTTTTTTGTTGATGTTGAAATTTGTTTGGAACAAACCCCTTGGTCCAACACCCAAATTTATCGAAAATAAATCGAATTGAAGATGAAAATCAGATTCGAAAAGAGAACATTGGTCAGAGCCTACCCGCGTAAGATTGTTCTAGGTTGGGTCTGCCTACCAAGGTAAGATTGCTTTAGGCTAGGTCTGTCAACCTTTGTCTGTGTATAATTGAATGAAAAAATGACTTGGATTCGGATTTGAGTTCAATCCAAATCAATCTTAAACATGTTCCTTAAGACCTATTTATAAAGATACATAGGGTATGATCCTTAGGTATCAAGAATGAGATCCCACGATATTCGGAACATACATGGGAAGAAATCAGATTCATACCTATCTATGCATATGAGACTATCATTGGCGTGTTGCCTTATTTTGAGTCCCCTGTGGTGTAGCTCAGGTCATCCATTCAGATGGGCGTGTATAGCCCGGGTGATGCTAAATCTGCGTTAAACCGGTCTAATCGTAGCTCGACTCATCTCAACTCGGTTTATGCTTGAAAGATCATCTAAAAAAATGTTCGATAATATTCCAAGGTGTAACACTTTTCATGAAATAAATTAATCATGTCCATTATTTATTTATTAATATTTATAGCTACACTAATTTAATTTTTAAAAAAAATACGGAAATTCTTTTCCTTAACCCCTTTCATTTCTTATATAGTAACAATAATAATTGAAAATTAAACTCTTTAGATACATACATTAGTATCATGTAATACCCATTCATGAAATTTTTTGTATCTATTACATTAATAAAATTGTACATAACAATTTATTCCTTTTGAAATTATTATGTGTTTACTTATTATTTTCTAAATAAAATTTTATATTATTTATACATTTTATAACATTACTCATTTTCGAGACTCGTTATAATACAAATTGCATTATTTTTAACCACTAAGTGAGATGGTAATCATTTGTGACAATTATTAATAATTTTTAACTATTAACTCTCAAAATAGTTTTTAAATTAATTGAGGTGCTTTAAATACATTTTATCAACCAAAATGTTGAGGGTTACTATAGTGAATTCCTTCAAACTTTCGAGGGAATTATAAGTAATAATCTAACTTATTATTATTATTATTATCATCATACTGTAGGGTCTTACGAATATTAAAGATTTAATCGTTGAAATCATTTAATGATAATTTCGACAAAGTCCAACACTTTTTTACGTGACAAAACATGGATAATTTAAATGAAATGCAATAAACCTAAAATATTTACACATATGATGTATATAATCGAGTCTTGAATAATTTAGAAATGAGCTTTTGAAAGGGAGCTGATTATTTGACCTGAAGGCATTGGCTGCTGTAAAAGTAAATGTAAAAGTAGGGCCCACTAAAAGTATAGTTTAATGAGGAGAATCCAATTTGCTAATCAAAGATTTTGACACTGGGAGAGTGAAAGTCAAACGTAATTTTGCTCACTGTTTTGTTTGTTAAAGGCATGTTTGGGTTTAAGCGATTCTACAAATAACCCACTACTAGTCTAACCCAATAGGTCAATGTCAGAGGGGAGGGAGAGAGAGAGAGAGAGAGAGAGAGAGATGATGAGTAGGGGTATGTTTTTGGATTCACAACAGAAGTAAATGTGCATTTGTTGTGGAGGGTCTGCCTTTAATTGGCTTGCAGAAAAGCAGAGAGGTAGAGAGAGAGAGAGTGAGAGGCTCCATATAGAGAGATTGGGAAAAAAAGTTGGAGCTCTTATCTCTTTTACTGGTGATTCAATTAAAGAGGGGGAGGCTTATTGCCTTAATTCATGTCATTTGTGAGGGATTTTTATTTTCATTATGATTCTTTCAACCAAGTGTTGTTGATGTGTGTGTGAACTTTTTTCTTGAAAATTCCCAATCGCAACCGTTCTTGGGGATCTGGGTTTTTGTGTTCTTCGCGCTTTAATCTTTGTATTGGGTTTTTTCTTGCAGATAGGTGTTCCAATCTTTGAATCCTGGGTTCTTGATACTTCTTCTGCTTCCTTTCCTTCTTTTGAATTCTCTATTCTTTGCCATCTCCTCCACTGAAATCCCAAAATCTGCAGGTGAAAATTAACTGTATTCCTTTAGGAATGTGGAATCTAGGGTTTCTTTAATCTGGAGCAGTATTAAACCATTTCTTTCCCTCCTCAATATAGGGTCGTAGGATTTTGAAAAGCAAAGTTGATTCTCGAAGAAGCTTGTCTGGCTTTGATTCCCTTTTTGCTTTTGGGGATTTAGGGTTTGAATTGGGATTGATTGTAAGGCGGAGGGGAAATAAAGGAAGCTTTAATGCATCTCTCTCTATGGAAGCCATTGTCTCACTGTGCAGCTCTGCTCTTGGACAAGAAGAGCAGGAGAAGAGATGGGTCGGAACATTCGAGCGACGAAATAAAGGGCAACCCATCAGTTATGAGGAAACTGCAAGAACACAAGCTAAGAGAGGCTCTTGAAGAAGCATCTGAAGATGGGTCCCTTGTTAAGTCCAAAGACATTGATTCTGAGCTCTTAACCAATCAGGATGATGGGTTGGGGAGATCGCGTTCTCTTGCACGGTTAAATGCTCAGAAGGAATTCCTGAGAGCCACTGCTCTTGCTGCTGAGCGCACATTTGAATCTGCAGATTCAATTCCAGAGCTTATTGAGGCCTTCTCCAAGTTTCTTACAATGTATCCCAAGTACCAATCATCGGAGAGGATTGATCAGCTGAGGTCAGATGAGTACTCACATCTCTCTGCTTCTCCTTCAAAGGTATGTCTTGATTACTGTGGATTTGGATTGTTTTCCTTGCTGCAAACTCTTCATTATTGGGAATCATCTACATTTAGCTTGTCTGAGATTACTGCTAATTTGAGTAATCATGCTTTATATGGGGGCGCTGAGAAAGGCACGATAGAACATGATATAAAGACTAGAATAATGGATTATTTGAACATTCCTGAGAATGAATATGGGCTTGTTTTTACGGTGAGCCGTGGCTCGGCGTTTAAGCTGCTTGCTGAGTCATACCCTTTTCACACGAACAAGAGGCTGTTGACCATGTTCGATCACGAGAGTCAATCTGTGAATTGGATGGGTCAGAGTGCTAGGGAGAAGGGTGCAAAGGTTCAAAGTGCATGGTTTAAATGGCCTACTCTGAAACTCTGTTCGACTGATTTGAGGAAGCAGATATCAAATAAGAAGAGGAGAAAAAAAGATTCAGCAACTGGTCTTTTTGTGTTCCCTGTTCAGTCTAGAGTTACTGGTGCAAAGTACTCGTATCAGTGGATGGCTCTGGCTCAACAAAACAATTGGCATGTCTTGCTTGATGCTGGGGCATTGGGTCCAAAGGACATGGATTCTCTTGGATTGTCTTTATTCAGACCGGATTTCATCATCACATCATTTTATAGGGTGTTTGGCTATGATCCAACTGGATTTGGATGCCTTCTAATCAAGAAATCGGTGATGGCAAGCCTTCAAAACCAGTCTGGTCATGCAGGTTCTGGTATAGTGAAAATCACACCCGTGTTTCCTCTCTACTTGAGTGATTCAATGGATAATTTCCCTGGATTTGGTGAAGATGAAGAAGCCAGTGGGAATGGTGAAACTAATTCCGAAACTCGCCCTGGATCTCAATTGCCTGCCTTTTCTGGTGCGTTCACATCTGCTCAGGTAAGGGATGTATTTGAGAGTGAGATGGAGCATGATAACAGTTCTGACAGGGATGGGGCAAGCACCATATTTGAAGAAACCGAAAGCATTTCTATTGGAGAGGTCATGAAAAGCCCAGTGTTCAGTGAAGATGAATCATCGGATAACTCCCTGTGGATTGATTTGGGCCAGAGCCCATTAGGCTCTGATAATGCTGGTAGTAATTCAAGCAAAAACAAGATCTCCTCTCCCTTGCCCCCAGCGTGGTTTTCTAGCCGTAGAAATAATAAGCTGACATCTCCAAAAGGATCAAAATTATCAAGCAGCCCAATGTATGCTAAGGAATTGAACCCAGGGTGTAAAGAAGACCGACATGTAATGTCATTTGATGCTGCAGTTCGATCAGTTTCTCAAGAATTAGACCATTTCAAGGAGATTCCTGAAGAAGAGCAATTTACAGAAAGAAGACGCCCTGGTTCAGGAGAATGTTATCGGGAAATTGAAGAAGAGGCTGAAACAAGCAAATCGACTCAAAATTTTCAAAATGGCTCTGAGATATGCCTTGAGAAGGAGAGTGCAATAAGAAGAGAGACAGAAGGTGAATTTAGGTTACTAGAAAGGCGAGAAAGGAGTAGGATCGCAGGTGGGAGATTTTTTGGAATAGAAGAGACTGAGCAACAGGGCAGCAAGGGGAGAAGGGTATCCTTTAGTACAGAGGATAATCGCAGAGGTCATAGTCAAAGTATGGAGGCTGGAGAATTATCAGCCACAAGTCTCGATGATGAAGACTACATGAGCAATGGGGACTATGGTGAGGGTCAAGATTCTGAGAGGGGTGAACCAGAGATCATGTGTAGGCATCTTGATCACATTAACATGTTGGGTCTTAACAAGACCACCTCCCGTCTTCGGTTCTTGATTAACTGGCTTGTCACCTCCATGCTACAACTAAGATTGCCTGGTTCAAATGCCCCGCTAGTTCACATCTACGGCCCAAAAATTAAATACGAACGAGGTGCTGCAGTTGCCTTCAATGTGAGGGACAGAAACAGGGGGCTGATCAGCCCAGAAGTTGTTCAAAAACTGGCCGAGTCCAACGGCATTTCTCTGGGTGTTGGGATACTAAGTCATATACGTGTCCTTGATAGCTCCAAACAACAGAGACGATCTTCCAGCCTCGATGATACTACCCTTTGCAAGCCCATGGAAAACGGGAAACATGATGGTAGTAAAAACGGGTTCATCAGAGTTGAGGTTGTCACTGCTTCACTCGGCTTCTTGACAAACTTTGACTGATGTCTATAAGCTGTGGGCTTTTGTGGCTAAATTTCTCGACCCAGCCTTTGTGAAAGAGGGTGTCCTTCCTTCTGTTGCTGAGGAGGTTGAGGAATGATTGATGTTCAGAGAATGTGGGAAATACTGTTACTTTTGAATATCTCAATGCCGGGGCTGATTGGGAGACACGGGAAATTTTGGCTGGATTCTTTTTGCCCCTGTTGCATCTTCTCTGTAACTGGGTTCGATTTGTTCATTCTTGATTTTGATTGCTTGAATTTTTTCCTTTACCTTGGGGGTTATTGTAGATGGTAGTGATGAACTGAAGCAGAGATAGCAGAAACATTTAGCATCCTATCCTCCATGATCAAATCGGGTTGTGTTGATCACAGTGTTTTCTGCTGTATAAAACTTGTCCTATTTTGGTTGCATCAATCATCCTCATTTGACAGTATTCATCTCTGTTCACTTCTTAGATAGCTCATGCTTCAAAATACATGTCCACATTAAGTTCTTGAGTGTTTCAAGTTAAAATCTATCACATTTTGTTTCTCTTCTGAAAACCTGCTGGCATTGTTGTTTTACTAAAATGTGATCTCAACATGTATTTAGGGCGGACCTCAAGAAGATCGGATGTCATTAATGTTAATCGTGAATAAGGCATTTGGATTATTAACCCGAATATGAAATTAGGTCGATTCATATAAGTGTTTGTGGTTTCAAATCATTTTACGAGCTAAATGTACTGCATATCACCCTTTAAAAAACAAAAAAAGGGAAAAGAAAGAAAAGGAAAGCAACTGAGAATAATTGTATTTGGGGCACACCATTGATAAATGTTTGCCATGAAATAATAATAATTTCAAAGAGAAGATGATTAGGATACTCTTTTCCTTTTCAGCTTGATAGAGTGGATATCCAGTGCACCATTCTTTTGTAAAGTGTATACGACTGATTGAACCCTAACTTTTCCACTGCACACGACCGAGAGATTATTCATGCAAACTTTTCCACCACCATCTCACACGTATACACACACACTCTCTCTCTCTCATATGCAAACTTTTCCACCACCATTTCACACGTAAACTCTTTCTCTCTCCCCCCTCTACAAATGGAATCCACTTTGTTAGTAAATCTTTGTGTTAATTTTATATTTGGTACCCAGGGGTTATTTTATATTTGATATCGAAATATATCGAGTCATCATAAGTAGTCTATAAGTTAAATAAAAGTGATCAGCATTGATCGTGACTGTTAAAATTCTATCCAAATTAATGGAAATCAACTGCCCATGAATCTTATATTTGATATCCAAATATATCGAGTTATCATAAGTAGTCCACAAGTTAAATAAAAGTAATCAGCGTTGGTCCTGACTATTAAAATTCCATCAAAATGAATAGAAATCAACTACCCCATGGATCATCTCCTACATTTGGATACCAAATCTAAAATATCCTCTAGTTTCGGTTATCTAATCTGATATTAACTCTTTTCAAAATAAAGTTAACAGATTATTTGATATTTTAAAATAACTATAATCTGATATTTCAAGTTCATATTGATATGGTTATAACATGTTTAAAGATTGAACTTGTAAAAATTGATTGAAAATGTTTTATAATCAGACTTCAAGATAATGCGGTTCGCATAAAAATGTTTGCACAATTTTAACAGTACGCTGAAATGTTGCACCTATGCTACGCTAAGATTATGTGATATTTCAAAATATCACTAATCTGATATTATATTTCATATTGATCTGATTATAACAAGTTTAAATATTGAACTTGTAAAAATATATTGAAAAATGTTTTATGATCAGACTTTATGTTCACCTGGTTCAGATAAAAATGAATTGATTTTAACAAGAATTCATGCATAATGAAGCCAAATCTAAGTTGATTACTAGTTCTTTGTCAACATTTTAGCGATGTGTACACAATTTTTGACAATAGGTTGAGATGTTGTACATTGGCTAGTATTAGAGAGATAAATATAGAATAGAGTTAGTCAAATATGCTTTTATGATTTGTTGCATCGTATTCCTTAAATCTCTCCCTATTTGATGTAATTTGATGTAACCTCTTGCTGTATATATTTGAATAGGGGTTTTCTATCCGCACCTCAAACTTTACTAAACACACCCCAATAAATTAATGTTAAATGAATGATATATTTAAAGACAAATATACCCTTATGAATATATAAAATGAAATTATTAATATTGCTTAATACACCCACCATATGATATTGCTATACACACCCCATTCCAAACACACTACACATATTATATCCGGGGTTTTATATCTGCACCCCAAGGATTACTAACACACCCCAAATTCTAAACACACCCCACAAAAAAGAATTTATACACTATATTTACTAACTACACCCCTTAAATAGACTAATATACTCATATGTCAAAATTAATATATCACAAATTCAATAATTAAAATAACTACTAAACATACCCCACCAAACCCTAAAACACATCACACTCCATCTTTTTCACCATCTCCACCTTCTCCACCTAAACTTTGCTTCAAACCTTCAATTCTCGACCCATTTCCGCCGAACAAAAACGAAGAATGAATCCCACCGAAGAAAGCAGAATGGAGCTTCCTCTACCTCCACGTGACCCCGAACTTTAAGTAAGTTTCTTCAATGTAATTTATACATTTCAAGGAGTTGTATGCTATTTTTTTTTTTTTTTTTACTAATTTTATGCTTATAGTATAAAATTTACGTTTGCATAGTATGCTATTAGTTGGGTAGAATAAAATGTAGCATGTGTAGAATGTATTGCACATGTGTATTGAATTTTTTTTTCCAAAAATCGAACTGAAAATCACGCTTCCGTTCGACCCTGGTTGGTCGTGATTGTTGTGGGCTATTCGACCACAAGTGGCCGAACATAGGTGAATACGTTCGACCAGCAAGCGGCCGAACACAAGTGAAGTTGTTCGACCAAAAGAGGCCGAACATACTATGTGTTGTTCGACTTCTTCTGGTCGAACATTCTGTATTGTGTTCGACTTCTTATGGTCGAACATGTGATATTTAGACATTTCTTTATCTTTATTTTTATTAATATAATTGTTAAATCGTGTAGGTGTGATATATAGGAGGAGACCTACTACGTCTAACAGAAGGCGTCGTGTCAAGGAATACGCTCACCCCGAACAGGAAAATGAAGAACCACATGATATTGTCCCGATTGTTCTATATGAAGCTGAAGTCGATGATGAGCTGCCTCAGCCAAATGTTGTGGGAAACGAAGGGATGAAAGAAGTTGAAGAAGCTCAAGTTGATGAGGAGTTGTGTCAAGAAGATGAAGAAGACGAAGAAGAGGGCCAGGAGGAAGATGACGTATTGACTGGCCCTTGTCCCGGTGGACCCCAAAACCCTCAGATTATCCTTAGCTTCAAGACGCACGTCAGCTATGACATTTAGGAGGGATTAGAGAGAAATGTGCTAAAGTGTTGGTGTCACACGACCAAAATGTATACATGGTCCTTTGATCCACCTTTCCCGCCAGAGTTTACAAGGTTGCTCGAACAGACAAGAATATCAGAGTTGATGTACATTTCATATAAAACCCCGAACAAAAACCTCATCTGTGCATTTGTTGAGAGATGGCAACCTAAGACAAATTCATTTCATATGCCATAGGGTGAGATAACAATCACATTGGATGATGTGTTTTGTCTGACTGGGACTCCCAGTTAGTGGACTACCAGTGGTTGTTCCTAAGTCACGAGGTCCGATTGAGCAACCACATGCCTTGTTGATGAGACTCTTGGGACAAATTATGCCCAGGCTCATGAAGCCACTCAAGGGGCCCGATGCAGCTCAGTGTGACTTGAGTGACTTAGATCTCGTTTTAGCCAAGACGTCCATAGCCTAGACGAGAGTGCACGTACCTGCGCTGCCTGTGCCTACTTATTGTTTGTGCTAGGATGCACCATATTTACAGACAAAAGTGGCACGCGAGTAGATACTAAAATCTTGCGGCTACTAGACATGGTCGATCGAGTTTAGCGATATGCTTGGGGAGCAGCTGCTCTGGCATTCATTTACTGGCAGCTTGGACTTGCATCTAGGAGTGGGGAGCGTCAAATATGTGGGTATTTGACGCTATTGGAGGTTAGTTCGTTTGTTATACAACTTTTATATGTCCTATATTTTCTGTTCAACTGTAAATCTTTACTTAAAACTAATTAATTTTGAACTGTAGGCCTGAATCTATGAGTACTTTCCATTTATAAGGCTGGGTCATAATGTGAGATATGAGCAAGGCAAACCACTTGCATTACGGTGGATTCAAAGGGGTCAAAGTGCAGGAACCACCGATCGAGTGTCGGTCATTCGCAAGATGCTGGACAATCTTCCACCACACGAGGTGAGTACAATTTTCGATATCTCATTTTTAATATGTTAGACATGATTGAAATATTAAATAAGACTCTATGAAATATAGGTCAATTGGACATCTTACTCGGCTTTGCGAGATGCCTATCCTCGTGATGACGTGACCTTCTATCATGGATGTATTCGTGCTTTTGAGGTTGTGGAGCCATACAATCCAGAACGTGTGCTTCGTCAATTTGGCCATGTCCAGACTGTTCTGGAATGGCCGCTCGTCCCAAGTTATGTCCGACGAGGGAACACTGGACAAAAGTATAGGGTCACTTGGGATGCATTGGGATAGTTTTTCAGATTCTGGAGGAATCACATACTAGCCCCAGAAGCACGTGGCCGATATGCACACCCACCGTGGGAGACCGTACCTAATTACATGTTATGGTACATGTAATACTCACACCCGATAGTGTAGAATCTGGAACATAGCTCGATAGCCATTGGCACGACGAGCCGACAAAGTGGCCCTTAGCATTGGGATATGATTAGGGATGCTCTTGGATACCTAGAGCCAGTGCATCAACGGTACACCGGAAATGAGCAGGCGTTAGACATGACGGATGTGTGGCCGGCGATCGTTGATGCATATCGAGCACTGAAGATCACTGATGATCCACCGAAGTCCTCTGCAGGGGCCACCACTCACCGAAGTCATCTGCAACGTCGAGGATAGTTTGATTTTGGACTTTTAGCAGTTATTGAACATTATACTATCGTACTTGTAATATATTTAGGGTTTATTGGTTTCGTTTTGGATATTAATTTACTTTGAATGGTATCGTGTTAGAGAACTATTAGTCTAAATGGTTTTGTTTTGGGATATTTATTTACTTTGAATGGTGTCGTTGATGTTTTCGAAGTCATATTGCATTGTGAATTGAAATTTGAGCTTGGGTAAAATGAAGGATGGAAACCCGACTGTGTGACCACAAGTAGTCGAACACTGTATGCAGTGTTCGATAACAAGTGGTCGAACGAATCATGTAGGTGTTCGACCACTTGTTGTCGAACAAACTTCATTGTGTTCGACCTCTAGTAGTCAAACATGCTTCATATTGTTCGACCACAAGTGGTCGAGCAGTGTGATTTTCTTACAACGAACAACTCACAAACGACACATATCCTGTCTAAAAAGCCATGAAGTGATATATATACGTAAGCTACACATAATTCTTCAAAAAAAGTTCATATTATAGAATTGTACCAAAATATATACGTAAGCCCATCATGTTGGAATCCTACATATTCATGAAACACTAATCATCTAAACTAATTGTATTGACACCCCTAGATGAACTTCCACTACGACCTTCAATGTTCGCATAGTCCATAATGCGTTGTTTGAACACTTCAGATCACCCTGCTGCACACGAAGATCTTTGGGCAAACCATCCATCAATGATTGGGGGTAACAGTGCACTTTCATCCAAATTTACCTGTAGAAATAATTTCAACATTATGTGGGTAACTTGAGAAAAACTTCAGGATGTTTTGGATGCATATAATATCGAAATTTGATGAGAATTTACCAGAACGTAATGATTGTATGGGCGATGCACCGGAACCCAACCCCATTGCATGAGCGATGCACCGGAACCCACAATGGCCGTCGCCTAGTGGGTGAAGGATAAAGATGACGTGACCCTGCAAGCTACGAGGAAGACTTTGGATGAGAACTTTATCCCCCGCGTTCCGGGCACTACGACGACGCACATGTTATTTTCTCCGCTTCAATGTGGTTAATTTTGACAACCCCAGTGGTGTATCAGCCGTGTACACATTCTCAGACGTTGGTGTCGAACAACTATCTCTGAAACTTGCTTCAACAATTTTGAACTTGCTTGGGAGCCGCTTAGTGGAATTTGAATTACGGATCTTTGTCTTGCTTGGTCGACCACGAGAACGTGAGATCTCGACGGGCTCTTGCAATGTGCTAATGGATGGCCTTGATATCTCTTGAAGTCATCGAACTAACAACATTCTTTGAGATTCATCCACTGAATGGTACAATTCATTTACCTCATCCCAGGTCTTCACCCATCGGTTTCTCATATCAACACTTGGAACACTTTCAGACTTCGAGGGTTCACAGTCCAACTTCCTCCAGAATTTATCCACCATCTCAAGTTGAATAACTTGGCCATCTCTTTTCAAAATTGCAAGCTCGTGTGAACACGACAGACCACACGTCTTCCTCAATATGCATCCACAAATCAAAGGATCAACCCCTGTGCTATCTATACTTCACATCTCATCAAACATCTTACCAAGGGCTGTGTGGGACACCAATCCACAAATGTTCTTTAACAGGGGTGAAGAAAACTGATGTGGTGACATATGCATACTCTGTTCAAAAGATGCTTTGACTTGTGTTATTGAGGTGATGTGTAGTTGGTGTATTCTAACCCAAGCTGTCTCAAAGTTTGACTGCGATGACCCCAATTGTCTTTTAAGCTTTGAATGTGCACTCTCAGCCCTTCAAAAAAACACAAATGCTATTAATAACTCTACATTAATGGAAAAAAAACAATGTAATATTAGAAGTCTTTAATATTTACCTCGAACTAATTGTGTTATCGTAGTGCATCACCTTGTTTGTCCAACATGAGACAAACCTCTCCTTGTATGGCTCAATCCACGTCTTCAAAGTGTATGCAACCGCTTCAGGATGATCGCTAAACACAGATTGAAATGTCTTAAGCAACTCAGAGAAACGATGTTCATCCTCAGCGAACGTCAACACATTCCACCAACTGTTGAAACTCTCCCACCTCTCGGCTATCCCAAGTAATGGTTTGCACTTGGTAATGATGTTCTTGTTGATATGCCACCGACAAAGCAAGTGAGTGGCGTTGGGGAATACAACACTTATCGCATTCATAAGTGTCACTTCACGGTCGGTGACAATCACATTAGGTAAGACACCTTCAGTCATTAATCCTTTCAATATGGTGAGGGCCCATCTATAGTTTTCCTCTCGCTCGGCCAACATGTACACACAAGCCACATAAAATGTGAGATTTGTCAACGTGACACTGACAATCTCCAAAAGTAGCATCCAGTACCTATTCATCTAGTACAAGCAATCCATCAACAGAACGCTTGGGAATACACGCAACAAATCAACATTTGTGGGATGAGCGTAAAAAAGATCGGTAACCCTATCAGTTTCCTTGCATCTCCTATCTAAGTAGTAGTAGTTCTCAGCCTTCAGTTTCTCTATCAAGTACTGCATTTGGGTTCTGCCTCCATGCTCAATCACCTTGTGCTTTTGTCGAGCATTATACATAGTTTTCATTGTTGACTCATTCTCATTGAAAGATTGCTTCAATGTGCTCAATATGTCTTTTGGCCTCGTATTATTCATTGATAGGTCATGCACAAGTGCATCTTCAGCAGGTTTTAGTCGACCTGCAAACGAGTGACCAACCAAATTGCGCCCCAAATGATGATTATGCGATCCACATACTACCATACATATCCATTACCCTAACTCATTCACTTGTACTCCTTTTAACATGAATGGACACTCACATTTTTTTGTACTTGTTATCCTTGTTTTGCTCTTCTTTCCCGGTACAATAGAAGGGTCTTCGACAACTTTCTTCTTGGACGGACGGTACTTACCACCACAGTTCACAACCTAAAAATACACGAGCTCGCCGACCACTAGCACCATTGTCCGATCTTTTAACTAATACAACCATATTCAAACATGCTCTAAGCCTATACGCCCAATTCACCAAGTTATTCCGAGTATCAAAAATCTCGTCTGTGAGAAAATCTGCAAAAACATCTATCTGCTTGTACATTGGGCTCAACATGTTCAAATCCTCGGGTTCCTTATAAGTGCTCAATTGAGTGTCATCTAAGTATTTTTCCTATAAATGAATACAATGTTATAAGCATGTTGCAAATATGGAAAACCAGCATATGAAAACTATTATGTATGTTCGACAATTATAGGCCAAAACCCACTGTTCAACCAATACTTTCTGAAACACATACATACCGTTCGACCACAACTTGACAAGCTTATTGTGCAATGTTCGACCAGTTCAGGTGGAACACAGTGTAATGTGTTCGACCACTACTAGTCGTACTCCTTCAGATGTGTTCGACCTGTTGTGGTCGAACACACTGCATTATGTTCTACTTGTACTTTCCAATCATATTTCATGAATTTTTTCGAAAAACTTCTTCTAACACTAAACCAAGAAACGAAACGATAAAATGAAGTTTGAAATCTTACATTGCCCGACTCAAGTGTTCTTTCATGCTCCATAACAATCTTTTTGCAGCTAGGTGAGTTGTTCCTGGCTTTTTGATGATATCTTCAAAACTTGGGGTTTGAAGTTGCAGAAAGAAAGGAAGAAGAAGATGTAATATGTGTAGTATTATGGAATGGAGTGTGTATAGATATATCATATGGTCGGTGTATTAAGCAATATTAATATATTCATTTTATATATTCATAAGGGTATATTTGTCTTTAAGTACATCATTTCATTTTGCATTAATTTATTAGGGTGTGTTTAGTAAAATTTGGGGTGCGGATAGAAAACCTCTTACATCTTTTTCTTCATTTCTTTCTGCAACTTCAAACCCCAAATTTCTATCCTACCATAAAAAAGATTGGAACAACTCACATTGGAGCAAAAAGATTGTTATGGAGCATGAAAGAACACCTAGGTCGGGAAATGTAAGTTTTCAAACTTCATTTTACCATTTTGTTTCGTGATATAGTGTTGGAAGAAGTTTTTTGAAAAAAATCGTGAAAATACGATTGGAAAGTACAGGTAGAACTTAATACCGTGTGTTCGACCACTACTGGTCGAACACATCTAAAGGAGTATGACCAGTAGTGATCGAACACTTCACACTGTGTTCCTACCTGAACTGGTCGAACATTGCACAATAGGCTCGTCAAGTTGTGGTCGAACGGTATGTATGTGTTTCACAAAGTATGTGTTGAACAGTGGGTTTTGGCCTATAATTGTCGAACATACATAATAGTTTTCGTATGGTGGTTTTCCATATTTGAAACATGCTTATAACATTGTATTCATTTATAGGAAAAATATTCAAATGACACTCAATTGAGCATTTACAAGGAACCCGAGGATTTGAACGTGTTGAGCCCAATGTACGAGCAGATAGATTTTTCTGCAGATTTTCTCACATACGAGATTTTTGATACTCGGGATGACTTGGTGAATTGGGCGTATAGGCTTGGAGCACGTTTGAATATGGTTGTATTAGTTAGAAGATCGGAAGATCGGACAGTGGTGATAGTGGTCGGTGAGCTCGTGTATTTTTGGGTTGTGAGTGTGGTGATAAGTACCGTCCGTCCAAGAAGAAAGTTGTCGAAGACCTTCCATTGTATCGGGAAAGAAGAGCAAAACAAGGATGACAAGTACAAAAAAATGTGAGTGTCCATTCATGTTGAAAGGAGTACAAGTGAATGAGTTAGGGCAATGGATATGTATGGTAGTATGTGGATTGCATAATCATCCTTTGGGGTGCAATTTGGTTGGTCACTCGTTTGCAGGTTGACTAAAACCTGCTGAAGATGCACTTGTGCGTGATCTATCAATGAATAATACGAGGCCAAAAGACATATTGAGAGCACATTGAAGCAATCTTTCAATGAGAATGAGTCGACAATGAAAACTATCTACAATGCTCGACAAAAGCACAGGGTGATTGAGCATGGAGGCAGAACCCAAATGCAACACTTGATGGAGAAACTGAAGGCTGAGAACTACTACTACTTGGATAAGAGATGCAAGGAAACGGATAGGGTTACCGACTTTTTTTACACTCATCCCACAAATGTTGATTTGTTGCGTGCATTCCCAAGTGTTCTGTTGATGGATTGCACCTACAAGACGAATAGGTACAGGATGCCACTTTTGGAGATTATCAGTGTCACGTCGACAAATCTCACATTTTCTGTGGCTTGTGTGTACATGTTGGCCGAGCGAGAGGAAAACTATAGATGGGCCCTCACCATATTGAAAGGATTGATGACTAAAGGTGTTTTACCTAATGTGATTGTCACCGACCGTGAAGTGGCACTTATGAATGCGATAAGTGTTGTATTCCCCAACGCCACTCACTTGCTTTGTCGATGGCATATCAACAAGAACATCCTTACCAAGTGCAAACTATTACTTGGGAGAGCCGAGAGGTGGGAGAGTTTCAACAGTTGGTGGAATGTGTTGACGTTTGCTGAGGATGAACATCATTTCTCTGAATTGCTTAAGACATTTCAATTTGAGTTTAGCGATCATCCTGAAGCGGTTGCATATACTTTGAAGACGTGGATTGAGCCGTACAAGGAGAGGTTTGTCTCATGTTGGACAAATAAGGTGATGCACTACGATAACACAACTAGTTCGGGGTAAATATTAAAGACTTCTAATATTGCATTGTTTTTTCCATTAGTGTAGGGTTATTAATAGCATTTGTGTTTTTTTGAAGGGCTGAGAGTGCACATTCAAAGCTTAAAAGACAATTGGGGTCATCACAGTCGAACTTTGAGACATCTTGGGTTAGAATACACCAACTACACATCAGTGGGATCCATTCTTCGTTTTTGTTCAATGGGAAGTGGTCAAAAATTGAGGGTTTGAAGCAAAGTTGAATTGGAGAAGATGGAGATGGTGAAGAAGATGGGGTGTTATGTGTGTTAGGGTGTGTTTAGTAGTTATTGACATAAGAGTATTTTAGTCTATTTAAGGGGTGTAGTTAGTAAATATAGTGTATAAATTCTTTTTTTGTGGGTGTGTTTAGAATTTGGGATGTGTTTAGTAATCATTGGAGTGTGGATAGAAAACCCCATTTGAATATACTGAACTACATCATTTGTGTGGTGATTATCACATTATCATGGTGTCAGCTTAATCAACATAAAACCCTAAATATCTGCTCTTCCCGTCTTCTTCCTATCTTCTGTTTTTCGATACTTCTCGCTGCGCGATCAGCATTAGAAATGGCAGCCACTTACATTTGTCAAGACTACTTACATTTTAAAAGTTCAAACATCTATTTTATCCAAAAAAAATATTAAATAATTGGCTACCAAACGAGCCTAAAAAAAAGAGAGAAAATATTAATCTGGGCTAACAGCCTAATCAAACAAACCTTTTCTTTTTCCTTAATCTTTTTAATTAATTATTTGAAAAAAGAGAAAAAGAAAAGGAGTTTAGGTCACAGAAGAAATAAGAACCATGAATGAGTAGATACATTAGATTTAAGTATAAAGAATTGGAAAAGTATGTATTTGAATGGTGACAAGTATTTTGAAACCCACCTCAGTTGGATTTTTGGACTTTATTGCTAAGAAAAATAAGGCTCCATGAAGTAGTGATCGCATCGCATCGCAGCAGCTAGAGGAACAACACCACCCTTCTCCTCAATCTTTTAGACTCCGTTTGCTTTGACAAATGGTAATATGATAATTATTTAGTACAATGATATAACTTTATAAAATAATACATAAATTATTATCAACTTCCAATATTTATTCTAACATTTTTATCCACCATTTACTATGTATACATAGAGGTTAATATAAGAACGATATTGTTTAAATATCCCTTTTGATATTACGACCATCGATGTTTCATGTTTACTAAGAAATGTAATTTCCTAATATTATCCCAAGTTATTATATTACAAACATGGATGTTTAAAATTGACTAGGGATATAATTTTAATTTCAAATTTATCCAAAGGGCCCGGAGTTACTATACAAGATATTATCCAAATTTTGTTATCATATCAATGGTTGGAAGGATAACCCGACTTTATATTTCATCAATGTAAACACCAAAAAAAACTCGATAAAAATGTCATTATCACAAGTCATCTCCAAAGCGAAGCCTAAAAGGCAAAGCTCCCATTTCTAAGGATGCAGCATTAGAAAATCTCTCTCCTCTCTTCCCCAAGAGAGTTTGAACCTAGAGAAAGGTGGAATAAACCATAAAGAAAAAGGGATTTGAATTTAATATACCATTGTCCAGAGATAAATATAACATAGATACAAAAACAATTCTGGTGGATGTAAAGTAACTGAATCTAATTGCCATGACTTTTACATGACAGGGTAAATGAGCATTGCTGGTATTAAGTGCAAAAGAGAACATAACATACTTCAATCTATGTTTCCACTTTTTTGCAATAAAAGCAGTAAGCCTTGCTGGCGTTTTTACAACTAAAAGCAGACTAACTTTAATTGACAAACTAAAAGACAGCAAACCTAGACCAACCATGCGCCATTAAGCTCTTCTTCGATAATGAGAAAAAGTTCATGGTGCATGCAAGCCATATTCGATAAGGTCACATCTCCACTACGAAGGAAAAGTTGTCTAGTAGGCTGTACAGGGAATGACAGAGCTGAGTAATTGTTTACCATCATGATTGTGATTCCATAATCTTGATTAGAAAAGCAGTCTCCATTGCTGCCTCTTTGCTTTGTAAATATCTGTTATCCTCTACTAAATCAGTTGTTAAATTAAGAAGTATTGGACGTTTCGGGTCGTAGATAGAATATTCCCTCACTCGAGCAACCCATTTTGCAGCTTCCCAGACCCCAAACCTGATAACATAAAGATAGCATTGTAATGGCAATCTACATGATTTAAATCAATGTCGGCCCTAACTAGCCAAGTTTAATCCAGAATCTGTAAATTAATCAAGTTTTAAATTGTACCGCATGTTTACAGTAATGAATTCTTTTCTCACTTCAGCGTTATGCAGTGAAACTTGTATACTATTACAATGAAAAAGGAAAACAGACCAAATCACCTTGTACTAAAAGATGATGTCACCAGAATGGCAGGGTATAATGCATCTTTCTGGATATTATCGTAGGGAGAACATTCACGTATGGCCCGAAACTCTTCAATATCCCCAGGATATCCAAACTCCTCGTAGTCATTGGGTGTAAGTGGTATAATAGGTAGCAGAAGGGTGTGTGTTGGATCTAAAAATGGAACCTAAACAATAAAAAAAAAAAATTGAACTCAACAGAATGTCAAAATCACAACATAGAAGAAAGACAAAACTAGTAAAGATAAGGACTGAGTTGATATAGGAAGAGTGTGGATGTCGAATATTTGAAAATTCTAGCAAATGAAACAGAATAATCATAAGCATTCAACGAATTTGTGCACTGTGAACTAAAAGAAATTTGTAAGATGTTATAGAGACATCACCTTCAAAACAGCGGCTCTAAATAAATCCGGACAAAAGTTAATAGCTGAAGCAAGTAACAATCCTCCAGCACTATATCCCCAGCCAGCCAATTTAGTTTCATCCACCACCTCTCTTTCAATTAGAAACTTAGCACAAGATATATAATCCTTAATAGAATTGAGTTTATTAGTTCTCCTGCCATCATGATGCCATTTTCTACCTCCACCACCCCCACCCCTGCAAATTAAGATCACTGAAGTAGTTAGAGAAACAAAAGCCATTTGTAGTTTGCATAATATTTCAGAAGTGACAAATGTACAATGTAAATAGGATATATTCACAAATCCCACAGCCAAATACACAGTTCACACTCAAAGGATGAACAGATGATGCCAGACCTCACATCAGCATAGGCAATGACCCAACCACGATCAAGAAGACTTTTAAGCTCATTTCGCCACCTTTTGTCAAGTATCTCTCCATATGCTCCATGCCCATGAAGTAATCCAGGATTTTTACCATTATTCTTCCTGTGGTGTGAATATAGAATGGTCAGAGGAATCGAAACCCCATCATATGATGGCACATCATATTCTTCACAAGCATAATACTCAGAGAGATCATTCCATGTGCTATCATCATCTTCGGAAATATTTTGAGGGTAGTCTTTAGGTAAAGAAGACTTCCGATTACTATTTGCAGAAGGTGCAGATCCATACAACATTTGTGTCCTTTCATAAAGCAAATTTTGCTGCTGAACAATAGTCCATTTTCCATCTACCAAATTATAGTCAACAACTGCATCGGGCATCTGGAAGAAAGAAATAAAGTGAATCACAAACACCTATTACAAGACATTAAATGAACACAGTAGGAAATGATGCATGACATTTCTATATCCAGAAGTCATGAAAAGGGTCTAAGCTTTTTTGCTTGTTTAATGGGAATGACCAATCGACCAATCTAATTTCTGGCATGCTAAAGTTTACATAAATCCATAAGTATCATATGAAATACAAAACAAATATATTCAGATTGCTAAGCATACTTTATGAATTTTTTGATTGATATCCAAAATCAATTTTTGATACATTTTCCCCCAAAACAGCCACCTGAAGACTAAAAAATGCAGCCAACCTCCAAATATTAGTCAAAATGCATGAGCTGTACACCCAAAATGATCCCCTTCCGAAGTTAAATTATAACCCCAAGTCAATTCATGATTCACATTCTATCCGATCCTGAATCAAACAAAAATTCTTCAAAACCCTAAAACAGTTTTTGTTCGATTTGAGCTCAAATCAAACTAGAACAATGAAATTGACTTGGTATTATAATTTGGGTTCGAAAAGGGGTCATTTGGTGTATGAAACATCCATTTTGGCTGCTGTTTGGAGCTGGCATTATAAAATTCTCATATAGCTGTTCTTGGCTAGAAAATCTGTAAAATATTGAGCTCAGGTAGAAATTGGAAAAGGTCAAAAATATGGATATCGATTTGCAAAACTATTTGGTTTAAGCACCAGGTGGAAAAAATGCTGAAGTACAGTAGATTCTAATATTAATCTTACAAACAAATATAGCAGAAAAGGTACTTTTAAATATTTAATGATCTTTTAAGTAAATTAAGATAAGATTACTTGCATACCACAGGAGATGTTATTGTAAACCGCATGGTCGAAGAATAGAAGTCATTATTTGGTCCGGGTAATATTTGGGATACATGGTCTGGTAGTGGCAAGTTCTGTGGATTGAACTCTTTGAGAGGAGCTCCGGCCTGTATAAAAATTATGTAAGGCACTGCAAGCAGTAATGTTTCTGTAATTTAAATATCGACCAAAATATGTAATTTAGTCTATTCTCATGAAGAGAGAAGTAGCAAGTGATAGAGTATAGTATTATTGAATGCAAATAAACAAACAGAAACAATACCAAGGGGACTTCGAAGTATCAGAATATAATAATAAAGGATCAGAAGGCAGCATACCTTGACATGATCTAAAGGTAAAGAAATAGAACACAGACCATATTTCCACCCTTCCCTAGTAATAAGTACCAAGTGTGAGTTGCAGAAATCAACATCTTCTATGATCAAATGCTGGTCACTGGCAAAAACATTCTGCAAAAGATAATAGACAAAGACTAAGTATCTTGACCAAGACACCTGAAGATATTCAGAAGGCCTGGATCATGCATGCCTATCTTATTAATTACAGAAATATGCTAACCTCCCAATTCCTTGGGCTAGATGAGGAAGCAACAGGGCTACGCAAAAGGTAATGGTGATCAACAGGTTGCCCCTGCCTGGCAGCATCTGTAAAGAGGTACAGATATCCTTCATGATGTTCAATAATACAGTGGACATTTGCCTCACTTTCCCAGACAAGCATCATTCCAGATAAAGGCTCAGCTGCATTAATCAGAAAGACCTAACAGTAGGTTACAAATATAAAGATCCAATTCAACTTCAAACAACTAATGAGGATGTAAAACATTCTATCAGCATACCTTAGATGACTGGGTTGAGAATAAATTTACAGTCAAAAACTGGAAGTCTTTAGTGTGCCTTATACTCAGATGAACGATTTCATGAGGTTCCTCCAAAAGTAATACATCCTCGGCATCTGTACCAAGCATGCTACAATAGACCCTGAGAGAATCAAATATCAACTTTATTTATGGGGATTCAATAGAATAAGGTACAATTAATTTAAGGGCCACAAAATCAGCAATACCAACCTAAAGGGTCTCTGCTTATCATCAGTAACTACATACAGTAATGCTTGCCCATTTTTAGCCCAAGCAATACTGGAAACCCGAAGAGCTTGAGGCTTACTACAAAGAGACCCAAAATTCAAGTCTCTAACGGATAATCTGAAGCAATCATTATCCTTGTCAAACATAGTGTACGCAAGATATCGATGATCAGGTGAAATTTCTGATAGTTCTTCATAGGCATATCCTGCTTACAAAGATAGAATACAAATAAATTTACTCAAGCTGATGTTAACTTAAAGTAGCATGATATAAGAACTTAAATTGTAGAAACATGATTATACCTCCAAATCTTTCAGCTTCTTGGTTGTAATCAAGCAGTTTCTTCTCAATTTTCTTCCCTGAAGTGAAATCAAAACCAGCTGATGGAGATTTGTTGGAAATAAACTCTTCATTTAGGCTTGCTAATCTCCTACATAATACTGGATACTGTTTCCCTTCTTCAACTCGTCTATAGTACAACCTGCACTGACCACAAATAAATTAAACAAGCAATTAGACTCCAGCTTTCGGAAAACAGGAAAAAAGTTGCATGGAATTGCTAAAACAGATTTAGCAAGTCAAGATAGCCGGTTCAGGAGTGGGAGGAGGGTAATAAAGAGAATGGTAATGTTCAGTAGTTCATAAATTGAACAACAAACCAGAACCTCCAACCACATGCTGTCCAATACAAAGGACTGTTATTTCTCAATTACTGGTTTAGAAATGGAACAAAAACACACCTTGCCAACTTCCGTTCATCGCAAAAACAAAGTTAACAAATGAAAAAAAGCAGGAAAACGGTAGCGTTCAGCAGATCAGATATCTCAACAAGAACCTTTCTTCTAAATTAGTGCTTGACTATGGAATTTCTCCTGCCCACAATCCCCTAAGGAAGTCTAATGGCACAGTTAAAATCAGTTTACGAATAATTGCAGCATGAAAAATTAAATATAAGGCGAGCAGTGAAATTACCAAGGACCCCAGCGGAGGGGAGGGGTGGAGAGTTGGGCGGCGAGGCGGGAAGCCATCTCCGATTGGAGCTTGGACTGGAGGCGTTCGGTGTCGGACATGACAGCTTCAGTGTACTTCTCCTCCTGCTCCATGTACACCTCCATGTGCCGCATCGCCACCCTGTCATTTAATTGCGACATCCAATTGTACTCATCTTCCCATGACTCCCCGTGTAAGGAGAAACTCACCGGCTTTTTCGGGGGTTTCGGCGGGGACGGTGGGGACGGCGCTGGTTGGGCCTTCTGAGGCTTGTAATTGGCCAGTTGCAGGGAGACGCGGTGGCGGAAGAGAGGGCGGCGGACGACGGTGAGCAGGTGGCGCATTGGTGGCTAGTGCTCGGAAGAGGGTTTTGAGGGGTTTAACTTCGCATTTTGAATGATATGGCCATCACAGTCTTAGAGTTCATATCTATTAGTATATCTCAATCGTGGGAAAAGACATTATGATACATGCACTTGGAACATCCACATTCCTTAACAATCTATACTCCCTCCGTCTCGCTCGAAGTTACCTACTTGCCATTTTCGTCCGTCCCAATCGAACTTGCCAACCCCAAAATAGCAAAGAAATAATATTTTTTTAATCAAAAAGTAACCAAAAAGTCAAAAAGTAACCAAAAAGTAATCAAAAAGTCAAAAAACAACAACAAAAAATATAAAAAACACTTTTTTAATCAAAAAGTAACCTAGTCAACTGCATTTTCTTAGGTTCTGTGCCCGGTCCAAGTAGGTAACTTGGACCGGGACGGAGGTAGTATATAATATACTGCAAAAAATACTGTAATAAATTATCTATTTATTAAATAAGGTAAAAACTTTTATAAGGATTTGGGATTCGTGCAACCGGGTCGACCCATTCACTCGTCCAAAACGTGCCTCCCACGCGCATGCACGCACTCTCACGCGCTGAACACTTGTGCTGAAGCTCACGCAAAATTCGCTCCAATAGACCAACCTTTGTGTATAGTTAAACCAACCTTTATGTATAGTTAGATCAACCATATATAGGTAGGTCTAACTATATACAAAGGTATGTCTAACATATATAAAGGTATGCTTAACTATATATAAAAGTTTGTCTAATATATAAAGGTATGTTTAAGTATACATAAAAGTATGTCTAACACAACGTAAAGCTATGTCTAACATAATATGTGCCAAAATTCAAAAATCAAGCCAAAAAAAGATAAGACATTGAATTTGGGCAGAACTGGTATGTTTAACATAACTTAAAGGTTTGTCTAACATAACGTAAAGGTATGTCTAACATATACTATTGGTATGTGATTTTTTTCACAAAAAAAAAAAAAAAGAGTGGGGTCCCCCCTGACCCGGATCCGACCCGGGTGCATGGATCTGCACCTGATTCTAGATCCATGCACCTGATTCACAAGAGACTTACTCATTAAATAATTACTATTTTAAGAAATCTATTAATTGCTTTCATATTGTATTTATTGTAAGAAATTCAATACAAATAAATAAATACAAATAAACCTATTTATTGTATTTTAAGAAACTCAATACAAATAAAAATAAATAAACCTATTTATTGTATTTTAAGAAATTCAATACAAATAAATAAATATTTAATTTAATAAATCAGTTATGATACTCAATTTAGTATTTATTGTATAGAAATTTCAAATAAAAAAATAAATAGATAAATAAGATGAAGATTAATTTGTTCACCTTGCAACCTAAACTTTGTTGTTGTTGTTGTTTTTTTTTTTTTTCTAATTACAACCTGAACTTTTGTGTTTTTATCAGATTGCAACCAAGAATGAAAATTTTGATTCCGGTAGAAAATATAGGTAACTTAAATTCACGGAAATATCGTGAAAATATCGATATCGATAGAAATATGAGTACATATATTTATTGTTATTTTTCATATATTTACCAATATATTTCGATATTTTCTCGATATTTATTGATACTCCATCGATTTTTTTACTGATGTTATATATATTTCACCAATTTTGACCAATATTTCCTTGTTATTTATTTTATGAATATCGATCACACTTATATAACATAAATGTCACACTCATATATATAACATAAAGGTATCAATGTGAAGCGAAAAAAAAATCATGATTTGCGATTGGACAAAAAAATTAAAGTTTGGGTTGCAATTGGATTAAGAGAAAAAGTTTGGGTTGTAAAGTGAAAAAAATTAATTCATTTGCCGGAAAAATGACTGAAAATTTTGCAATCGGCAAAACCACAGAAAGACTGGGTGGCAATCCTAAAAAAAAAAACAGATTATGTTGCAATTTTTAAAAAGTCGATAGCTCAGGTTGTTTTTTATAATTTACCCTATTTTAAATCAATTTTAAATATATAATATATAGAATCAATCATTATTTAATGATTTTAAATTTAATATTCATATAAAATTTATCAAACTGAAATATGGAAATGTATGTGTGTGGGCTTCAATGATTTTTCATTTTTAAACGTTTTTATGATATATAGTATTAATTTATTATAAATTGATATTAAAATGTAGAAATAAAAAAATATTATAGGTGTACCTAATAGATTACACATATAAAACATATCAAATAGAAAAAAATAGATTAAAAGTATTATTGCAAGTTAACCAACTTATTTATTTGAAATATACAAATATTTTATTTTATCTTTCTTATTTTATATGTATTTGTTGTCAAATTTTATTTATATTTATATTTTGATTAATTAAGGTGGCATAAGAGATTGGACAGAGGTAATTTTTCTGGTTTTTCACAAATTAAAATTTAATCTTTCTTAGTCCCTGATATATTGACTTATCAATCTTATAATTATTATTCATAATTTTTTTATTCAAAATGTGTAGATTAAGTCCAACTTTGAATTGTTTCATTTAAATAGATAGCAAGAGAGATTTTCATATATTTGATAAGTTGATATAATTTTTTATTTGATTTAGAATAAATGAGTTATATGTGGCGTTGAACCAAAAAAAAAAAATCTTCACAAATGATGTCGTTGAGGGAGGTGATTGAGGCCCAAGTTGATTATGCAGCAAAGAATCTTCACAAATGATGCAAGGATCAAGAGAATCTTGAGGTCGTGAGTAGGCAAGATTGTAGTCTTGGATGGAACATGTAAGCAAGCATGTTCCCAAAACTCTTGAGCTTGGAAGTGAGGATGAATTAAGCTTATAAAGAAAATCAGAGAAGGGAAAATGCAATTCATCAAATTTAGCATGTCGAGAAATATATGTGCGAGAGGTAGAAGGATCAAGACATCGAAACCCCTTATAAGAACTGATATAACCCATGAAAACACACGGTGCACTTCGTGGCTCAAACTTATTTGCAACATAATCTCAAAGACATGGATAAACCCGTCACCCAAACGGATGCAAATTTTCATAGTTTGGAGTAGTAGTAAACAATAATTCAAACCGTGATTTTCTAAGAAGAACTCTAGAAATCAGACGATTAATGACATATACGGCAATACTGAATGCTTCCACCAAAATTTTAAAGGAACGCGTGAGTGAAACAACATGGCAAGACCAGTTTTAGTGACATGTTTATGCTTCCGTTTAGCTATGCCGTTTCGTGACGGAGTATAAGGACAAGAAAAAGTATGAGGGATACCAGAGTTTCGAAAAAATTGTTGAACTTTATTATTAGTGAAATCAGTGTTTCCATCTATAAGGAATTGAACAAGCATGTTTTGATGAGATAAAAATCTTATAAAATAGCCTTTAAGTAGTAACCTGTTTAATCCGTTTGATTTTCTCTATTTTTATAAGGTTACTGCAAGTGAAGGTTACTGAAATTCAAATAAAGAATAAAGGTTATGAAGAAGGCTACTGGTTACTGGAAGAACAAAGATTACTACAGAGAGCTATCTAGGACACTACATCAAGCATACTGCAGAACTGATATAATGTAACAACCTACAAGCGAATGATCCAAGATTAAGACAAGGAAGAATAAATTCAAGTACGAGGATCTTGTTGAGTTACCAGTAGAAACAAAAAGAATAAAAAATATCAAGAGAAAACACGTATACAACAAGGATACTCCAGAAAGGAAGAAAGACACAAGGATGAAAATATCGATATCGCATGTCGTATCGCAACTTTGATTTTACGGATATATCGATATCGATATCGATATCGCATATCGATATCGAAAAAAATTTGAAAAAACAACGGAAATCTTATTAAAATTTTGGAAATTTAATATGAAATTTTAGGGATTATTTTTACACTTCATTACATATATATTCCACTCAAAATCACATTAAAATAATATATTTAAAACTAACATATAGATAATAAGCATTATAAATACTATTTTTCGAATGAAAATTGATAATATATTACATAATACAAGACAAAATTACTAAAATTACATCATACAATACACTAGTACCAAAAGGATGACCTATGAGGTTCAAACATAGTAGATGGAATGTCATCTTGATCCAAGCAGTACTGATACCAACTCATCACATTAGAGTACTTATTAATATAGTTATGCACATGCCATTCATAAGTTGCTCTATCTCGTCCAACCGCTTCACCATGAATTGGATAGTGTACACTAATCCAATCATATTGTTGATACTCATTTTGATTTCCATACGACATTTGAGGAGGTGGGTGATGAAAAACATCTCGAGTACTCTAACCAAATTGTGAACTTTCGAAGGTGTCAGCAACATATGAATCTTGAGACATATCACTATGTTCATTGCTACCCATATTCATGGAATCAAAACTGACTGAAATTCGTTCAATATCAATAGATGAACTTTCTTCTTGATTCCAAGCACGTCTTCTAGTGTATTCTTTTCCAATAGCCCCTATCCCTGGACCTCCTTCTCTGCTTCCATGATCCATATCTTGTGTTGCATGACTAAACTCGGCCTCACCAGTGAATGAACTCAATAACACTTGGTTTGAAACATAATCATCTTGATTATATCCACCATTTCCACCATCATCATTGTCATCATTTCCACCATCACTATTTCCTCCATCAGTAGAGCTATTTGATTTTGAAGTAGAAGATGTATGACCAACTTCTTGTTGTAACACTTTATCAACATCAATGCCATAATCATGAGCCATAGCAGCTACTTTTGGATCAGGGTTTCCTTCATTGTCATCTAAGTGTGCTGGTCGAACCCATTGAAAAAGCGGATCCTCTTCATCATCATTTTCTTCTGCAGTTATATCTAATAGGTCTAGATATTCATACTCTGCAACCTTGTCATTTTCAGCTTCCATATCTCGAATCCTTAACTTCATATTGTAATAGCAAAAGACAAGTTGTTGAAGTTTCGGATATGCAAGCCGATTCCGCTGCTTCGTATGTATTAATGCAAAAGTGCTCCAATTCCTCTCACATGCAGAAGATAATATTCGTATTGCCAAATTTCTTAATGTAGGCGATGAGTGGCCATACATAACCCACCACTCAGCTGACATACATCAATAAACATAAAATGCACATTAATTTTGTTGCAAACATATTATATATATATGTAATGTCTATTATGAATTTAACCAGTCTCAAATAAATTTCAATTAATAAAACTTACAAGGAACCATTGTACTTCGAGAAGCAATGGCAGCACGATCAGCAAATCCTTTTCTCCCGTCACGAAAAAATGTAAGCTACACATTTATTACCATTTTATATCTTTTTTTACCTTAAAACAAGTATATTTGTATATAACAAATAAATAAATAAAATTTATATCACCTCGTTTCCAAATTGAGCTACACCATCATAGTTTGGGTCCAACTTGTTAAAAACTTCATGAACCGCTTGAATTAAAATGGGATTATCACCAACTTCTGAACGATATTGGAATCGCGGATTCAAGTAATAAGCTACAAAATTAATAAGATTGTTAGAGTATCATGTAATTAATATAAAAATTCACGTAAAGGACATTTGTTACCTGCAGCATGTAATGGATGATAAAGCGTACGATCCCACCTAGATTCAATTATTTTCACCATCCATCGTGATCCTTTCAAGCGTTCCACCTTGTCCTTCATAACACGAAATAAGTCATACAATATGGGCATAGTAGGAACGACCTCAGTGTCCACTACTCGAAGAACTTGATATAGGGGCTCATAAAAATTAACAACATGTTGTACAGCATCCCAGAATGTGTGATCAAGAACTTGTCTTTCTAACTTTCTGCCCAAATCTGTTTTACTTAATCGGTTATTTCCCCATTCATCACTCGTAAACAACCGCTTCAAGCTATGCTTTTTCTTTAAAAGGCTATCCAACGCGATATAATTCGTCACAAAACGTGTAGCTCCTGGTCGTACAATATTGCCTTGACATATCTCTCGCATTAGTGCAAGTAACCAACCATGATTATAAATATAGTTGGTTAATTGTCTAGCCTTTGAAATGACCTCCGCAACACTCTTTTTTTTTCCAATATCCTCGAATATTAAGTCGATACAGTGGGCGGCACATGGCGTCCAATACAAATTATACTTACTCATCAATTTTTTTCCTGCTTTCACAAAAGCCGACCTATTATCAGTAACAACTTGTACGATATTATTCTTCCCAACCTCCAACACCACTTCTTTTAGCAATGAAAATATGTATTGATGATCCTTGATTCTGTTCGAAGAATCAACCGACTTAAGGAATACAGTTCTGCCCTTACAGTAGACCATGAAATTTATGATGGACAACTTCGTCGGTCCAGTCCACCCATCTGACATGATAGTGCATCCATAAGTCTCCCACTTCTCCTTCTGAGCATTCACATACTCACTCATTTCTTTATGCTCCATATCGAGATATTTATGTTTGATCTCATATGGACTTGGTGGGGGCACTCCTGTACCTACTTCTTGCACTGCAGCAATCATATTTTTGAAATGATGTGAGGATGCTTTGCTAGGTGGCAAATTCTCATAAATAAAGAACTTACTCACAATTCTGCCCAATTTCTCTTTGAGGCTACCACGGGAAAAAACATCTTTGATCTTCTTTTGTTTTGCTCTTTCTGATTTGTATAAAGATGGTGCAACTGGAAGTGGTTCCAAACTTGATTCTCGAACACTATGTGCTCGACGAATTTGGGAAGGTTCATCAACACTTCGACTTGAACTGCCTCTTTTATTACTATTCCAAGTGTGTCTTTGTTGTCTTTCCCATTCACTAGCCTTGGAAGCTTCCATGGCAACCCGATATGATTTTCGTTCTGATCGATCAAGGTCAGCGGGATACATAAACACATCATCCTCATCCTCATCTTCATCAGCATACTCATCTCTCAAGCCTTGACGCAGTTCTGCTTGAATGTCCTTTATTTTTTGAGCTTTCTTTTGTTTTGCAACATCTTTCATTTTTAGTAAGTTGCGAATCTCTTGTTTAACTTCGGGAGGCACATGTGTACATGTTCGTGAATTTTTTCTAGGATCTGTATGACTCAAATGATACTTAAAACGAGTAATACCTCCACTTTGAAGTACAAGTACACAGAAATTGCAAATAGTTCCATTTTTGTTATTAGGAATGGCTCTACAATATTTCCAAGCAGGATCAAATCTTGTATTGTCTACTGTGCCACTGCCACTTCCACTTCCAGTTGCCATTTATTTTATAGTACCTTTGGAAAAAGAAGATATCAAAGTTAATATAATAATATTATCAAAACTATGGATTCATCATACCATCATTAAACTTCTTTTCTGCTCATGTGTCATAGTCATCAACATATAATTTGATCAAATTTAATCATTGATGCGGCAAATGGATCGTATTAATTGGATAGTTTTTACTTGACAATATGATTGTAATTCAATAGGCATGCAGCTACTGAAGAGAAATTCAAGCAATGTGTTGATGCATACAAGTCACTCTCCACTACACTCTCCTCACTTTAATTAGTCCTTTCTTTCTTTCTCCCTTTTTGCCTTTTTGTTATTTTCTTTCCTTGGATTATTATTTATCAATTGATACAATAATATGCTTCTTTCATCATCATTTTCACATGTGAAATAATCTTATGGATCTGATTATGTTAGTGAATTAATTTACAGATTAATTATTGTTTTTGTTGTATTATTATTAAACATTTTTTGCTATTAAATTTTTATTGTCACTAAATTAATATAGATTGCTCTTACAAGGAATGCAAATTATATTCTCTAAGATTATTCTAATGATACTAAACCATGTATGACCAATATAAGCTAACATTCTCTAAAACGAAGAAAATCAATAATGAAAGAATTTAAAAATTGATCACCTAAAATAATTAATTGTAAAATTATGATTTTATAATAAAGTTATATAAGTTAACTAAATGCTTCACCTAACATATACATAATTAGCACAATTAAACATATCAATTTACAATATACCAACAATTAAACATAGCAATTTACAATATACCAACATATACATAATTAGCACTATTAAAATTTTACTAAAACTAATTATAACAATTAATTGTAAATACACAATTACAACATTACATTTTATGTCTAGCTTCACTATAAAATAAAGTATGATTTTATAATAAAGTTCTATAAGTTATATAAGTTAACTAAATGCTTCACCTAACATATACATAATTAGCACAATTAAACATAGCAATTTACAATATACCAATAAAATGCTAGTTTTATCAACTAAAATGAAAAAAAAAATTAAATTTACATACCAATCCGTAGTTCTTCAAAATGACAATTGAGTGATATATATAGTGGTGCAAGTATTTCCTCTCCAATGTCAATGCCTTGTATCCAAAAAAATAAATAAATTAGATACATTAAAATAATTATAATCTATAAAGTAAATAATTGAAATTAATTTAATCAAAAATGTTGGGAGAGAGTTATTGATATGAGAGAATATCATACCTTAAACATGAACTTGTATGATAGAAAATGTTCACTTGCCTTCAACATATATATATATATAGAGAAATATATCAAGAATTTAAAAATTATAAAAAAAAAAAGAAGTAAATGAAGTAATAAACTAATAATTGATTAAAGGAATTTAACTTTCAAAAAGCCACAAAATATGGCTATACCCGTGAGTGAATGAAAGATTGATTTGAGGGGAATATATTCCTTTCAATATCAAACACAATATATAATACAAAGTAAGAAAAAAAAAATCACATAGTTCAATTTTGTGAATCAAATCGCTCATTTTGATATACATGCGATATTTTGCGATATATCCGCGATATTTCCCAATTTCCATCCAATTTTGTACTACACTGAACCGATAGCGACATCGATATCGATATTTTGCGATATTTTGCGAAATATCCGCGATACCCAGGAAAAAAAACATTAACACCCAATATCCGTATCGCAATATCCGTATCCGCGATATATCCGCGATATTTCGCGATATTTTCATCCTTGGCTACAACAGAGTAACCTGCACTTAGAAGTTTAAGCTTGTTGCACTAAGTTGAAGAAAATTGTAAACATATCTTTTATAGACTGTGTTTAGGAGTGCTTAGTGCTAGGAACAGTTTCCTGCTCAGCTTTCGTTTTTTGTAGAAAAAGTAAGGATCCTGTGTGGGTCAGTTGGTCGAGTAGGTATGCAACCAGTGTGGAAAGGTTTGCTACGCTTTTGTTAAGTCTGTGTGTAAATCAACAAGATTAACAAAATTCTCTCTTGAGAAGAGGCAGAGAGGACATAGAAGGGTAACTCCACCTTTGAACCTCTGTATATCGCTATGTGTGATTTCTTATCTTGTTGTGTGCTTTCTTATCTTGTTTTATCTATCCTGCATGTCTAACCAAGCATCATACTACACTTGCATTAAAATCTGATTTACATATCTTGTGTTTTCATAAAAGTATTTCCGCTGCACAAAAACTCTAAGTTCAAAATGTCCAGTAACCTTCCAGAAAGATTACTACAGTATCAGTGAGTAGTAAGCTTTCTAGCTACCTACGCAGTGAGCTGAATATATTTGGAGAAAAGTTTGAAAAATCAGATAATGTTTATTCATCCCCTAAATCTTCTACCACTTTGGACCAACACCATCACTGTGAACAACTTTAATTCGACAAGAAATTTGGTTTTCCACAAAAGCATGAAATTGAAGCAACACATCATAAAAATCAGACTTATTAATGGATAAAGCCACGTAAATCTGGAGAAATCATCCACAAATATGACATAATACCAAACACTAGAAGCTAAGCAAATGGGTGTAGATCCCCACAAATCACAATGAATTAAACTGAAGACATTAGTTGACTGTTTATCTTTCAAAACAAAAAAGGTAAACGCTTGCTCTTAGCTTATTCACAAGAATCACAAATCACAGGTTTGGGTAATAAAGATGTAGTAGAAATGCACCCAAGTTTATTCAATAAAACAATGATATCAAAATAAATATGGCCAAGCCTAGAATGCCACAGTTCAAGAGAAGCTTTAAGATGTCGAGCTGCAACCAACGTTGACTAACCTCCATCTAGAACATAGAGACCACACTCAAGCCAGCCCTGATTTTAGAGTTTTCTTTGTTTCTCGATTCTGAATAGTGAAAGAGCTATTAGTAAAAACCACATTAACAGAAGAATCACTTGTCAATTTGCTTATGGAGAGCAAATTTTTACTAATTCCCGAAACAACTAACACATCACATAAATGGATTGTATCAGAAATAAAACAAGTGCCAACATGAGATATCGATAAACATGCACCATTACCCACTATAGCAATATCTGAACCTGTGTAAGGTGTGGAAGACTCCATCTGGGCTATGTTAGCAGTCAATGGCAGAGGCCCCAGTATCCTAGTACCAATCAGAGACGGGAGTGTCCGAAATCTTACAACCTCAGCAAGATTGGTGCTGGTAGGTGTCACGCTGCGTGTGAACCTGTCCGGACACATCAACACAGTGGCCATTTATTCGACATATTTGGCAATGTGGGGTACGTCGCTGTCCAGAACCACGACCACCTTATTTTCCACGACCATGAGACAAAGGGCGTGAAATTGGAGATCTTGTATGGGTAGCTGCATGTGTTGGAGAAGCTGATTCCAGTGATGCTTGGAAGAGAGCAAAACTCTTTATTTTGGCAACCAAATCATGATAGGGAGCCAATGGAGTAAGAGCCATCTGGGCTACTGAAAAACCAGTGGACTTTGCGGATGTCATCAACGGGCCTCCGATAATCGAAAGTTAATTGCAAATCAACTTAAAGTGATGGGCAAAATCTACGACAGAACTAGTGCCCTTTTTCATCAGTCTGAGTTAGTCTTTGAGATGAAGCTCTCGCGCCTTTGAGTTATGACTAAAAGTACTTTCAAGAGCAAGCCAGACAACACAAGAAGAGGTGCATCCGATGACGGCAGCCATCGCTTCTTCAGTTAAAGAGAAAAGTCGTCAAGATGGGTATGTTATATACACAACTTAATATTCCTAGTTTAGGTTTTACATGGTTTGATTAAGGTGCATGGCTTTGTAAACACAGATGTCATCAAGAAAAGAGGATCAAAAGATGGGAGATAATCAAAAATGGATAAGCCCTTGGAAGAAGAGATGAAAAGCAGACTCCATTTCCAAATTGTACTAAAGCAGCACCAGAGATCAAGAATTGTAAAATTTTTGGCATCAATCTCTTTGAATTCATAACATACATGTATAAAATTGTGTGATCTTAAATAGTTTGTGAGTACATATATAGTCTTTGCCCAAGACATTTAGCATGCATGGGTGCTGGTTTGATGGAGGCAAAAGAAGTGGTGTTGGAGCATGCAGATCTAGAAGCAGTATTACAAGTGTGTTGTGTTGGATCATACTCAGAGACAGCCCGGTCGGGTCGACATGGCCACCGGTTGGTCCGAGTTTCGCAAGGCCAACCGTTTAATCTACGGAAAAACATACTTCTTTGTCTTCACCCCGAATAACAATGTTATTCAAGTTAGGGAGATTCATAACTAGCTAGCTTTGCTCCCATTCATATATATATATATATATATATCATTCTCTTTCGGAAATCAGAATATATAATGTTTTGTTTTGATGCTATTGCTACCTCTATCATACTCTTTGTGAGAAGGAAATATATTGACAATGCTCATGCTTCTAATTTGATTCATTCCTTTTTGTGCATTCTATATCAACAATCTTGTTTAATTTCTCTCATTTCATGTCGGGCTTTTGTTGTATTCACCACTTATGGTCTTGGGTAGGGGAAAAAAATCTTAATCAAATGTTTAAAATTATAAAAACTTATTTTGTTTAATGTTATTTTGATATATATCATTTTTGTTGGTATTTGGATCTTTATATTTTGTAATCCCCTTCTTTATGGGAAATTCATTTTTAATTTATGATACGTATATATATATATATATACACACATGTCAAATTCTTTTTTTTTTTAATTTGTTATTTTTATAGTCACTTATATAAAACACAACAAAAGTGATATCAAACAATTTAGATTTTGGTGCATTTTGACTAATATGTTTAGTAAAATTAAAATGTGGCAGTTTATAATGTAATTGTTTAAAAAAAAAGAAATTTCGATTATTTGAGAAATAATTGGTTTTTTACATAAAAATGGGATCCTTCATTTTTTTTGAATCTTTTAAATGTTATATATTCAAAAGATAAATTTACATTCAAATGAAAAACAACTATTTAGATTTCGTCGTTCAATATATAAGGTTAGTTCTTTAGAGAAAAATGAGAAATCATTGTCAAACACTTTGTTAGGTTACTCTATCTATATTTATATATCTATAGAGGAATTATATATATATATATATATATATATATATATAAGGAAAAACTCAATTTTAGTCCCGTGAAAAAGTTTTTGTCCAATTTCAGTCCACTTAATTTTCAAAAATCAAATTAAGTCTCACTAAGTCACAATGTGTTCAATTTGAGTCTTTTTTTCACCGGAATTGGCATATTCTGACGATTCTCCGGCGAGTGTGACTCACTCGCCCTTAATCTGAAGATTCCGACAAATGTGCGCATACGTGTATTTGATCACTCACTCGCACTTGCTGAACCCAGTTGAAGAAGAAGAAGACTAACCTTTCTAAAAGGGAGGTCATTGGAGTACTCAGTGCGAAGAGTAAAGTCCTGCTGAGTTTACCACTTTCTAGGAGAGAAAGTGAGGACCCTGAGTGGGTAGATTAGGATCCTATGTGGGTCAGTGTGGAAAGTAGACAAGCATCTGTGTGAAGGCTTGCTACTTACTTATTAATGGTGGGTTGTAATAGATAGGGCTATGTAAATCAACCAACTTAACAAAGGATCCCTCTTGAGAAGAGGCAGAGAGGACGTAGAAGAATTACTCCACCTTCGAACCTCTGTAAAACGCCTGCGTCTTTATATGATTACTGCATTACATGCATTCTCTCTAATAAGCTACACATCTTCTACTTAGCTCAGTATTAGGCTTCCGCAACCACTCTGATCAGTAACCTCCCAAAATGTTACTGACCATAGAAACGAGCCGATAGAGGATGAAGAAAAGTTTGAGAATATAGTAGGCTTATTCACCCCCCCCCCTCTAAGCCTACTACCAGCAGTTTTGGGACCAACACACATCATTAATTGTAGAAATTAAAAAAAATCAAAACTAGAAAATCTATACTATTAAAAGGATGGTTTGAGTCTCCACAGACGGACACATCAGCATTTTGGAGGAGCATGGAGCCGCCACATAAGCACTGGAGGAGAAACATGAAGATGACACATGTCCTCACACACCTTCTTCTCTTCCCTTCTCAACTGTTACAAACTGTCTCTTACTCTTTTACTCCAACCGTTACAAACTGTTACAAACGTCTCTCCAGAATTAATTCTACAATCGATAACACTGTTACCTTCTTCTCGATGTTTGTCGTTCTTCTCCTCCTGCTCCTTTGTTCTCTCACCGCTGATTTGCAGAACAGTTAACTTCTCTTTCTTTGACCCAGGAACATCTTCCTTGAATACGTGGCTCTTCGGCGTCTCTTTCCAGTCGATGTGGGCATTTGCCAGCCCGCTGGAAAAGGTAGGGAGATTGGCGATGAAGGAAGAAAAATGAAAGACGTTAAAAGGATCCCAAATGTCCAATGAAAGTGGATTGAAAACGTTTCTCGGAATTAGACATTTTTGCTAGATTTCTGCAAGAGAATTGATTGTATTTGATGAAGAATTGGCTAGATTATTATTGCTGGGAAATGAGATTGCGAGGAATCGAGATGAAAGAGCTGCATGTATTTATATGGATACCCTTACAGGTTATACAACAAACAGGTATAAAAGTATTATTCAGGGGTGAAAGACAAAATTATTGATTAGGAAAAAATTATATAATTATTATGGTATGAGTTTCTGATCCATTAGAGAGCTTAGAGTAAGGGAGATTGAAGCAAATGAAGTTGCTGCAGATAAGTTACTCCCAATTACGGTAATTGCTTGCCCTATCTCCTTTAAGAACTCAATTCTTTGAGTTGCAGTGTTCTCATAAATTCTTTGGACGCTATAGAGTTCAAGGAATGGTAGATTCTTTTGGTCAAACTTGATATTTATCTGTTCTATATTTTTTGTTATTTATAAGAACTATTGACAGATGATCAATTTCAGGTGCAAACAATAGACCGATCTTGATTGTTTTGGGATGGCTACAACCAGCTTATTGTTATAATTGTGATAGATGGGAAGCTAGGACGGGAACATTGAAATTGAATTTGCTAGGTGAGTTTTTAGAGATGACATTGTCTCATTTCTTATTGACATAATCATAATAAATATATGTCTTCAGCAAAAGCTATTTATATTCTGACGGGTATGAATATTTTTTACAATGATGAAGACTTATGCTATAATGCAGCTATTAAATGTGATGGAAAAAAGCCATGACCATTGCATGATCAAGATTCAAGTACTCAAAGCTGTAGGCTAGTTATATAAGTATAAAATAATTATGCTTTTAAGTTTATCATATTGAACTAGATATACTCATGGATATTTTGATAATTCTCCTGTTTGTTTGCTTCTAATGACAATGCATCCGATCACAATTTAGACCGTTGATTAGGTTGTTCAACTTCAAAGGATCACTCCTGAAATTAGTTTGAAGTCACTGAAGAAGTTGTGTTATTAGGACTTGATGTACATGTATATGATCAATCATTTTGGTTCCTACATTGTAATGACAACACAAATTTCAATTGATTTGGGTCTCAAAAACTGCACAACATGAGTATTTGTGGTGTTGGTGGTGATCATTAATTTCTTAATATTGATTCACTTTTATCTTTTAGGTGCTTACAATTTGCTATGTATGCATTAATATTTGTTGAATTTAAGTACGCTACATTTGGGAATAGGGAAACTCGAATGGTTTTAAGAAAGTAGCTTAATATGAGAAGCTTTTTGAACTATTTTATCATATTGAGTTGGACTTTTGCAAGAGACAATGACATTGTACAGGAGTCTTTCTATCATTGTTCAGCTCGCCTTCTTTTTGGTTAGTTTATGTTGATATTAATTAAATTGCGATTCAGTTGATTGCATAACTAAGAAAAGTAATACCATTGTATGTTAATGTATGGTTCAAATTTGATTCAATTGTTTTGTTGATTCTATATTTACACATACATTTCGTATTTATTACTAAACAATGAATAGTTAGAATTCAACATTTTACATTTAGTATGAAGATTTTGGTTATTATGCTTAATGATAACAAAAATGATCTGATTGTGGTTTTTTTAAGGAAAATCGAGATTTATGAATTTATATTTTCTTATGGCCGAATGAGTATTTATTGGCTGAATGAATATTGTAAATTGGTCATTTGCACTTTTAAGCTCAAGATTAAATTTGGCCACAAATTTTGGTGGACATTTGAAACAAAATGAAATGACAATTCTTGAGCAAAAAGGGGTACATGAAACCGTTTTGAGATTGATAGAGGAACACAAGGTGTATTTAGGTTTTGGTTCGAACATATTAGTCATTCCATTAGAGTAAAAAATCACAAAATAATTGTAGCTTGCAATTCATATTTATTCTTTCGTCTGCCATGCTCTATTCACCACTTAAATAAAAACAGATAATCATAACAATTGTGACATAAGATACTGTATACGAATGAGTTACTGAATTATGTACTAACTTGATAAATGCAATAACAAACTTTTAAATTTCAATATATTTAAAACCAACAACTCTACCAGAGATAGGGAAAAGGAGAATTATTTAATTTATTTATTTATTTATTTATTTATTTATTTATGTAAATATAAAATAAAAAACACATGATTAAAAGAACTATATATGACTATCCTACCTACCATTGACATATTAATATGTTTTCGTCACCAATGTGTCAAAAATCTACATATCAATTAATTTTGGTTTCCATATAATGAGATAATGAGATCATTACAAGTCAGTATTAAAAATTGTTCATCGTGAATAACGTAGCATTTTCCTATACATAAAATGTAAAATAGATGAGTCATAAAGCCCGTGCAACATACGGGTCCCAACCTAGTAAAAACAAAAAATGAGTAAAATCATTAAATCAAATAAATCCAAAAACCCTAAAATCCTAAATCATTAAATCTTAAAATCTAAAACACAATCTTCAAAAACCCTAAAATGATAATTAAGCCCCAAATTGAGAAAGGATTCATGGACGATTTACGCCGCCGCGGTGAACGGCATCGTTTGCTTTTCTCGAACTAGTATAGGCAGCGGAGGAACTCTAGCACGTGGGCCCCTGCTGTAGCAGCCTGAGCAACAGTGGACGGTCGATGGTTCTTTACGTACTGTCCAAACGTGTTCTAGTCCCTGCCGCTTCTGGTTCTCGTAGCGGCTGAGAGGTGGACCCGGAGGAGGAGGAGGTGGCGCTGCCGCCGGTGTTCATGCTGCTGTTCTCTGAGTTGGAGCTCTCTATGTCGGGAAATGATGGTGAGTGATGATCCATTAATATTGATGGAGTTTTTCTTGATCTGTTAATTTAATATGGGATATTCGATTCCAATGAATTATGGGAATTTGTTAATTTAATTTGTTTAATGATTTTGGGATTTTAGGGTTTTTTTGAATTATTTGATTTCCTCAATTAATGAATTTTCTGATTTAAGATTTTATTTTCTTTTTCTTTTTGTGTAATTAAGTGAGGTTGCTCTTTTGGGATTTATTTTATATCAGAAAATTATGCCACGTGGGCAACAAATTACACATAAGTGCGCTTTGGTCGGAATTTCCAGAATTGGGGATGAGTGAGTCGCACTCGCCGGAGATTCGTCGGAATATGCCAATTTCGGTGAAAAAATGACTCAAATTGGACACATTGTGACTCAGTTGAACTTAATTTGATTTTTGAAATTTAAGTGGACTGAAATTGGACAATGACTTTTTAACAGGACTAAAATTGAGTTTTCCCTATATATATAATAAGATGATCATTGGAAGAAATTATAAGTTTGTCACTTTCTCTTTTAAAAATATCACAACATTTTGACTAATAAAATTCTAAAAGATAATGATTTTATCAAGAAAATCAATCATATTATTACTGTTCTTTTCAATGTAGTATATTGTCATTATTTGTATTAAGAATTATCATCATCAATCATCATCATCATCATCATTTGTTGTTAATAATTGTTGTTCATAGTTCAAAAATACTTTAATTCTTTGATTTTAATATGTTCACTTTAATTTTTTGATGTCTAAAATTATTCTCATTATTAAGTACTTTAAAGTTTAAGATATTTATAAGATATGAGGCATACAAATAAATATCAAAATTTATATTGTTAATATGTCACTTTTAACTAACTACAACAATCATTAGTCTATCAAGTTATTTACCGAGTCATGAAATAAATTCAATAAAAGATAGAAACAAATAGAATGAAAGATTTCAATTTTTAATTTCTTTTGAACTTTAGTTACTTAATGACATTAATGTCTAGAATTATTTTTATTATCAATTTTATAATTAAACCTAAAGCGAAAAAACCTGAAAATCTTCATTTTTCACAAGTTAATGAACATAAAGGTCATAACATTTATATATAAAGGTTACATTTATATAATGTAAAGTTCACATTCTTATAATATAAAGGTTACACTTATATAATGTAAAGGTCACATCCTTATAACATAAAGGTAACAGCCTGAAGCAAACAAAAAGAAAAAGGAAAACTCAGATGCGCGGATCGAGTCGGGTTGCCCTAATTGCACCAATTTTGATCCGAGCTTGTACCCTGGGCACGGATGGGATCGAGATCCGGGCCCGACCCAACACTTATATATATAATTTTTTTCTTTATTCGTCTTCTTTTCTCCTTCCTTATCTCTGTCAGCGCTCCTCATCTTCTTTTTTTTTTTTCCTTTTGGCAGCCATTTTTTTTTTTTCCTTTCTTCTTTCTTTTCTCCTCCTCTCGTGTTTTCTTCTTTCTTCATCTTCTTTTTTTTCTCCTTTCTTTCCTTCTCTTCTCTCCGTGGCTTCTTCTCATTTCTCTTTGCTTGTGGGGTGTGATGCCTTCCTGAGTCTCTATCCATAGAGACAAATGTGTCACAATATCTGTGTCATCTTCTTCCTATCAAACTCTCTACAAATTCATTTGGGCTCCATCGGAATTATCTGAACAGTATCATATCAATATGAAGTTGGAGAGTTTTGGAGGTTCAAGGGGGGTTCGAGCATGGATTTGAGACTTAATTATGTCGGATTGTTTGTTTGAATAGCAGTTTGAGACGTTGGTCTGATCCATTTTAATCGATCCACATGTGAATATTAATTAATAAGAAGTTTGATATTAATTTCTTGAAATTCTGGTCGATTTTTGTGTAGTTTGAGTTTGGATGGCAATTGAAAGATGAGGTTTGATTAATTATTTTGTTAATATTTGAATCTTGTTAATGAGTTGGTCTCGTGCATCAATTCATGAAATGGTAAAAAGAAGTTGCAAATTAATCAACTCAATTGTACACATATTTATATCTACGAAAAGTTTTGTCTGGCTTTGGGAAGAAGTAGAGAGAGAACATGAGGGAGGAGAGAGAGAGCTTGGGGAAGGAGACATGAATCAAAGAAAAGGATAGCATGGCAAAAAGAAGGATATTTAATTAATAGAAACAAGAGAATATTATGAATACAGTTACTTCAGGTGTTGTAAAAATATTTTAAAGGTATTACAAAGATACTATATAGGTAACATAAAATATAATGAATACAGCCTTCAAATATTATGAAAATATTCTAAAGGTATTACAAAAATATTCTATAGGTGATATAAAATTACATGCATCTATGAGATATAATAAATACAGTTTTTTCAGGTGTTATGAAAATACTATAACACCTAAAGAATATATATATAACACCTATAGAGTACATATATAACACCTATTACTAAATCACATAATATGAAATCTTCTATTTATGTGATACCTCAAGAACATACATATAACATCTAAAGAGTATATATATAACTCATATAGAATATACATATAACATCTATCATTGACTCACATAATATGAAACCTTGTATATATGTGATACCTCAAGAACATAGATGTAACACCTAAAAAGTATATATATAACACTTGTAGAGTATAACTATAACACCTATCATTAAATCATATAATATAACTATAACACTTATAGAGTACATATATAACACCTATAGAGTACATATATAACACCTATCACTGAATCACATAGTATGAAATCTAGTGTGCGTGGGTGCACCACAGCTCAGATGTGGGCGCGTGGGTCAGGCTGGTGGGCGCGCGGGTCAGGCTTGGGGGCTGGGCGCGGGTCAGGCTGGGGGCACGGATCTTAGATCCGTACCCCGGGGTATATAAGTTTTGTTGTTTTGATCCGTGCACAAGAAAATTTGTCTTTTTTTTTTTATGTGCTCGAAGAAGTGAAGGAAAGGGAATAAAAACTAGATAACTTGCATTATTTAGATTTGAACACCGTTCATCACAATTTATACCTTTTAAAATAAAAGATATCATTTCAGTTAAAGAACCAAATAAAATCATACTTGAATCAAAATCATCCGAACTCTTGTAAATGATATTGTTCTTTCAAATTTTATCATAATTAGTAATTTAACTTTAGAGTATGGTGAATTTAACACGTCAATACAAGATGCATTATTGAAAAATATGTTTGCTTTGCTTATTTCCAAATATATTTAAAAACATGACAATTCATCTTTGTTTTCTGAAGATTGATGCGGGATTTTAAAATTAGTATATATTTGAATTTTGTGTAACTTTTTTTTAAGTGTTCTAAGCATTTCTTTAACCAGATCACAAATCATGAGCTCCAAAGAAAAAAGAAAAAAGAAAAACAGTGTGTTTGTTTTCCCAAATCATTATGTAAAATGAAAGAAACATGCATCAATTATGTACGTTGTACGTCTATAATATGATGGAAAATAAATTTGAATTATTGGATGACATGACATAGTCAATTATGTATATGTAAATGATATATGTAGGTATTTTATAATTAGAAAATTTAGAATTTTCATACCTATATTTTTTTAATTGATTTATCTCACACTTAAAATTGGATTAGAAATAAAACAAAATATATACTATATAAGTGCGCTATAATATGGAAGATAAGATTTTCTACATATAAAATATACTATATAAATGAATATTAAAAAAATAATTGTTTTCAATCAAAATAATTTATAACAATTCCACCACTAATTAAACATGCGATTCGTCACTTAAAAAATCAATACCAACTTTGATAATCACTTTAACATGAAATTGAACTGTAATCCAACTAAAAAACAACAATTCAACTTTCAAATATTAATTACTTTATGTATTATGTTCCACACATATATATTTTCAAATGCAAATTAATATTACATTAATTATAAATGTCATTACTATATCTTAATATAATATTGTTTTCTACCTTAAATATAATTCATATATGTTATTTGAGATAATCAGAATTTTATGTGATAAAATAATAAAAATATGTTATTCTTTAACACTTTTTTTTTTTTTTTGGAATACTAAATGAAAGAAAGTAGGTACCAAAGTATTAAAATAAATCGTAGCATTTTTTCTTATATGCATGTCATATAAATAAATTTATTGCATTTTTAAATAACATAAATATAATCTAATCTAATGTGTAATTTTTATCTCAATATTGCAAGATATGACATTTAAATAACTTTATACCAAATATTATTACACTATTTAATAAATTATTAATACAAAAGATCCAGTTGAAGCGCCCAAACTCTCGTTGGTTCATTTGCGATTAACAAATTTCTTGTATTTTTTCCATAAAAGGATATTTATTTATCTTTTTTATTCCATCTCAATGATGTGATAGTTTTGGGAGGAAAAATGACATTTTTGCAACCTCCAACTGTTCTACTTTTATATTAGTACATATATTTAATTGCATACAATAGCAGCCATTATAACTTGATGTGTTTTGATCATGAGTCGTAAGTAGTGTTAAGTAGTTCAAGTGATATCACAATTTTATAAGAATACAAATTATAATGAGTTGGATTTGAATTCATAAGACACAAGTTTCAAGTATTTCTTAATACACATGAGATGAGATGATACTAATTAGGCGTAATTGTAGAATAAATCATCACCTTTTTAAGTAATTGTAAAGTTATCCCCAATTTTCAATAATTACAAAAACAATCACAACTTGTGTTCATTGTTGCAATTTAGATCAATTTTGAATTTTTCGGCAACCGGAGTTTGCATGTCCGGCAAACATGTCATGTCACATGTCATGTTCGATGCCACATCATTTCCAACAAAAAACATTTATAAATAAAATTGCATAATAAAATCATCATCTTTCAAAATTTGTAATTTAATCTCAACCTTTTAAAAATTAGCAAAAAAAATCACATACTTCATTTTGCAATTCAAATTTATTCTCTGGTATTTAAATTTAATCATGAATACGTCATATAAACTATACAATCATGAATTTTTTATTTACATCAAAATAATGTCGTCTCTAATATATTAATTTAAATAATTTTTCTTTAATTTAAAGATAATTAAATCACAACTTTCATTTACGAACTTTAAAAAAATTGTATCTTATTCTTCTAATTGTTGAGTATTCATACTGTATTAAACATTTTAAGAAACTTCGAGATCACTTGGTAAGACCTTCAATTTTGCTTGCAAAATAAATACCTTGCTAAAATTTTAATCAATTATTGAATTCAAGTTAGATTGCTAACTGTATTAGACAACTTAGAAAGATAGTTGATTGATATTAGATAATGGGATCAATGCCTTGTGAGGATTTCCTTAGAAGATATTCACACGAAGAAAATACAAAACATGTAATTAAGTGAAAACAAATTTGGTGATTAACTACTAACAAAGGGTAATACAGATTTATTAGAGATGGTTTTGGAGTTTTGGATGAATTTGATTTAAATTGTTGCCATCTCAACTACTATACGTACTGGTTCTTCATGCAGTAATTAAGCATTCTTAAGTTAATAGTCAAGCAATTAATAAGTTCTCTTATAAAATATTTCTCTTGTTCAGACTCAACCCAATAGAATACGTTCGTAATTTTCATGAAATAAAAAGATCATATTTTCTATATAATATGGTATTATGGTCTTGTTGATAACATTTAATGATTTGCTAAAATTACAGAACCATCATATATTGTCACATTCTATTAATTATGAGTTTATGACTTGTATTATTATTTGTTTTTGCCTCCTCAAAATTAAACATAACTTCTTGTATCATCTCTAACTTTTGTAACTAATACTCATCAATTAAACGAATAAGAATACAATTTTTTTAAAGGTTGTAAATGAGAGAGTTGTGATTTAATTATCTTTAAATTAAAGAAAAAAACATTTAAGTAAGTATACTAGAGAGGACATTATTTTGCTGCAGATTTTTATATTGTGTAGTTTATGTGATGTCTCCATGATAAATCAAAATACAAAAGAAAATATTCAAATTGCAAACTGATGTGTGCAGTTTTTTTAGCTAATTTTTAAAAAGTTGATATTAAATTGCAACTCTAAAAAATGTGATTATTTATTTTGTAATTTTATTTTTAAATATTTTTTGTTGGAAATGATGTGACATCCAACGTATCTATGTTTGCGGGACATGTGAACTTCGGTTCTCAAAAAATTCAAAAACGATCTAAGTTGCAACAGTAAACATTGTGACATTTATAATTATTGAAAAATGTTGATAAATTTAAAATATGATCATTTTTGCAATTATAACACGGGAAGATATATATGAAATGGATTGGGTGAAGTTATAAAAATGAAAGAGTAGGTCTTATGTGAGACCGTCTCACGGATCTTTTTTCGTGAGACGGGTTAACCCATAACCCACACTTAACAATTCATATGAAAATTTGTGGATATGGGTTCAATTCATGGGTAATAAGGATCCGTCTCACGGAAACTATCCGTGAGACCGTCTCACATGAGTTTTTGTGAAAATGAAATATGACGGAAGGGAAAAGAAAATAAGTTGCGTTGGGGAATGGGAGATTGCATGGAGCCCTATTTGTTGTCTTGTCTTGTCTTGTCAATCTAGGAAGAGAATCAATCAAAATCCCACCACTTCCGACAAATCCCATTTTGTGACATTGTTGAAATAATCGAAGCCCTTCATCATCTCTGCTCTTGCTCATCCAAGCATGGTGAGGAAGGCAAAGAGCAGCAACGAGCCTTCTTCATTCTTCAAGGTCTTGATCAGAGACGACTTCACCACCAGGCTCGTAAGTACTTCAACATCCATAGTAACCATTAAATATTTGTCAAATTATACATATGTTGAAGATTAATGTGTATTAATAATCAGGGTTTCCATTAAATATGTGCAGAGAATACCCCATGGTTTTGTGAACAAGCATGGAAGCTTTGTGGGAGCTGAAAATGCGAGACTGAGAAGCAGTTGGGGCCAAATCTGGGACGTCAAACTTGTTCACCACAATGATGAAGATGATGATGATGAAGCAGACAAATATTGGTACTTCATTGGAGAAGGATGGACCAAATTTGTGAAGGATTTGGAGATCAAACTGGGGGAGTTCCTTCTCTTTTCCCTTCACACTGCTCATTCCATCACAACATTTGATGTCTCAGTTTATGGAACTAATTGCTGTCTAAGGCAGATTCCAGACATGGCTCAAGATCTTGATTCCACCAACATCCCAGGTAACCAACTAATTAATCAGCACATATTACATACATGAAAAGATCAACGAGAATGGATTAATTATTGTTGCAGAAAGAGACAAGAAAAGGAGGAGGAAATGTGAGGAACACACTAAATATCCCAGCTTCCAAATTGTGATGACCGAAAGTCGAAAGTCAAGATGGGTATGTTATCTACACAACTTAATATTCTCTTATGTATGATCTCATGATTTCTCTTGCCTTGTTGAATAAAAGAGTGAGATGGGTTTGACAGTGTTTGCCAAAGAAATTTGTAGCAGAAAGTGGATTAAGTGGGAAGAGAGCAGTGGTGCTTGAGTATCCACCAAAGCAGCGATATTGGGGTGTTATTCTGGATGAGAGAGAGATGAAAGGACCCTACAATTACACAACACTGGACATCTCTTTGGGGTGGAATGAGTTCAGAAAAGACAACGGTTTAGTGTCTGGTAGAACATACTCCTTTGAGTTCCATCCTTCTACCAATCTCATTCAGGTTAAGGAATTGAAGCACAAATAAAATCAACAATGCTTTCATCCATGGATATTGTGTGTTGTCTATTTAGAGTCACTGTATTGTGATGTTTACATTCATGCTCAAATCATCACTTTTTGGTTCTCTATTGTGGTGATGTCGACCAAATTTTAGCCTATTTTGTATCCTTGGTTGTAGTATAATTGTTAGATTATGTAACCCATTTACCTAGTCAAAGTTATCTAGTGATTTTCATGTTGGGTTGTGATCGCTAAGAATATGAAATTTATAATAGTTAATTTATTGATGGTGTTTCAGTTTATTTAAATTTGAAGAATAATGGTTTTATGGGTGTGTGCAAATTGGGTTGGCTCCGGCTTCGATCCGTATTCAGATTAAAAAAAATTTTATGCAATAACACCTATATTATATAAATATAATATTTATGTTAATTATTATAATCTTTATATACATTAAAATATTAAGTGATATTACTTAAAGCGAGTTTGCAACTAGAATCAGCTTTTATTCCCTTCCTAGCTCTTTCTTCTTAAAAGAAAAGGTTATATTATTTAGACATTTATTAGTTTATTCTCTCTATTCCACTTTCATCCCCTTAAGAAAAAAAAGGTAATATTAAGATTTAAGACCATAATAACATAAAAGTTAAGAATATAACTTGTGGAATTTGAAATCCACATTTTATTTTAAACTGTTTTTCTTTTCAATAATATAAATGAGCTCTGAATCCACTTTAATTTGTATAAATTTAAAATTTATTTATTGCAAATCCTTAATCCAAACACGAGCTTCGAGAATTGTCCATGTTGTCCTTGAAGAAGTTGAAAAGCGATCAATCAAATTATTTGTTTTATAATAAGACAAATTTGCCACTTAGTAGACATGCACAACATCTTATTTATATTTATAATTGGGCGAGTGCCCAATATAGCCTAATTACTATAATATATGATAAAAATAGTCATTTGAAGTCTCAAAAATAGTCATTGATTGACATAAAGTAAAGTTGAAAATTGCAGCGAATCTTGTCAGTAAAATGACCGGAATCTTGTCCAACTTTTTAACTAAAATGTATCAATAAATAGACATGATTTTCATGTATCTCTCATTTCAAATATTTGGCTTGAAAATCAATTTCCTCTCTTTTCCAAACCATAATTTATATAAGTTGGTTTGAATTTGTACACGAAGAGTATGTTGTTTAAGGTCAAAATTAGGGTTGCATGTAGTCTTATCTTTATAGGACACGAAAATACCAAAAATTAGGTGGTTAATTGTACACGAAAATTAATGTAGATTGTAGGGTTACACGAAAATGTTAACGTATGGTTACACGAAAATTATTTTTATTCGAAAATTATATTTATTCAAAAATTATTACTCTTATTTTCGAATAACCCTAAAATTTTAGGGTTATTCGAAAATAAGGGTGATAATTTTCGAATACCCCTAAAAAATAGGGTTATTCGAAAATTATCACCCTAATTTTCGAATAACCCTATTTTTTTAGGGTTATTCGAAAATAAGAGTGATAATTTTCGAATAACTCTAAAAAATAGGGTTATTCAAAAATTATCTCCTTATTTTCGAATAACCCTATTTTTTAAGGTTATTCGAAAATAAGAGTGATAATTTTCGAATAACCCTAAAAAATAGGGTTATTCGAACAATACACTTATTGTTCGAATAACCCTAATATTTAATGCTTATTCGAATAATGTATATAAAATTCGAATAAACACATGATTTCACATATTTTCGAATAAGCACACCATATTTTCGAATAAGCATTTAATATTATAGCACACATATTTTCGAATAGCACACATATTTTCGAATAGCACACCACATTTTCGAATAAGCACCAATATTTTAATATTCTTGTTCACATATTTTAAGCACACCAAAAATTCGATTAAGCACCAAAAATTTAATACTTGTTCACATAATTCAAAAAATTAAATATTTAAATCTTCACATTTTCGTGTAACCCTACACAACATTTTCGTGTAACCTTAATCATTTTCGTGTAGTCCTTCAACACATTTTCGTGTAACCCTATATCAACATTTTTGTGTACAATTGAATCCTTAATTTTTGGTGTTTTCGTGTTAAATTTAATACATGTAAAAACTATATTATAAATTATGACAGAAAAAAAAAAAAAGCTGGATGTGGATTTTCGTGATTTTTAAATGTCACGAATAATTCATTTGGGAGCACTTAAATATGTTACACGAGAATACCAAAAATAGTCAAAAGTTAAAAGTGTAGCCCTTCAACACATTTTTGTGTAACCCTATGTCAACATTTTTGTGTATAATTGAACCCTTAATTTTTGGTGTTTTCGTGTTAAATTAATACATGCAAAAACTATACTATAAATAACGTCAGACAAAAAAAAAAAAGTTGGATGTGGGTTTTCGTGATTTTTAAATGTCACGAATAATTCATCTGAGAGCACTTAAATATGCTACACGAGAATATCCAAAATAGTCAAAAATTAAAAAGAATCTCTGTCTCTGCAACAATTCCCTGACAAGATTGATAAAAAAATTTGTCATTTGACTTTTATTTACTTTATGTCAAATCAATGACTATTTTCGGTAAATATTATAGTTATTAGGTTAAAATGTGAATATGAATTTAGTTTGGGTCATTTTTTACATAAAATATAGTGAAGGTGTTAAATTGAGGTATTTTCTCTTTATAATTGATGTGAGGAAAATCTTATAAGATGAAATATATTAAACCAATGTTTATTTTGAGAGATAACGTAAGATAATGATATTGTATCAATCTTTATTTAATATTTATTTTGATGGAAATAAACTAATGAGTTATCATTCCAATCCAAGATAAAAAACAAAGATTCAAATAATATCTTGGATAACTATGTCCACCCTCCCCATAGGATAGTTTACCTAAAATTTAGGATAACTTTAAGAAATTACATTTCTATCCCTAACAAACACTAAACATTCACTTTTTTAATATAAAAAAGGACATTTAAGTATACTCTTATCTTAGCTTCCATATATTACATAATAAACAATGGATAAAAATTGATATCTTTATCTAGTTATTATTTATTAAAGTAAATATTGGAAATAGATAATAGATAACAATTTGTATCAAGAAATTATCTCATTTTTAATAGACTTGGTAGGAGTAGAGGGTAGGGGACAAGAAATATCATATAACTTGTGTGTCCCGATTCTCGAACCCAAATCAACTCAATCTGCACCATAAAGTGAATATCACTTGAACTACGCGTTCATCATATCTTATAAAATTATCTCAATGTCCTGGACAATTAACTTACTTTTATTTGTCAAAGTAAATGTAGTTTAAGAGAAATAAGTAATCATGATCAGATTTACTAATATAATTAATTTATAAACGTAGTTAAAAAACATTTGAATTCAATAGATGGAGCTGAAAAGGTGTTTATAACTACTTTGTTAGTGAAGACAGAGAGAGGAGGGAAAAAACCAAAAAGATAAATACTTTATAACTAAATTTTCACTGCTTGATATATAATACTTTATAACTAAATTTTATTATTTTGGCAAAGAAAAGTAATATTATAAGTACCATATAAGTAAATTAACTTAATTCGAAGGACAATGTATAGTGAATTTATGATTATAATTCTTAAAAAAAAATCAAGTTGCAAGGCAATTTTCTAAATGTGTGGAATTCAGGACCAAAACCAATATAAGGATGAAGAAGAAACCAATTCACTTACAATGTTAAAACTCAATTTATAATTCTATACATACAATAGCATTGTTAGTACTTACAGTGCAAAACCACAACTCTGTTTCAAAGTATTATAGAGGATTCACCCACATATATATAGGTTAAGATTCTAAATTGCAAACCCCACAAAATGTCTCACCTGAGTTTCTGTTAGAAATGATAAGCATCCATTGATGCAGCCTGCTGATCGTATGAACGTAACTGAGCATTAATATTTTCAAACACTTCACATCGAATGCTTTCTCTTACGGCTCTTATTCTGAGATGTAGACTTTTTTCCTATCAAATTTTCAGATCAACAACTAAGTACTTTTTACACTATATTCCATGACACTCAATCACAATATTCATCAGTTTGATAAGAAGATATTTCAAGGCCACGATTTGGCACAACAATGTCATATTGAACAAACAAAATGCTTTTGAATACATGTATTCACAATGTCAAAATGATATGAGATGGATTTGCCATCAACATACCTGTTCTGGGCCGTATGCCTTCATCAATCCCAGAAATTGCAGTAATGGTACGATCCTGAAAGAAGTATGCAAATAACTTACAACAAAAATAGGATCTTTGATGAGCACAGCGATGAAATAACCTTTCCAACACTTTAATGAATACATCCTAGACCATCAACATGATTCTTCGTAAGGTAAAATAGCAGCAATATGTAACAGCATTGGAGAAATTAAGCAAAGAAAAGAAAAGAAAAGGAAGGAAAGGGATATTGAAATAGTGTCAAACATGTCCAATAATATAAAAAGGGTTAATTTCATTTTAGCAACTTAAACTATGTGTGTTTTATCAGTTTGGAACTCAAACTATATATTTTTCTTCAATCACAACCTTATCTACGCGTTTTTTCACTATTGCAACCTCTGGCAGCAAAGTTTAACCCAAAAACGCACACGTGACTCGCACATGCGCAGCTGGAGGATATTTTGCTCTTTCTTATAAAGACATGGGTAGAGTTGGTATTGCTCTAATTTTCCACATGTGACTTGCATGTAGCCCAGTTTCTGTGTCTGAAAAAGTGATAAAACGGAGATGGAGACCACCTAGCGCAGCTGAATTGAGGTCAGAGACCTTGTGCATGATGGAGAAATGGACACAACTATTTCTATTCTTGAATCGGCTCTCAAATCTTGAAAATAAATTATAAATACCACTCCAAAATAAAAATGGTGTAAAACCATCGTCTTCTATAACTTATCGGTTGTCCACTGCTCTAGAAGACATGTTGAAGCTTTATCACACTCAAGGCTTCTCTTCTCTCTTAAAGCTGATCCAAATTTGGACCTACAATTTCCCATGTTCGATTTTCTTTTTTCTTTTGTTTGGATTTCAGGAGATTAGTGTAATATGAAATATACCCATGTCAGAGAACACCAAAATATCCTGCAGTCAACGTGTGCCTTTTTGGCCAAATTTTGCTTCCGAAGGTTGCAATAGTTTAAAAACGTGTAGTTCAGGTTGTGGTTGGAAAAAAAAAATAGTTTAGATCTCAAATTGATAAAACATGCTTAGTTCAAGTGGCAAAATGAAATTAACCCTACAATAAATAAATACCACATCTCAAGGGCATAACATGAGTCAGCTTTTACAATTTTATTGAGTAGCTTAATAATGGTACCATGAATTTCAAATGTAATATCAACTCTGTTGATGTAATGTAATCACAGTTGTCAAAGTAAAATTAAATCAAGTAGGCAAATTTCCTGTAGCATAAATGTCAAATTATGCCACAGCACTTTTCAGCAAATTGCTCGCTTCTGAGAGCTTTAAGAAACTTTGATGTATGAAGAACAAACAAACTTCCCAATTTCATAAATATTCAACTGAACATTCCATCAAAATTATGGTCAATCATAAAACCAGTAAGCATACATAAGGGTGAAGACAAACCGCATCATAAAATGCCCTCTGATTGCGCCAAAATTCCAAACTAGGCGTCAGCAATCTCCCTGTAAAAGATCCACCAACAGAAGATAATAACCAGGAACTTCCATTTAGTTATTGATTCATGAAATTGAGCTTACCCAAAAAAAAAAAAAAAAGGATTGCTAAAACACGCACAGAACAAGTATTATGAACTAAGGGGGTACTTTGGTAAGGTGGTTTGGGGAAGGGAGAATGGGAAAGGAATGAAAGAGATGCTTAGTATTGAGGAACCATTCCTCTATAGTGAAATTAATATCCTGCTTTTTAGGAATGAGCCGAACTCACAGAATGAAAGAAATTTGGAAGTTACATATACTCATTCCCTACTGCCATCATTCCCGTTCTTGTTCCCTTCAATTGCCAAGCACTCCTCAATTCATTAAATTTGAGGCTAATGAACGGGAATAAACATAAAAACAGTCCCTATTCACACTAGAGGTGTAAGACTTGAAAAGTGGAAATTAACCATACCAGAACTAGATCTGTTAAACCTCAACGACTGAGGTGAGACACTAAAAACTCTCTCCTTTCCACTGTCAGGAGCTTCCTACATGAGGAGAGAAAGGAAAATGGTTTACAGTAGTGTATAAGAGATTATGTTGTACTAATTCAAGAAAAAAAAGAAGGGTTATGCTGTAGTATAGAAACAAAATCTGTAAGAACTTAAAGACAAGGTGAGACAATGGTAATAAAAACCAAAACAGAAGTGTTATGTTAGAGTAGTGCTTGACAATTCCAAAGCAAGATGATACCACGATTAACTTAGAATGTTTTGCTCAAAAGAAGCATGTAATTCTTGAAGGAGAATTTCTAGTCGATCAAAGTACAAGCTCTTCCTGGATTAACTAACTACCATATAGATGTAATTTAAAGCTATCCACTCCAGTATATTTTAATTAAGACAAGAAGCAATGATTTAGAATCATCATACAATTCCTTAGGACCTACTTTCATAGGATCTGCTAGCTTTAATACCAAAAGGCAATCTGCTACATGACTATCTAATTTTTCACTAAATGGTCAATTAATTCCTGAAACTCTACTGGCTCTAAGATTGCCAGTTATGGCATATATAATTTGTGTAAACAACTATTTAACACAGTACATCATAGTGCAATTCATGTAACACTTGGTTTAACAAATATAAGGGTGGACAAGAACAATAACCAATGAATCACGATGGTTTGGGAATTAGCTAATTGCTGAGGATGTATGTTTTACTGGGCGATCAAAATGTTTAAGTTTACATTGCATTTTGAATCTAATACAACCCAACATGTTACAAAATGCACTGATTAAGTAATCATAAATCCTACAACATTCCATCGATGAATTACAATTACTACTAACAAATATGTTAACTGATAACAAGATAATCGAACTCTAAAGTAGGCAAGTAACCTCATAAAAATTCAACATTCAATATGCCAATAATAAGATATCCATAACATCAAGGCTGAAAATCTAGTGGTCGTGTCATTAAGAAGACTTCCACCAAAGTAGCACATATGGATAAATGAAAGTGAACGGTAGAAAAGAGCCACAATGAGGTGAGAAATAAAGTATCCAAGCAAGAATTTCAGTTTAGTAGATAATTCATGTATGTTTAAGCCAAGTGAATATAGCCAAGCCTATTTAAAGTATTACCCACAATATTTTAATTTTGGAAGGCTCAAATTAATTAGTTTGTTTCTTTCAAGATTAAGACTGATTTGTTTCTTTAAAATTCACCTATGAGACTCTCCAATTCACCGACTGTATTCTTGAAACTCCAAACATTCATGGACAATAACATTGCTCAAGTTTCAGTTGTAACAGCAAAAGGACATAAGACCCGAAAACAATATTAAATTTCCCTATGCAGCCCTATCAAACCTGTTAAAATCATTCAAAGTTGACACTAAATCCAATGCATATGAATTGATACCACTATGATTATAGATAAGACAGCTTCAATACTTGTTATAATATAACATCACTATCTGGTAATTGGTATGTATACATTAGTTTTCCATGCAGTTAAACTTAGCTCCTGTGCTGTCAAGTATTGACTCAGAGTAATCTAGAAAGAGGTCTCACCTATATATGGACACCTAAAAAGTTTGATTGCACAAAGAAAATCTCTACATGAAACCTTTATTTCTCCTTTTTTTTTTTTCTCTCTCAATAACAAGTTCTAGGTCCATATTTATGAAAAACTTAAGCATGCAAAGACTATGTAATCAGTATAAAGAGATATGCTGATTTTATTCTGGTCACCTTGTCAAATGCCGTATCATTCTGGGATAAACGAATTTTTCCAGAGCTTATTCTATCCATTTGATTGTCTGCAACAGCAGGAGTATGCGGTGACTTTGTCACTTTATTTTCTGCCTTCTGGACACTGCTTATAGGTTTAAGCTTTCTGATTGCCTTATCTTGGTTTGGAGCTTTAGGAACTTGATCAAACCCACGTTTAACGGAACCAGAATCCAACAACTTCATTTGTGTTTGATCTGTAGGCCTGTGGAGTCCACTAACCTCAAAATTCCTGTTACTTTTGCTTCCTGGTTCACCATCAAGAAAAGCTGATCCAACTTTATCAGAAACCATTGTTGAAACAGAATTGACTCTTATCTTCTCACCTCCTGTTATTCTAGCTGATGTTTGATTATTCATCTCCATCCTTTTCAAGCTGCTCATAAGTCGTGTCGTTCTAACTTCATTAAGACTTGAATTTCCCTTTGAGAAGCCCATATCCACATCAAAGTGAGCTCTTGTAGAATTGTTTTTGTAAGACTCCACATTCCTTAAGTTATCAGTTGCCTCTTTTCTCCTCCCATCATATAAATGACATGCAGACAGGATTCCTCTACTATCACGGATTTTAGAATATTCCATATCCTCATCGTTGACACCTGGTGCGCTGATACTTCCACCAAAACTTGAATCTGCTAATAATTTAATCTTGTTCTTCAAACAATTGACAGGCAGCTCCGGAGTAGTGTAGTATTCACCACTGCAGTCTTCAGAATACAATTCCTTTTCAAGACCTTCTGAGGCAATCAAGGACATATTCAAGATATCTTCAGAGCCCTCAATTACACTCCCACATTTTTGAGGTAATGGAACAACCAAAGCTTTAGTAATCTTTCTATTCATTTTGCCTTGTGATACAAAATCCTTTTCTTGACTGTCTACATGTGTCTGCCCACCTACCACAAGCATAGAAGAGAGGGTAGAAAGAGTAAACAAAAACTGCCAACTGAATTCTCTGCAGTTAAATACTACCTCCATCCCGGTTGAACTTGCCTAGTTTGACCGGGCACGGAGGTTAAGAAAAAACAGTTGACTATGATTTTTTAAGATAATTGAGTGATATTTTTGTAATAAGGGTGAAATATGAAAATATTAATGTTTGACTTTTGTGACATTTTAAGATTGTTTTTTGCTTTTAAGTAGTATTTTTGTAATAAAGACTGAAATATGAGGATATTAATATTTGACTTTTGTTTCCATTTATGGGCTGACAAGTTCAATTGGGACAAACTAAAATAGCAAGTAGGCAAGTTGAGCTGGGATGGAGGGAGTAGCTATTAAATGGCTTAAGATGATAAACATACTTCCAAAGTGTGGTGATAGTTTCTTAAGAAGGTTAACTGAGATATCCTTGGAGGGAGAATTTGTACCCATGCACTTTTCATGATACTCCTTCCAGTATGATGGAAAACCAAGAAGGAAAGAATTACACACCTATTCAAAATTGGAATTCATGAAAGATTAGCAGCTTATTGTAAAAATTTCTTTGCAACAAAAATGCCAATTGAAAGAGATGCAAATTCAAACTAAAGATGCTTGTAAATCTAATGATGCACTCCACCATTTTGAGCTGTAAATAAAACTCAAAGCATTCACAGATTAAAAAAATGGGCTCCAACATTTCAATTCATCATGAGATTTTAGCACTTAACATATCTGCTACGCAGCAGCAGCTATAACAGTACAGAATGTGTTGTGCATTCACATTAGTAACAGAAACTTTACCCTTTGTTCCTTAGTCTCTGTTGCATCTCAAGAAAAAGGGGGAAAACCAAATGAAGATACTGCATCCTAACAAGATGAATGTCAATGCACTTGAATTCTCCAAACTGAACAGGGAACACACATGAAAACTGTATTTGTTATAGTACCATCCTTACCATGTCAAACAAGCATTTCTATGATCTATGATTTGTAGAAATTGGTGAGAACAATCTTTTCTCAAAAAATTCATGATTAGTTCACCATTAGAAATTGTAAGTATTATATCATTAATTAATTTATTGTTATAAAGTTCTAATCACAATACTTCAAAAGTACTAGATTATAGGGAAATATTTTACGACCTAAACTTTCATTCATAATATTGAAATATTTCGAGGATGCTTGAAAGTATGCTGAAGCGCTTGCAAAAGTTTACTGCACATTAATTTCATTAAAGGTAGTAGAACATGAAACTTTGGCTAAAATTTTGATATTTCCATGGGGATTTCAGACTGCAGTTTTGATATACATCCAAGAAAACAATTATGTTTAACAAGAGTAGCCAAACCTAACACTTCTACATAGTAGACTTCTTAACCAAATTAAATAGTTTCATTTTTTATTGCAGAACAGGACTTCTCACAGGAAAGAAAAATTATCTACTCATTATAATAGGATAACCAAAACATAGAAAATTTTAACTGACACTATTTGAGAGAAAGACTATGCCTCTTAAAAAGACATGACAAGCAAGTTTATGAACTCACATCAGATGGAAACCCATTTTCTAAGGTGCGATCTTTGTTTATGAAGCCATTTAGGATAACACATATCCCATCAGTGGTCTCAAGAGTGCATGTATCATATCTTTTAAGGATCGGAGCTGATGAAAAGGCTCGCATGGCTCGTTTCCTATAGCAGAAAAGTAGATGAAATCATCATCAGAGGTCATATGTAAACCTCAATTCACTAGAATTTGAGCTGAAAGAGAGCAATGGTTACAGTAAATTTGCATTCGGAAAAGGTAAATTCTTACAAAACTAATACTAATAGATCATGTTGAAGGCTCGTAACATGAAAAACAAAAAGACAAATCTATAATAGTATCATGAACTCAGCAGAACATAAAACATATTAGTACATTGATGAAGATTTGAAAACTAAACATGCTGATAGTTACACCATTAAACAATAAAGCAATGCACTTTAACCTGATTTTTTTTTATAATCATAAAGATGGTGGATGCTTCAAGTTAAAGATTCAATCCCTTTAAACTGTTATGAATAAGTTTTGAAATTGATGCAAGAGACCTACCTTACAACTGCATAGCCATACATCAGGAAGATATTATCTGCAGTTTCCCAGAACTCACATCAATTGATTCAATGGTTCCCTTATAAAATGTCTTTTAACATTTAAAAGTTGTATTTGATATAACATCCCACCCTTCTATGTGCAAAATTTGTTCAAACTATTCGTTGTAGATCAAAGAAGCCACTTTTTGCATATCATAATTATTTCTACTAATTGAAATAGTTCTGTAACTTTAAAGAAAGCCTGTTCCTTCTTAAAAAGCAAATCATTCATTATTCCTTTTATGCATATACAAAATCAGTTTCATCAGTGACAACAAGCCTAATGAATATATATTATCATTTAGCTCAAAGATGGATTTGAGTTATGTTAGGAGGAGCAAGAGGTCGTTGCTTAGATATCATAAGTGGATTATGTTGGAGAGAGAGAGGGAAGGAGAGAGAGACGGGGAGGGGGAGGGAGGGAGGGAGGGAGGGAGGGAGGGAGGGAGAGAGAGAGAGAGAGAGAGACTTTCAACTTAGTGTCCTTGACCTCCTAGAACCTTGAGTTGAATGGTCTTCCTAAGGTTGTACTCAAGGACCATTCCTAACCATACCGAAAAGACTTTAGTGATGCCAATGAAACCATTTAAGCAGTTTATGTGGCCTTTCTTTAACCTAGTCTGATATACTGCCACTTAGCTAGATCAAATCTCACCCAAATTGTAGAGCAAGGTCATCCACATAGCACAGCTTGGCAAAGAAATTTTTTGAAGATGTTGGCTATGGCTCACTAGGAGGCTGCACCAGCATTATTTAAACCAAAAGGCCTCATACTAGATTTGTATATTTCAATACATGACCTCAGGAAAACACATTTCATGGCCTCAGGATCGGAAGCTAGCCTCTTTCTAGTAGTAGCCTTGGGCAAATAGCCATGAAAGAAGATAAATACCTAAGTGCTCCCACATTCATTATTATCATCCCAATTTAATAACATTTAAAATCAAAAGAAACGTGGGGGAAAGGGGAATCGAAAATCAAAAACCTAAGCACATATTTTAACTTTTTTTCTCAAATTTATTAGCCCATTCTTCCAATTATTCTTCGGTTTCAAAACAAAAGCATTTAAAGCCTACATTGATTAAAGTAGACAATAATCGAAAGAAAGAGAAATGGAGATAAGTAGACAGCAGAAAGAAGTAAGTTACTCTCGAGAAGTAACACCGGAAACGGCGAGTCCTCCCCCACGGATGTCATTTTCAGCCTTAACCAACCACCAATCTTCCAAACAGACCTTGAATTTCCAAAAATTAACATCAAATCAATAAACATATGTTAGGTGATGATAAAATTGAGAAACACAAAAACGCTTACGGTTGGTTGAAAGTGGGAGTTCTGTAAGTTGTTCCTGTTGCTATCATCATCTGGAGTCGAAGCAGACGCCATGATTAATCTCTCCTGATTTTCTTAAGGTCTTTCAGAAATGGCAAACACCCCAAATTGCTGAGCTGTTTAGCCCTTGATTTTCCCGCGCTGTTAACCCTAAAATTCCTGCATTTAAATGCTTTCCAATGCAAAGCCCAAATTGATTAATTTAGAGTAGACATTCAAAAAAAAAAAAGAAAAATTAAAAAGGATGACACTATCTACAGCTCATGAAATTTCCGACCACATTAATTTTTTATTTTTATTAATTAAGAAATAAAATTGATCAAGAAAAACTAATTCAAGATATCAGATCATCCTCTTCCAAGATTAGTAGGTTTAACTAAAGGCAAAAACTTGCGTACCCCGGTGCACCGTACCCCAAAGGTATTATTAGTTTGGTATTATGTATATATTCATGAGGTATTATTGGTGTATTCATAAGGTATTAGTGGTATATTCTTGAAGGTATTAGTGGTATATTCTTGAAGGTATTAGTGGTATACTCATAAGGTATTAGTTGTATATTCATAAGGTATTACGTGTATTATTGAAATATATGTTTTAGTGAAAGTATTATTCAAGGTATTACTCATATTACTTAAAGGTATTACATGGTGCCCGGGGGCACACGCAAGACCTACTCTTAACTAAAAGGACACCACTATACAAAACTGAGGTCAGCTCTCATTGGTAAAACAATGTCTTATCCTAATTGACTCAAATCCCAACAATAATCCGAAACAATGATGAGCAATTGTTCAATTCAATTGTTCTTAATATAGGCAAGAATGTATTCAATTCTGCAAGGCGGCAAATGTTCTTAATATAGGCAAGAAGTCAGATATTACATTATGATATAGGCGGCGTGTTAAATTATGAGAAATATTGTTTAATACATTTGCAATGAAAATATGATTTTTAATCGCTAAAGTTAGCAATAGATTGCCAGGGATAGCAATGGGGTGGGAATCCCTGTCCCCGCAGGGATCCGCCCCGAATGGGGTGGGGATTCCCAAAATAATTCCCCGTGGTAATACCGATTTTCTCCCCAATTAGCGAAGCAGGGTGGGGACGGGGTTCATATTACCCACCTCGCAGGGATCCCGCCACATTTCCCACGGGGCCTCGCAAATGTTTTATATATATATATATATATATATATATATATATATTAAATAATATAATTAAATTATTAAAAAATATTATATTTTTATATACAAATAAAAATACAAAACCTCATTTCTCATCATCTTCTAAATGCATTGAAATATTGAAAAAATTGACAAAAATCCAATATGATTATTTATCTTTGTATTTTTTAGATAGTATGATGAAATAGTTTTATCTTTTATAACAATTGAGTCATATTTTATGATTTGTTGATATTTAAGTTATATGTAATTTGTGGATTATTTTTAGGAAAAAAAGTTCAAATAAGTCACTAATGTTTACCTTTAAGTTCAATTATCTCATTGAAGTATTTTTATGTACAAAATGACAAGTAATGTTTATTTTTAAGTACATATGACCCCCCCCACTTAATATTTGTTTATAATATAATTTACCAATAATGTTTTAAATTTAAAATAACTTAAATGTTTTAATTTATTTTCTTTTTGGACCTCATATTTTGACATATTTAAGAATAAAACAACTATTTCATGAAAACATAAATATAAATAGATTATTATATATATGTATGAATATATATTATTAGTAATAATTATTATTATTTACACTACTAAATTATTAAACAACTAAATTTATTTGATATTAAGAGATATTATTTTTTGTATTTAAATACAACTTAAATATCTATATATAAATCAAAACTAAATTATTAAACAACTAAATATATTAGATAATAACTTCACTATGATATTATGGATATGATTTTTTAATTTAAATACAACTTAAATCTTTATATTTAAATAAAAATTAAACTATTAAACAACTAAATTCATTAGATAACTATTTCAGAGATATTATTTTTAAATTTAAATATAACTTAAATCTCTATATTTAAATACAACATAAATATTAATTATTAATTTATTATTATTATTATAAAAGTAGGGTTTGGATCTCTCGAGTGTCGACAAGTGACACTCTAAAACAGTGCCATATCAGCTTTTTCAAGATTTCCAAGTGCCACCTGTCAAATCCTATTCTCCTCCCTCCATAGAACTCAAGTGTTTCTTTCAGAAAGAATTTGAAACGGAAAGAAACGGAAGCTTAAATTATTTTCTCCACTCTCACCTGCGGTTTTCCCTTCTCTCTCCTACCACTCTTGCATTAACTATTTGTTCATCTCTTCAAACAATTAGAACAGAAAGCATTCCGACATGTACTCTCTTCGATTTGGGAGCAAGCAAAGCATTTTGGCAAGAATCAATGGAGGAGAAACACGAGACTACGAGTAAGAAAGTCAGGGTTTTCGAATGGGCAATAGCTTCGTTATACTTACTTATTTTACTAATTATCTCAACCTTTCATACCACCTTGAGGTCTCCACTCCTTTATATATAGGTAATCCCTTACTAATTTCCACCCCATTAATCCCTTTTCTATCGACAATTCATGTCTTTCCTCCTTCGTTTCTTGCCACTCAGCCACCATCACCAATTTGTTAACCCTCGATTATGATAGTATCAACAATGAGGAGCTGAAATGGGCCGAGTCGAAATTCGGGTCGAAAGTCCGGGTCAAGGTGCCTCTGACAGTTTACCATGTGTCCACATTGTCGGAGATTAATTTGACGGGAAGATCGGGGTGTTAAAGGATTATGTCGGTTTATAAGGATAAGAAAATCTCTACTAACTTGCCATATAAAATGGAGTTTGCGGCTGAGCATGAAGGTAAGTCGGCTAAGTTCGTTGCACATTTAAGGGAAGATGAATTTGAGTTTATTGATTGATCATATCAGAGTATTTTGAACAAGTTAGTTGTATAATTTTGTCTACAATTATTTACTTATGACCACATTTTAGATAATGCATTGTTTGTATTTTCTTTTGGCCATACATGAATTTAATTTTCAAGAACTTGTCACTGATTTTCCTTAGTTTATGTTTATCGTTATGTTGATGAGAGATGCAGTCTCTCTGAATCTGAAGTTTGCTATTGGGATTGAACTTAATGAAATTTATTTTTATGGCCTAGGTATATTACAAACATGGGCTACACTGTTTAAGTTTAATCTCTAGGTGTTAGTACAAATGCTGGTCAAAGATTTGTGTAAATAAATGGAGATTATGTCTCTGCAACTATGGAATATTGTCTGTACAATGGTATCCTTTTGTGGTGGAATATTTTGTATAATTTTGATTTCAATGCTTAAATTGGTGGTTCTGAGTGGTAGTTTTAAGGCTAAAATATATGTATGTGGGTGGAAAGAGCTGAAAACTGTCTGTTTTTCCTACAAAAATAGCATAAAATTTGTTCTAAGAACTCAAGATGCCACATGTAATCTCTACATCGTACTTCTCATGCTCCTCCTCTCTCTTCATCTGCACTCTCACTTACTCTGCCTCTTCATCTTCAATCACCAACAATGAACATTTGCAGTCCCACTTCTTCGCCTCTTCTTTTTCAATCATTAATCATTGGTCGGATTTTGTTTCAACTATGTTGCCACATGAGTGGGAGTTTCTATAAAGGGGGTGTCTTTAATATTGAATGAGAATTTTCGATGATGAGTTTTTCATCCTTTTTGCTTTACTTATTTGTGTCTCTCTAGATAATTTAGAAAGATAATATGGTTTTATTTACTTCGAACGTTATATATTTAAATATATGGTGCTTAACCCTATTATTAGATTACACGAAAAGTGTGTCAATAAAATGAATCTCTTACGAAAGCAGTTTGTTGGCAGATATATTAATCTTGCTTTAAAAATAATAATTCAGAGTTGTTTCAATTTGAATTGTCGTTTTATTTTATATCTGCCACTATATTCAATCTATAAGCATGTACCCTCTTTTATAGAAATACAATTTACTCCTATGAATTTTCCATTTTATTTTGTAGAATATTTTTTAAAGCTCTAATTTAATGTTACATGGTGATTATAAGATTCTTATGTTGGTGAGGTTTGGATATGAGATCATGAAGTGTTTTGTTATGGAGTTTATAGTCGTTGTCCTTTGTGGGGCTACTATGATATTACAATTAAATACATTTATTCACCATAGCGATTGTTTGAGGTTGTCCTTGAATTCTCCCATGGTTAAAGTAGACTATAATGGTATTCTATGATTAATTCTCTAGCAGAAAAAAATTAAAAAATGAGGATAGAACAGTATTATCTTTCTAATAAAGCATTTGAATCCATCATAAGAAATTCAAGAATCTAATTTGAACATCACTATTAGATTGTCTGACTGTAAAAGCCCATCTTCTATTGTTCAATCTAAATTGTCAGGATTACAATGTTTCTTCTGAGAAAAAAAATGAAGAGTTGTCATACTAACATAGATTGTAAATTAACATTTGTCAATTACTGATTACAAACAGAAATGGATAGTCACACGCTTTCAACTCTAATTTTGCTTGTGAAATGAGTTATCAATTTAGAAGCTTCACATAGAACCAATAAAACAATTATAACATGAAATATTATTATGTGAGGCAAAATGAACAACAACAAACAATAAAACAATACATTATCTTCAAATATTTAATAAAAAATACTTAACAAAAATTTGTTAATATTAATAAGAAATTCTTAAAAGAATTTGTAATAATCCCGTGCAATGCACGGGTAATTCACTAGTTATTATTAATAACAACATGTATTCACACACACACAATAAGCTATTATATTTACATTTTCATGAAGTTAACCTTTTACATATCTTAGAATAAAAAAATTATTTCATGAAAACGTAAATATAATAGCTTATTATATGTGTGTGTTATAAAAAAATAATTATTCAAATATGTAGAGATTTAAATTAAAAATAATATTCCTAATATCATAGTGAAATTGTTATCTAATAAATTTAGTTGTTTAATAGTTTAGTCTTTATTTAAATATAGAGATTTAAGTTGTATTTAAATCAAAAATAATATCTCTTATTATCAAATAAATTTAGTTGTTTAATTGTTTAGTCTTCAAAAGTGAAAAGGTATAAATGATAATTATTATTAATAATAATATGTATTCATACGTATGTATAATCTATTATATAAATTTCATTAAATAGTTATTTGATTCTAAGATATGTTAAAATATGAGGTCAAAAAAGAAAATAAACTAAAGTGTTTACGTTATTTTAAATTTAAAACATTATTGGTATATTATTATAAATAAATGTTAAGTGGGGGATCATATGTTCTTAAAAGTAAACATTAGTGGTATTTTTGTATCTAAAAATACTTTAGTGGGATACTTATTTGAACCTTTACTCTTATTTTTATGTATTAATTAGACTAAAAATAAAAAATTTCAAGAAATTAAAAAAATTACAAAAAATTTAAAAAATTAATATTGTGGGGCGAGGAATCCCCGCGGTGCGGGGATGGGAAAAAATTTCCCCGTGAAGTTGGTGGGGACGGGGATGGGGATTCTAGCGGCCGAGCCCCGCCCCGCCCTGTTGCCAACCCTATAGATTACCATATTTCATCGCCAAGATTTGCTGCTAAACTACATATTTCGTGGCACAATTAATTTGGCAACAATTCACAGAATATATAGCAAACAGAGCGAGGAAATTTGGAAATAAAATATATTGTTATTTTGGCTGCACAAGACGGAATTCGTAGTTGAAAATAATTGCCACAAATATATAAATTTCGTCGCAAAAATACCAATGATAATTTAAAACTTTGGGCTAAAATCAATTATTATTAGGCAAAATATTTTATGCAACTGGTGCATGGATCTAGGATCCATGCACCCGGGTCGACTCGCCCCACGCGCCTCTGACGCGCGTTTTTACGCGCTCCAACGCGCTCTCACGCGCCCCCACACGCTTGGTGGGTGCGCTCAAACCTACCAAGATTCGCTCAGGCAGTCATACCCTCATGTTATGTTAGGGTTACCCTCATGTTATGTTAAGGTTACTCTCATGTTATGTTAGGGTTACCCGTGTTACCCTGGTGGGCGCTCAAACCCACCAAGATTCGCTCAGGCAGTCATACCCTCATGTTATCTTAGGGTTACCCTCATGGTATGTTAGGATTACCCTCATGTTATGTTAGTGTTACCCGTGTTACCCTCACGAGGGTAACACTAACATAACATGAGGGTAATACTAACATAACATGAAGGTAACTCTAACATAACATGAGGGTATGATTAACATTTTAGTTAAGTGGTTTTAAACTAAGGGTATGAAATTTGGATATGGGGTCACATTAACATAACGCTAAGGTAACCCTAACATAACACGAAAGTAACCCTAACATAACGTGAGGGTAACGACCAAAACATGCGAAATAAGTAAAGAGGCATGGGCTGGGCGGGCCAGCCCAGCCCGCGCGCGGCCCAGTTGCACGGATCACAGATCCGTGCAACTGGTGCACAGGAGAGTTACTCTTATTATTATCATCTAAAATTGCTAAAGTTATCGTTATTTTATTATTTAGAAAAATAGTACTTTATATTAAAAGAAATATAATTATTAGCCGCGAAATATTATATATCGTAGCAAAGTTTAGCTATGAATTTCATCTATTTTGATGTCAAGTGTGATCATTATCTTTTTTTTTTAATTTGAAAAATAATATTTTATAAATAATTATATCTACAGAAACTAAATTGGCTTGAATTCATAGCAAGTTTTAGCGCTGAATTTTGTCTATCCGTAGCTAAGAATGATCGTTATGTTTTATTTTTGAAAAATATTATTAAATAAATAGTTGGATTAAAAAATATTTGACTTAGCTACGAATCATTATATTTCATAGCAAAGTTAAGCGATAAATTTTGCCTCTTTCGTTGCAAAAAGTGGTCACTAATGTTTTAGCGATAAAATATGTTATTTCATTGCAAAAGTTAGTGATGAAAGTTTATTTTTGGCCGCAAATGATAACTTTGGCCACAAAAGCTCTAATTCATCACAAAGGTTCTTATTTTCTTGGAGTGATTAGGTACCACTTACTATGAAATTTATCTCTAGGAGTTTTGCTTGCAAAATGTCCTTAGACCAAGGGGATTGATTGAGCACATTGATATCATTATTTGAATGCTAATATCCAAAATTCTGCAGATGCAACTACTTTAAGCATTATTGAAAAATTATCATCTCTTTGGAATGAGTTCAAGAACTACCTCAAGTACAAACAAAAGGAAATGAGGCTTGAAGATCTAATCGTGAAACTGAGGACTGAGGAAGACAATAGAAAATTTGAAGTCAAGACAGCTAACATCTATAGAGGCAAACACAAACTTGGTTGAAGCAAATACTAGCAAAAAAAAAAAAAAGTTGATGGACATGAAGCAGCAAAAGGAGCCAATAGAAAAAAGCTTGAAGAATCGAGGACAATTGCTACAACTGCGATAAATCCTATCACATGACAAAGTATTGTCGATAACTCAAAAAATATAATCGAAGTAAGGCTAACCTAATTGAGGATTTATAAATATGGACAATAAATATTATAAAATCATCATTAAATTTGAAAGTACTAGTTTACTATTAAAATGGGTAAATCACAAAACTCAAGCTAAACTATGATCACTTTGCATTTAGTTAGCCGAACTTTGAAAGTTTACTATATAACTGCTAACCTTTGCAAATTTACCACATGAGCGCCAGAGTGCTATTGTCAGCAAAATGTGCTCAGAATATACGCCGGTGGTGAAGGAATATTCGGAGCATATACCGCCGGTTATGACATTTTGATGGTCATGTGTTAAATTCGCAAAGGTTGGCGGCAATACAGTAAACTTTCAAAATTCGACTACCTAAGTGCACAAGTGTTCATAGTTTGGTTTAGAAATTGATTTAAATAAAAATAAATATTCAAAAAAACGTGGAAATTGGGATATAAATTTTAATTTCTTAATAATTAAAATTCTCAATTTTTATGTTTTTTTTTTTGAAATTTATTAACAATATATATATATATATATGTGAAGTATAAAATTAAAAGAAAAGGAAAAATAAAAATAAAAATAAGGTACAAAAAGAAAAATTAAATCAAAGGAAAACTATTAATAGTATAAATTATATTAAATTAAAGTTGAAAATATTAAAACTAAAAAATAAAGATTACTATTAAAATATATTGAGAAAGGGTTGAAGAGGACATAAATGTAATTCAAAACATTAAAGATTGTGGAAGAAACATAATAAAAATTTCAATTTTCGCACTATATATCTGCACTTGCTAAACATATATAGTTAAACTTTGACAATTTAGGGAAAACAAACAATATTTATTAAATTGCATGCATGTGTGAGTGGTGTATTTGTTTAAGCACATGGAACCACACATAATTTTTACATCATAATTTGGTGTGACACATTGGACCTACAATCTATCTATTGCTCATTTGAATATGACTCAAAATGAAAATATTATCATTTACTGAACAAATTAAAATAAAAATAAGATGTCTCTAAAACGTGAGTAAACCCTTTTGTTTTTGTTTGATAATTTTAACTAGTTCTTGATTGAATTTTAAAGAAACTACTTTAATTAATTGAATTCTTGTATCTTAAAAAGGGAAATATTCAATTTTAGTCCATTTAAAAAGTCATTGTCCGATTTTCGTCCACCATGAAAGCGGTTTTCAATTTTAGTCCAATTAAGCCAAAACTCGTCACTATTTGGTCCATTTTTGGCTTAGTTGGACTAAAATTGAAAATTGAAAATGAAAATCGCTTCAATGGTGGACGAAATAGTGACATAAATGGACCAAATAGTGATGATTTTTGGCTTAATTTGACTAAAATTGAAAACCACTTGGATAGATGGTGGACGAAAATTGGACAATGACTTTTTAAATGGACTAAAATTAAAATTCACTCTATCTTAAAAAAGTAGTATTTAATGTACATTGAAAGTCCTACGTGGATCTGCAAAAAGAAAAAACAAAAATATCCCAATCAAAGTACACGGTGTTGTCAGTGGTGTCGACAACACCAGCGTAACACACAGCGGAAAAATGGATCGAAATTAAAGTTGCAGAACACAAACGATTTATCCATGAGTATACAAATACTCGTGAAATGCCTTCAGGGCGAAAACTCCTTTATTGATTTATGTATGTATACAAAGGAGAAAGAAAGAACTCTAAAAGAGACTCTTTCGAACAAACGACTCAATACGTCCTATGAGATGAATATTAAACCTAGGGACGTATACAAATACTCTCAATTGAACACTCCGAAGAACACCTATACTAAAAGTCACGAGTATGCAAACTCTATGACACACAAGAAAACGATGTTGTCTATCGGTGTGAACAACACAACCTATGACACCAGTGTATTGTTGTATATGCGACTGCTTAAGCTCTTGATTCTGTGCATCCTTGATCTTCAGCAGCTTCACCTATTTATAGAGCTCGAAGTACACTGTGTAGACTCCACTTCCCATGATCTTGGAGTGCTCCATGATCTCCATAACTCACGTGCATCATGGACAAGGTGGAGTGGACTTGTTCTTGACTTCTTCATCCTCACTTCTTGATCTCTAGCTTGACTCGTTCCTCTTTGGATCTTGTTCTCTCAATCCCACGTTCTAAAGAACACGTTCTCACTCTCACATATTGACTCTTTAAATCCTACTTATAGATCTCTTGGATACTCCTTGAAACCTATCAAAAGAACACATAACAACTTCCTAAAACTTAGGAAGGTTTGTTAGATAATCTTTGAGATTCAAACTTTAAAACACTTGAGATTTAATGAATCAAATCTATAAGAGAGAATATCAAATCTTTTTCAAATAAGTATATCTAATAAAATCTAATGAAATCTAATTTTGAATTTAGGATAAACTTGAAAAAGGAAAATTAATTAATGTTGGAAAATCCAACACTAACATACATAATAGTAAAACATGCAACTATAATATCTCACCTGAAACGCACATGTATTAGCATATAATATATACATATACATATATATATATATATATATATATATATTAGAACCTACTATTATTAGGGAAGCATTCTTTAATATTATATCTTATATATGCTTAAAATTACATAATAAATTTTTGAAATATATTCTTAAAACTTCATTTCTATAAAATAAATTCACACCATTTTAAATAGTTTTATTATGTTATATAATATTGTTTCATGTCTGTAATTTCTAAACATAAAAAGGGTGCATACAAATTAAATGATTTGATTTAAGTAGAAGCATATATAAAATCTCTACAGATTCCTACAATTTTTTTCTTCAAAATGATATGGATCTTGAAATTGAATCTTTGGTTGAATCTTCAACAATAATTTTGGAAACCTCCGTGAACGTTGTGGAGAACGCCTTGAATTTTGACTTGAAAACCACCGACGAGAGGGTCGGGGGGTTTAGCACCTTATTATCTAATCGAGCGCGTTATTGGTGACTTTATATGAAGAACACGAAGAAGTACTCCTTAAACCTTGGAGTGAGAAATTCATAAGTTTTGAAATCTTGATTTATTTTCCTTGAGTTTGGAAATCTTGAATTCTCAAAGTGTCTTGTCTTTTGAATTTATGAAAAGAGACCCTATTTATAAGTGTATGATATTAACTTTTTCCATATATACTTGATGAAGGATGTGATTTGATTAGTTATTCATGATTCGGAAATATATATTCCTTAATAAAACAATATGATTTTATTACCAAAGCATTTGGTATATCATTTCCATATTTGTAAGATTTAATCTTGATTGTCAAACAATTTGATTTGAACGCGTGTCACCATTTGACTAGCCAGAATATATATTAAATTATCGATTATTTATCTATTTACTTTAGAGATTAATTTAATTCAAATTTTCAAAATACAAATAAAAAATTTGATTTTTAATATATTATTTTACAAATGACATTATTTGATTGACCAGCAAAATTTGGCTATTTATAAATGCTCCCTCGAGACTTACTCACGATGATATGTCTTGGAATGGACGAGTCTTGAAATTTTTTTTTTTTGGAACTTCTTGAAATTTATGAATAGTTTATATTCATAACATGTGGCTCCTTCATCATGCGGCTCCTTCATCGTGAGCTTGAAATTTTAATATTAACAAATAATTTATATTCTTATCAAATACTACCCCCGTCCCGGCTATCTTTGTCTACTTTCCGTTTTTGGACGTCCCAACTAACTTTGCCAACCCAAAAATGACAAAGAAAAATTTACTCCCTTACCCTTCCATTTCTTTCATTTTACAACTTTTGCACTCAAAAAACACACATTAATTACAAAATTACCACTCAAAAACATTAAAATAACACATCACATCAAAGTCAACAGTTTTTTCTTAAACTCCGTGCGGTCAAACCGTGGCAAAGATAAGCGGGACGAAGGGAGTAGTTTTTTCAATTTGACAATTTAAATTTGATATATCGTTTATGTTCATATCATGGAGTTCTTCAATTTGAATTTAAATTTGATAAATAATTTAAACTCATACGAAAGAGTTCTTCAATTTGAAATTGAAATTGATAGATAGTTTATACTCAAGTTAGAAGTTCTTCAATTTGAATTTGAATTTGATAGATAGTAGTTTATACTCATATCAAGGAGTTCTTTAATTATAAGCTTGTGTATCATGGAGCTTCACTTGACTTCATTGCATACAGTTTGTGCTCTTGTCAAAGAGTTTTTTTTTTTTTTTTTCTTTTTGTAACTTAAGATTTTTTTCTAACAAATTTCAACATTCTTTTTTTCATGGAAACTTGAAGGTTGTTGCAGTTATTAACATAAAGTGATAGGATGACTCCCCCCATTATCATTTTTTCCTTATTTTCCTCAATGTTCTTCTTCTTTTTCTGATTCACAGTCATGAGGCTCTTGAATTGGTGGTCTTTAATTTTATTTGTAGTTATGCTGAGCTCCAAGTCATATGCTTTGATAGCTAATTCTTTGAAGGTTTTTGGTTGAATTACTTGAAGGATGTAGCGATTGCTCCTATTTATTCATTGTGTACACATTTCGATTGTTGAAGCATCTATGAGTTGATCTTTGCAATTTAATCTTCTTTCCATTGACATGTGTAAGTTCCAACATGCTATGCATTGAGTGCTATAGAAACAATTGAGGAATTTATGTTCCAAATGCTCTTATCTATCAATTGGGTTTGCCTCCAAATCAATCTACCAATCAAAAACATTACATTTTAAGGAACAAACAAATTGTTTCACCATATGATCTTCATACGTTCTAACATTATTGCGAGTTTCAACAACATGAGCTACATGTTTCTTAGGATTGCCCTTCCATCAAATTGTTGGAATTTTTTAGGTTGGTAGCATGTCGGAATCCTTAGTTGTCAATTCTTACAGTGTATGGCTTCATGTAAGTCATTAATAACTTAGATCCTCCATCCAACTTATCTTGGATAGTCCCATAACAAATTCCTTTAATTGGTGATTGGAATAAGTTCATCAGTCGAAACTTGTACTTCAGTGATTGGCATGTTTTCTTATGCAATGGTTTGTCGATTCGTGGAAGTTTCAACTTCATGATGACCCTCACTTGATCACTCATTATATGACTTGTTCCAGCATTATCTTCTTTACTAAGTAGCGTGTTGATTAGCACATCTTGCTCTTGAACATGCTTGCTAAACCCCTCAATCGTCTTAGTAAGGTTCGTAATTTGTTATTTTAAAGTTGTAGCGTTTGTCGTCATAACAGGTGATGCCGATGAGTAGCTCGCCTCTAAGCGTGGAGTAACTTGTGTTGCATCAAGTGACGTTGTATTGACAACTCATTTTCCATGATCTTCATTAAGTGACATCGGCTCCCTTTTGGACATGTTTCGAGTGGTAACACCAACACTTTTGATTGAGGCTTCTAAAGAAATTGCAATGGTCTGCTTGTTATTCTTATCTATCGCCATCAAACACTTGGTTAAAGAGAAGAGATTAGAGGTAGAGAGGTCCTACCGGGCGTCGCAAAAGTTTGTAGCAACAATTTCGAGTTTGCAATATCTAAATACAAATTAAAAGGGTGGTATTAATTAAATAATTTAATATAAATAGAAGCAGATACAAAATATCTATGGATTCCTATGATTCTTTTATTCTAATTGATATGAATTTTGAAGTTAAATCTTTGGTTGGATCTCAACTATAATTTTGGAAACCTCCATGAAGTGCGCCTTGAATTTTGACTTGAAAAACACTCACAAGAGAGGTTCAACACCTGACTTTCTACAAAGAACATGAAGAACTCCTTGAACCTTGGAGAATGAAATTCATGAGTCTTGAAATCTTGAACCTTGAATTGTCTTGTCTTTTTGAATTTATGAAAAGAGACTCATATTTATTGGTGTAGGATATGAACTCTTTCCATATGTATTTGATGAATGATTCAATTTGATTAGTCATTCATGATTTGAAAATATATTTTCCTTAATAAAAATATATGATTTTAGTACCGAAGCATTGGTACATCACTTCCAGATTTGCAAGATTTAATCTTGATTGCAAGCAATTTGATGTGAACGCGTGTTACCATTTGATTATCCAAGAATATATATTAAACTATCAATTATTTATCTATTAACTTTAGTAATTAATTTAATTTAAATTCCCAAAATACAAATAGAAATTTGTTTTTTTAATATATTACTACCTCCGTCCCACCTTATTTTGCCTACTTTGACCGGCACAGAGCCTAAGAAAAAACTGTTTGACTTTGATGTGATGTGTTATTTTAATATTTTTGAGTGGCAATTTTGTAATTAATGTGTGCTTTTTGAGTGCAAAAGTTGTAAAATGAAAGAAATTGAGGGGTAAGGAAGTAAATTTTTCTTTGCCATTTTTGGGTTGGCAAAATAAGATGGGACAAACAAAAATGGAAAGTAGGCAAAATAGAGCGGGACGGATGGAGTATTTTTCAAGTGGCATTATTTGATTGGCCAACAAAATTTGACTATCTACAAACAGATTTTTTATATGATCACAAATACAATTTATATTAAGGTTAATTGCCAAAAAAATCACAACCTTCTACCCAACTTGTTATTATAACTAAACTTTTCACTATTGGTCAAAATAACATAACATTAAATATTTAATATGTTTTGCGACTAAAATTATGAAAAAATATTTATTATCTATCAATATATACCAACTTTTCACCCATGTATTATAGTATTTTTCTCTTCCCCCTTCCCTCCACAACCTCCAAACTTATTAATAAAAAATACTCCCTCCGTCCCGCTCTATTTTGCCTACTTTCCATTTTTATTTGTCTCATCTTATTTTGCCAACCAAAAAATGGCAAAAAAAAAATTACTCCTTTACCCCTCAATTTCTTTCATTTTACAAAATTTACACTCAAATTATACCTTTAAATTACAAAATTGTCACTCAAAAACATTAAAATAACACATCCAATCAAAGTCAACAACTTTTTTTAGGCTCCGTGCCGGGTCAACCTAGACAAAATAGCAAGGGACGGAGGGAGTGCAATTTTTCGAAAAATGTTTTTGGTCGGAAAACATACTATCCTCACTTATTAATAAAAAATACAAATTTTCAAAAACTGATTTTCTTCGGAAAACATACTAAATATATAAGGTTGTGTTATTTTGAAAGGTTTGGTTAAAATGACAATCTGGATAAAGATTGTGATTTTTCTGACAATTAAACTTTTATATTATATACATATAAAATATATCATTTGCAGATGTTATATAATAATATTTCCAAAACTCATATGCGACTGTCGCATGTGCGACGGTCTCACGCACGGTCGTGTCCTGGGACACAGTCGACTGTGCGCGACTATGTTCAGAGACGGTGCATAAATATGTCATTTTCAACTAACAGTATGCGATTTTTTACTATAAGTACGTGAATTTTTTTGTAGTACATGACCATATCTTGAGACACGACCGTGCGTTACGTGAAAATATAGTGGCTGTCTATGGTGCACAGTCGTATCTAGAAAAGTTCAATATAAATATGTGATTTTTATCTATAAGTATGTGTTTTTGTGCACGGTAAACCGTATACCAGGACACGACCATGCACGAGTGCCGCTGCATATGAGACATCTCACAAGAGACCAACTCTAATAATATATATCACTAGTACTATTCTTTTTCATATATTTATAATTTAAATTAAATTATTCCGATTAAAGAGATATAAAAAAAATCGGCCTGATAATTTATCATCCACAAAAATAAATCGGCCTGATAATTTATCATCCACAAAAATAAATCGGCTTCCATTGTTACATTTTCACAGTAGAGCAGAGAATAGATGCATTGCCCATCATTCTATATCTGAAAGCAGTTGATTCAAATTCTATTTTGCCAGAAAATAGAGATCTCAACCAAAAAGAGAAGAAAATGACATCCATTAACTTGGAAGATTATCCAATTCTGAATGACATCTGCTATTTCTCAATCTAAGTAAGACAACTGAAAATGAGCATCTGAGAATGATCAAATATCCATTCTTTGCTCTTTTCATTCACGCATAATATATATCTGTACAACAGCAACAAAGAATTCCCCCCATCACCAATCTCAGTCGGACAAGTAACTCGAATCAGAACTCGAATACCCACTGAAACTAAATTGGCTTTCCTCATCATCCCACTTCAGAATCTCAATTGCATACTTGAGTGTTACACCTATACTATTAGGCTCTAAATTATTGACTAGTGATACATACAACTTACGACCGGTGAGGGCGGAGTACAGCCTTTTGAACTTACAAGCAATATAGTGAAAACCTAACTGCCCAAGGGGCTTAGGATATACAAAATCGTATTTGGGATGATTATGAGGATAGAAATCATCAAACCAATCACATTCACTCAAAGGAACTTGTCTTATCTTTTCCTCAAACAAGTCATATTTATTTAATATGAGAAGGAATTCTACTTGATCGAAGCTAGGATGCGTAACTATGTTCTCGAAAAACCTTTTGCTCAACAGCATCTTGTTGACTGTGTTTCCATCATCATCAACAGATAACTGATCATAGTCAGTTAGAGAGACGCAAAACAGAACAATTTGAACATCTTCAAACATTTGAAGCCACATGCTGCTTTCTTCAATGTCTTTCACCTGTAATCTGATAAGCTGGAATCTGCCACTATTCAGACAAAATAATGTTAAGAAGACCAGAGAGAGCAAAGCACTATGTTAAATGTATATCCTTAAGTGTAACCATATGAAGTAAACAAGATAGCAGTAAGCACAAAGACTCAGGGATTCATTACCTTAATCCTGTTACAAATCAAGAAAAGCTACAACGAAATAATGATATTTACAACATGAAACATGACATTTTGTTGGAGAGAGATTCCTCGCAAACTTCCAGAGCAGAAAAATGTTGCAATGTTATGTATATTACCTGAGCAGGGTATTATGCAGATCCTCACTGTTATCATTGTCATTACTATATGCTAAAACTGAGAATGAGAAGTCCAAGCAAGAAAGCCTAATGGATGAAGTAACATGTTCGATATTCACATTGGATGGTTTGTTATCCGGATTCAATATCCCAACAGCCTGCAGAGAAGCAAAGCAAATAATATCAGATCAAGTTGACAGGAAAAAACGAAATGCAATGATGATCTTGGAGTTTGGACCAATTTTCAATACGATATCATTTCTCTTTTGCCATTTTGCTACCAATATCCATTTAGTCCTAACTTTGTTGTTTCTTATTCAACTTTCAATTATTCTAAAGGAAAAATCAATCTAGAGGACCATGCCCAGAGAATCAAACTAGATGTAGATTTCAACAACATAATCATGCAACGATTGCTACAAATTTTGAACATATGGGATTCAACAAGCAACTACCTGCTTGAAGATGGCACTCGTCCCAGCCCCACTACATCCAATCAAAAGAAGCTTCTGAAGGCTATTTTGCTGAGGCACAGCTTGTTCTGAACCACTAGTATGATTAGAGGATTTAGAAGGAAATGGAAGGGATAGCAAAGAACACAGAAGCTTCATTTTAACCTGAAAAATAACATGCAACGTTGTATCACTAAGAAGATAGATGTCTGAATGACATGAATTCGTGATAGCAATAAGAATCCACCTTGTTCCAAATACACCCTAATATGAGTTTTTGTCCCTCCAATAGGCAACGACCAAATTCATCCATCCAAAAATGTGTATCGCGCCGACATCTGACACCTGCGGACTACAAACGAAAATAACGAGGTAAACAACACTACACAAGACAATTTCACAAACTGATGCCACCATGTCCAAACAAAATCCTACCTGCAGCATAAACTGCTCCACTTTTGTGATCTCGCGGCCATTAATGAAAATCCCCGTGTTACCATTGCTAGCACGAGCATCGATCCGACCTCCTACATTCAGATGGGGACTGATAACTTGTGAAGGCTTCTGCCCTTGCTGTTAACCCAAGCCAGCGGATATATAAATAAATACTTTAATCATTCTAAAAGCACAAACAGATACTGTAATCATTCTAAAAGCACTTCATTCCAAACGCATCCTTCAATTGCACAAATCCATAGATCAAATATAAGAAAAATATGAGATTGTGACAATTCTGAAGAGTAATAGGTGTGTTTACCTTCCCCCAAAAACCTGAGGCTTTGTCATACCAATAATACCCGGATTTGAGCCTTTTTGGTGGATTAGGGCAGGCGAGCAGCAGATTGAGCTTGTCTTGAGAAAGGAGCTCCTGATTTACAGAGATATCTGGCAGATTATGGAGTTGCAGATTGAAGGGGGGAGGTGGGAGAGGAGAAGGGCAAGTGAAATTGGAAGAAGAGGAAGGAGAGCTTGTGATGCTGGGTTCAGTGGAATGAGCGTGGCAGAGCTGCCATATCTGCTCTCTCTTCAGCGTCGCACCAACCAGCCTTTCCCAATTGTCGTATATACTTGACATCTTTCATCCCCAAAATCTTAACACTGCAACTCCAATTTATACCATTATGTTCAGTTGACTTCAGTTGACTTCAGTTGACTCGCACTCTTCTTGCCCTCTCTCTCTCTCTTTTCACATTACTCCTACACGACACATTCTTTTTGCAAAAGTCACCACAAGGAAACAGATATTGAGTGATGTAAGTTTCCTTGAAATTTAGCGTTTAGTGATTTTTTTTTAAAGTGTCGTTAATTTATACTACCTCCGTCCCAAAATAAATGACGTTTTAGCAACTAAAATTTGTCCCAAAATAATTATCGTTTTCGTATTCCAAAGCATATTTACATGCAATATACCAAATATGCCCCTATTTACTCACCTCAAATTAAATGTGTTAAAGAGATAAAAGCACCTCATTAATTAAACTTAAATAGGGGTAGATTGGACTTTTTATCACATTTCTTAATATATGTGCAAAAGGCTAAAACGTCATTTATTTTGGGACGGAGGTAGTAAAATACTGCGACGTTTTACAATACTTCCACACCGACACATTATTTTTGCAATTAAAACATAAAATAATTTTATTCCACGGTTACATGAATTTAAATCCATATAATTTTTTTGACTCGATTCAAATTCATGTGCATTATCATCATCATTGTTATTCACTTTAAATGTGTAATTTTTATGTCGTAACATTATGATATTTATGTACAAATATCATTACTTTTATATACCTAAAAATATTAAGTTTCAACACATTTTTGGATTAATATATTTTATATTGTATTAGTGTCACATTTATGTATATACTAGTATTATACTTGTGCGTCGCACGATTTTTCATAAAGCATTTAATAATATTATTATTTGAAAAATATAATATGTTGTATATGGTTAAAATGGAATAATATTTTATGTTAATAATTGTAACTTACATATTTTAAATTTATATGCACATTATTCTAAATAATTGTACCTGATAAACAACATATTGAAAATTCTCTTTGAAATATGAGATAGAACTTAGAAGTGACTATTTTAACTAATTAACAATACCAATTTTAAAAGATTTCCTCATAAATAAAAGCACTCAGCAAATTTTCTTTGTCTTAAATCAAAATCATTAATTCATTAAATTTTTATAATTTATTTAAAATTATCAAAATTAACTTATATTAATATGTATGCATATAATTAGAATATATATATATATATATATATATGTACGTCATATATTAGACATGTGCATCCGGTTCGGCGGTTCCGGTTCCGGTTTCAAAAATGTCCGAACCGGAACCGAACCGGGGGAGGGAAAACCGGTTCAGGTTCCGGAACCGCCGGTTTAACCGGAACCGCCGGTTTGGCCGGTTTTTTTTTTTTTATCACCAATTTTGGTAGGAACGGCACTGATCAACCAAGTCAACAATCACCTCATCCTTCAACCCCTACAACCATGTCACGCTTAGCCTACGGCAGTTTAATATAAAAAATAAAAATAAAGCTTGATTGCATTTCCAATTCAAGCAGAGATTTCATAATTTATCCAAGCAATAACATCACAAAATGCCATTGTCCTACAAACATTTGAGCAGAAATAGAACTTAAAAAATTAAAATAAATAAATCACATTGATAGTGTTCAACGAAACTGTTAACTGTTAAACTGTTACAACCGTCAATTGTCAGAAGGGTATACATAAACATCATAACTATAGTATTGGATGAACTATTTATTTGCATATACACATTGTTAGCATTAAAGTGTAACAGATCAAAATCAAAGCATAAGAACAAAAAAAAAATACAAAAAAAATACAAAACCGGCGGTTTAACCGGCGGTTCGAAACCGCCGGTTTTTCGGTTTTTTTTTTCGCAAACCGGAACCTAACCGTTTGCATCCGGTTTCCGGTTACAGTTCGGAACCGGAACCGGTCAACGGTTCGGAAAACCGTTGACCGCCGGTTCGAACCGTCCTGGTTCGCCGGTTTCCGAACCGTTTGGGCGTGTCTATCATATATATATATAATACATAGCGGGGCATAGACGGTGGAGGTAAAAACGGGGCATAAAACAAACCTACAGTTTCAATGGAAACTAGCGCCTGCTCATATCCGCACTAATAGTTGGTTTGCTTTGACTGGCCTCCTAATCCTTTTTCAAACCTACGGTCTCCCCGTGCCCACTCATTCTGAGGTAAACTGGTTGCTCGGTTTAAAGGCAACTCTTGGGTCCAATAGACATTTTTACTATCTGTCAATCAGGAAGGGCATGCCTCACTTGATTGCTGGCATTTCCTCTTCGATAAAGGAATGATGAACCAAGTGGTTCTGGGTTGGTAACAACTGGGGTAGCCCTATGCCTGATTCGAACTGACTCCAGCCTTGTTTTTCGACCTTCGGCCTTCCTGATGTCATTAGAATACAATTTGATTCCTTTTTTAACTCTTCTGATGTGTTAATATTTTCCTTTTTGCAGCCTACATTCCTGATCACCTTTTTGTTCGAGAAAAGTTTATCGAAGGGCTTGAGTTCTTGCAGCGACACACTACTTTGGAGGATCGTCAACTCAGTTCTTTAATAACATCCAAATGTTTGAAGGACGTCGGGCTTCTTCCTCCTTTTGAGTGTGCTCCTTCTAATGCTGGTAGTATGCCTTCTCACCTTCTTCCTTTTCCTTCGTCTTTTAGTTCTTTAGCCTTCTTTTTTGCTAAATCACTCTTATGTCTTAGCTCGTGTTTCTTATCCAGATTCTCCTGCAATGGATCCTGTTACTCGCCTAATGGAACAAGCAGCGGAGGCTGATCGAAGCTCTGTCCGCCGTCCCACAGCTTCTGGTGCTGGGCGTGTTACTGCTGCGGCACCTGCTCGTACTCCTGCTCCTCCCTTGGCTGCTTCCAGGAAGCGGCCTCGGGAGGTGATTGAGGTCGGGGAGTCTTTCATTCCTCAGGGTTTAGCCCTTGTTCTTGTTCCATCTGATCTTAAGGTACATCAAGTCCTTCCAGCTAGACCTTATTCAAGTAGACCGACCGGCATATGTGGTCGAGACCCTGAATCTCTGGTCGATGCTGAATGTGTGGAGAAGCTTCCCTCCTTTTTGTTGTCTTTCCTTGAGTCCTATTCACCTTCATCAGAAAGGATGAGGGATCTTCCTTCGAGGTGAGGAGAGCTACCAAGACTCCTTCCTGTGCTTGGACAGATGAGTTAGAGCGGTATGTCGAGGGGATGTCTTGTGTCGACCTAAAGAGCTATGCTCAGGTCCTTCATGCCCAGGACGAGATTGTTGCCTGACAGGCAGTTGGTATTAACCTCGCCAATCTCGATTGTCTGAAGACGCTGAGGGCCGAGTTGTGAGCAGCTCGGAAAAAGTTATCTAGTTGTAAGGTGATCTAGAAAACGCTGACTTCTGACCTGGAGGCATCCAAGTCTGCCCTTGCTAAGGCTCGGGCTGCCAGCGCTGCAGATTGGGAAAGGTTGTCTGAGGCCTTTGTGCGGGAGAGCTGGCTCCTGGCTGAGCTTAGGGCTGCTAAGACCGAGCTTGAGGCTGCTAGGGCCGAACTTGGGGCTGCTAGGGCCGCCATTGTCCCCGAGTATCAAGTTATCCGAAAGTACAATCGCTATCTGGAAAACAAATTAATACGATGGTAATATGCTCTAGTTTTCCGCTGTATTGACTAGGGGAGTAAACGAACACAACATTCGAAAAACTACTCGTGATCGAGCTCGACTAATATTTGTTTATGTTCGTATGTTAGTCTTAACAAACATAAACGAATAATAAAACTTGTTTGGTTATGTTCACGAACATGTTCATTTAGTGTTTGTTTAATATTTTTTTATTACTCATTCATTATTTATAAGTTAGACACCTTTTTACTTCTTCTTTTTTAAATATTTATTTATGATTATTTTGGTTTTAATGTTTGCTGATGCAACTCATTTATAGTTAATTGTATTATAAAATTCATATATTTAGTTTTTACAAAAATATTTCAATTTTTTCAATATACGAAATTAATAAATATGTTTGTGAACCATTTGTTAACGTTCGTGAATATGTTCGATTATTAAATAAATGAACATGAACACTATTGTAAGATAAGCAAAAGAACATGAACAACCCCTGATTTATTCAAACTCGACTCATTTACACCCCTAGTCTTGATGATGCCAAGGCGACCATGGCCTATGGAATTGATCTGGAGCCTTTCAAGGCTCTGATTACTAAGCAGCTGCGGTAGTTTCCCTTGTCTGAGCGCTATTTGGCAATCTTGAGGAATCTTCAGGATTTCTTGTCGGCTGACTTCGAGCACCTTTTACAATCAACCCCCACTTATGAAGTTTTGTCCGCTTCTTCTGTTCTGGCCTTGGAGATTGCATCCAAGGAGGAAGATTTATTTGTTGAAGATCTCATAGAGGTGTCCATGTCAGGAGATGGTGCCTTAGATGTCAGATAGGTTGAAGTCCCAAGGCTTGGGCAGGAAAAGGTGCTTGGTGTCGTGCAGGGTGATGTGCCTATGGCCGAGCAGCCTGGAGGTTCCCAAGATGGTGGTGATGGTGATGCTGCATTGTGATTTGTTTCCTTGTATTTTTGATCTTTTTTACCTAGCACTTTTTGTTGAGTTTTAATGTAAAAAGGGTCCTGGGAATGATTTTTATTATGTTGACCTGCCCTTATATCCTGTTTATCATGTTATTCCTTATCATGTTTTTATGTTACCGACCTATATTGGTCGGGCTAACATTTAGCTTTCCCAGGTTGGCTTGCCTATTGGGTAGGTTCAACTTCCTATATCCTGTCACCTGATTTGACACTTCTGTCGGATGTGACCCCTGACATTTCGGCTTCCAATGGTGCAATTAATGTCGGTCGTTTCATTTTCATTCATTAATTTTATTTGCCTATAAATAGAGGGATGATCCTATACGCTTATCATCTCATTCGTTTGCTTTTTCCTCTCATATCAATATGATTCATCCTTTTCTTATAGCTTGGGAGTGGTCTCTTACTCCCTGACCCTTCTTCATTCTCCTTCATGATTTTGGCTTGTGTGGCATTGGTAATTTTCCCACCTTGCGATCAACCTCTGCAGCGATTCTTGTTTTTGTTGCAGCGTTGGTTGGGATTCTGTCCTCTTTAAGAGGAGCTAGTCGAGACTTTGTCCTCGTGATGGTTTCATGCATCAGCGGGCCTCCTTGGATCATCTACAGAAGTGTTCTAAGGTGGTTGCTTCACTGGCATCGACGGAGTGGGCACCGTTTTTTATGCTGGCGGACCCTGATGTCCGAGTCCTGAGCTGGGGCCTTGCTTGGTCATAAATTGGGTTTTGCTTGTCCTTTTTCAGTGAGTTATGTTTCCACTCTTTCTTTTCACCCTCTAGGCGGCTCGGCTAAACCTCCGAGTCTCTGCACTGGAGGTCGGTGCTCAGCTGGAGCCGCTTTATGGGGTGTCGTCCTGTGGAGTTCCAGCCCACTGACTCCTCCCTTTGAGTGGGACGAATTACTCAACTCCACCATCTTCCCTGCTCCTTCTTCCATGGGCTACCCATCTTCTCCCACCTCTTCATTTTTGGGAGATGATCTTGGACGAGGTTGTCCTTCACCTTTTCACCTTTTTTTTTTGGTTTTGGCGGAATTCCGCCATTTTGCCTTCTCCTCACTTTTCAAGTTTTGCTTCTTCAATTCTTTGGTTCCCCTGGCAGAGTTTTCTCGAGATTCTGATGATAGTTCTAGTCCTGCTCCTCTCCTAGTATAACCAAGGATGAAAATATCAGTTTCGGTTGATATATCGGTTTCGATGGAAATACCGGTGATTTTATAAAAATATTGAAATTTTCTTTAAAAATATTGGAACATATATCTAGTATTATACATAATATTATAACTAATATTAAACTTAAATTTGAAATACAATGAGGTATTTAAAATAAACATAGAGATAAAATACTATTACGTCATTTAATTAAGTTTCATAGAATTTAATTAAAAATTAAAATTATGAGAGAAGATTAAATGATAATATGCTAATTTATTTCAAACAATTTTACCAATTTATATAATATAACTATTTGCTCCATTGATTTTATATATACTAGTATTTACCCCGTGCGATGCACAGATATAAATTTTAAAATAAACATTTTTATATAAATACAATGTAAATAGAATTATATATATAATAATATGTTTAAATACATATAAAATATAGGAATTGAATGAAATTGAGTAATATATCTTATTCAATATTGGTATTGGTAATGTAATTTAATAACATCTAAAAACTTTGTTTAGAACCGGTATATAATAAATTTTGTTATATATTTTTTATTAGTTTTTATTGTTATAAAATGTTAAAAGTGATTGAAAATGTCTATATTAAAACTATTAATATAAATTTATAAGAAAAAAATAACTAAAATAAAAAAAATCTTACAAATTACAAATTTGAAACCTTTTTTTTATTTACAAATTATGGTGTTCTTATCTCTCACTGTATCACCATATTTTTTATACATCAAAATTTTTACTTCTAAAACAAAAACATATAATGCACCACGACTAAAAATGTTTTACTTCAAGAAAAGTCCAACATGAGATTTAAAATTATAATATTTAAAAAATCATTATAAAAGTAATACATATTGTAATATATATAAAAAATTATTTATTAAAAATGATCATGAGGTTATCAAATTGAATTATATCAATATAAATTGTTAATTTTTGAAATATATCGTATGATATTTAAGTTTAATAGTTGACTTATATTGCAGTATATTGTATCAACATGTGTAATATTACATTGAGGTAATATTTTTGATTTATTAACATTTTTCCAAATATAACTTGAGAAATCAACATTAACATACCTATTTTAAAACAATATACACTATATATTTTAAGAAATAAATAAATTAACTAAAAAACTCATATTACGTGCATATACCAATTATTATTTTTCAACTTTTTTTATTAATATAAGTTAGATGAAAAAAGTGGATACTACTGACAAATTTGAGTTTTATTAATATTTAAATTCATCATTATTTATGCAATTAATAATATTGAATCTATCCTTATTAGATACTTACAAATAATATTAACATGTATATATAAACAAAAAGATCAATGATGTCTATATTTCAAGAAAATTGAAAAGTATATGTATTAAATATCAATAATTTTTTTGATTTTATATTTGACAAAAGAATAATTGACAATTAATATTCAGAATTTACATATAATTCAATGTACAAAAAACTGAAAACACTAATACAACCCTAATTTCATCCATTATATTTATATATCTATAAATCAAAATAAATCACTATATATTTAATCTTAACAACATGGATATTGATGCATCATTTTGAGAGCTAAATCCAAAATTAGATTTATTTTCCCTAACATATTACTTTTCAAGATTTCAATATCTTGATTGCTAAGTCAAAATCAATTAATATTTTTAAAAATTGGTGAATATGTACTCTCAAGTCGCAAGCCTAAGATTTCTTCAGTTATTACCTGCATATAAGAAGTGATCAACGCTTTTATAAAATTAAATTATATTGAAGTAAGAATAATGCATATATAATACTACGATGATAAAAAAAAAGTAAAAAAAAATTGAAATAACACAAATCAATCGGATAACATATCATAGAATCTCATATCATTCAATAATGAATTATCTTTATAATTTCGTATAATGGTAAACACTTAATAAAAACCAACAATAATTAAATATCCATCCACATGATCCTCAAATATAATAATTTTATTCCAAAACAAATAAAATAAACATTAAATTTATAATTTTTACCTCTAAAGATGTCTTACACTTCATAAATCGTTCAAAAGTGATACATAAAATAACATAATGAAAGCGAGTAAATGAAACCAAGATGAATTTGTATTATTTATAATGTATGATTGTTGATTATATCAGGTAATTACCATAATTTAAAATTTAAGATAATCAATTTAAATGTTAATTTTAAATACCATATTTTGTGATATCTATATACGCTAGTTTAATTTGTAGAATCAACGACATAATAATTATATATCTCAAATAGTGCAATATAATTTAATAATCAATGTATGCTAATCTATATCTATATCTCTATATATATAAAAAGAAGACTTTTAGAAGAATTTACAAGAATGACATTTTCCCTCCTAAAAATGTCACATCAATGAGCAATAAAATATTTATATAAATAATAGTTTTTTAATAAAATTAATCATATCATTTAGCATTCTTTTCAATATGGTATATTTTACTATTTATACTTAGAATTATTATTATAATCATCATCATCATCATCATTATTACTACTACTATTATGTATTATTATTTGTTGGTGTTGTTGATTAACGTTGTACAATAGTGAGCAATAATTTAATTTTTGTGTATTAACTATCATTATTTAATGTCTAAAATTATTCTCATTCTCAAATTTAAAGTTAAATAGATTTTAGGATATTTTTTTATAATTTTGCAAAATGTTGTGTGCAAGTAAATATTTCAAAGTTGATCACAAAATTTATATTGTTTATTGAACAATTTTGACCAACTCCAATAATCATTAGCTTAAATTATTTATTGATCCAATAAAAAAAATTCAACAAAAGATAGAAACAAATAGATGTAAGTTTTCAATTTTTCTGAATTTAATTGTTTTTACTAACTTTAATTACTTAATGCTTAAAATAATTCTTATTATCAATTTTAAAGTTAAACAAATTTTAAGATATTTTTTGTAATTATGAGAAATGTAATTGTATATGAATAAATATTTCAAGACTTATATTGTTACTTGGTCACATTTAATTAATTCTAAAAAATCATTAGTTTATTAAATTATCTATCAAGCCGTGAAAAAAGTTCAACGAAAAATAAAAACATATAAAATGTAAGCTTTCAAGTTGTTAATTCATTATCTTTTTCCTTTTTTGTTACTAAAGTTACTTAATATTTATAATTATTCATATTGTCAATTTTAAAGTTAAAAGAAATTATAATATATTTTTTGTAATTATGAGAAATTTTGTACATAAATAAAGATTTCAAAACTTATATTGTTAAATGATACTAATCAAAATATCTATCAAGCCAACGACCATAAATATATTTTTATTCAAAATAGAAATAGAATATAAACTTTCAATTTCGTTGTTTAGATTATTTACAAAATTTGTATTCCAACATTTTAATATTGTCAAATATAATATAGAATGACATGTCACAATAAAACGAATGCACAAAAAAAGTTCGAATAACGCACGCGAGATAGGGGTCAATCAAATTCTACTTTCTTCAATTAAAACTCTACATTACTCAATAATTCTTTAATAATAAAATATAACTTTAAAAATCAATAAAAGAGATGAAAATTATATTTCTATATTATACAAAATTTAGAATAATAAATGATTTATAAATAACTTTTAAATATAACAATCAAAATAAATAATAAATCGCTCGGGTGAAATACTAGTGATAGTATAATTATATACCTCAAATATTCTAGAACTCATAATGTAGAGTTGTGTGGCATTTACTTACGGAAAATTAATATTCAAATCTGAAATTAAAATGAATAATTAGTTACAACAATTACCACAATTATTTATAAATAATCAATACCATAATTTATGAAATCAATAATTTTATTCCATTTAAATCTCACTTTTAAAGGAAATCATTTTTATTTCCTAATTTATATAAATAGATGAAATTTATTTTATCATGTAGATTCATCATTCTATTTTTATTTATAATATGTGGCTTTGGATGGAAAAATTAATCATTGTCATACTGTATTAGACAATATTTTTATTTTTATATAAATGAAGATAAAAATTTATTCAACCTTCAAGTCAAATGTTTATATATATGCATAATAAATTATTTAAAATTTTAATAAACATAAATCATATAAAAATTATATTTCACAATTATGAATATATATGAATTTTATTAATATATATATATATATATATATATACACACACATATATATCCCATAAATCATGCAAATGTCATCTTACATTTCTATGTGATATGTTATTCAGATTAGATACTATTTATGAAAAAAATAATCAATATGAATATTTCCTTTTATAAATAATGTTTTTTAAGTCATAAATAATTAAGTAGACATATATAAAGTGAAGAAAGATGTATATGTATTATAGCATTTTATTGTGGAGTGATCAATTATAATATATATATATACACATATTATTCATTTGAATATTAAAGCATATCTATATTTATATTATTGTAAATGATCAATGTTTATATTATTGATGATATGATGTAAATAATATTTATATACATTATTTAAATCATGAGTAGGACTTATGTGCCCCGGGGGCACGGATCCAGGATCCGTGCCCCCAACCCGACCCGACCCGCCCCCATTAATTCAATTTATTTTTTATTTCTTCTTCTTCTTCTTCTTCACAGCACATTTTTTCTTCTTCTTCTTCTTCTTCTTCTTCTTCTTCTTCTTTCTCCTTCTTCAACCCGATCTGCTTCCTTCTTCTTCTTCTTCTTCTCCTTCTTTTTCAACCCTTCTTCTTCTTCTTCTTCAACCCGATTCGAAAACATATACATACATACATACATATGGGGAATCATCTATGGGGTCAAGGAGGAAGGAACCCAACCTTTGTCTATCAAATCCTCATTTTCCAATTAATGAGAGAGGATATTTTGTTGTTAACCTTAGCTCACCATTGATGCTTCCACTAGTTTTGTGTTCTAATTTTTTCAGATTTCAAATTTTCTATTTCATCTCTATTGTTCTTTTATCTTCATTAAGGTTTATATATTCATGATTGTATATATATGTAATTTGATATGCAACTTTGTTGGTTATTGAATGAAGGTATAAAATTGTAGAAATATGATTGAGTAGTATGAATTTGCAGAAAATTTAGGGAAGAAGATGATAAAATCGCATTTTACAATCTATTATTTATATATACATATCACTTAATCTTAAGAACAGACATTTAACACCTAAAAAGTATATATATAACACCTATAGAGTATATATTAAACATATCAGACATATAATATGAAAATATTATAAAGGTATTACAAATATACTATATAGGTGATATAAGATCACATGCATCTATAAGATATAATAAATACAATTCCTTTAGATGTTATGAAAATATTTTAAAGGTATTACAAAGATACTCTATGGGTGATATAAAATTACATGCATCTATGATATATAATAAACAAAATTCCTTCAGGTATTATGAAAAATATTATAACACCTAAAGAACATACATATAACACTTATAGAGTATATATATGACACCTATCATTCAATCACATAATATGAAATTTTCTTTATATGTGATACCTCAAGAACATACATATAACACATAAAAAGTATATATATAACTCATATAGAGTATACATATAACATCTATCATTGAATCACATAATATGAAATCTTCTATATATGTAATACATCAAGAACATAGATGTAACACCTAAGGAGTATATATATAACACCTATAGAGTATAACTATAACACCTATCATTGAATCATATAATATAACTATAGCACCTACAGAGTACATATATAACACCTATAGAGTACATATATAACACCTATCACTGAATTACATAGTGTGAAATCTGGTGTGCGTGGGCGCACACCATATCAGGTGGGGGTGCGCGTGGGGGCGCGTGGGCGCGCCTGGGTGCGGCCCACGCACCGGGTCGGGTCAGGGGCACGGATCTAGGATCCGTGCCACAGGTGCATATAAGTTTTGTTCTTAAATCATATTATAAATATATCAATTGAAATTTAATTATCAAAGTTGACTTACCATATAAACAAATATGTGGAAAGATTTTTTGTTATATCACTTCTATAGATATATACAACATCATATTAAAATCATATGATAATATTCCATTTGCATTTAAATTCATTTATATATTGTATATTTTTATATATTAGTAGAAATTAAATATCATTTATCATTTTCATTTATTTAAATAATGTAATTATTTTTTTTAAATTGAAAGGTGTATCCATACATAACATCACTAAATTTTTTCTTGCCTAAATAATTAAGTTTGATTTTCCTTAGAAAATAGAATGCAATTAATATACTCAATATATGTATATTAATAAATATATAATTTTTTTACACAAATAGAAAGTGGTTTTAGGCGGGAAAATTCTTACTTTCTTTTTTTGGTAATGTTTGTGTTTTTATATATATAAAGATATATATATATATATATATATATATAGAAAGAACTCAATTTTAATTTTTAATAGATATACATTCTTTAAATATATATTAATTCACAATAAAAAAGAAAAAATTTCTCCACTAACAACTTAACTTAGATTCATAAATAAAAGAAATAAAAAAGGAAAGAAAAACATTAAATGAAAAAAGAAAAAAAGGAAAGAAAAGGTGGGGTCACAGGATTCATAACTAAAAGAAAGGAAAGGTAGGAAAACCATTAAAAGAGAAAAGAAAAGAAAAGGTGGGGTACAATACAATCTCACCCTACACAAGAGCGCGTTATGGGTGAAATGATATATGACAGTATATCATTGAAAAACGATATATAAGTGAAATTTCGCTATATTTAGATGAAATTTTATGTCTCAGTGATAATATTTCAGTCTTCTCATTTTCACGATATTTCGGCGATTGCAATATTTTGATCTATGAGTATTAACACCCTAAAAAAAATTTGTAGCTAAAAGATAGAATCTTATATAAAAAAGAATGACCACAAGTTCCACATGACATTATCACGCTGTCTCAACATTAAATGTTCATCTTAATTGTTATTTTCCATTTTTGAATATTCTTATTAACTGAACAAATTATTATTATAATTATTATTTAAAAAGTAATGTTTAAAAGGAACATTACGAAATAAAATAAGAATTTTGGCTACATATATTGAATAACATATGTTGTACTCCAAATATAGATATTTTGAAATAATTTAACAAAAATGTAAATATAAAAATTGAAAGATAAAATAAAGATGAGTTGATTAAAGGAATAATTCAAATTTAGTAATTAATGAATTTCATATTAGTTTTTAAACATATATTTTAAAATAAATTATGACATTTATTTGGAAATTAAATTTCAATTTTTATTTTTTCATTCATTTGTAAAGAAAATTGAAACTATTCGAAATATAAAAAATAAAAATCAAACAAAAAATTGTGTTAATCTTTATATATAAACGGACCACAACTGTCACAAGATACTCTCACATTGCCTCAACTTTAAATTCATCTTAATTGTTATTTTCTATTTCTAATAATCTTATTAACTAAAGAAATTATTATTTAAAAATTAATGTTTAAAATAAACATTACGAAATAAAATAAGAATTTTGGCAAAATCTATTAAATAAAATATGTTGTAATTTAAATGGGTTTATTGCGCGAAACCCCCTTGTGATATGAAAATTCGACATCGGACCCCCCTATAAGATGGAAAATGCATAAGTTACACGTGTGATATTGGAAACTCGACATACGTCCCACGTTGCTTAACTGTTGCTAACGGCATCAATTTTTTCCATCCATATGCCCGTTTTGTCCCTGATATACACAATACTCTAATAGAATATTCCAGATTTTGAAAAGAGTACAGTGTAGAGAGAGAGTAAGGTTAGGGCTCGAGTGATATCCCCACCGTTTTCTGACCAAAATCCCACCGTTTTCCAACCAAAATCTCACCGTGAGAACAACCCATCGTTAGCCTATAGCCTGTAGTCTATCTCTAGGTTGCAGTGTAGACGGGAAAAACCTTCGTCGCTGGGTTGCTGCGAAAATGTAGGTTGCGTGAAAATTTCCTAGGTTTTCTAGACATTGTGTGTTTTCTTTTTTGCTCTTCTGCGCGAAAATCTTGCGGGTTGCTGTGTAGAGTGGTTTCCTATTTTTTTGTTTGAATGCATGAACTGTGTTTGAATGTTGGTTGATTTTTCGATTTGCCTTTATTTTTTACGGGTTTGCGGTTTATTGAATGAATTAGATGTTGCATGAATTAGGGTTTGCGGTTTATTGAATATTTCAAATTCATGTTTACTGAATTTTTCAAATTAGGGTTTCTGATTTGGGGATTTAGGGTTTGCGGGTTTAGGGTTTCATGAAATTGGGAATTAGGGTTTCTGTTTTAGTGAATTAGGGTTTGCTGATGTTAATTCTAAATGTTAATTTAGAACATATGTTAATTCTAAATGTATGATGTGTATTTTCTTGAATTTTTCCAGATTATGGCTGATGAAGATGAAATATTTATATTTGATGCATGGGTGGGTGGTAGTTTTAGGCAATTGTCAAAACTAAAATATGTAGGGGGGCTGAGGGTACATATTCCACCTGTTAATGTGGAAATGTTTTACTTTGCTGATGTCCTTGAGATTTATAAAATGTGTAATGGGAAGGGTTGAAGTTTATTCCTGCAGTCCTGGGGTAGATCTTGATAGTGGACTAAAACTGATTAGAGATGACAGGGATCTGATAGAATTGTTTAATGAGTACAAGGGATACAAAGTTATTCCCTTGTATTTTGAGGACCAGCCAGGTCCTCTTCTAGCTGTGGATTGTCAGGGTAGAGTCTTGTCCACCCAAGAGTCAGTGCCCTCAATATGTTATGGGGACAACCCTGAGGCTGAGGTGGGTAGGGAAGAGGGTGAGGCTGATGGAAGAGGTGTAGAAGGAGAAAACCACTTAGATTCTGAGGGTGAATTGGATGACTCATCTGATGAGTCATACAAAGGAGGTAGTGAGAGTGATGCATCATCTTCTTTCAAATGTGTGGGTTCCCATGTTGTCATGCACTTGCTTGCATAGGTCTCCATAGGTTGAATGTAGAGGATTTTGTGGACAATTGTTTCAAAAAGGAAACTTATATGAGGGTTTATAGCCATACTGTGAACCCTGTCCCTGGCATGCATGACTTTGAGAAGTCCACATTGGGAGCAGTAGCACCATCTGATGTAAGGACCAAAAGGGGCAGGCCTAAAAAGAAGATGATTCCTGATGGGAATGACTATCCAGACACCCTCAAAGCTTCCAGGAGAGGACTTACTCACACATGCAGCATATGCAAGACATTAGGCCATAACAAAAGAGGATGCCCCAACAAACCAAGTCAATGATCAACCACTCAAAACCCTGCACAAGCTGGGGAGGTACCTGTTGCTGAACAAGAGGTGCTTTCAATTTCAAAATTTGTTTTTTCATTTTTATTGTTGCTATCTGTTTCAGTATAACCCTAACTGATTATTTGGTTTTCCTATTGTTAGGAGAACCTTTCTGTAGAGCCAAATGAGGTGTTTGACAAAGAGTTTGCTCAACTTTTTGGATGAGCTGTCAACCAAGATCAGGTATATCTCAACTTTAATTGTTGTTTCCTTCTCTTTTTTGGATTTTAATTGTTGTTCCTGTTTTTAGCCACCTATTAACCTCACACAGCAGCAGTCAACTCAGGGTGAAACAGTGGAGAATCCTTCCCAACCCATCAATGCACAAGATCAGGTAGATTCCTAAACTTCATAAGTACACATTTTGTACAATTACTTACAGTAATCCACTGTTAACAGATTCCTACTACTGGAGCTCCAAGAGTAAAGAAGTTTAGGAAGCAGAAGAATCCCACCAAAAGGACAATTTAGGGCTGTTTTTTGGGTAGTTTTTGGGTACACATTTTGTAGCATGTGATATTGTCTGTTTTTTGATACAATATGGCTGTTTTGGGCTGCTGTTTTGGTTGCAAATATCAGGGTAATATTTTGTACATGTTTTGGTACATACTTTGGGTACATGTTTTGGGCTGCTGTTTTTAGGGCTGTTTTTTGGGTAGTTTTTGGGTACACATTTTGTAGCATGTGATATTGTCTGTTTTTTGATACAATATGGCTGTTTTGGGCTGCTGTTTTGGTTGCAAATATCAGGGTAATATTTTGTACATGTTTTGGTACATACTTTGGGTACATATTTTGGGTGAATATGGGCAAACATAGTTGCAATGTAGACCAACACTATGGCTGGAAAATATTTTGTTCATTTCTGCTAGTTTTCTTCACATTTTCTTCATTTCTATTTACTACAACAACTTAGTGGCTTGTTTACATGTTTTGAGTTTGCAAAATTTAAAATGTTGAAATCAGGGATGCATATTCATATTCATATGTGGCTAATGTCTTGAAAATCACCACATATTAATTACAAATTATCGCAACTAATTACTACAAAGTTAACTTCTACTTGAGAATTACAATTATAAGAAGCATCAATACAATGAAAATAAATATTTTCATAGTTGCTTGGTTTTTGTCAAGCTTTTCAATCTTCACTGTGAGATTGTCGCATTTGGAAAGTAATTCGTTAGAATTAGGGAATACGGGAGAATCCACTTCTGCATACATATATACTCAACAGCAAGGGCAATTGTGTACTTTTGCCCTCAAATAACGGTAAAAAAAGACCCAGAAACGCATCTCTAGCGTGTCTGCCACACATCCGTCAACTATGACGGATGTGGGTGATACGCGCCGAATTTATGAAAACACAGATGGTTTTCGTGCAATTAATTTTACACAAGGGGGTTTCGTACGAATTTCTATAACATGAGGGGGTCTCGGGGATTTTACCCTAATTTTAATATAGATATTTTAAAATAATTTTACAAAAATGTAAATATAAAAGTTCAAAAATAGAGTAAACATGGGTTGATTAAAAGAATAATTCAAATTTAGTAATTAATGAATTCAATATTAATTTTGCACATATTTATTTATTTTAACTTAAAATAAATTAAGACATTTATGTGGAAATTAAATTTCAACTTTTATTTTTTTCCAATCATTTGAAAAGAAAATTGAAAATATTCTAAACACTAAAAATAAAAATTAAATTAAAAATTGTGTTAATCTTTATATAAGACCAATTATTCGATTTTTTCATTATAATAATTTATTAAAATATTTTTTAAAATGTAATTTTAAATGCAATAACTAATGTTTAAATAATATAAGACTCTTAGATATATTTATAAAAAAAAGTTTTTATCCTTTATTAACACAAATACATTTTAACAATTAAATAATATATCAATTTTATTATATCATGTTTAATACTAAATTAGGTTATACGTATTGCATAAAACGATAAATTTATTTTTCTTATATAGAGATGATATTTAAAATTTTATAATTTTATTAAGTTTAATTAAATTAATTAAATCCCGTGTATTACACGGTCTCATGCTAGTGTTTTTATATATATATATATATATATATATATTATATTCTTTTCTTTGTTGTTTGGATCCAGGTATATTGTATTTTAATTTCTTCCTCCTAAGCCCTCAAATTGTAAGCCCAATTTTTGGCCCAACAGAAGTCTAGTCTCGGCCCAAATCATAAACCCATTTCCTGCCCAAATTTAAGCCAGTCTACGCCTGGGTGTAAGATAAAATCCGGCCCAAATTGGAGCCTATGTCTAACCTATTTTCAAGCCCAATCCCAAAGCCCATACGAAGGTATAATCATTGTCATACTGCAACACAAACAACAATAACTCATCGTCTTTCTTTCCCCAATCTCATGTCATTACAAAGCAAGCCTACACTCACTGCCCACTTAATACCACAGCTCTGAAGAAGTAGAAACAATGGCGACAAGAGCCGACATCGTCTATGCGCCTAAATTTTTCATGATAATTACGGATCCCCTCTCAGACATTCTGGTGACTCTCTTCTTCTGCTTCCATTGCTACAAACATCATTATCGTCCACTTTTGAAACCTGATTCTAACTACTTTTATGCTTTCCATTTGTGCTTATTTTCATATTTTTTGGAATTTCACTGCAGATTACTGCTTTTTAGTTCGATTTAGTGTTGAGGCTATTATTTACTCATGTTGATGATAAGAGGAATTTTCCCTGAATTTTTGGGTTTCAATCAGACTGATCTGTGTATTACGTTTTGAGCTTCAGCTCTGAATGTGATTAGCCCATAATGTATCTTGGTGTTCTTATCCTGGTTGCCATATTAGGATGGTTTTAAGTTTTAACGCTTGGAATAGCCACTTAAAGGTGTGGGTGACAACCCGTAGATGATATGACATGAACCATGGTGTTCCTGGGTGGGTCGTGCTCGTGCCATGAAGGGGGTTGGGTCATGCCATCGTGCCCAGGGGCTGGGGTGGGTCACTCGTTCCACGTGTCGTGCGAGGGGTGCCATGGGATTGATTGGGGGTTTGGGTTTGGTGAGATGGCATAGGTGGATTAATAGTTCAAAACTCAAATGAGTTCCCCACTTAATTAAGTTTAATAGTGTCAAATTGACTAAATGATATCTGTTTCTAAGATCAAAATGAGGAGATGAGCAGTGTAGATGCAATGGATGCAACTGATTTTGTATCTCTGTTGTTTTATGTTTTATACTTTCTTTAACATGATGTTTTTATTGACAGAAAATCCCTACTGAGTTTATGACAAGGTTTGGAAAAACCCTGCGTGATCAAGTCTTGCTGAAAGTTCCAAGTGGATCAGTGTCAGTGGTAGAAGTAGTTCGGTGTAATGGTGACACTATGCTTCGAAAAGGATGGAAAGAATTCAAAGAGTGCCACTCTATAGGCTTCGGGAACTTCTTATTGTTTGAGTACAGTGAAAACTCCCAGTTCGACGTTGCCATATTTGACACAAGCGCTGTTGAGATAAATTATTCATCTGGTGCACGATCGAGTTCAGATGATGATTTTGTTCTGCATTTGCCTCTTCCAACATGCAATAGAAGAAAAGGAAAAGCTAAGAGTGTTGAAGATTCTGAAACCGACAGTGATGTTTATATTGAAAAATTGACCAGTTCCCAAGCAAGAAAGGAGAATATAGGAAAGACGAAGCATTGTGATTTTCCCGACGTTCATCCCCTGAAGGGATCATCAGTTTGGGGAACACAAGATCATTCATTTTGTCCCACGAAGAAGCCAAAATCAATTTATGGTTTGAACTTCCAAATCTTCAACTTCTTATGAGGTGCTGCATTTCTCTTAATCATCCAATTGATGGATAAATTGATGTATGTGCAGAAGAATGTGGATCGGGTAGAAGACAAAAGCAAAGAGCAGTTGCAAGGAAGACATCAATAGCCTATCAAAAAGCATTAGCTTTCACCTCCACTCACACTCTCCATAGCCCTTTCTTCATTTCTCTGATGCATCCATCATATGTTTCTTCAGGGTTCAGTTTGGTAAGTGTAGTTCATCCGAATACTCAAGTTCATCTCATGCATAATGCATCCATCCCATTTGCAAAACTATACACCTCCATTTTACTCACTTGCAGAGTTTGCCAATGCACTTTGCAAAAGAGAACTTGCCTTCAAAGAGCACCACTGACTTGACCATTCGTCTGAAGAATGGGAAAGCATATCCCATCAAACGCCACGTAGGAAAACGACAGGTGTATCTAACAGCCGGTTGGATGGAGTTTGTGGTGGAGAATGACCTCAAGGTAGGTGATGCTTGCCTCTTTCAAGTGGCAAAGGGCACGGGCTACGACTTTGTATGGGATGTCGACATCTTCCGAAGCTGATTAACAATGCTCAACTTCTTTAGATTGCCTTAATTTTATCTGATGAGCAATCTGTTTAAAATGTAATAGCATGCCCAGCACTGCTCTATTCCAGTGCCAGGCGCCAATTAATTTTCTCCAACACTGCGCTAACCAAGACGCTATTGTAAAGATATGCACAGTGCAGTGCTAATTGTAGCACCACACTGTGCTGGCGTTATTATTATTATTATTATTATTTTTTAATATTTTTTATATTTATTATATATTGTGGAGTTATTTTATAATATTTGAGATAATATAATTGTATTTTGTCAACACAAATTGTGATATAAAATTATAATTGAAATGATAATTTGAACAACACGAATGGTAATTTGAAAAACACGAATACAAGAAAAATTGAACACGGATGGTCATTTGAACAACAAGAATGGTAATTTGAAAAATTGAAATGATCGTGAGTGATCGTTTCTCAACATGGATAGTGAAAATTAGAGAAACGAGAAGCAATTGCATAAAATTACTAATAATAAATTAAAATGCAAAAAAATACAACATCACATTACTAAAAAAACAAATTACAATACATGTAAATAAAATACTGAAATCTATTAAAATACATGAAAATAAAATATAAATTGAAAATAACGAACAAAACATAGTAATCCGATAGACCAACACCAGATCCAGATCCTCCAAAATTTGGAAATTGTCCATACATATCAAACATATTTGGAGTTGATGACACTTGAGATTGTCTCCTCTTCTGCATAATTATCTGTTGTTGTTCTTGAAAGTACTCACGTTTGACGGGATCAACAATCGTATCCAAATAAATAAGTAGTATGTTATCTTCTCTAGTCATTTCATACTGGTATTTGTTTGTTGCAATTTGTCGATTTTGTGCTTCAGTGTGTTGCATTTGTGCTTATCAAGGGCTACAATTTAGCTATACACGGATTGTGCTTTCCTTTCTATCTTTACTTTTCCTACTTTATTAAGGGTTGAGATTTAATTTAGTTGGATGGTTGAGATTTAAAGATCTTGGGACAAAATATCTATCGATCTAACGGATGAGATTAAAAGAAGAAGTAGCTTATAAAGGGCTACAATTTAGCTATAAACGGATTGTGCTTTCCTTTCTATCTTTACTTTTCCAACTTTATTTGAAGGGTTGAGATTTAATGTTTTAGTGAGTTATCAATGGTTGTAGATGAAAGTATCAGGATTGTGCTTTCTTTACTTCAACTATTGTTGGCTATATAATGATCATGTATTGGATTTTATTTCATCATTCTCTTCTAACTCATTTTCTCATTGATTAACAATTTTTTTCTTATATCCTACTAGTTCACAATCTCCAAAATGGATTTCAACCACATCGATCCTTTTGCAACATCTTGAAAAATATGATTAAATAAATTCATAATTAAAAATATAATGAAATATTATTTTTTAGTGCACAAAGTAGTGCAGAGCGCTGGAGATGAAAATATTGTTTCTGCACTACTTTAGTGCAGATTCTGCACTAAAGTCGTGAAATACTGTTTCTGCACTACTTTAATGCAAAATCTGCACTAATAGCTTCTCTGGAGAGAGATTATAAATATGGTTATCATCTGTGATTCATTCATGTCAAACATTATGTGTGAAATATGCATATTACTACAAAGTAGATATATCTAGTTGGTAATCATGGTTGCTCCATAGTACGTGGTGCCTTGCCTGCTTCACATCCCATCCATGTACAAACGAGGATATTGGGTCATCTCAGATTTATAGGACTAGTCATATTTTAATCATTTCTTTTTTATTCTTTTTTTTTGTTACTTAGGTAATAAAAATACTAATTTAGTGTTTAATTTTAATTGCAATATGAACTTTTGATTATAATACAAAAAATGATCATTTAACACTTTTTTCAATACGGTACATATTTCGGGTTTCAACTATTGATGTGGGCTTGAATTATATAAGTTAGTTGCTAAGAAGTAATTTTAATTACATAAATTTATAGGTTAATAATTAACTTATACAATTTAAATTTAAGTTAACAATTGAAGTTCGAAAAATTCAACACAAGTGTTTATATACATCAGGTGTATGGATAAAACCCATGCAATTCAGGTCATGACCAAGAAGGTGATTTTCAACCTCAAAATGTGCTCTCATGCTCCCACATCCCCCAAATCCGCTCTCAACCCCGAATTTTGGACCTTAACTTTATAATTATTTCGTCTAAACTTTTAGTTAACTTCTCATAACCTTTGTATTCTGATAGTTTAATATTTTATGAATTATTAGAAACCTATATTATATTTTAGACCTTAATATAATAATAATAATAATACATCATTTACGTTGTTATAGTTTAATTTTTTATATTATAGTAATATAACATTTTGTATTTTTCAAATGTTATTATAGTTGCATATAAATGTTATATCAATATAACATAAAAGTTAAGTTATTATAATATAAGAGTTTTCTGCTATATTACATGAAATCTAAGTATATAACTTTAAGGTTTTAATACCTCTAAAATCTTTAAGTTGTAATAATGTATCATTTATGCATATGACAATATTAACATAACTTTTATATTATTCTTGAAGTATATAATGGTTATGATATTGATATATAAAAGTTATATTAATATTAAATAAAAGTTAAATTATAATAACATAAAACTTTTCATTTATATTATCTCACATTTTATACTAAAAAAGTTTAAGTATATAACTTAAAGGTTTTGATATTGGTACAAAATGTTATTTTAATATAACATAAAAAGCATACTCATATTCATATAATATAAAAATTCCTTCATAAATAAATAAAAAATTAACCTGGGTGCAGATTCGGATCAGATCAGACGCAATCTGATGTGCAACTAGTGTATAAGAATATTACTCAAAATTCAAATATATCCAAAATTTAAATAAGTATTAAATTGAATGTTTTTTTGATATTATTTTCATGATTCATGTTATAATTGAAATTTTAAGCTGAGTAGATATTATTTTATGTTATTATTTTTTTTCTTTATTGTAATCACATTATTTAATGCAATTATACATGCAAAATAGTACCTATAACTTAACATTTGGCTGCTAACATTCCCCTTAATTCGAGAAAGGCAAAAACTTTTATGAGTCAGGTGCATGGATTTAAGATCCATGCACCTGACCCGACCCGTTCACGCGCCCAAAACGCGTCAAAAAAGCGCCTCCCACGCGTATGCACGCACTCCCACGCGCTGAAGACTTGTTCTGAAGCTCATCCAAAATTCGCTCAAATAGACCAACCTTTGTGTATAGTTAAACCAACCTTTTGTGTATAGTTAGACCAACCATATGTAGGTAGGTCTAACTATATACAAAGGTATGTCTGACATATATAAAGGTATGCTTAACTATATATAAAGGTATGTCTAACATATACAAAGGTATGTTTAAGTATACATAAAAGTATGTCTAACACAACGTAAAAGTATGTCTAACATAACGTAGTGGTATGTGTCAAAATTCAAAAATCAAGCCAAAAAAAGACAAGGCATGAAATCTAGGCAGAACTGGTATGTTTAGCATAACTTAAAGGTATGTCTAACATAACGTAAAGGTATGTCTAACATATACTATTGGTATGTGATTTTTTTCAAAAATCATAAGTGAAAAAAAAAAAAGAGGGTGCGGTCCCCCTGACCCGGATCCGATTCGGGTACATGGATTTAAGATCTATGCACCTGATTCACAAGAGAGTTACTCATTCGAGAATATCCTTCTCCACTTAAACCATCAAGTCAATGCTTATCCTTATTTAATTTGCTAGTTACTTCCACCGTTTAAAACACTGATTGTTAGCTTTTGTTTTTTTCCCAGAGAATATAATCTACAACATCTATAAAATAATATTAAATAAATTGTTTAGTTCAGAATGTTCGATATAAGGTGGAAAGTAACCATCAATATTCACATATCTTTATCTGAAAACTTAAATGACTAGAGAGATTCGAAATATCGTAATTGAAATAAATGAATTTAAATCCACTTAACTCCACATATTGATAAATGATTATTGTTCTTATGCATCAGTTGCATGAATCAACTGGGCATCCACGGGTCGGGTCGGTTCCGGGTCGGATCCGTGCCCAAGTTTGTTTTCATTTTTTAATTTATGGGATAACCTTTTATGTTGTATTAGTATAACTTTTTACAAATATCATAACTTTTAAGTTAATATACTTAGACTTTTTTCAATATAAAATGTAAGTTAATATAGTTGAAAACCTTTACGTTATTATAATCTAACATAATTTATGTTATGTTAAAGTAACTTTTATATATGAATATCATAATCTTTATGTACTAACATAAAGGTTGTGTTAATAAACATAAATGTAATATTATTATGCGTAAATGTTACATTATTACAACTTAAAGGTTTAAAAGGTATTAAACCTTAAAATTATATACTTGAAATTATTTCAAACATGTAATATAACTGAAAAAGTTTATATTATTATAACTTAACTTTTATGTTATATTGATATAACCTTTATATACAACTATCATAACCTTTGAAAAATATAAATGTTATATTATTATAATATAAAAGTTAAACTATTATAACGTTAAGGTTAAATTATTATAACATAAATGTTTAAAATGTAATATATATTTATCTTACTCTATAAACATTAAACTACTAGGATAGAAATGTTATGCAGATATACCTTAAAGGTTATGTGAACCTTACGAAAAGGTTAGACGAACATAACTAAAAGGTTAGACGAAATAACAAAAAGGTCATAGAGTGAAATTAGGGTTTGAGCGGGATTTGGGGGTGCGTGGGGTGCATTCCAGCGCGTTCTGAACATGATTTTCACCTTCCAGGTCATATGACCCGGATTGACCCATGCACTTAGTGTATTGAAATAATTGTGTTGATAAATTTACTATTAAAATTTTGAAATTCTCTCAAACTTTCACATAAAAAATTATGGGTTAAAAATATTTTGCCGTCTCAATTATACATAAGTTGACATTTTGGGCTTTTTTGGTATGAACTTTGAAATGTTGCATTTTGCTGAATTTTAAATTCGATGTATTTTACCATGTTAAACAAATTATAATCATACACAACGACTAATATTTGTTTGATATAAAAAAATGCATCAAATTAGAAGTTTATACGGTAAAATGCAATATTTCAAAGTTTATACCCAAAAGTGTAAAATTATGTATAGGTGGAATGAAAAACGTTTTTTAACCCCAAAATTAACGAACTAGACTATATAGAATTGAGATGGGCGACTGGTTGCCTTTGGAGCATAATCAAGTGATAAGGGTTGTAGTGATGTGAGAAAAAATCCCCGATTGTAAATTTAAACACAAGTTTTCATGAAATACCAACATGTTTTCACTGAACTACTGAGGTTTATATCGACTCTATCCCACAATTATGAAATAGGGATGTTTGTATCAACTGCCTTGCTTCGAGTAGGTCTTATATGAGACTGTCTCACGGATTTTTTTTCGTGAGACAAGTCAACCTATAACCCGCACTTAGCAATTCATATGAAAATTTGTGGATATGAGTTCAATTATGGGTAATAAGGATCCGTCTCACAAAAACTATCCGTGAAATCATCTCACATGAATTTTTGTGCCTTCGAAATTGCTACTTAAACATTCAACCCTCGATTGAATGGAGAAAATTCTTCGCTTCTCTCCAATCAAATGACAAATCCCTCAACTTCATCTCCCTAATCAAAGGAGGGGCGGCTAGTCGTTATCTAGTCTAATGACTTTCTCATCATATGACTAAATCATAAATGGCGTGCTCTGATATTGATATATGTTTTTAAATTTTTTAAATTTAAGGTGATGAGTGAGTCTTGTGTAAAAGTGTCTCACGATTCATGTTGTGTTAGATGAGTTAATCTCAACTCAAATTTCTCAATTCACATATAAATTAATGAATATAAGTTTGATTCATGGATAAAAATGACCAGTCTCATGAAAATTATCCGTGAGATCGTCTTACACAACTTTTTGCGTAAGGTGATTGACTACTCTTAAATATTAGGTGCAGTTCTTTACTAAACACTGATTATTTACTAACTAGTAGTGCTCCGTGTGATGCGTAACTTATTATATAATCTAATAATTTTTTTATTGATGATATAGTATAATTATATATCATTTAAAATAAAATTTATATTACTTTGAATGTCTATACTAATAAGTATGTTTGATATTTTTAATTTTTATGAATAATTGTATTTGATAAAATTTTCAACGTTTCTCATACTTTTTTTTTTCCTTTTTTCCCTTTTAAATATGTTCTTTCTATTATAATGCTAAATATTTCTTTTATTTTGTAATGCAATTACTTATCAATAGATTTGGATAATCAAGATGATGACAATCATATTAGTGTTGATAATTTCTTATTAAATCTAAAAACACTTTCATCTTGGTTTTTTTCTTATTTTCATCACTAGATTTTCTTGTTCTTTTGATATTAATTTCTAACCTTCATTTCATATAAGCTCATACTCATTAAGTGATAGTTGTTGAATATCCATTCCTTATATAGTACAATGGTTTTCATCTTGATTTTTTTTTTCTTATTTTCATCACTAGTTTTCTTCTTCTTTTGATATTTCTAACCTTCATTTCATGCTAGTTTACCATCATTAATTGAAAGTTGTTATATATACATTGCATGCATAGTGCAATATGACTTCCACCTCAAATTTTCTTCTCATTTCCATTACTAATTTTTATTCTTCTTTTGATATTTCTAACCTACATTTCATACTATCTCATCCTCATTAATTGAGAGTTGTTATATATGCATTGTTTAAATAGTACAATGACTTCCATCTTTATTTTTCTTCTTATTTCCATCACTATTTTTTCTTATCTTTTGATATTTCTAACCTTCATTTCATGCTAGATCATTCTCATTAAGTGAGTGTTGTTGAATGAATAAACATTGCTTATATAGGGTAATGGTAAGTGAGAGTTGTTGAATGAGTAAGACTTGTTTATATAGGATAATGACTCGTAGAGGAAACTTGATTCTAATGGCTTATGGTGGAAGTTTGATTTAAAATTATTAAATTAATTTAGAAAACTAGAATGAAAAAAAAGGCGAAAAAAATATTTACACATCATCGAATTGATGTGACATTTTTACGAGGGAAAGTGGAAAATTAATAAATTTTGCCAATTTATTCTTTTTTATATATAGTATAGATTACAATCCAATTAAAATAAATATAATAATACAAATATTCCAAATATTCAACTGTAACAAGAATTTTGTGTTTGCAATATTTAAACACAAAACACCAAATTTTACAAACTCGTACTAATAAAGATCGTCTCGAATTCACAAACTCGCTATGTTACCAGTAGGAACAATCATAATTTGGTAATCAAATGAAGACAATAATGCAAGACACAAGGACAAGTCAGTTGCAGTGTATTAAATGCTTTGTACTATGAAGATCAGTAGACCTGTACCTTAAAATCAGCGTATTAAATGTGGGGAACCTGCTACCCTTCAACGCAGATTTATCATTTATAAATAAAAGATGGAGTGTAACTGAACGAGACAACTGAACCATTCTACACGTTCAAGCAAACTTTCAAGTATACATACTCAAACTATTCAAGTTCAATCACTCAATCTAAAGCAGCAAGTCAGCTACCTTTTGAGCTTAACTCTTCTTAGAGCTTCCTGCACAAAATGTTGAAGAAAAACCGTTTTATAATCTTTAAGATTGTGTTAGAAGTACCTAACAGAGGTTGTTATATCTGCTAGTGTTATACACTCTTTTAGAAAGAGTAAGAGTCCTGTGTTGGTTGTGTTTGACTACTTCGATCCTGTGTGGGTCTTCGTCTGTAGTGCAACAACTTGTGTGGAAGCTGATTACTTCTTTGTTTTGTTGATTGTAATATCTAGGCTGTGTAAACCAATCTTCAATAACAAAGTTCCTCCTGTTGAAAGGAGTAGAGTGGACGTAGAGAGATTACTCCACCCTCGAACCACTATATATCTTGTTGCATTTTCTGTTCAAACTTACTGCATCTGAAGCATGTCTTAACTGTCATATTAAACATCTGTCATACAACATGTTGGTCCCGAAAAGTAACTAGTAGTAGGCTTAGAGGGGGGGGGGGGGGTGAATAAGCCTACTAAACCATCACACATTTTTCTTCTACATCTACCGGCTTTTTCTTATGTCAGTAACCTTTTGAGAGGTTACTGATCAGAGTGAATACGGAAGCCTTTTACTATGTCTGGTAGAAGATGTGCAACTTATTAGAGAGTGTATGCATGACAGTAAGCAGATAAAGACACAAGCATGTATAGAGGTTCAAAGGTGGAGTAATCCTTCTACGTCCTCTCTTCCTCCTCACAGGAGGGAACCTCTGTTAAGCTGGTTGATTTACATAGACCTATCTATTACAACCCACCCTTAACCTGGAAAGTAGCAAGCTTTCACACAGATACTTGCCTACTTCCCTGATTCACACAGGATCCTACTCTACCCACCCAGGGTCTTCACTTTCTCCTCGAAAGTGGTAAACTCAGCAGGACATTATTCATCGCACTGAGTACTCCGAGACAACATTTTAGAGAGGTTTATCTCCTTCTTCTTCAACTGGGTGCAACAAGCTTGACCTTGGTTTGCAGACTTGATTCTGCTGAAGCTTGCTGTTTGACTGGTAGACTGGGTGTGTGTCTTCTTGGGGTGTGGAGTGTTCGAGCTCTTCTTCTTTTCTGTTGCTCTTTGTGAACACTTTCTACTCTTCTTAACTCCCCCTTTTTTCTGCGCTTCTCTCTATTTGTGAGACTTTCTCTCTAATGAGCTCTTCTCTCTTCTCTTACGCTTCTCTCTGCGAGTTTGGATATTCTGATGGGCTCGTCTTCTTCTCTCTTGCACACTTGGTGCTTCTCTCACACACTCTTCAGTCTTCAGTCCTTCTCTTTATAGGCTGTGAAATTTGCCCGTTGAAGGTAGACAGATTTCTGACATTGACGCGTCGCACTCCTGACACATGACAACCTTTTGCTTTCCACTTGTCTTCTTCCGGTTGGCTCCTCTTTTCTTTCTCTCTACCGGTAACTTCTTATGTCTACCGATAACTTTGACTTTCTGCCCATGTCTCTTTGTAGCTTCCTCCTCTTGCTTCAGTCTGGAGCATCCTTCTTCTGGCTTACTCCTTTAGGTGGTTTGAGGCTTCTATAGCATGTTGCTCCCTGCAGTATGCTTTCGGCATGGTCTTCTCAGGCAGCTTCCTGTCTCGCTATTTTCTGCTTTGGCGAGGTCCCTTTCAGTAGCTTCCTGAAGTCAATAGTATCTTTATTAGTTCCAGATTCTTTTCAACTATTCTCTTCAGTATCATTCCTTTGACATATTCTCTATTTCTTTTAATCTTCTGCAGTAACTCTATTTGTAGTAACCTATCCTAAGATTGGTTATACTTTTAGAGTTACTTTAAGGATTTGTCTCATCAAAACATTCTACAAATATATCCAACACAACATAAAAACTATCTTCTAAAGTCAGATTTGTCAAGTTTTTCAACTGCACATAAAACTCTATAAGTATCTAAGAGCTCACTGACCACCAGTAATCTTACTGAAGCATCAAGTTTAAAGGTTGTTAATTCAGAGCAAATACTTAATATCTGTTTGAAGTAAAAGTTTGAAAATTTGAAAAAGTTTATTCACCACCCCCTATAAACCTTCTACCCATTGGTACCAACACTAAACAACTTTTGAATGCCCATTTTTTTCTTCTTGAACTCCAGCCCTTTATGTCATTTCTTGTTTTGCAGCACCAACTTCCTTGAGCCATTCTCCTCAGTAATATAAGAGTAGGACTAAAAGCATCACTTACATTTCTAAGAGCACCACATATACTAAGAGCACCACACACGATAAAACAACATCTTAAATTATTTCTTTACACACCATCGTATTAAAATCATATGATAATATTCCATTTGCATTTAAATTCATTTATATATTGTATCTTTTTATATTAGTAGAAATTAAATACCATTTATCATTTTCATTTATTTAAATAATGTAATTATTTATTTAAATTGAAAGGTGTATCTATACATAACATCACTAAATATTTTATTGCCTAAATAATTAAGTTTGACTTTCCTTAGAAAATAGAATGTAATTAATATACTTAATATATGTCTATAAAATAAATATATAATTTTTTTTACATAAATAGAAAGTGGTTTTAGACGGGAAAATTCTTACTTTCTTATTTTGGCAATGTTAGTGTTTTTATATATATAAAGATTTGAGGCCAGAAATATTAAGTAATGGAACGTTATATAAATTCATAATAGGAGAATGTGTATGATCAAACTCAATAACGGGTCTCTACTGGAACCCTTGAACTACTAGTCTCGCTTTGTATCACATTATTCTCATTTATTTTTCATACAAAAACCCATGAATATCCTACAGGGATAACAATATGCTTAAGGGTATGTACGACAAATTCATAAACTTTTATTTTGTTCAGCGAGTTTAGTTTGACCTCAATTGCATCTTTTCATCTTACCCAATTTGAGCGCTTTCTGGCACTCAACCATTGACTTGGGTTCTGGATCCAAATTATCTTTATAGATGATAAGAGCAATTTTGGAGGCAAGTATGTTGTCGACAATAATAATATTTATATATTGAGTTTATCACATATTTATAATATTAGTTGCAACTTTGATATTTATATCAACCAGATCCTTATCATTTCCCAAAATATTTTGATCTGGTCATTCCACAATCATAGTGTTTTGATTATTTTGTGCACGTGCATTATTACTATGATTTTTTATCTTCGGGATGAATCTCTTTAGAAGATATTTGGAGTGACTGAACATTTTTGTTAGATTTTGTTTACCGCAGATTTTTATATTGTTTTATATTCATAGGCCTTTTATGCTTCAGGTGTAGAGTTACATCAAATATATATGTATAAAAGATATATGTGATTTAATTATTTTCTGAACTTCCAGTTCAGTTTGACTAGTGAGTGAATCTAAATACTATAGATTTAATAAAATCTATCGACATTCTTTTAATTATTGACTATTATCTGTCTTCGCCTAATGTCGATAAATATTCTATAAATTTAAATTATATAATAGGGCACACACTAATTATAAAGGAAAATATTGAAGATATATAGCTGGGCGAACTTGAATTAAGATAGTAGCATGCAAAAATGCATGAGCCCAATATGAAATTAGTAAGTTGGACTTTTGTAGTAAAGGTCTAGAGAATTAATATATTTGATCAATGATTCACCTAGACCATTTTAAGTGTGGACGTAATGAATCAAATGCTCCACTTTAATTGTCATAGAATAATCATCAAATGCTTTCAATATGAAGTCTTCGACATTATCCATTATAATGGAACTAATTGGATGAATCAGAAAATTGAGCTCTTAATCAACTCAATAACTATAACAATGCTTCTTGTGAAAGCTTTATTTATAATGGATAATAAACACATAGGTCTAACTAGTGGAGGTATCAATCATGACCATGAAATATTAAAATGGTCATGATGCTAGATTAATTGGTCCACATATATCTCCATGTGATTCCGTTCAAGGTAAATAAGAAATTTAAACCAATTTTAGTACGAGAAGATCTTATACTATAATGTTTCTTTTGCAACTCTCTCAAATCACTTCATTCGTAGAAGGGAATCTATTTTTCGACTTACTATATCGAATGAAATTAGTAAAGATACGACACATAAGTTGTGTCTTGTCAGGAATGGCTCTATCATCTCATGTTGTTATTTGAACGAATTTGGATCTTTAAAATATGGATCTTAAATATTCTCACTTTATTGAAACTGGAGATTAGAGAATAGAATGATGTTAATAAAACTAAGAATGATATATCAATATTGTTGATATAACAACACATCAAGTATTACTAATAATGCTCTTTGGAGCTTACTATCAATAGATTATGATTTGCAATGGTAAAACTATTTTTTTTTTTTTAGCGAAGTTCCTATCTTTGAGGATATATAGTACCGTAAATGGTTTCACTATCTACCAAACATAGAATATTCTTATTCTCCAAGATGATTTTTGCTCCATGAAAATTAGTATAATGAATTTGGAGAAATTCTATTCTTATACTTTTGTGGTAGAAGTGAAATGAAAATCATGTATAATTATTTCACTTAAATTAGAAAAGTTTTAACATCAAAATGCTCATATCAAATAATTGTTGTCATCAATAATGAGCTACACCTAAAGTATTTTATCTATATCCATCAACCAGCAAAGCCCTTTTTGCCATCAACGTATCCATGTTGACATCCATGAATGTACTGTGATATGGATTCATCAAAAGCTTTCGTATAGAGATTGAATGAAAATTATGAATAAGTAATAACTCTTCATTAAGACACTAAATAGGAAATACAATGCAAGAACTCAGTACTCCTCAGTCATAGCATTCTGATGTTTGAGACTAAATACGAACAAGCTTAGCACTTTATTTTGCCTTAACTAATCAATTTGAAAGCATTCATATTCCTTACAACTTGATAAGTTGCACAAATTCTTAATTAAATGTTCTTGTACACTTATTATTCAAACCCCCTATAAAAATATTGGAAAACAGAACTGATGGCTCTTTGTTAGTAGTCTAGTTCTGTTCAAATAGTGGAACTTGCTTCTAGATGTTCTCACCCACCATTCTAAAAGTTTTGGCACTTCCCATCATATCCATGTGATCTAATGCTTCTAGATTTTTAAATGCATAAACATACTTCTAAACTCCAGATTTTTATATAGTAGAAATAAATAAGATGTTGGTTGGAAACATAGAAGACGAATAAACTCACATATAAAAATTATATCTGAATTTGTAAATCTGCATGTTGTATGAGATTGAATCCAAAAAATAAATTGATTATTTCAATTTGTTCAAGAAATACCTTGCAGGAAAGACACGATTCTTTCTTAGGGCACTACTTAGATTCAGGTAGAGGAATCGTGCTGATAACGTGTTATAATATACTCTGCATGTCCTTGTTGATCACCTTCCATATATGCGAACCAATATATCAAGGCAAAAACTTTTATGCATCGGTTGGTCGACCCGTTCACGCGCCCAAAAAGAGCTTCCACGCGCCTTCCACGCGCTGAACACTTTTTCTGAAGCTCATCCAAAATTCGCTCCAATAGACCAACCTTTGTATATAGTTAAACCAACATTTGTGTATAGTTAAACCAACCATGTGTAGGTAGGTCTAACTATATACAAATGTATGTCTAACATATATAAAGATATGTTTAACTATATGCAAAAGTATGTCTAACATATACAAATGTATGTCTAAGTATACATAAAAGGTATGTCTAACACAACGTAAAGGTATGTCTAACATAATGTAGTGGTATGTGTCAAAATTCAAACATTAAGCCAAAAAAAGACAAGACATGAAATTTGGGCAGAACTGGTATGTTTAACATAACTTAAAGATATGTCTAACTAAACGTAAATGTATGTCTAACATAACCTATTGGTATGTGATTTTTTTCAAAAATCATGTGCGAAAAAAAAAAATGCGGTGCCCCCAACCCGGATCCGACCCGGATGCATGAATCTAAGATCCATGCACCTGATTCACAATAGACCTACTCATATATCAAAGATGTATGTAATGAACAACGAAACAAGTAAAGAAAATAATATTGGAGGGAGAAATATTTAATTTTATTCAATCATACTACACCAAACAAGAGTACAAATATTTATAACATGAAAAATGTATTTGACTTATCAAATGGGCTAATTTGGAAATTAGCCATTGTGGTGTGCGTTTATAAGAAAAAGGGTATATAAAAAAAAATCTAAACATATTCCACACCTCCGCTAGCTCTCCCATGGCCATGGATTCCATGATCCACACACTCTTAACTATCCTATCAATTCTCTTAGCATCTCTTGTGCTCATAACTTATCACCATCGTCGATTGCGAAAGGCCAACCACCAGCAACTTCCCAGAGCCACCGGGGCTCTTCCGATCATCGGCAACCTCCACCAGTTGGCCGGTGGCAGAAAACTCCTCCACAAAACCCTAGGATGCTTGGCTGACAAGCATGGTCCTGTCTTCACCATCAGATTAGGCTCCCAAGAAAACCTGATAGTGAGCAGCTGGGAAACTGCCAAAGAGTGTTTCACCACACTCGACAAGGTTTTCTCCGACAGGCCCAAGACAAATGCGTCAAGAATACTAGGTTACAACTACTCCATGTTTGGCACGGCCCCCTACGGGCCCTACTGGCGGGAGCTGCGCAGGATAGCCACCATAGAGCTCCTCTCTCATAGGAGGATCGACATGCTCCACCATATTCGAGCTTCTGAGGTGGAGACCTCACTGAAGGAGCTGTATGGTTTGTGGGCTACCGAAGGAGGTACTTAATTACCCGGTGGTGGTGGAGATGAAGCGGTGGTTCGGAGATCTTACGTTGAATACATTTGTTCGGATGGTGGGAGGAAAGAGATTTGTGGGTGGTGATGAGGAGGAAAGGTGCAAGAAAGTGATGAGAGATTTCATGTACTTTTTTGGGGTGTTTGTGCTGTCTGATGCTATACCATGGTTGGGGTGGTTCGATGTTGAGGGGCATGAGAAAAGGATGAAGAGTATAGCAAAAGAACTTGATGGGCTCATGAGCAAGTGGTTGGAAGAGCATATTGAAAGGAAGAGATCAGCTGGGGAAGAAGATAGAGTAGATCAAGATTTCATGGATGTCATGCTCACCATTATCAAAGATGTTGATTTTCCTCAATTTGATGCTCATACTATCACTAAATCCACTTGCTTGGTAACTTCTTCAACTATACATATATGCATCTTTTCTCTCATCTTTTTGTTTCTACAACATTTTGATCAGCAACACATTACTTTGGTTTTACTTATAAATCTTGATTGTTTTTTAAGTCAATTAAGTACAAGAATTCTTACTTTCATTCAACTCCTCATAAGTGAGTTGACTCGAGTCAGCTTTAAGTACCCACTTATTAATATGTAGATGGTGAATAAATACTGCACATACAGTTAACCTAGTATCAAATTTGGAAAACCAAGTCTTAAATACATTAGTCTTGGAAGATATGTAGTTGAAAATGTTCTAGTATTCATGTCTTTCACACCGATCCACATCAAGTTAGCTAAGATTGCAACCCATTGATCAAAAATCATAACTCATGAGTTACTATTTAAACATAAGGCTATAATAACAAAGTTTTTAACTGCATGAGCTCAATTAATCCAACAATTGGTTAATTTGTTCCACTTGCAGACCATGATCTTAGCAGGAAGTGATACTACGATGGTTACATTGACATGGGCTCTTTCTCTTCTTCTCAACAATCCACATGCACTAAGAAAAGCTCAAGACGAGGTTGACACTTTCGTCAGCAAAGACAGACATGTGAAAGAATCGGACATAAACAAGCTCGTATATCTTGATGCAGTCGTAAAAGAAACCCTACGGTTGTATCCAGCAGCTCCTGTAATCGGTTTCCATTCATCAATGGAGGATTGCACCATCTCTCCTGGATACCACGTACCTTCAGGCACGCGTTTAATGGTGAATATCTGGAAAATACAACGCGATGGAGAGATGTGGCCCGAACCATTGGAGTTCAAGCCTGAAAGGTTTTTGACAAGCCACAAGGATGTTGACGTGAGAGGCAAAAACTTTGAGTTCATACCATTTGGTTCTGGAAGACGGGGTTGTCCCGGAACTGCACTGGCTCTTCGAATGGTGCATTTGACTCTGGCTAGCCTGCTACATTGCTATGAATTTTCGAGACCTGATGATTCAGAAATCGACATGACTGAGAGCCCTGGGCTCACGAATTTGAAGGCGACGCCCCTTGAGGTTCGTATTAGGCCCCGTCTTCGTCCTCAAGTATTTGGTGTTGGCTTGCAGGACTCACAGATTTGATCAACCATGTGAAACAAGTCCATGTATCTTGAATAATCTATTACATGTAAGCATAATGTATATATGTAATACTACCCAAATTCAGGAACAGAAAGACAACAATATAATAATAAAATGATCATATCTATTTGCCTTCAACAGTTGCATTAGCATAGACAATAGATACATGGCTTCATACCTATATACGAAAACAGTTTACTTAAAAAGGTCATGTACTGTAAACACATCTGGAATTTTATAATTGTAGTAATATCTCTCTATCATGAATGCACAGAAATCACCTAAAACAGGAAACAATGGTGCCTGCTACATTTCGATCTATCAACTAGAACCCGACTAAAGAGTACACGATAACAACAGACTATAATCAACACCTAAAATGCTTTCTCATTCACACGTAATTTCTGTACAATGGCGGCAAGGAAAATTCTCCGTTTCAGTGAGAAAATGAACTTGCCTCGGTGCTATAAATCGAATACTCGCTCAAGCTAACATTGGGTCTCTCCTCGTCCCAGTTCAAAATCTCCCTCGCATACTTAAGTGATGCATCCACACTGTTTGGCTCCAGGCCCTTCACTGGTGTTAGAGTAAATCAACCAAACAAACACAAGAGAAGCACCTTCAAGCTCCCCAACAATGGCAGAAAACCCTAAACTCCAATGCAACTCAAGAAATCAAAACAAATCGAAAATTGCAACAGCACGCAGTCGATTTACGTGGTTCGGCGTAAGCCTACATCCACGGGACGATCGGGGAGGGATTACTTTTATTCAACACGAAGCAAGATTACAGATTACAATCTCAAAGAAAGAAACTATCTCTCGCACTTTCTCTCACTACTATTCTCTCTCTAAGCAACTATAACTCAGCTAAAACAATGTATATATAAGCCTGAAAGCTAAGCTACAATTAGCAACAAGAATTACAAGAAATGGATAAGAAACGCGTGAGATATACGCCTCTGAAGATCAGCTCTCGGCAGCAAGCTCGCAGCTCATTCCCAGCTATGGCACGTGATCCAAGACCAACTGAAATAACCGCCAGCGACGTGTCGACTCCTGATTCGCTGAAGAAAAACTCGCCCCTCTCATCCAAAAATACAAACCCGACTTTGTAAGTGAAACTGCGACTTTAAGCCAGCCAATCACAAACAAGAGTGCTATCGCCAAAACGCTGCTTCTATAAGTGAATTGGCGACTTTAGTACAAAACTCAAAACCTATAAAAGACAACACTTTTTCCCAAAACCGTTGTAGAAGACCTGTTGTAAAATCTCCTATTTTAAATGCATGTAACACTTAGCCTATATCTTTCAATTCTCCACCTTAGGCTAGAGTTACTGCATCTTCAGAACTTCTCAAGTCACACCTGTAGAAGCTTTTCCCCTCAGCCCAATCACATCCATGCATAGCTGAAACTTTGAAGGTGGAACACCTTTGGTGAAAGCATCTGTAGGATTAAGTTCTGTGGGAATCTTTTTAACCTTTATCACTTGTTTTTCCACAAGATCTCTGATAAAGATGAGCCTAACATCAATGTGTTTGGTCTTTTCATGAAGACCTTGATGTTTTGACAGGTGTATTGCACTTGAGTTATCACAATTGACTGTAATACTTTCTTGTCTAACACCAAACTCTTCCAGAATTCCTCTCAACCACACTGCTTCCTTTGCAGCATCTGTGAGAGCTATAAACTCAGATTCAGTAGATGAGAGAGCAACCACTGATTGTTGTGAAGACCTCCAGCTCACAGCAGTACCAAAAAGAGTAAATACATATCCTGTAGTGGACTTTCTTGTATCTTGATTTGATGCAAAGTCAGCATCAACATAACCAACCACTGGATCATCTGTGCACCTCCTTCCACTGAAAGACAGACTCTTTTCCACTGAACCACATATGTATCTAAGCAAATTCTTAACAGCACTCCAATGCTCCTTGCCTGGATTTGCCATATATCTGCTCACTAAGCTCATACCTTGAGCTAAATCAGGTCTACAACAGACCATTGCATACATTATACTGCCAACTGCATTGGCATATGGAATCTTACTCATCTCATCTGCTTCTTGCTGGTTCTTAGGACATTGTAACTTGCTGAGCTTCAAATGAGGTTGTACTGGAATTGAAGAGGCCTTAGCTTGATTCATTTGATACCTGATGAGAACCTTCTTAAGGTAGTCTGCCTGATTCAATTGAATTGAACCCTTCTCATTCTGCCTTAAGATTTCCATTCCTAGCATCTTTCTAGCCAAGCCAAGATCCTTCATCTCAAATTCTGACTTCAACTTCCCTTTGATCTGATCTATTCCTGCCTGCTCATTGCTTGCAATCAACATGTCATCAACATATAAAAGCAAATAGATATGATACTCCCTAGTATGTTTATAATAGACACAATGATCAAACCTGCTTCTGTGGAACTTAGCCTGGTGCATGAACTTATCAAACCTTAAGTACCACTGCCTAGGACTTTGCTTCAACCCATAAAGAGATTTCCTTAAGATGCAAGCCTTCTCTTCCTTGTTATCCACCTGTAAACCCTCAGGAACTTTCATATAGATGATCTCTTTCAAATCACCATGAAGAAAAGCAGTAGTAACATCCATTTGATGTAGATGCATCCCAAACTGAGCTACCATAGCAAGAAGAACTCTTATAGAGCTTGTGCTTTACCACAGGAGAGAATATTTCATTGTAATCCACCCCTTCTTTCTGAGTAAAACCTTTAGCAACTAACCTAGCCTTGAATCTGACTCCACCTCCAGGAATTGACTCTGATTTCTTCCTGAAAATCCACTTGCACCCAACTAGCTTCTGATTCTTAGGTTTGCAGACTATATCCCAAGTGGCATTCTTCTTAAGAGAGTTCAATTCTTCCTGTATAGCAATCAGCCACTTGTCCTTTTCCTTGCAGGTGACAGCTTCTCTATAGTTACTTGGTTCTGAAGTGTCTAGATCTTGAGCAGTGAGCAAGGCAAAGTATACATTATCTGCATAGCCAAATCTCTCAGGAGGTTTATGTTCTTCCTTGTTCTATCTCTTACCAAGAGATAGTTACCAACATCATTTTCTTCCTCAGTTGCTTGTTCACCCTCATGATCTGAATCTGAACCTGATTGATCATCAATGGGATTAGGTTGAGCCTCTTCCTGCCTTTGATCATGCTCCTGTGGAATCTCCACCTCAAGCTGAGACTGAGATTCTTCTGATTGAGGGAGAGAGCTTTGATGAGAATCCCCTTGTTTCAGGGGCATCTTTGCTTCATCAAAAGTGACATCTCTACTTATGATACACTTCTGCTGATCCTTCTCATAGCACCATAGTCTGTAGCCCTTAGTTCCCTTAGGATATCCCAGAAACACACACTTGAGTGCTCTAGCTTCAAGCTTACTCTGATTTATGTGTGCATATGCTTGACAACCAAACACTCTAAGCTCAGAATAATTTCCAAGGTGTCCACTCCACACCTCCTCAGGTGTTTTGAACTGCAGAGCTGATGATGGACATCTATTAACCAAGTGTGCAGCAGTAGAAACAGCTTCCCCCCAGAAACACTTAGGCAGACCTGAACTAAGTAACATGCATCTCATCTTGTTGAGTAGAGTTTGGTTCATCCTCTCTGCTAAACCAATCTGTTGAGGAGTAGATGGAACAGTCCTATGCCTCTTGATACCTCTTTCTCTGCAATAGGAGTTAAACTGATCTGAAGTGTATTCCAAACCATTATCAGTCCTCAAACACTTCAGCTTCTTCCCTGTAATGTTCTCCACCTCTGCAAGCCATTCTTTGAATTTCTGAAATGCCTCATCCTTGGACTTAAGGATCATAATCCAGACCTTCCTAGAATAGTCATCTATGAAAGACATAAAGTACTTGCCTCCATTTCTGGTTTGTGTGGTAGCTGGCCCCCATAAATCTGAGTGAACATAGTCAAGAGTGCCCCGAGTAGTGTGTGATCCACTTCTGAAACTCAACCTTTTTGACTTTCCCAGAATGCAATACTCACAAGTTTCCAATGCAGTGATCGTATCATTTCCAAAAGCTTTCTGTTTCTGGAGTTCCAATAAGCCTCTTTCACTGATATGACCTAATCTTTTGTGCCACAAGTCAGTTTGATCCATCTCCTTTACTGAGTGAGCTTGATCCATTGCAGTGTGACCCTCCAAGTAGTAGAGCTCATTTCTTTTGCTACCCTTCATGATAACCAAAGATCCCTTTGTGATCTTCATTTGTCCTCTTTCAGATTTAAAAGTATAGCCCTGAGAGTCTAGCATCCCAAGAGATATCAAGTTTCTCTTTAATTCAGGTACATATCTGACATTGGAAAGAATTCTAACTACTCCATCATGCATCCTAAGTGGTATTGATCCAATGCCAACCACATTGCAAGTCTGATTGTTACCCAACATGACCAAACCTTCATCTCTTAGTTTCAATTGATCAAACCACTCTCTTACAGGGCTCATATGGAAGGAACACCCTGAGTCTAGAACCTATTCTTTCTCAGTATTCTTGGTAGTCACTGCCAACACATCTGCAGACTCATATCCAGAGTTAGGAGTAGGAGGTTCAGATGATTGATATACCTGATTTACCTGTTTCTGAGATTGGTTGCTTTGACTCTTCTTGAACTTCTTGTACTTTAGGCAATCCTTCTTGAAGTGCCCTGGTTTGTGGCAGTGGAAGCACCTTTGTTGTTCCACATCATCAGTGTGTTCTTGAGATTGATTATCATCTTTCTTGGGCTGCTTCTTGGCACCCTTCTTGAACTGCTTCTTGTGCTTGTGCTTCACAGACAATCCTTCTCCATTTGCAGGCTTGGATTCACTTGCCCTTGTCAGCTCCTTTGTCTTCAAAGCTGTAATCACATCTTCAAGAGTTAGTGGTGATTGACTTCTACTATACAACAAAGAATCACAAAGAGTTTCATAAGATTTAGGTAGAGAGCCAATAAGCATAAGGGCTTTGTCTTCTTCTTCCAGAAACACTTCAATGTTTTCAAGATCATCTATGATCTTGGAAAAATCTTCAATCTGATCAGTCACTGGTTTCCCTTCCACCATCTTGTAAGTGTAGAGTCTTTTCTTCATGAGCCTTCGATTTGCTAAGGACTTGGTCTGGTACAAGGTGGACAGCTTCTCCCAAATGGCTTGGGCCATTTCTTCTTTTGAGATTTCTCTCAAAACTTTATCACCTAGACACAAGATCAATGTGCTGTAGGCCTTGTCCATGAGTAGAGACTTTTCTTCTGCCTTCATGGACTCTGGAAGTGCTCCTTGAAGTGCTGGGCCTACTCCCTGATTCAAGAGCAATGCCTTAACCTTGAGCCTCCATAGACCAAAGTCCCCTTTGCCATTGAACTTCTCCACATCGAACTTTGCAGTAGACATCTTGGTTGATTGTGCCTCTTCCCACAGACGGCGCCACTTGTTAGAGTAAATCAACCAAACAAACACAAGAGAAGCACCTTCAAGCTCCCCAACAATGGCAGAAAACCCTAAACTCCAATGCAACTCAAGAAATCAAAACAAATCGAAAATTGCAACAGCACACAGTCGATTTACGTGGTTCGGCGTAAGCCTACATCCACGGGACGATCGGGGAGGGATTACTTTTATTCAACACGAAGCAAGATTACAGATTACAATCTCAAAGAAAGAAACTATCTCTCGCACTTTCTCTCACTACTATTCTCTCTCTAAGCAACTATAACTCAGCTAAAACAATGTATATATAAGCCTGAAAGCTAAGCTACAATTAGCAACAAGAATTACAAGAAATGGATAAGAAACGCATGAGATATACGCCTCTGAAGATCAGCTCTCGGCAGCAAGCTCGCAGCTCATTCCCAGCTATGGCACGTGATCCAAGACCAACTGAAATAACCGCCAGCGACGTGTCGACTCCTGATTCGCTGAAGAAAAACTCGTCCCTCTCATCCAAAAATACAAACCCGACTTTGTAAGTGAAACTGCGACTTTAAGCCAGCCAATCACAGACAAGAGTGCTATCGCCAAAACGCGCTTCTATAAGTGAATTGACGACTTTAGTACAAAACTCAAAACCTATAAAAGACAACACTTTTTCCCAAAACCGTTGTAGAAGACCTGTTGTAAAATCTCCTATTTTAAATGCATGTAACACTTAGCCTATATCTTTCAACTAGGGATACATACAACTTTCGACCTGTGAGAGCTGAGAAGAGCCTTTTGAACTTCACAGCAATATAATGGAAATCCAACTGCCCCAGTGTGGGATGATTTGCACTGTTGCTGTTCAACCGATTGCGGCTCATCACCGGATTGAAATCATCGAACCAATCACATTTACTCAATGGAACTTCTTCTATCTTTTCCTCAAACAAGTCGAATTTATTTAACAGGATTGATCAAAAGATGGATGAGTAACCATGTTTGCAAAAAAACTTTTTAATAATTAGTTTTTTTTCATTTTATTGATCTTAATTAAATTAATTTTTATTGACTAATTTCTTAAATATCAACAATAGATATTCATACAATAATTTCAATAATAAATATTAATTTGCGTGGGGATAATTTATATCATATTAACAAATAAATATAACATTATTAAAGATGTGTATATACATATATGTATATATAATATGTATTTAGTCTGAATAGTATGTCATCCTAAATATTTTTTAAATTATTAATATCTCATAATCAAGTAAAAATTTCACCTTTTACTTTACACTTAGGACTTCGTATATTTTTATATAATAGTGCACATTTTGAATTTAGATGGCTCAACTAATTATTTAAATTATATACTTAGTTTCTAATTATATTGTCATCATCATGATCTCTACTACAACATTTCGATTTTGTGTTGAACTTAAATTGTAATGATCAATGTCGGTCTATATCAATTAATTTACGTGATACTTATAATGAAATATTATCTGTCATCTTCGATGTTAAGCGATATTAATTAAAAAAAATCTTATTAAATTATTTTAAAATAAAGGTTGAAAATATATAATTGACAGTGCTTGCATTAAGTTTTAGAAATTTTATTGTTTGTTGTTTCTATATATACATACTCACACACATCTATTTAATTTAATTAATTGAAATTGATTTTTAATTCATAATTTTTTTTAGTTTTTTTAGTATATTTAATTTAAGTGACTTATGATATTAGTTTGTAACACAAATGAAACAAAACATGTTTCAATTATAATCGTTGTGTATAAAGAAGTTTTAAAAAAACTTACAAACTTTGAACGTTAAAATTCCAATTTTGATTTGAAGATCATGATTGATACTTTTATGTTTAGTATTAATCATAGATTAGTGAATTGAATGTATATAATATCGATATATTGTTGTGAATTGAATTATCTTAAGCAAATTTAGTTTTTCTTAGTTATTAAATATTATAATGTCTTATATATACTAAAATTACTTATATTATATTATCAAATAATTAATATTTACTAACATTATATCACAGACCGCACATCGTGCGGGTGCGAGTACTAGTTATATTTTAAACCTTAATGTTATAATAATATATCATTTACGTTATTATAGTTTAATTTTTTATACTATAGTTTAATTTTTTATATTATAGTAATTTAACATTTTGTATTTTTCAAATGTTATGATAGTTGGATATAAAGGTTATATCAATATAATATAAAAGTTAAGTTATTATATTATAATTTAAGAGTTTTTTGCTATATTACATGAAGTCTAAGTATATAACTTTAAAGTTTTGATACCTCTAAATCTTTAAGTTGTAATAATATTGTAACATTTATGCATGTGAATATTAACATAAATTTTATGTTATTCTTTAAGTATATAATGGTTATGATATTAATATATAAAGGTTATATTAATATAAAACAAAAGTTAAATTATTATAACATAAAACTTTTCATTTATATTATCTCACATTTTATACTAAAAAAGTTAAGTATATAACTTAAAGGTTTTGATATTGGTACAAAAATGTTATTTTAATATAACATAAAAAGCATACTCATATTCATATAATATAAAAATTCCTTCATAAAATGTAATAGCTTCTCTGGAGAGAGATTATAAATATGGCTATCATCTGTGATTCATTCATGTCAAACATTGTGTGTGAAATATGCATATTACTACAAAGTAGATATATCTAGTTGGTATATAAATATGGCTATCATCTGTGATTCATTCATCTCAAACATTGTGTTTGAAATATGCATATTACTACAAAGTAGATATATCTAGTTGGTAATCATGGTTGCTCCATAGTATACGTAGTGCCTTGCCTGCTTCACATCCCATCCATGTACAAACGAGGATATTGGTTGCTCACCTCAGATTATATTAATACTTTTGATTATAATACAAAAAATGACCAATTTAACACTTCTTTCAATATGGTACATATTTCGGGTTTCAACTATTGATGTGGGCTTGAATTATATAAGTTAATTGCTAAGAAGTAATTTTAATTACAGTTATTATTCATATATAAATTTATAGGTTAATAATTAACTTATACAATTTAAATTTAAAGTTAACAATTGAAGTTCTAAAAATTCAACACAAGTGTTTATATACATCAGGTGTATGGGTAAAACCCATGCAATTCGGGTCATGACCAAGAAGGTGATTTTCAACCTCAAAATGTGCTCTCATGCGCCTACATGCTCCCACATCCCCCAAATCCGCTCTCAACCCCGAATTTTGGACCTTAACTCTATAATTATTTCGTCTAAACTTTTAGTTAACTTCTCATAACCTTTATATTTTGATAGTTTAATATTTTATAAATTATTATAAAACTATATTATATTTTAAACCTTAATGTTATAATAATACATCATTTACGTTATTATAGTTTAATTTTTTATATTATAGTAATATAACATTTTGTATTTTTCTAATATTATTATATTTGCATATAAAGGTTATATCAATATAACATAAAAGTTAAGTTATTATAATATAAGAGTTTTATGCTATATTACATGAAGTCTAAGTATATAACTTTAAGGTTTTAATACCTCTAAAATCTTTAAGTTGTAATAATGTATCATTTATGCATATCACAATATTAACATAACTTTTATGTTATTCTTGAAGTATATAATGGTTATGATATTGATATATAAAAGTTATATTAATATTAAATAAAAGTTAAATTATAATAACATAAAACTTTTCATTTATATTATCTCACATTTTATACTAAAAAAGTTTAAGTATATAACTTAAAGGTTTTGATATTGTTACAGAAATGTTATTTTAATATAACATAAAAATCATACTCATATTCATATAATATAAAAATTCCTTCATAAATAAATAAAAAATTAACCTGGGTACAGATTCGGATCAGATTAGACACAATCTGATGTGCAACTAGTGTATAAGAATATTACTCAAAATTCAAATATATCCAATAAGTATTAAATTAAATGTTTTCGATGTTATTTTCATGATTCATGTTATAATTGAAATTTTAAGCTGAGTAGATATTATTTTATGTTATTATTTTTTTCTTTATTGTAATCACATAATTTAATGCAATTATACATGCAAAATATCACCTAGAACTTAACATTTGGCTGCTAACATTCCCCTCAATTCGAGAATATCCTTCTCCACTTAAACCATCACGTCAATGCTTATCCTTATTTAATTTGCTAGTTACTTCCACCGTTTAAAACACTGATTATCTATTATTAGCTTTTGTTTTTTTCCCAGAGAATATAATCTACAACATCTATAAAATAATATTAAATAAATTGTTTAGTTCAGAATGTTCGATATAAGGTGGAAAGTAACCATCAATATTCACATATCTTTATCTGAAAACTTCAATGACTCTAGAGATTCGAAATATCGTAATTGAAATAAATGAATTTAAATCCACTTAAATCCACATATTGATAAATGAGTATTGTTCTTATGTATCAATTGCATGGATCAACTGGACGTCCGCAGGTTGGGTCGGATCCGACTCGGATCCACGCCCAAGTTTGTTTTCATTTTTTAATTTATGAGATAACATTTATATTATACAAGTATAACATTTATGTTATATGAGTATAACATTTTTGTACAAATATCATAACCTTTAAGTCAATATACTTAGACTTTTTTCAATATAAAATGTAAGTTAATATAGCTGAAAACTTTTACGTTATATAATCTAACATTTATGTTATGTTGACGTAACTTTTATATATGAATATCATAACCTTTATGTACTAACATAAAAGTTGTGTTAATATAACATAAAAGTTAATATTATTATGCGTAAATATTACATTATTACAACTTAAAAGTTTAAAAGGTATTAAAACCTTAAAATTATATACTTGGAATTATTTCAATCATGTAATATAACTGAAAACTTTTATATTGTTATAACTTAACCTTTATGTTATATTGATATAACCTTTATATACAACTATCATAACCTTTAAAAAATATAAATGTTATATTATTATAATATAAAAGTTAAACTATTATAACGTTAATGTTAAGTTATTATAATATAAAGGTTTAAAAGGTACTCCTTCCGTCCCGGTCTAATTTGCCTACTTTGACCGGGCACGGAGCCTAAGAAAATGCAGTTGACTTTGATTGGATGTGTTAACTTTATGCGTTTTGCACTTTAATTAGAATTTAAAAGTAAAATTGGGGTGACAATTTTTGTAAAATGACAGAAATGTAGGGATAAGGAGAGAATTTTTCTTTTGCCATTTATGGGTTGGTAAATTAGAATGGGGCAAACAAAAATGACAAGTAGACAAATTAGGCCGGGACGGAGGGAGTAATATATATTATCTTACTCTATAAAACATTAAACTATCAGGATAGAAATGTTATGCAGATATACCTTAAAGGTTATGTGAACCTTACGAAAAGGTTAGACGAGCATAATTAAAAGGTTGGGCGAAATAACTAAAAGGTCGAAATTAGGGTTTGAGCGCGATTTGGGGGAGCGTGGGGGCGCGTTCCAGCGCATTCGGAGTGTGATTTTCACCTTCCAGGTCATATGACCCAGATTGCATGACCCATGCACTTGGTGTATAGAAATAATTGTGTTGATAAATTTACAATAAAAAATTTAAAATTCTCTCAAACATTCACATAAAAAATTATGGGTTAAAAATATTTTGCCGTCTCAATTATACATAAGTTGACATTTTGGGCTTTTTTTTTATGAACTTTAAAATGTTGCATTTTGCTGAATTTTAAATTTGATGTATTTTACGATGTTAAACAAATTATAACTATACATGTGTACTAAATCAACGATTAATATTTGTCTAATATAAAAAATGCATCAAATTAGAAGTTTATACGTTAAAATGCAACATTTCAAAGTTTATACCCAAAAGTGTAAAATTATGTATAGGTGGAATGAAAAACGTTTTTTAACCCCAAAATTAACAAACTAGACTATATAGAATTGAGATGGGCGGCTGGCTGCCTTTGGATAATAATCAAATAGTAAGGGTTGTAGTGATGTGAGGAAAAATCTCCGATTGTAAATTTAAACACAGGTTTTCATGAAATACCAACATGTTTTCACTGAACAACTGAGGTTCATATCGACTCTATCCCACAGTTATGAAATAGTGATGTTTGTATCAACTGCCTTCCTTCGAGTAGATCTTGTATGAGATCGTCTCACAGGTTTTTTTCGGGAGACGGATCAACCCATAATCCGTACTTAGCAATTCATATGGAAATTTGTGGATATAGGTTCAATTATGGGTAATAAGGATCCATCTCACGAAAGCTATCCGTGAAACCGTCTCACATTAGTTTTTGTACCTTTGAAATTGCTACTTAAACATTCAACCCCGATTGAATGGAGAAAATTCTTCGCTTCTCTCCAATCAAAAGACAAATCCCTCAACTTCATCTCCCTAATCAAAAGAGAGGGGCGGCTAGTCGTTAGTCTAATGACTTTCTCATCATATGACTAAATCATAAATGGAGTGCTCTGATATTGATATATGTTATTTAATTTTTTAAGTTTTGGAGTTTATCCAAGGGATAAACGGTGCTGGAGATAGAGAGTTCGGACCAGAGACTTTAACAGCTTTACTGACCTGTAATCAAGGACGAAAATATCGGTTTCGATGTATATATCGGTACTTTAAATTTACAGAAATATTGATGCATATATCGGTTTCGGTGGAAATATCGGTAATTTTTAAAAAAATCACGGAAATATTGTAAAAAAATTAAAAAATATATCTGATAATTTACATAATGTTATAACTAACATTCATACATAAATTGAAGTTAAGATTTCAAATAAAAAATATAAATACAACAAAATGAGAGATAAACTAATATATAGAGTGATAATATGAGAAATTTTGTATACACACATCCACCATTTTAAAAGTAATAAAGATACAATTACTTCAAAATAACCTAATTCCAAATGACTTCAAATTATAAATATTTGATCAACATCTAGGGTATAGGAAAAGAAATGAAATTGTGAGTTTAAAGAAGAGAATATTATATGTGTTGGAGACAGTGATCATGACTTATGATTTATCATCATCCTTCATTATCATTACACACACAAACCATTTATTCAAATATAATATTATTTATTGTACCCATCTATTCAAAATATAATTTATTACATGAAAAAATAATTTGTTCATTCAATAAATATATAATTGAAAAATAGTAGTAGTAAGAAGTGGAGAAAGAAAGCAGGTGAGAGAGAGAAATAAGTGTGTAGTGTCAATATAAAAAAAAAAATTGGAATTTACATGTTTTACCGACACAATTTCGGAAACGATATTTTACCGAAATATCACCGTGAAAACTGTCGTTTTATACCTACAACTCACCGAAATCAAAACGGGAACGGAAATGCACCGATTTATCGCCGATATATCGGCAACATTTTGACGAAAAAAACACCCCGTTTTTATATTGAACATACAATTTGAGCGATATTTCGACGATATATCACCGAAATATCGTGATTTTTTCGTCCATGCCTGTAACAACAGGGAGCGAGGGCATTCTTCCTCTTTTCTCTCCTCCTACCCTAGATAGTGCAGAGTGGAAGAATGGCCGCAACGAAGGTGATGAGTGAGTCTTGTGTAAAACTAGTATTATACCCGTGCGATGCACGATTTGTAATATACGATTGATTATTTAATTTACTATAATGTAATAGTATTATTATAACCTAAATTATATGTTAATAAGAATTTATTTCTTTATCTTTAATCGTGTCACATCTTAAATACTATTATAATTTTAAAATGCAAACAATAATATATAAATGTGTGTGTGTGTGTATATATATATATATATATATATAAATATCTATGTTTAAGAATGAATTTTAAATTCTATATTTGAATATGAGGTTGTTAAATAAACACCAATTTTGTACACGTACCCATTAATATTGTAAATTAAAATAAATTGAATCAAATTTAGTACTGAGAAACATTTATTATAAACGATAATTGATATCTAAAATATATGTTACTTCATAAAGATATATTGTGCATATTACAAATTAATATAGATATAAGTATCAAGATTAATATATTATTATATTTTTTGATTCATATTTATTAACAAATGTCCTTTGCATTCACAATTATAGATATCTTTAAAGAAAATATATAAATTTCATCAAATAACTAAAAGATCTTGATATGTATTTAAATAACGTAGCTAGTTCAATATTCAACCCACTTGTATTGACAAATATATCAAACAATTATACCAAAATATTTTTCATTGTTATTAATTTCTCAAAAAATCTAAGACTTTTTAATTTAAATTATTTTTTTAATTTCCTAATCTAGTTAATTTAGTCATCTATCTTTGTATTTGTAATCTTGTTAAATACAATTTTGCACCAAAATGTAAATATAACATTTATATTTTTCATAAACCAAAACAAAATTTAAAATAAAAAATAATTAATTTAAAGATTATAATTTATATGAAATATAGAAAAAATATAAAATATACTTTATAACTTACCTATCTATAGGTATAGCCTAACCTAGTGGACCCTACAATCCTTAAAAGTATAAATCTTTTTATTTTTGATTTATTTAATTTCTTGTAACTACTTTCTTTCGATTTATAGTATGTTAATTTGGGAGAGAAAATTAGTTATTGTTATTTTTATTGAAGATCTTCTTTATATATATATATATATATAGATTGTCTCACGAATCATGTTGTATTAGATGAGTTAATCTCAACCCAAACTTCTCAATTCACATATAAATTAATGGATATAAGTTTGATCCATGGACAAAAAGGATCCGTCTCACGGAAATTATCCGTGAGATCGTCTTACACAAGTTTTTGCGTAAGATGATTAACTACTCTTAAATATTAGGTGCAATTCTTTACTAAACATTGATCATTTACTAACTAGTAGTGCTCCGTATGATGCGCGACTTATTATATAATCTAATAATTTTTTTATTGATGATATAGTATAATTATATATCATTTAACATAAAATTTATATTACTTTGAATGTCTATACTAATAAGTATGTTTGATATTTTTAACTTTTATGTATTTGATAAAATTTTCAACGTTTCTCATCCTTTTTTCCCTTTTAAATATGTTCTTTCTATTATAATGCTAAATATTTCTTCTGTTTTGTAATGCAATTACTTATCAATAGATTTGGATAATCAAGATGATGACAATCATATTAGTGTTGATAATGTCTTATTAAATCTAAAAACGCTTTCATCTTGGTTTTTCTTCTTATTTTCATCACTAGATTTTCTTGTTCTTTTGATATTAATTTCTAACCTTCATTTCATGTCAGCTCATATTCATTAAGTGATAATTGTTGAATATGCATTCCTTATATAGTACAATGGTTTTCATCTTGATTTTTTTTCTTATTTCCATCACTAGTTTTCTTCTTCTTTTGATATTTCTAACCTTCATTTCATGCTAGTTCACAATCATTAATTGAAAGTTGTTATATATACATTGCATGCATAGTACAATGTACAATGACGTCCACCTCAATTTTTCTTCTAATTTCCATTACTAATTTTTATTCTTCTTTTGATATTTCTAACCTACATTTCATGCCAGTTCATCCTCATTAATTGAGAGTTGTTATATATGCATTGTTTAAATAGTACAATGACTTCCATCTTTATTTTTCTTCTTATTTCCATAACTATTTTTTCTTATCCTTAGATATTTCTAGCCTCCATTTCATGCTAGATCATTCTCATTAAGTGAGTGTTGTTGAATGAACAAATATTGTTTATATAGGGCAATGGTAAGTGAGAGTAGTTGAATGAGTAAGACTTGTTTATATAGGATAATGACTCGTAGAGGAAACTTGATTCTAATGGCTTATGGTGGAAGTTTGATTTAAAATTATTAAAATAATTTAGAAAACCAGAATGAAAAAATTATTTACACATCATCAAATTGATGTGACATTTTTACGAGGGAAAATGACAAATTAATAAATTTTGCCAATTTTTTTTTTTATATAGTATAGATTACAAATTACAATCCAATTAAAATAAATATAATGTACAAATATTCCAAATATTCAACTATAACAAGAATTTTGTGTTTGCAATATTTAAACACAAAACACCTAATTTTACAAACTCGTACTAACAAAGATCGTCTCGAATTCACAAACTCGCTATGTTACCAATAGGAATAATCATAATTTGAGTCAATCAAATGAAGACAATAATGCAAGACACAAGGACAAGTCGGTTGCAGTGCATTAAATGCTTTGTTCTATGAAGATCAGTAGACCTGTACCTCAAAATCAGCGTATTAAATGTGGGAAACCTGCTACCCTTCAACGCAGATTTCTCATTTATAAAGAGAAGATGAAGTGCAACTAAACGAGACAACTGAACCATTCTACACGTTCAAGCAAACTTTCAAGCATAAATACTCAAACTATTCAAGTTCAATCACTCAATCTAAAGCAGCAAGTCAGCTACTTTTTGAGCTTAACTCTTCTTAGAGCTTGCTGCACAGAACGTTGAAGAAAAACCGTTTTATAATCTTTTAGATTGTGTAGAAGTACCTAACATAAGTTTTATATCTGCTAGTGTTATACACTTTTTTAGAAAGAGTAAGAGTTGGCTGTGTTGGGCTACTTCGATCCTGTGTGGGTCTTCGTCTGTAGTGCAATAACTTGTGTGGAAGCTGATTACTTCTTTGTTTTGTTGATTGTAATAGCTAGGATGTGTAAACTAATCTTCAATAACAAAATTCCTCCTATTGAAAGGAGTAGAGTGGACGTAGAGAGATTACTCCACCCTCGAACCACTATATATCTTGCTGCATTTTCTGTTTAAACTTACTGCATCTGAAGCATATCTTAACTATCATATTAAACATTTGTCATAGAACATAAAAACTATCTTCTAAAGTCAAATTTGTCAAGTTTTTCCACTGCACATATAACTCTCTAAGTACCTAAGAGCTCACTGACTACCAGTAAGCTTACTGAAGCAGCAAGCTTGAAGGTTGCTAATTCAGAGCAAATACTTAATATCTGTTTGAAGTAAAAGTTTGAAAAAATTGAAAAAGTTTATTCACCACCCCCTATAAACCTTCTACCCATTGGAACCAACACTATACAACTTTTGAATGCCCATTTTTTTCTTTTTGAACTCCAGCCTTTTCTGTCATTTCTTGTTTTGCAACTTCCTTGAGCCATTCTCCTCAGTAATATAATTATTGCAAGAAATTTATATTTGAATACTCCTCTTATAATAGCCTAAAAAAAAGAAATGATATCAAAAAAAAAAAAAGATTATGAAAATAAATCATTTCTGAAACTCATCAAAAACAGAAAATCAAACAATAATCCAAAACAAAAAATAAGAACACATAAATTAAGAATATAACTCTCCACTTTGGCTCAAGAAGGTGAACACAAATCTCACTCCATTCTTAACAGGTTTGGGACCTGTTATGCCCATGCACGAATCTTGGTTAGATTCATGCAATGAAAGAATTTTGAGGCACACACAGACTTGATTAGCATATCAGCCGGATTATCATCTGTGCTAACCTTCTTGACTGTAATCGATCCTTCATCAATGATGTCTCTTATGAAGTGTAGTTTGACATCAATGTGCTTTGATCTCTCATGGAATGTTTGGTGCTTAGATAGATGGATAACACTCTGATTGTCACAGTGTATGGTTATGACTTCTTGCTTCACTCCAAGTTCATCCATCATTCCTTTCAACCACATTGCTTCTTTAAATGCCTCAGCCATTGCCAAGAATTCAGCCTCTGTGGTTGATAATGCTACTGTTGGTTGTTGGATTGATTTCCAGCTGATTGTTGTTCCATATAGGGTAAACACATAGCCGGTTAGGGACTTTCTTGTGTCTTGATTTCCAGCAAAATCTGAGTCCACAAATCCTTCAATTGGTTCATGTTCTTTCTCTTCATTTCTGATGAATAGAAGGTCTTTGTTAGTTGAACCTCCAATATATCTGAGAATAGATTTTAATGCATCCCAATGTGTCTTTCCCGGATTAGCCATGTACCTACTAACTGCACTCATGCTGTAAGCCAAATCAGGTCGACTGCACACCATTGAGTACATAATGCTTCCAACTCCACTAGCATAAGGTACTGTCTCCATGTATTGTTTCTCTTCATATGTCTTTGGGCTCTGATCAGCTGTAAGCTTGATTTGTTGCCCAATAGGTATAAACAGTGGCTTAGCTTGGTGCATGTTAAACCTTTTAAGCACTTTTCTCAGATAATCTTATTGCCATAGGAACACTCTTCCTGCATCTCTATCCCTCTTTATGTCCATGCCTAGGATCCTCTTAGCATTACCTAGGTCTTTCATGTCAAATTGCTGCTTTAACTTCTGTTTTAGAGTGATGATTCTCTTCAAACTTTTGCTGGCCAGGAGCATATCATCCACATATATGAGTAGATAGGTACATACTTCCCCATTTCCACTTCCAAGTAGACACACTGATCATGCTTGCATCGAATAAGACCAAGGTTGCTCATTACACCATTGAATCTCTTGTACCACTGCCGAGGACTTTGTCTTAAGACATATAGTGACCTCTGCAGTCTGCATACTCTCTCTTCATTCCCAGGTGTTATGAAACCTTCATGCTGTCTCATATAGATTACCTCGTCCAAATCTCCATGTAGGAAAGCCGTTTTTACATCTAGTTGATGTAATTCCATGCTCCACTGTGCAACAAGAGCTAATAGAATTCTAATTGAGCTATGCTTCACCACTGGGGAGAAAACTTCATTGAAATCTACCCCTTCTCTTTGAGTGAAACCCTTTGCTACAAGTCCTGCTTTGAAACGGATTTGCTCAGTTCCAACTACCTCTACTTTTCTCTTGAATATCCATTTGCACCCCACAATTTTCTGCCCCTTTGGTTTATCCACAAGAGTCCAAGTTTCATTTTTTTCAAGAGATAGAATCTCCTCATTCATGGCTTGGATCCACTTGTCTTTATCTGGTGAGTTAATGGCAGCAATGTATGAGTTTGGTTCCTCATACTCTATGTTTTTAGCAACTACAAGAGCATATGAAACCACATCTGCATGACCAAATCTTTCTGGAGGATGAATCTCCCTCCTTTGTCTATCTCTAGCCAATCTGTAGCTGCTCAGTTCCATATTTTCTTGCACATTTTCTGGGGTGTCTGCTTGCTCAGTGATCTTTTGGTTCTGTGTTGTTTCTGTACTCGGATCTAACTCAGGCTCCACCTCAAGCTGAATCCCTTTCCCATCAGTGTTTCCTTCAGTTTCTGAGTTAACACTTTCTCTCTTGTACCCCATTACTTGTTCATTGAATACCACATCCCTACTTATAATGCATTTATGTCCTGTTTGCTCTAAACTCCACAGCTTGTATCCCTTTGTTCCTTGGAGATAACCTATGAAGATGCATCTGACTGCTCTTGCATCCAATTTATCATGCTTCACATGAGCAAATGCTTGGCATCCAAATACTTTGAGGTGTGTGTAGCCTGGTGGCTTAGAGTACCACACTTCATCTGGTGTCTTGAACTTCAATGCTGAACTAGGGCACTTGTTAAGCAGATAGGTGGCTGTGTTCACAGCTTCTCCCCAGAAGGATTTGGGTAATCCAGCATCCAACAGCATACATCTGACTCTCTCCAGTAGGGTTCTATTTAACCTTTCAGCCACCCCATTTTGTTGGGGGTTAAGTGCCATTGTTCTATGTCTTGTTATTCCTCTCTCTTTGCAAAACTCCTTGAATTCTTCTGATAAATATTCTAATCCATTATCAGTCCTCAAGTGTTTCAGTTTCTTTCCCGTTGTGGTTTCTTGCTGGATTAACCAATGTTTGAAATGAGTGAATGCATCTCCTTTATTTTTCATTACAAACACCCATGCTTTCCTTGAGTAGTCATCAATGATACTCATGAAAAATCTGCCTCCTCCATGTGTCACTGATCTTGTTGGCCCCCACACATCTGAGTGTACATAGTCCATGATTGAATTAGTGTTGTGAGTGCCAGTAGGATACTACAATTTCTTAGACTTCCCAAGCACACACAATTCACAGAATTCTAATTTGGATAAGTTGCAATCTCCAAATGCCTTCTGCTTTGCAAGTTCCTGCAATCCTTTTTCACCAATGTGACCTAACCTCTTGTACCATAGATTAGTATCTCCTGCACTTAGGGTTAGTAGATTTTCACCAATAACAGTAGAGCCAACCAGAATGTAAAGACCATTACTCTTTTTACCTCTCATGACTGTTTTACCATTCTTTGTTATGTTTAGGAAACCTCCTTCACAAGTGTTAAAATTGTATCCAGTGTTATAAAGAGAGCCTAAGGAGATAAGATTCCTTTTTCAGTGTAGGGATGTACCTGACATTAGGGAGTTTCTTTACCTTTCCATCATGTAGCCTCAGCCTCAAGGTGCCAATCCCTTTCACCCTACATTCCTGGTTGTTTCCCAGCAGTACCACTCCAACTTCTTCTTTCTTCAATTCAATGAATGCTAACTCGTTTGGGCACATGTGGAAAGAGCAGCCTGAGTCCAACATCCACTCCTCTAGGTTTTGGGTTTCTGAGACACATAACATCTCTCCATCATCATACCCTTCCTCTGCTACATCAGCTTGTGGTTGCTTTGGTGGTTTCCCTGCCTTTTTGTCCAAGCAATTCTTCTGAATATGCCCAATCCGTTGGCAGTGGAAGCATCTTCGAGTTTCCTTTTGTTCCTCTCCAGATTGATTTGGACCTGAAGCTTCTAATTTCTTTCCTTTCTTGAAGTTTCCTTGTCCCTTTCTTTGGTTCTTTGATTTCACACTCAAACTCTCAGGTATTTGAGGTGACTTTGATTCAGAAGAGAATTGTAATATCTTCGTCCTCAAAGCTACTTGAACATCTTCTAGAGATAACACTCGATCATGTCTTCCATAAACCAAGGAGTCTTTGAAGTTTTCCAGAGATTTTGGAAGTGAGTGAAGCAACATGAAAGCCTTGTCTTCATCTTCCATCTTCACACATATGTTTTCAAGATCGTCAATGATCTTGTTGAACTCATCCATCTTCTCTGCTATTCTCTTCTCATCATTCATCTTGAACACATATAGTTTGTGTTTCAGATACAGTCTATTTGCCAGGGACTTTGTTAGATATAGTGAATCTAACTTCGCCATCAAGCCCTTTGCCGTAGTTTCTTTACAAACTTCACGCAATACCTTATCTGCCAAACACAAAATAATTGCAGTGCAAGTTTTCTTCTCCATCTCAAGCCCTTTTCTCAGCCGTGTGTGATGTTGAAGCAACATCATCATCCTCCAATATCTCATCCAAACCATGCTGAGTTAATATGGCCGTGACCTTAACCTTCCATAGGTTGTAGTCGTTTTATCCATTGAATTTATCAACATCTAACTTCATCGAGCTCATCATCTTGCAAGTCTCGTTCCCACAGACGGCGCCACTTGTTAATTCAAGACTTAATTCTGATTAAACTAATCAGATTGGCTTGCAATTGAAGTGATTTAGTGTTGCATAAAATCATAAACTAAACCCTAATGTTTGATGAAGTTAGAAATCAAAGAAAAATATCAAACACAAAGATTTACGTGGTTCGATCAAGAAAACTTGATCTACATCCACGGGAGAGAGAAACACATCCACTAATTTGATCTCAAAGTACAGAATTGAGCTTATACCCAATTTCACGAAGTTAGGGTTTATAATGGAGCCCTAAAAACGTAATCTTGAGTAATTCTAATCCAAATCTTACAATTGATATGAAATTGGATTCGCCTAACAACCTTTATTAAAAGCCCCAAGATAAGATTCGATATTAGAAGCAAATCGTAAGTCTATTTTGAGATTTGATCTGCTGAACCCTAGATTTGCCCTAAACCGGTCCATGCAGCCCAGTTTTAGAAAATCGGCCGGTTCATCTCCAATTCGAACGGTTCTTCACATTCTAACTCCGGTTCTGAAATCTTCTCACCTTAATGCATAAAGTTCCAGCTTGCTTGATTCATCCAATTCACAATAACAAACACAAGAAGATGCTTACACAAAAAAGAAGAAACAATACATAAATGCCAAAAAAAAAAAAAAAAACTAGAAATCAAGTGGAATGAAAAATAACAACGAAATACTGATTAATCAACAACACAAACAAAACATATTAAATAGCAACAACAACTAAAGAACGATTTAGAAAATAAAAAACGAAAGGAATCATCAAAAGCTTACCGCTTTGAAAGAACTCGAAGCTCATCGAGATCTTCAAAAAATCATTAATTCTAGTAAAGTAGTTAACAATAATGATGTTCAAACGCCCGACCGGAAGGTGTCCGGTTCCGGTTTCGGTTCGGAACCGCTGGTTGAACCGAAACCGGGCGGTTCGGCCGATTGGAACAGGCCGGTTCGGTTTTTTTTTTTTTTTTGCATTTTTCTTTTTAATTTTGATTTTGCAACTCCGAATATGTTTTTTAATGTTTGTTTCAATATAATTCATGATTGAAATAGAGTACAAAAAATTGAAGTGAACAAATGTTTTCATTATAAATTGGAAAATTATTACAAGTTATAATGAACTCAATTTCTAAGTTTCTAACCTAATGATTGAAATTCTAATGAATTTATAATCTTAATTCTAATCTATTAGACTATTACAAACTAAATATATCTATTACAATTACCAAAGTCTATGTAAAGACTAAAGAGAAGGAGAAAAAAATTGAAAGAGCTTGAGTTTCATGTTCAATACTAAAGGCATGCTCAACCGAAACTGTCGAGGCGGGAGTTGCAAACATTTCCTTAGCAATAATGGTTAGAATACGATACATGGTGGTCCTTCGTGACCACCACTTCAACAAATCACCTGAAGTCTCAAAAGCAATAGATTCAAAAGTAGCACTTAAATAAGAGTCTAACTCTTGGGTAGGGTTACCTCTAGATCGTTTTTGTGTCCTAATGTCATAAAAGTTGTAAAATTAAAAAAAAATTGTAAAAATCGGTGGTTAAACCACCGGTTCGCCGGTTTGTAAAAAATGGAACCGGAACCGAATCGGCTCCCGGCGGTTCACGATTCCGGTTCGAAACCGAAACCGGGTCAACGGTTCCCGGAACCATTGACCGGCGGTTCGAACCGGTCGGTTTCGGTTTTCGAAACCGTTTGAACGTCTTTAGTTAACAAAAGTAAAGATCAATCGGTAAACAAAATGAATATATATATATATATATAACAGAAACAAAATCAATCGGTTGGTCAACATTGGTCAACGTCGTTGACCAAAAAAGTATGACATGTTGGAAATTTGGTCTCCTGGAGTGCTAAAAAGCAACCAACCGTGGCTCGTTCTAGCTGTGAATCCGAGTATCGGGCACTTTCCAATACCGCTGCCGAAGTTGTTTGGCTAACATCTCTCCTCCATGAGCTTCGCACTTCACTACCTGCACCTCCACGGCTTTATTGTGACAACAATAGTGCTATCTTTCTTAGTCAGAACCTGGTGGCTCACAAACGCGCGAAGCATATTGACATCGATTTTCATTTTGTTCGTGAACTTGTGCTGGCGGGCAAACTTATCACACAATTTGTTGCTTTGCATCTTCAAATAGCAGACATCTTCACCAAGAGCCTCGCACGCCCGATGTTTGAATTTTTCCTATCCAAGCTTCGAGTCGTTCCACGCCCGACGTCTTGCTTGAGGGGGGTGATAGAGAATAATTATGCTAATAATTCTCTCATTTATTTTAATTGTTTTACATTTTCCTTATTTTTCCCTCTGTACTCTTTTTTATGTGGATGGTATGGAATGAATTCTTTTGAGGCAAACAATATCAATCCTATCAGAAATGTTATTTTAATATAACATAAAAATCATACTCATATTCATATAATATAAAAATTCCCCTATAAAAAAATAAAAAAATTAACCTGGGGTAGATTCGGGTCGGACCAAACGCAATCTGATGTGCAACTGGTGTATAAGAATATTACTCAAAATTCAAATATATTCAAAATTTAAATAAGTATTAAATTGAATGTTTTTGATATTATGTTATTATTTTTTTTTCTTTATTGTAATCACATTATTTAATGCAATTATACATGCAAAATAGCACCTAGAACTTAACATTTGGCTGCTAACATTCCCCTCAATTCGAGAATATCCTTCTCCACTTAAACCATCAAGTCAATGCTTATCCTTATTTAATTTGCTAGTTACTTCCACCGTTTAAAAGACTGATGATCTATTATTAGCTTTTCTTTTTTCCCAGATAATATAATCTACAACATTTATAAAATAATATTAAATAAATTGTTTAGTTCAGAATGTTCGATATAAGGTGGAAAGTAACCATCAATATTCACATATCTTTATCTGAAAACTTAAATGACTAGAGAGATTCGAAATATCGTAATTGAAATAAGAGTAACTCTAACTGGGCCGCGCACGGGCCGCGCACGGGCTGGGCTGGCCCGCCCAGCCCATGCCTCTTTACTTATTTCGCATGTTTTGGTCGTTACCCTCACGTTATGTTAGGGTTACTTTCGCGTTATGTTAGGGTTACCTTCGTGTTATGTTAATGTGACCCCATATCCAGATTTCATACCCTTAGTTTAAAACCACTTAACTAAAATGTTAATCATACCCTCATGTTATGTTAGAGTTACCTTCATGTTATGTTAGTGTTACCCTCATGTTATGTTAGTGTTACCCTCGTGAGGGTAACACGGGTAACACTAACATAACATGAGGGTAACCCTAACATACCATGAGGGTAACCCTAACATAACATGAGGGTATGGCTGCCTGAGCGAATCTTGGTGGGTTTGAGCGCCCACCAGAGTAACACGGGTAACCCTAACATAACATGAGAGTAACCCTAACATAACATGAGGGTAACCCTAACATAACATGAGGGTATGACTGCCTGAGCGAATCTTGGTAGGTTTGAGCGCACCCACCAAGCGCGTGAGAGCGCGTTGGGGCGCGTAAAAACGCGCGTCAGAGGCGCGTGGGGCGGGTCGACCCGGGTGCATGGATCCTAGATCCATGCACCAGTTGCATAAAATATTTTGCCTTGAAATAAATGAATTTAAATCCACGTATTGATAACTTTACTATCAAAAAATTAAAATTCTCTCAAACTTTCAAATTAAAAATTATGGGTTAAAAACATTTTGCCATATTTATATTTTTTGTATAAACTTTGAAATATTGATTTTGCTGAATTTTAAATTTGATGCATTTTACAATGTTAAACAAATTATAGTCATACACGTGTACTAAATCAACGATTAATATTTGTCTGATATCAAAAAGATGCATTAAGTTAGAAGTTTATACGGTAAAATGCAAAATTTCAAAGTTTATACCCAAAGTGTAAAATTAGATATAGGTGGAATGAAAAACATTTTTAACCCCAAAATTAACAAACTATAATATATAGAATTGAGACGGGCGGCTGGTTGCCCCTTGGGGCATACTCAAGTGGTAAGGGTTGTGGTGATGTGAGAAAAATCACCGATTGTAAGTTTAAAACATGTTTTCATGAAATATCCACATGTTTTCACTGTATCGACTACCTCCCAGAATTGCTACTTAAACATTCAACCCTCGATTGAATGGAGAAAATTCTTTGCTTCTCTCCAATCAAAAGACAAATCCCTCAACTTCATCCCATTCGATCTTTGATGGATGTGTAAATTTCTTCAATCAAAAGAGAGGGGCGGCTGCCGGCTAGTCGTTATATAATCTCGGCTCTACCTTCTAATGACTTTCTCATCATATGACTAAATCATAAATGGCGTGCTCTGATATTGATATATCTTTGTTAACTTAAATATTAGGTGTGGCAGTTCTTTACTAAACATTAATTATTTACTAACTAGTAGTGTTCGGTGTGATGCGCGACTTATTATATAATTTAATAATTTTCTTTGTTAATGATATAATGTAATTATATGTCATTTAAAATAAAATTTATATTGTTTTGAATGTATATATTAATAAAAATGTTTGATATTTTCAATTTTTATAAATAATTGTATTTGATAAAATTTCAATTTTTATCGTCTTAGATCTTTTCTTTTTTTCCTTTTTAAATATGTTCTCTCTATTGTAATGCTAAATATTTCTTCTATTTTGTAATGCAATTACTTATCAATAGATTTGGATAATTAAGATGATGACAATCATATTAGTGTTGATAATATCTTATTAAATCTAAAAAAACTTTCATCATGGTTTTTCTTTTTCTTTTCACCACTAAATTTTCTTGTTCTTTTGATATTAATTTCTAACCTTCATTTCATGCTAGCTCATACTCATTAAATGATAGTTGTTGAATATGCATTTCTTATATAGTACAACAGTTTTCAACTTCATTTTTCTTCTTATTTCCATCACTAATTGCCTTCTTCTTATGATATTTCTAACATTCATTTCATGCTAGCTCATCATCATTAATTGAAAGTCGTTATATATACATTGCATGCGTAGTACAATGACTTCCATCTCAATTTTTCCTCTTATTTCCATTACTAATTTTCATTCTTGATCTTTTGATATTTCTAACCTCCATTTCATGCTAGCTCATCCTCATTAATTGAGAGTTGTTATATATGCATTGTTTAAATATAGTACAATGTCTTCCATCTTTATTTTTCTTCTTATTTTCATCACTATTTTTTCTTATCTTTTGATATTTCTAACCTTTAATCTTTTAGATTGTGTTAGAAGTGCCTAACAGATGTTGCTATACCTGCTAGTGTTATACACTCTTTAAGAAAGAGTAAGAGTCCTGTGTTGGGTTAGTTTGATCCTTTGTGGGTCTTGGTCTGTAGTGCAACATGCAACTTGTGTGGAAGCTGACTACTTCTTTGTTTTGTTGATTGTAATAGCTAGGTTGTGTAAACCAATCTTCAATAACAAAGTTCCTCCTGTTGAAAGGAGTAGGGTGGACGTAGAGGGATTACTTCAAATTCGACCCATCTCATGAAATGTGATCCGTAAGTTTTTTTACGCAAGACTTTGTATTCTTTTATTCAAAAAAAGAAGAAGACTATTTTGGTTTTTGATTTTTATTTACTTAGTATTTATTTCATGTGTAAATGCCTCTTTTTACTCCATCTCATAAGCTAATAACTTACTTTTTATATGCTTTTTTTTTTTTTTTTGTAAACTACATTTTTGTAAATAGTCCAATGTCTCCAACTTAACTTGACAATGCATTTTGTTTATATAAAATGTATATCCAATTTTTCTACAAATATGTTTGCAATAAACATGAGTTTCTAATAATTGCTCATCAAACACAACACCTAAAGGAATTGATCATGAAGAAATGCATTTGGTAAAATATTAAAAAAAAATTGAAAGAAAAGTAAAATTGAAAAAATGGAGTGAAAAAGGTATTTGACTAATCAAATGGGCTAATTTGGAAATTAGCCGTTGTAGTGTGCGTTTATAAGAAAAAGGGTATATATAAAAAAAATCTAAACATATTCCACACCTCCACCAACAGCTAGCTCTCCCATGGCCATGGATTCCATGATCCACACACTCTTAACTATCCTATCAATTCTCTTAGCATCTCTAGTGCTCATAACTTATCACCATCGTCGATTCCGAAAGGCCAACCACCAGCAACTTCCCAGAGCCACCGGGGCTCTTCCGATCATCGGCAACCTCCACCAGTTGGCCGGTGGCAGCAAACTCCTCCACAAAACCCTAGGATGCTTGGCTGACAAGCATGGCCCTGTCTTCACCATAAGATTAGGCTCCCAAGAAAACCTGGTAGTGAGCAGCTGGGAAACTGCCAAAGAGTGTTTCACCACACTCGACAAGGTTTTCTCCGACAGGCCCAAGACAAATGCGTCAAGAATACTAGGTTACAACTACTCCATGTTTGGCTTAGCCCCCTACGGACCCTACTGGAGGGAGCTGCGCAGGATAGCCACCATAGAGCTCCTCTCTCATAGGAGGATCGACATGCTCCACCATATTCGAGCTTCTGAGGTGGAGACCTCACTGAAGGAGCTGTATGGTTTGTGGGCTACCGAAGGAGGTACTTAATTACCCGGTGGTGGTGGAGATGAAGCGGTGGTTCGGAGATCTTACGTTGAATACATTTGTTCGGATGGTGGGAGGAAAGAGATTTGTGGGTGGTGATGAGGAGGAAAGGTGCAAGAAAGTGATGAGAGATTTCATGTACTTTTTTGGGGTGTTTGTGCTGTCTGATGCTATACCATGGTTGGGGTGGTTGGATGTTGAGGGGCATGAGAAAAGTATGAAGAGTATAGCAAAAGAACTTGATGGGCTCATGAGCAAGTGGTTGGAAGAGCATATTGAAAGAATGAGAGGGGGAGAAGATAGAGTAGATCAAGATTTCATGGATGTCATGCTCACCATTATCAAAGATGTTGATTTTCCTCAATTTGATGCTCATACTATCATTAAATCCACTTGCTTGGTAACTTCTTCAGCTATACATATATGCATCTTTTCTCTGATCTTTATGTTTCTACAACATTTTGATCAGCAACACATTACTTTGGTTTTACTTATAAATCTTGATTGTTTTTTAAGTCAATTAAGTACAAGAATTCTTACTCTCATTCAACTCCTCATAAGTGAGTTGACTCGAGTCAGCTTTAAGTACCCACTTATTAATATGTAGATGGAGAATAAATACTGCACATACAGTTAACCTAGTATCAAATTTGAAAAACCAAGTCTTAAATACATTAGTCTTGGAAGATATGTAGTTGAAAATGTTCTAGTATTCATGTCTTTCACATCGATCCACATCAAGTTAGCTAAGATTGCAACCGATTGATCAAATCATAACTGAGTTACTATTTAAACATAAGGCTATAATAACAAAGTTTTTAACTGCATGAGCTCAATATAATCAAACGATTGGTTAATTCGTTCCACTTGCAGAACATGATCTTAGCAGGAAGTGATACTACGATGGTTACATTGACATGGGCTCTTTCTCTTCTTCTCAACAATCCACATGCACTAAGAAAAGCTCAAGACGAGGTTGACACTTTCGTCAGCAAAGACAGACATGTGAAAGAATCGGACATAAACAAGCTCGTATATCTTGATGCAGTCATAAAAGAAACCCTACGGTTGTATCCAGCAGCTCCTTTAATCGGTTTCCATTCATCAATGGAGGATTGCACCATCTCTCCTGGATACCACGTACCTTCAGGCACGCGTTTAATGGTGAATATCTGGAAAATACAACGCGATGGAGAGCTGTGGCCCGAACCATTGGAGTTCAAGCCTGAAAGGTTTTTGACAAGCCACAAGGATGTTGACGTGAGAGGCAAAAACTTTGAGTTCATACCATTTGGTTCTGGAAGACGGGGTTGTCCTGGAACTGCACTGGCTCTTCGAATGGTGCATTTGACTCTGGCTAGCCTGCTACATTGCTATGAATTTTCGAGACCTGATGATTCAGAAATCGACATGACTGAGAGCCCTGGGCTCACGAATTTGAAGGCAACGCCCCTTGAGGTTCGTATTAGTCCCCGTCTTCGTCCTCAAGTATTTGGTGTTGGCTTGCAGGACTCAGAGATTTGATCAAGCATGTGAAACAAGTCCATGTATCTTGAATAATCTATTACATGTAAGCATAATGTATATATGTAATATAGCATAGACAATAGATACATGGCTTCATACCTATATACGAAAACAGTTTACTTAAAAAGGTCACGTACTGTAAACACATCTGGAATTTTATAATTGTAGTAATATCTCTCTATCATGAATGCACAGAAATCACCTAAAACAGGAAACAATGGTGCCTGCTACATTTCGATCTATCAACTAGAACCCGACTAAAGAACACGATAACAACAGACTATAATCAACACCTAAAATGCTTTCTCATTCACACGTAATTTCTGTACAATGGCGGCAAGGAAAATTCTCCGTTTCAGTGAGAAAATGAACTTGCCTCGGTGCTATAAATCGAATACTCGCTCAAGCTAACATTGGGTCTCTCCTCATCCCAGTTCAAAATCTCCCTCGCATACTTGAGTGATGCATCCACACTGTTTGGCTCCAGGCCCTTCACTGGGGATACATACAACTTTCGACCTGTGAGAGCTGAGAAGAGCCTTTTGAACTTCACAGCAATATAATGGAAACCCAACTGCCCCAGTGTGGGATGATTTGCACTGTTGCTGTTGGACCGATTGCGGCTCATCACTGGATTGAAATCATCGAACCAATCACATTTACTCAATGGAACTTGTTCTATCTTTTCCTCAAACAAGTCGAATTTATTTAACAGGACAAGGAAGTCTATCTGATCAAAAGATGGATGAGTAACCATGTTTCCAAAAAACTTTTTGCTCAACAGCATTTTATTCACTGTGTTTCCATCACCATCAAGAGCAAACTGATCGTAGTCGCTTAAAGAGACACAAAAAATAACAATTCGAACGTCTTCAAACATTTCCAGCCACTTGCAGTTTTCTCCAAAGCCTTTTGCCTGTAATCTGATCAGCTGATATCTGTAATCAATTCAACGAAAAATAAATTCATTGACACAAGATTGAAGGAAGCACATTGTACAACATGCATTCTTTCACTTAATATAGATAAGAGTACAAAATACAATAAAGATTACCAAAATGTTTAGTACACTACCTTAGCAGGGAATCATGCAGATCCCCACTTTCAGCATCACCATCATATGCCGGCTCAGGAAATGAGAAGTCCACACATGAAAGCCCATTTGATGAAGTAACATGTTCAGCATACAGGATGTCCACATCAGATGGTTTATAATCAGGTTTCAATATCTCAACAGCCTGGGGTAGGGCAAAGCAAATCAAGAAAGGATCACATAAAAGACTTGACTGAGAAAAATACAAAAACACAATAAAGGTCGTTAGACTATTTGATAAACACTTAATATAAAATTAACTGATACAAAATCAGAACTTCTTCTGTTAAAGAATTATTCAACCTTCCTATCAATTTGAGCAAATAACATGACTCGACCATCGAGTATGTTCCTTATAGGTGAGTGCTTCAGCTTATTCCAACTTTAAAATTACGATTATACTATTCCCTATGAGAGGATTCGATTATACATGCCATTGTAAATATCACCAAGAACCACCGGGAAAAGAAATGCATCCATTATGGCTATGTTCCACAAGCCCAAAAGAACACAGCATTCGAACTCCAAAAACTGAACAATTTCTAGTTACTTTTCAGTGACCTACGCACTACTTTCATTTCATACAATCATAAAAATTGAGAAGGGAGCTTTATTATGGTTTTAGAGTATGAATGAGATAAATCCTTCACACGTTTAGGCACAATCCACAGTCTAAAAGGTGCAAAAAGCAGATGGATGTTGTTCTTCTAGCCATCTTGCAATGTAGTAATGATCCTTGCACCTCTGCAACATGCTTACAGAAGAGGCCAGAATTCACATAAATATTCTTTCTTTTTTTTCGTCCTGTATAAAAGCTTTTATGAACTACTACCATAGGAGCAATCACTACTTTAGTTGTTTAATTCTCCAAATTTGCCTAAAAGGATAACTCTCAGTACATTCTTCAATGAAGACATAATATAAATCATCAGATTACCCCTTCCACGTTCAAAAATAAGCCTTGCAACCTCCAAACCAAATAGCAAGCAGTTTCCCAAGAATCACATCCTGTAAATAATCCTGCAACTTTTTCCAAGCATGGGCCTCATAGGGTAGTTTTGAGTTTGTAAATAACTTATCTTTCATGTTACACTCCATCCTCAAACTAAACCATTCCAGAGCATCACATTCCTAGTTCTTCATAGTCGTGTGCTCCAATTTTCTCCAAAATCACAGGAAATTATACATAACTAACAAAGATAACATTTGGTAGACTGTTGTTGTCTACAAGGATCAACAAATCCATATACGCTTAAAAGTGACCTCAAATTATTCACATGCATCACAATAAGATTTATGAACTATATATGATTAGAATAACAGTTTAGTCCTCTTCTAAAAATGGGACATAAAGAAATGAATAAAAGCATAAATTCTACAGAGGAGATTCTTTAATAATCATTTTTACTCAGATCTGATTAGCTAGGTCAGCATGAACAATAGGTAATTGTCTTACCTGCTCTAGGAAATAACTAGCAATACTGGGGAGAGATTGCAATTCACTTCTCCGCTTGTATGTTGCCTTGAAAGCAGCACTGTTCCACAATTCCTCAACCAATGGTGCATATTCTCGACTAGCAGCAGGGAAGATTGCTTCCAAAGTACCTGAAGCCATGATTTTAAGGAGCCAGTCGGAAAATGCCTTCAAACGTGGACAAATGGAATAAGGAGTCTCTTCACCATTGCCATCAATATGCCCTGTTATAACAAAATATAGATAAATTACAAAAATAACATATATAACATCTTTGTGACAAAGGTATACATGGACACCAGTCAGTACAGACTTCAGTGCATGAAATATGATGCTGTAGCATTACAAACAACGCTATTATCAGTTCAAATATTGACTCAAAAGCACTTATAAAATATATTGCCAAATTTTCATTTCAACATTATCAACTTCAATATTCATACAATTGAAGATGAGCTATGAATCATTCTAATATGGAAGTCTGAATTTCAGAATCTGGTGATATGTCAAGAGTCTGTATGAAGATTAGACACCTTTCGTGATACTCATAGAAACTAATTTAAATGCATCTTTTTCTACAGGTTGTGTGTGCACACATTCCACCTTCACCATGTATTTCCAAAGGTCAGGTGTGCAGCCCTCCCTCAATATACTTATTTATTGTTCAAATAATAAATTGGACAATTTTATTGAATGTGGAAGAAAATGAGATCAGGCAAATCTGATACTTCCCTTCAGCAAAATGTTACCAGTAGTTATATTTCTCTTTCTCCATATATCTATTGTGCCTTTTCTTTTCTTTTCCTTTTATTGTGTGTGTGTGTTTGTGGGGGGGGGGGGGGGGGGGGGGGGGAATGCTTTTTACTTTAGAAGAAAATGTAAAACAAGTTTATGTCAGCGACAATATCCAATTACATATGCAATAAACATATATGAATTTTAGGGTTTTACTGCATAAATTTCCTACTCATGGATATATTCATCTAGGATGCCAGTGACCAATCATATCAAGTAAGGAACTGTTTCTTTTTCATAGCTTGACAGAACAATCACATTCTAACAATGAGGAAAAAAATCACCAAGAATTTGAACATCCAGCCTTTATACGAACAGAGAACCTCTTGCTCCTGTAGATAATTTCTAAGACATTGCCATATGGAAATTTCAAGGCCAGTGACTTTTTGTTTGTTTTTGGGAATAGATTCAAAAATGACCAATCAATATATAAATTTATCAAATAGCTTAAAGAGAATATATGTAATGCTTCCTACTGAGGAATCGTTTTATGATTACATATAGATTGCATGATAAAAGCATATGAGCACAGAGCACATATAAGTGAAATTTTAACTGATCATCAAATTTAATCAGTCTGGTTGCTTCTCTGGTACAAACAAAAAAATCATTTTTGCAAATCAAATACTCCCTCCGTCCCGCTTATCTTTGCCTACTTTCCGTTTTTGGACGTCCCAGCTAACTTTGCCAGCCCAAAAATGGCAACAAAAAAATTACGACCTTACCCCTCAATTTCTTTCATTTTACTTACTTTACACTCAAAAAACACACATTAATTACAAAACTGCCACTCAAAAACATTAAAATAACACATCACATCAAAGTAAACAGTTTTTTCTTAGAATTCGTGCCGGTCAAAGGTGGCAAAGATAACCGGGACGGAGGTAGTAACTATTAATTTATAGTCAGGAACTAAATCTCATGATCAAGTATAATAAAGGAGACAAAAAAATGCATGTGGGGACCCATCATTAACCCCAAAGAACTATCAGGGAACAAAACATGCCAGAAGGTAAATACCACACAATAAATGTGATCTCTATAATGACAAAAGACAAAAGCATCACGTGAAAAGGGAAAGGGATTATTAGGTGTTAATAGAGCAAACATCAAAAGTGAAGGTTATTCAGTCAATAGCAATTAATTTCAGCTTACAGCTGAATGATGCATTTATTTTCCCACTTAACAAATGAGAAAAACTGATTTTCAGATGAGAACCTGTACCTGCTAGGGTTGTAGCATGACAAGACTGATTTTGCCTCAAGTCATTCAAACTTTCTTCTTCAAAGCGCTCACGACCCTCAAGAAGTATACCAATGTAACTATACACATGGCTCTGGATCACTAATTTAATGTGTTCACGCTCATCCTCGGAGAAAGGTACGTCTTTGTAGAGAATTCTAGCCTAATTCAATAGAACTAGACTTGTTAAAGAAGTGAAAGGTACAAATCATGTCAACATTGCATGAACGATAAATGACAACCAGAGGTAGCCTTGACTTGGAGCAACACTCACATGGCATATGATCAGATAACATAAAAGACAGATTATGAAACCCCTAATACTTAAATTCTGCCACATCCTAACTTGCATCACTGACAAGCTTACAAACTCTTATTGAAATTGCTGTAACACCATATAGGCATGTTGTGTGACTGCTGCAGCCCAAATCCAAAAGGCTTAATATACTTTGTTGGGAGAGAAAAGAATTGGTAAGGGCAAAATAACATAAGAGGGAAGAGAAATAAGCAGGGGATTTGTTAACAACAAATTGAGAAAGTGAGAAGGTGAAGAAAAGTAAAGCTCAGAATATCCCACGTGTAGGTAGTCTGGAGTCTTTATAAATGTAAAAGCAACACATAAAGTGAGAAATATATCCACATATATAAGGCATAAAATCAAACAAAAAAGTAATATAAAGATTCCAAACAAAAAAAAAAAAAAGCAGGAGTTCTAGTCCTTAAAAAAGGCTAACGCATCTAACTTCAAAGCTATCCATAAATTAGAGATCAACATCTCTGTTCAGTTGTTATATGGGGATGTTACTCCAATAAAGATATAAAGAGCAGGGTGCAAAACCAAAAAGTAAAAAATGTGAGAACTGTTTATTCAACCGTATGGTCAGAGCATATGCGTCAAACCACATAAATATGGGAAAATAAATCTTAGGAGCTACCTGTTTAAATATGGTACTTGTTCCCGATCCACTATATCCAATCAAAAGAAGTTTCTGAATTGCTCTCTGTTCAAGATAATTTGGCATACTTCGATTAATCGTATTTGTTATTTGCTCTCCACAAGAATTAGATGATTTACAAGGAACTGGGAGGGAAAGTACAGCACAGAGCAGCTTTGTTCCAGCCTGATCAATACCGTCAATAAGATGGGGAACAAGATGATTTATTAAAAGAAAACAAAAGCATAGTGATTCTTCTGCAAGAAGAAAGAATGAAGTCAATCATAGATTTGATTCATATTATAGAAGTCAAACCTTGCCCCATATATAACCCTTTGTATTTTTCTGTCCCTCCTCTTGGTATGAACCATCTTCATTCACCCAGAAATGGGGACTCCCAGCACACTGAACTCCAGCTAGCTACAAATATTTAAAAAATATAAAAATGAAACAAGGTTTTTAGCCAAAATATGCCGAGTGAACAGTACTCAGATATATATCTTGTGCAACCAACCTTTAACATGCGCAATTCCACTTTTGTGATCTCTCGACCATTTATGTATACTTGGGTATTTCCGTTGCTAGCAACTGCTTTAATAGGACCCCCAACGTTAAGATGGGGACTAATAATTTGTAAAGGCTTCTGCCCTTCCTGAAAAATACAACACATATTCGGCTTCATTAACACAAGCTAAAAATGAATATTCAAGAATAGTAAGCAAAGGTTATCACAGTTTACCTTTCCCCAGAGACCTGACACTTTGTCATACCAATAATTTCCTGGCTTGAGTTTCTTTGGCGGATTAGGGCAGCTCTGCAGCACGACCAACTCATCATGATAAAGAGGCCTACCATTCACACAGATATACTCAGGAGGCAATTGATTCACTTCGCACAATTTCTCAGTCTTCATGATTTGCCTCACCTCCAGATCGTTGAGCAATCGCTTGAGCATTCTTGAGCATTTTCCCAAATTGGCACGTTTTGATTCATCAATGGGGTAACCTATGCAAGACACGCACTTTCTGCCTTCAGGCATGGACCCCATTGCTCTAAGCACACAATTAGTGCAATATTTAGCATCACAAACCATGCATATCTCCTTTTCCGTAAATCTATTTCCTTTTAAGCACCGATAGCATGCTCCTTTCCTGACCTTAGCCGCAGGTTCTTTCTTCACCCTAACAACCTCAGGTTCAGAACGTTTGAAGTCCTCATTAATATTTTCATCATCTGACTCAATATCACAAAAAGTCACAACGGGGCCTCGCCGCACATCACAATCTGACTCATGATTCCCATCTCCAAACTTACGAGAAGAAACCCTAGAGGACAGATAATCTGCACTCAAAACGGACTCATTGGATTCCCAATCCGTTCTGTTAGACTCGTTAAAATCTAAGCTCTCTTTAAAACCCCTAGATAGCCTCGACTTAGGCAAACTCCCTGAGAATTCTCTTGACTTCTCAAAGCTATCTGAAGAGCCTAGAGCACCCAAACTCCCAACCCCAACTACAAACTCACATGAATGATCATGACTAATAGAAGAATATCCCATCTCATTCACTCCGTTTAACCCATCATCATGATTACAGCACTCAAAATCACTACTTAGTTCACCAGAGAGAACGCAAATATCATTACTATTACAATTTTCTGGTTCCCTTTCTCCCAATGCATTATTAACCGAGCTGGGTGAAACACTTGTTTCAGTTCCTAAACCTAATTCTTTACTGAAAGAACCCCCACTCACCTCATTATTCTGGGACTCGAACGCAATCACGGATGTCGGCGAAACAGTCAACAAGTCAGCAGAGGAGGAGCTTAACTTCAAATCCTTGGACAGCTTCTTGCTAATTAAGTCATTAGCAGATATTGGTTGAACAACGGGCAGCGACAAATTATCCCCAAAAGGGAGCGGAGAAACAACAGCAGCCACCGGAATTCGATTCACATTGATGGGCACAGCCCGAGGCAGCTCACGGGTAATCGGCGGCCCGTGATACTCCAACGCAAACGAATATTCCACCGCATCTTCCACTAGGGTCGCTACTTCCAGCGACATATCCTTCTTCTCAAATCAAACCCCTTCGATTTTCAAAACCCACTTCTCATAGGTGCAAAATGTCGACAGAAACACGAATCTAGAGCCAAGCAACGAGGGGGGAAGTGGGAATCACAGACTTTAGCTGCAAGGAAAGAATTTGGTTCAGTGATAGAGCTTGGAGAAACCAAGTGGAAATCTAAGAAAAATATCTAGTTTCGTTGGGAAGAATTGAAAGATTAAGGGGGAAGAAGAGGAGTGTCGAAGAAAATAGAAAGAGGATATATGGGGTGGAGGAAAAAAGTGTTGGGAAAGGTAAAGTGGAAGAAATGGTGGGGGCAACTGTTTGGGAGTTGGGCATCTTTTCCTTTGTTGTTTAATTGGAATTTCTTTTTTTTTTTTTTTAAAGGGTCTTTGCTTGTTTTTAAATCTTGATGATCCATAGCTCTGTGTGGGGCGGTGGTTTTCGCTTGTGTAGTTTAGCGGACACGATAGGGGCATTTTCGTCTTTCTCCACTTTGGATAGTTACATGATTGGTGGTCCCGCCAATGTTTTCTTTCTTCTACTTTTTTTTAGGTGATTTCATTTAATTAGATAAAATATTTTGTGCAATTGGATCCATACACTCCCACGTGCATGCGCCCCATGCGGTGGTGCGCTCAAACCCACTAAAATTCGTTTCAGGCATACATTAATGTTATGTTAGTGTTACCCTCATATTAACACTAACATAACATGAAAGTCAGTCTAACATAACATGAAGATATGATTAACATTGTTTTTTATCTTCATGTTAGTGTTATTTTCATGTTATATTAGTGTTACCTTCGTGTTATTTTAGTTCAATGATTTTAAACTAAGGGTATGAAATCTGGATATAAGGTCACGCTAACATAACATGAATGTAGTACTAACATAACATAAATGTCACGACCAAAATACACGAAAAAGTAAAGAGGCGTGGGCTGGACTAGCTCGCGCCAGCCCGCTCACGGCCCGATTGTACGGATTTCAGATCCGTGCACCTGATTTACAGGAGAGTCACTCTTTTAATTATAGTTAAATTTGTAATGGGAGCAGGCAAATTCCATCCTACAAATGATGCATTATCATCACATTTTAAAATGTCGTGATATGTGCATTTTGTTTAAGATGATGGGACAATATACATTTAGGGGCCGTTTGCTTGGGATTATTGGGCATGATAATACACCATATCTATATGATTAAGATGTTTGGTTTAAAACTCAAAGCCCGGGAAATAAAATGGGTCTGTTTCTCATATCACTTGAACATGTGATATGGTGACCCATGTATGTGGGTGGGGTGATGGTTTATCTCATGTATTAAGTCCACCTAACTTATTTGTGAAAAGACACAATTGCCCTCAAGGTAAGAAAACCCTAGCTTAACTCATTTTCCATCCCCCTCTTTTGCAGATGGAAGGCAGTGAAGATTTTTGAAGGACGAAGGTGGAGATTCTTGAACGAGGTTTGATATTAGGGATGGCAATGGGTAGGTCGGGGCGGGTAGTTAACTACCCAGACCCGCCCCGCGCCTACTACCCGCTGCCTCGCCCCGCCCCGCGACCCGCCGGTCAGAAACTTTTGCCCCTTGTCCCGTCCCGTTTTTTAAAAAAAATTAAAAATTAAAAAAATAAAAAATTGTAATTTTTACATGAATAATTTGAAATAAATCATTAACTAAATAATTTGAATAATTGAAGTGATGATTTAATTTTACTATTTTACACACCCAACAACAAATTAAAAACATTATTTTACATGTAATATTACTACTTATAGTCTTTTACTTAATTAATTAAAATATGATCCTAAATTACTATATATATGTGTGTATATATATACACATATACACTTAATTATCATAATATATACATTAATTGAGATTAATGTATATAAACTTAATTATCACAATATATATTATGTATATTAATATTGGAACTAGGCGAGGCGGGGCGGGGTGGGGCGGGTTGGGGAGCTGTGGGTACCCATACCCACCCCGCCCCGTTTCAAGCACCCACCCCAAACACCACGGGTCAGGTCGGGTCCTCACGGGTCGGGTCAATTTTGTCATCCCTATTTGATATCACCCTCTTCTTCATCATTTTAATCACAGTATTTCCAGGTGATTGTTAAGAGGAAAAGTAATCTCAAATGATTTGATATAGTACTCATTGTCATCTTGCTCAAAATAATTATTTGGCCATTTTCACATTTGAATGCAGAAGTTGAACAATTTTTTCCATTTAAAAATAACCCCAAAAAAGAAAAAAAGATTTAGAAAGATGAAGTCTTTTGTTTTTTTATGAACGTGACAGAGGAGAGCAATCGAGAAGTCCGAATTGAAACTCTCTTAGATGTAACTAAACCCAGATTTATAGTTGGTCTTGACGATTTTGCTATTTATGAGTTCCTTTTGCAACTCAATAGTTGAGCTAATGAATTTCAAAATTAATGAATTTCATAATTTGTTATTTATAAGTGGTCATTACTTATAAACTGCATTGTGTGTTAGCATGCCACATATTTGAATTCTTATGGTATGAAGTCCTCATAGTTGGCTAGTTTATAAGATTTATTCTCATTTGAATTCTTCTGGTTTGAAGTCAAGATGTGTGTTAGTATGCCATATATTTGAATTCTCATGGTTTGAACTTATTTTATATTAATTTATAAGATTTCTTACAAATGTATATATTTTCTGTCCAGTGATACTTTGATCCATCTTGATTTCTTGTGATGATATAAAATCTCTCAACATAAATTCTTGCAGTTACCATATTTGAAATTACCCAACAAACTGCTAAATTATTTATAGTTGTTGAAGAAATAATGCTACAAATTAACTTTTTTTCTTCTGGGATTCGTATTGACACGTCATCGAAATAAACTATGTCTACAACGTAGGCATTGTGAACATAAGATTTAAGTATAAAATGTGGGATAGGATTCCGAAACAGGTAGAACACTTGACATACCTAGTTGGTCTTCGTGATAGTGACTGTTTTGACAACTTGAGAATGAATCGCTCAACATTCTCTAGGTTATGTTATCTATTATCTCATGTTGGAGGACTTGTAGATTCTAGATATGTGTTTGTTTGTTAAGGAGCAAGTTGCATTCTTCCTCACAATTTTATCTCATCATAAGAAGAATAGAATTGTTAAGTTTGACTTCAGATGTGGACAAACTATTAACAAGCATTTTTATACTTTGAATGCAGTCTTGAAACTCCACAAGATTCTTCTAGCAAGACCTGAACCTGTTGATGATGATTGCACTGATCCCAGATGGAAATGGTTCAAGGTAAATACATAAATAATTATGATACACTATTGAATTAACACTGTAGTATATGGTGTTTATCATTTAGGAATAACACATTCATTTTTTGATGGAGCTGTTAGAATATATTTGTTAATATATTTTTGTGATTTATTAATATCTTTTCTGTATTTGGTTAGCAAGGTTAGTGGCTAGAATTGTGGTGTTTGCTAGCATTTAGTTGTATATTTATACTCTGTAAATGTGCTGTTTAATGGCAAGGAAAACATTCCCCAGTCTTCTTTCATGGTATCAGAGCAGGATCCTCAACCCTAGTTTCTTCCGCAGCCCCTCTCGTCTTCTCCTTTCACGAAATCTCTCCTTACGTTTTCAAACTCAAGAGTGATCGGAATGTTATTTTTGACATTCGACACTGCAAGAGCAGGATGAAAGGTGTTTAATACGCCGCCTGGGCGGAGCTTTTCAAAATTCATGCTCGTTCCCACCGAGTCCTCCACCATATCATTCCGACCACGGACGGAGTCGTTACGCCACAGACGGCTGATGATAGGGAGATGTGGTCAACTCTTGATGCCACCGTTCTTGGGTGGATTTTCTCTACCATCTCCAAGGATCTCACAAATACCATTCTTGAACCCGATTCCACGGCCATGGCAACTTGGAATCGCCTGAGTGATGTGTTTCAAGACAATAAAAATTCCCGCGCGGTCACTCTTGAACAAGACTTCTCACAGACAGTCATGGCAGATTTTTCCTCTGTTTCGGCTTATTGCCAACGTCTCAAAGAATTGGCTGATCAACTGAAAAATGTTGGTGCTCCGGTGTCGGATGATCGTCTCGTCTTACAGATCGTCTCCGGTCTCACGGAGGCATATCAAAATGTGGGCACTCTCATCCAACAGACTGATCCCCTACCGAAGTTTTACAAAGCTCGTTCTATGTTGACTCTTGAGGAAGCCGGATTACGTAAGAAGGCGGCGACTGCCGCTGCCATGCTTGCCTCTCGACATCGTGTTGAACCGGAGAAACCTCCTTCTGGTTCTCCGTCAAGTTCTGGTGGACGGAAAGGGCAGAACCGCCCTCCGGGTAAGAAGGGCGGCGGTCGTTTCGGCGGTCGCAGTTTCAATGGTGGTCGCTCTTTGAATGGAAGTTCTGGCAGTAGCAGCAATGGTCGTGGGTATGGGGTGCCACCGCCCCAACAGTGGGTTCCATGGGGATGGCAGTGGCAAATTCCCCCTTGCCCTTATCCCACAAACACATGGCCCAGGCCCACGAATTCTTTTCAAAGCCCACCTTCTCAGTCTGGCATTATTGGGCCTCGTCCAATGCAGCAATCTCAATCATTTAATGTCCAAGCTCCGTCTTCTCCTACGGATATTGAGCAGGCCATGCACACTCTCGGACTGACTCCACCTGACACTAATTGGTACATGGACACCGGAGCTACGTCTCACATGACTTCTTCGTCAGGTACTCTCACGCCTTATTTAAATTTGAGCAATAATCGTGGTATAATTGTTGGGAATGGTCATTCTATTCCAATCCGGGGTTATGGTCATACTACTTTGTCTCCCCCTAATCCTCCCCTGGCATTGAAAAATGTCCTTCATGCCCCTGCCATTATCAAAAGCTTAATATCCGTAAGAAAGTTCACTACTGATAATTCCGTTTCTGTAGAATTTGACCCGTTTGGATTTTCTGTGAAGGATTTTCGGACGGGGAGACGTCTCATGAGATGTGAGAGTCGGGGGGAGCTTTATCCTGTCATATCCACCAACAAAACTTTCACCACGCCTCATTCCACTTTTGCTGCTTTCGCACCGTCTTTATGGCATGCTCGACTGGGTCATCCCGGCAAGCCCATATTTGAGTCTCTTAGGAAAAATAAATTGATTCCATGTAATAAGCCTAGTGATATTTCAGTTTGTCATGCTTGTTCGATTGGAAAACATGTTAAGTTACCTTTTGTTGCTTCCAATTCGCATACTTTGATGCCTTTTGATGTAATACATAGTGATCTTTGGACTTCTCCCGTTTTGAGTTCCATGGGTCATCGATATTATGTCTTGTTTTTGGATGATCACACAAATTTTTTGTGGACTTTCCCTATTTCCCACAAATCTGATGTCTACTCTAAATTTCTCTCGCTTCGGGCACATATTCGAACTCAATTTGATCGAGAGATAAAAACGATTCAGTGTGATAACGGGCGGGAATTTGATAATGGGGTTTTTTCTGCGTTTTGTCAAAAGAATGGTTTGTCTTTTCGCTTCTCCTGTCCTCATACTTCATCACAAAATGGAAAGGCTGAGAGGAAAATTCGGACTATTAATAACATGATTCGTACTTTATTAGCCCATGCTTCTTTACCCCACTCCTTTTGGCATCACGCACTACAAATGGCAACTTATCTCCTCAACATTCTTCCAATTCGGTCTCTTGCCTATACATCACCACTCGCAATGCTATATCACAAAACACCCCAATTTTCTCATCTACGAGTTTTTGGGTGTTTGTGTTACCCGTTGTTTCCTTCTACAACTATCCACAAGCTTCAGGCTCGGTCCACTCCTTGTGTGTTTCTTGGTTATCCTTCAAATCACCGTGGCTATAAATGCTATGATCTATCTACACAGAAAATCATCATAAATCGCCACGTAATATTTGATGAAACACAATTTCCCTTTGCCAAACTTCAGAGTAGTTCTCCATCTACATATGATTTTCTTGATGCTGATATTAATCCTTATTTCCTTAATCAATGGGCTCAACCCACACCTCTCACTCCTTGCCCACCCACCAATCCTGTTGAGCCTCATCGCCTCAGCCAAACACCTTTGCCCAATGCTGCGCAACGTCCGGTTACACGGAGTCAACGTGGCATTTTCAAACCGAAACGCCATTTTAATCTCTACACCTCCACAGTAAAGTCTCCCTTACCAAAGAATCCCGTGTTTGCTCTCCGTGACCCGAATTGGAAAATGGCTATGACTGATGAATTTGATGCTCTTATTAAAAATAAGACGTGGGAGTTGGTTCCTCGTCCTCTTAATGCTAATGTTATTCGATCAATGTGGATATTTACTCATAAAGAAAAATCTGATGGTTCTTTTGAGCGGCATAAGGTCCGTCTTGTAGGTGATGGTAAAACTCAGCAGGTGGGCATTGATTGTGGGGAAACGTTCAGCCCCGTTGTCAAACCGGCAACAATCCGTACTGTTCTGAGTCTATCTTTGTCCAAAGCATGGCCTATACATCAACTTGATGTAAAAAATGTTTTTCTCCATGGAGAACTTAAAGACACGGTCTATATGCATCAACCTCTCGGGTTTCGGGACCGGGACAAACCTGACCATGTCTGCTTACTTAAGAAATCTTTATATGGCCTTAAGCAAGCTCCTCGTACTTGGTATTGCCGCTTTGCAGATTATGTATCTTCTCTTGGTTTCACTCGTAGTAAGTCGGATCACTCTTTATTTATCTATCGTAATGGAGATGATATGGCTTATCTATTACTATATGTGGATGATATGATTTTAACTGCCTCCACGGATGCTCTTCGAAAGTCCTTTATTTCTCTCCTTAGTTCTGAATTTTCTATGAAGGACTTGGGACCTTTGAGTTATTTTCTGGGTATAGCAGTCACTCGTCACAAGGATGGTCTATTTTTGTCTCAACGGAAATATGCGATGGAAATTATTGACCGAGCTGGAATGTCGTCGTGTAAACCATCTGCCACACCGGTTGATACTAAGCCGAAGCTCAGTGCCTCCAGCGGTTCCCCTTATTCTGATGCATCCCTTTATCGTAGTCTTGCCGGTGCTCTTCAGTACCTCACATTTACCAGACCGGATATCTCGTATGCTGTTCAACAAGTCTGCTTATTCATGCATGATCCTCGTGATGAGCACATGCATGCCCTTAAACGCATTGTACGCTACATTCAAGGTACCATCAATCATGGTCTGTATCTTTATCCTTCCTCCACATCTAGTTTGATTTCATATACAGATGCTGATTGGGGTGGGTGTCCAGATACACGGCGATCGACTTCTGGATATTGTGTTTTTCTTGGGGATAATTTGATCTCATGGTCTGCCAAACGGCAAACTACCATCTCCCGCTCAAGTGCTGAGGCTGAATATCGTGGTGTTGCAAATGTGGTTTCTGAGTCCTGTTGGCTTCGAAACCTCCTTTTAGAACTTCACTGTCCCATTTCCAAGGCTACTTTGGTCTATTGTGATAATATTAGTGCTATTTATCTTTCCGGTAATCCTGTTCAACACCAACGCACAAAACATATTGAGCTGGATATTCACTTTGTTCGCGAGAAGGTCGCTCGTGGTGACGTTCGGGTGTTACATGTTCCTTCTCGTTATCAAATCGCGGATATTTTTACGAAGGGACTTCCATTGGTGCTCTTTGAAGATTTTAGAGACAGTCTCAACATTCGCCAACCTCCCGTTTCGACTGCGGGGGAGTGTTAGAATATATTTGTTAATATATTTTTGTGATTTATTAATATCTTTTCTGTATTTGGTTAGCAAGGTTAGTGGCTAGAATTGTGGTGTTTGCTAGCATTTAGTTGTATATTTATACTCTGTAAATGTGCTGTTTAATGGCAAGGAAAACATTCCCCAGTCTTCTTTCAGGAGCCATGTGAATTTCTAATTTTACTTAAAATACTCAGGGCTGTTTAGGTGCTTTAGATGGCACCTACATTCAGGTGACAGTGTCTGAGACTGAAAAACCGCGATATAGAACACGAAAGGGGAATGTATCTGTTAATGTACTTGCAGTGTGTGATAGAAATATAAAGTTCGTATATATGCTTACTGGTTGGGAGGGATCTGTTGCTGATAGTAGAGTATTGTGTGATGCAATTAACCGTCCTACTGGCTTGAAAGTACCACAAGGTATCTTATTATATAAAAACAAGTTTTTTATATTTGTCACATAGAATCTATCACTTTTGCCTGTTTATAGTTTTGATATGCATGTGAAGTCTAAATTTTCTTTAAACAAATTGTTGACAGGTCACTACTATCTATATATGTGATAGTGGTTACACAAATGGCCAGGGGTCATTTACATGATTACGGGGAAGGAACTCATGTACCTCAAAACTACCAGGAGTTCTTTAACATGACTCACTCGCGGGCTCGAAATATCATTGAACGAGCTTTTGGGCTTATGAAGAAAAGATGGGCCATTCTACGAAGTCCAACCTTCTACCCTATTAAGATTCAAAATAGGATGATTATGGCTTTGATCCATGATTTTATACGAAATGAGATGTCTAATGGGAAAGAGATGATGTTGAGGATTTCATAGACACTGTATAGACCTCTGAGGCATGGAACAACTGGAGAGACCATCTAGCGCAATCAATTAATGTTTCAAGAGTGGAATGGAGGAGCTTAATAGCTTCATTTTCTTTTTATTGATTCGAACAATATCTACTTATTTTCATTTTATCAGCCTATCATGTATTATCTACTGTATCTTTATGTTTGTATCTTTATATTAGCGTAACTTAGTATTCTGATTTGTGTTGCAAGAGAACCTGAACCTTGATATTATGAATTTCAACTTTTGAATTTATTTTGTTGACATGTATGTGTTTCATAAGAACAAATGTTGAATTGTGGTTGTATGCTGATATATATATATATGCTGGCAGATTCTAAAGTTCTTACTTTTTTTTTTTTCCAAACCACAGTGACAGACTCCTCTTGTTAGTGGATGAGTTCTTTCAGTTGAGTAGAAGTTAGTTGTTGACACTGAAAAAACTTAGTCTAAAATATCCCTCGACTGCAACGAGCCTAAGCACAGTTGAAAGACAAAAAACGGTAAGTAGATGAACTTACTGGAAGTATCATCATATGACATGTCCGAAGTAGCTCTTCTATTTTGCCTATAATGAGAACTCATGTTTTAGCCCTATAACAAAAATAAATGTTGTGATGATATCGAACCAAATTTATGTCCAATGTTATTATATATGCTGCAGGAAGAGGAAAATTAAACTTCTAATGGTAGTTGGTATTTTTTTCTAAACTAAAATTTAATGCAAAGGTATGTATATATAATCGTTGGTCTTAAGACAAATTATGAACCTTCAAATTACAAAATGTAGTAGTCTAAATAATTTTCTCATAAAAACACATCTCATATAGAGAAAAACAACAATCTCTTCAATTAGATCCATGGTCCAAGGTAGATCCAAGGTCCTAAAGTTTCTGCAGTTTGGTGCTAGAGAATGAACTATATGATTCAAAACACATTCATGTGATTCAAAACACATTCATGTGATTCAAAACAATTCTTCCTCTTACAATCTCATTATGATAGATAACAGAAGAACAAGTAAACAACCACCAAAGTCATAAATATAATCTTGCCCCAGCCAATAAAGCAACAAGTTTCAAACATACATTAACATTTGATACTTAAGCATTTCTATCTTTCTTAACCTTTAATCATCAACAAATAATATATAGACAGAAATAATCATCAACAAAACTCTCGGAGAAACTATAAACAAATAAGGATATTTTAAAAGAAACTCAACAATTCAACTAATTTATTACTTTATCTCATAGATTGAGATAAAATCACATTTGGTCTCATAACTATTGTCTTTTTTACAATTAGTCCCACAACTATTTGTTTTTTTAATTTGGTCCCATAATTTAAATAATTGTTCTATTTTGATCCCAATATCGTCAAAATTTTCAAATTTGGCCAGAAAATAGTCATATGACATCCAATTTGGGGATTTCCAATGAAAAATAATGACATGACATGAAATGTGATGATTATTGTATTGGTCCAAACATTAAAAAAAATTCTAAAAAAATGTCATCTTTATTAAATGCGTAATTATTTTTCGCCAGAAACCTCCAAAATGGATGTCACGTGACAATTTTCCGGTCAAATTTGAAATTTTCAGAGACATTGAGACCAAAATCGAGCAATTATTCAAGTTACGGGACTAAATTAAAAAAGTAAATAGTTGTGGGATCAATTATGGAAAAGACTATAGTTATGGGACCAAATGTGATTGTATCCCTCATAGATTCGACATTAGAGAAGGGCACGGGAGAAATTTTGGCTGTGAAATTGAACCGCGATAGACGACAGAATCTGATGGGCGAATCACACTTTATGAATTGGTCCTAGAGAAATCTGAAATCCTAGTTTAGCTCGTGAGGTTTCTGCAAATCACACTTTGACCATTGAAATTTATAAGACTTAAGTTCCAGTCCCTAAATTTCCTTAAAACTGCAGTCCCATCCTTATAAGTTATTGATTTTATACTATAATAACACTAAGACTTTACATTTATTATATATTGTACCTATAATTCCATGAAATACTAATCTAATCGCCAAAGTGATATAAAATGTGACGATTTAAACCCTAAGGGTTTCTATGACTTCACACGGACGCTCGATTATGCTTTTGCATTAAACCTTAAGCGAGGAAACCCTAATTTTAGGGTTATGATCAACAAAGCCCTAGTTTTTGAATAAACTCTAATCCTAGAATCACCAATTATTAACCCTTTTTCAGAGTTTAATTTTATAGATTATTTCATTATAGACGGTTAAGTTAGATGCTAAGTCTAGCTTCTATACCTTGTGGGGCATACGAACGAGGGATAGGAATAAAATAAAATAAAAAATAATTTGGAAAATAAAATTCGAATCTATAAAATAACCAATGAAATTCAAAAAGAAAATTGATAATCTGAAAATTCTTTCAAAATCTATAAATTAAATATATTTTTTCATAAAAATACTTAAATAATTTAAAAATCTTAAAGTTGATAAATTACTGATATTATGTTGTCACGTTCATGTTGTGAATCACACACTTTAACTCATCTTCCCGAAGGTATCTTGTCACCAAAAAGCACACATTATCGAGTGATCAGGTAGTAACTTCTTGATCAGTACTATATTTGGGAAGATCATCAATTGCATTAAAAAAATCAAAGAATTAAAGACATCAATTACATTTCTTGTATTCCAAATGATTGCCAATCACGTATCTCAACACCATCAATTCCACAATGTTAATAACATCATTTTATGCATGCGCACAACATTTTGATGTACAATAAAAGTTTAATAGAGCAAAATCCCTTAACAGATAAAACCAGCATTACCCTTAATAACAAAGGGCAGTCACTTATGATATTGCACACTAAACCCAAAATTCCATGTTTGATCAATGAAGCTCATTCTCATTCTTGATAGAGCAAATTGAATTTTGTTTTCCTATATATATAAGCACATCCGATTCATACAACATATGTACACAACCACAATGTTTTCTTTCATCCAGATTGATGTTGAAACCTAATATAGTACTCCATCATATCATCAACTTGTTTTTTCTATTGTTGGTTTAGTAGGTAGGTTGGAAAGCAATGATCTCCTCCTCCATTTGGCGTGGCGGAGGTGGCGGCATCCTAGCCTCCTGCCCGGAGACTCTCCATATCTTCACCGACTTATCGAGGCTTCCGCTATACAAGACGTAGTGGGTTTGAGTGATGGGCGAGGTCTTATCTTCTTCAACAGCCAAGCATTTGACTGGCCCTGTGTGCCCACTCAACACACACAAACAAACATGTCGTGCCCTTTCTTCCCTTTTCCACACACAAATATTTGTATCAGCTGATCCACTGAACACCAAATTCCCCGATGTGGCTAAGCACAGCACTGCCAACTTGTGGCCTCTCAAGACCGGGCCACGAGTCGGAAACCGGTTGCGCTCCCAGAAGTTAACTAGCCCGTCTGATGAGCCGCAGTACAAGATGGTGGCGGAGGAGCTCACTGCTAGAGATGTCACTGCACATTCTTGCTTTAAAAGTGTTTGTGAAAAGTAATGCTTCGTCCCTTTACCTTGCATCTCTCTGCGCCACACTTTGACGGTCCCGTCGGCGGAGCCGGAGAATAGGAACCCGTCAAAGCCGGCGACAATGGAGTTAACGGCGTCGTCGTGGGCGTCGATGGATTCCAAGCACTTGGAATCGGAGACTCTCCACACCTTGATGGTTTTGTCCCAGGACGCGGAGTAGAGAATGGATTGGTCCTCGCTCAAGCTCAGAGATGAAATGGCGTCGATGTGTTTGATCCAAATCGCGTTGCGGCTTTTCCTCACCTCCACGTAGTTGCTCGGTTTGAATGATTTCTTCACTTTGGCTTTCAGAGTTGGCAACGTGCCGATGCGCTTGTACACGCGTGGGTCCTTGCCGGAGATTTTCCAGACCCTGATTTTGCCATCCTGGTGACCGGAGAAGATTCGCTCGCCGGAGATGATGATGGCTTTAACCAGGCCGGAATTGGACTTGAACCCGGAAAACTGTTTCTGGTTTTTCCACACCCTTATATTCTTGCTGTCTGACCCAGTGTAGAGCAGATCGCCTGAGGCTGCTAGGGAATAGATGTGGCCTTCTTCCCGGAAAAGGGAGCCCATGAGGCCTGTGTAAGAATAGGAAGGTTCGCAGACGATCTGGTGTGTGGACCATGGCGATTTTGAGAGAGGGGAGGAGAGAGAGGGGGTGGAGATGGGCGAAGATTGGTCCCAGACGGAGGAGGCGGAGGAGGAGGAGGTCTCTGAAGGCGGCGGCGCTAGGGTGGCGTCGCTGAGACGGAATGAGTGTTCTTCTTGATCGGAGTACATGGTATCGGCCAATGTTCGTCTCGGATACGTGATTTCGGTGTCCTCATGTTTGCTTGTTGTCGCTGAATTCTTCATCCTGCAAGATTATTGGATGGATGAATGAATTAATGGTAAGAGAGAAGAAAGAAGAAGACGTACAAATATTGTGTTTCATGTAAACAAAGCTACGCCCATTGTAATTTGAGAGACACTCAAAAAAACCTAAAAAAACTGTTCCAACTAACTACTATTATAATGGCAGATGTGATTTTGAGGGAATTAAGGTGAATGTTTTCCAATATTTTATCCACCCTTGCTTTTTCATCTGCATTCCCTGCATTTTATTTTATTATTACTTAAAACATAATATATTATTTGATTCTACAATTATAATAATATATTATATTCTTATATATTGTTTTATGTGATAAATATATAGTATCTAAATTTTGGAGTAGGTCTCTTGTTCCCGGTCAAATGGACTAGACCCACGCCCCTCAATATCGTCAATTTGAATTTTAAAATTTTAAACTTATTAGTATTTCTCAAAATTTAATTTGAATTTTAAAATTTTAAACTTATTAGTATTTCTCAAAATTTTAGAGAAAGAAAAAAAAACAAAGGAAACCTCTATCTATCTATATATAAAAACAGAAGACAATTAAAAAAACTCACAACACTTTGTTTAATTTTATATCTCAATTAAAAATACTCACAACACTTTGTTTAATTTTGTATATCTTCATTTCATTTTTATATATCTATATATAAAAACAGAAAACAATTCTTATAGAGAGACACAAAAACTCATGTGAGACGATCTCACGAATTGTTTTCGTGAGATGGATCTTATTACCCATGAATTGAACTCACATCAAAAAAAAAAAAAAGATGAGGATTAGAAATCATCAAAATTCTTTCTTATCTACAATAGATATCCTCTTGATGGAGAATTGTGTCTACAATATATTTTTTTTGTTATCTACATATCCTTTTATTAGAGAATTGTGTATACAATATTTTTTTATCCTTTTTTTTCTGTTGTCGATATTTGCTTTTGTTATCTACATTTTTTTTGTCGATTTTTTATATCTTTTTTTCTAGATTTTTTTTTCAGTTATCGATATTTGCTGTTGTCGTGTCTGCAATATTGTCTCTTTTATCTACGATAGATAGATAGTTGATATGTGTGTTTGTATTTGGTCCGATGTGGACCGTTGGCCGCCCAAGCGAGTGTGTTTGTATTTGGTCTGATTTGGCCCGTTGGCCAGATGGCCCGTTGGCCAGATGGCCCAAACGAGGTTGGGCCAGGCTCAATTTTCGTAGGCCCGGCCAAAGGATGGGTCGGGCCTGGCCGAGCGGCCCGAATTGCCACCTCTACCTTTTAGTAGAGAATTGTGTCTACAATATTTTTTTATCCTTAATTTCAATTGTCGATATTTGTTTTATTTTAGAAGGTTGGAGATGAGGAAAAAACTTTTGCCGTATTTTTAATAAACAATTTTATTGAATGAATATTTAATGAATCTTAAACAAATCTTCAACTTTAAAAAATTTTAAAAAATTCATTCATATTCCATATTTTTAGTTTCAATAGTTTCAGCCATGTGAATAAATTAAATGTGAATCGAATTTCAAATGTAGATCTAAACAAAATCTCAAATTTTAAATAATTGATATTATATGTTTTTAGTTTCAAAATTCTCAAATTTTAATCATTAATATTCTATGTTTTAATCGAATTTGAATTGTTGATCTGAACAAATTCTCAAATTTAAAAAAAAAATCATTCATTCATATTCTATATTTTTACTAACCAAATCCTCAAATTTTAAGTCATTGATATTCTATGTTTTTTTATGTGAATCGAATTTGAATTATTGAAACAAATTCTTATTTTTAAAAAACATCAATTATTTCTTAGGATAATACAATAAAATTTAATAATAATTGTATGCAATGATTGTTTAATGCATCTAAACAAATCCTCAAATTCAAAAAAGATTTCATATTTTATATTTTTAGATTCAATATTTTCATGATTTAAACAAATCCTCAAATTCAAAAAAGATTCATTCATATTCTATATTTTTAATTTCAATATTTTCGCTCATGATTTGAATAAATTGATGGCAAATCGAATTTCAAATGTATCTAAATAAATCCTCAAATTTTAAATCATTCTATAAAGTTTACAAGATGAAGAATTCAATTATGATTTTAAATTATTCTATAAAGTTTACGACATAAAGAATTCAATTCTACAGTTTACATGAATAGTTCAATCATATCGAAATCTCTCATAATCAATTAATATAACATACAAAACTCTTCTAATAGCAACTGATCTCTTCATCAGAGCAACTGATCTCTTCATCAGAAGGAAAAGATTTACGTGCCCTATCTGTGTAGCAAAGGAGAAAAGTACAACTCTTCTAATATCAACTGATCTCTTCATCGGAAAGAAAAGATTTATGTGCCCTATTTGTGTAGCAAAGGAGAAAAGGCCTTTGCCTGGTTTGTCTCTCCTATGCGCTGCAAAAGCATTTCAAAGACATTTCGAAGGCAATCATGGAGTCAAAGATAAAATAAATGACAATCTTTATGAAACGGGTCATAAATGTGGTTGTTGGGGCATATTTTCACACTGAAGCTGAGATGGAAGCACACCAGAAGAGAGATAATGAGTTGGTTGTGGGGCATATGAGATGGAAACACACCAGAAGAGAGATCATGAGTTGGTTGTGGGAATATTTTCGGAGATGGAAGCACACCAGAAAAGGGATGATGAGTTGAGATGTCCGTTTAAGAGTGAGAATAACAAGCAAGTTTAAGAGTGAGAATAATAAGCAAAGAAATTGTAACTATTTCATATAATTCTATACACACCCCAATACTAAACACACCCCAAAATAAAAATAATTACAAAAAGATTTAAATACTCTTACTAATCATTTTATAAAAAAATATATATTATAAAAATTACAATTTCTAATATACACCCCATCCTATACTAAACACACCCCATATATAAAATACATAATACATATCATTCTTCTTCCTAACCATAACACATACATTACATGCAACTCTATTAAAACCTTTGAAAAAATCCTCCAACAATCATACACTTGTTAAAGTTGAAGAAAATGATGAAGAACTCGTCGTTATGGAGAATGTAAGTTGTAAACTTCGTTTGTAACGATTTATTTTGCTCTAAAAGTAGGTTATAGTTGATAAAAAAATTGAAAATAGCGACTTCTCATCGACATGTACAGGCTGAAATTGTTAATGTTGGTTCGGCCAGTACTAGCCGAAAGTACTATAGAGATTTCGGCCAGTACTAGCCGAAACTGTATAAAAGAATTTGATCTATAGTGGCCAAAGCTTGTAAGAAAATTTCGGCCAGAATCAGCCGAAATTTGTGTTGTATTTTCGGTTGGTTTTGGCCGAACAGATCCAATTTTTGTTTTTCGACCTTCTTACACTACTACAAAATTACCTTTACATGACATCAAAAAATGTCCTAATAGATTATATATTAATACATTTAAGCTATTAAGACACTTCCTAAAAGTGTCTTCTATTTTTATGTAGTAATAGATCAAATGTATTGAAAGACATCCTATTAATGCATTTTGAAATGTCTTTATAAGTCATCTTTAAGTGTCCTATTAAATTATCTAAGATGACATTCATAAGAGTATTATCATACTATTTATTTGTTAATTAAAAAATTGAAAAGATATTTATACATATCTTAATTAATAGATTTAATTTTTAATACACTTTCAAATATATTGTTAAAATTAAGTTTCATGTTTAATTACGAAGCTTTCTAGCTCCTATTTTACATCTTAGTTAAATTTTTTTAAAGTTATAGATACCATTTTATTCCATAACAATGTTTATATATATTTTTATATAAATGGTTTTAATATAATGCAAAGTTGAATAAAAAATTGGAATCCATATCAAATTCTTGTCGAAATCATTCTATTAACAATTAAAAACATAAAATGCAAAAATTAAGAATATTTCACATTTGACAAGTATTAAATAATACTAAAACTAGCTAGCTGCACTACAAGAAAAAAGCTCATAGACAAGGGTTAAAAACCCTTGTTGTAGCAAAAAAAAACCCTTGTCGTAGGTGGTGTTGTCGTAGGGTCTGAAAATTTTCGCTCATAGACAAGGGTTTTTAACCGTTGTCGTAGAGGTCTACGACAACGGCATGACAACGGTTAAAAACCGTTGTCGTAGGTTGGCAGTTTGCAAATATGCGCTCATAGACAACGGTTTTTAACCGTTGTCGTAGACACTTACGACAACGGTTAAAAACCGTTGTCCCGCCGTTGTCTTTGACTCTACCACAACGGTTTTTAACCGTTGTCGTAGATACTTACCACAACGGTTAAAAACTGTTGTCTTGTCTTTGACCTACAACAACGGTTTTTAACCGTTGTCGTAGACTATAAAGACAACAGTTTTAAACCGTTGTCTTTTTAGCGTTGTCTTTTACTTTTGCATTTTATAATTATTATATATTGGTTGATAATCTAAATATACAAAAATTAAAATTCAACAAAATATACAAAATCAAAATATAGTCATATCAAATTAAAATATTCATCCAATAGTCCATACAACAAATATCATTCATTGTAAATCCATTAATCACATGATAAAGCCAAAAGTAAATCCAAAGCATCCTTAATTTCACTAGAAAAACTACAGTACTTCATCCAAAAACATCAAGAACCATTCACATGCAACAGATTACAAGAGAGTCATGAATCCATCATACTTCATCTTTCTCACAAATGAAATTTCAGCAGCCATGGCTACAAATATGATCTCCAAGAATCACCGGAGATCCCCAACGAATCAAATCCTACAGAAAACAATACACAAGAATTACAGAAATTTGGAAATAGAAATTCAAGTGAGGAAGGTGAATGGAATAGAAGAATAGACAAATGGGCTATGAAAAATGCAAGAAAACCATGCAAAGAGACACATGGGATACCATCAATTTTTTATGGATTAAACTATAATTGCATAATGCAAACATCTTTTACGCTTAATATTCTATATAATCAAGTTGTTATATGCATCATGTTGTAAGCACATATAGAAAGAGAAGAGGGGGGGGGGGGGGGTAACTATAAAAGAGTTCAAGAATCCCAAAGACATGAATTGCTTCTAGGATACACGTGGTGAATTAATTAGTTACGAATGGATACGATGTACTGCAAATACATTATTATAACAAATGATATGTAGAAATAAAATTGAGAGGAAAAAAATGCCCACCTCGCTGTTGGGACAAAACAAAGAAATGAAAGAAGCAAACGGGGGACCACTCCTATCATATTCAAGCGTGCTATCAATAATGCATGAAATAATCGGGAGAATAACAGCATGGCCATGCTCTGGATGGTGAAGAACGAAAGTTGCTGGACAGTAAAGCAAAAAACATAAGTTACAATATAGTATAAGTAGCTTGGGAACCTTGTAAACTATACAATGAAGTACCTAGAACATCATCAAAAAGCCTGTTCTCCTTGGATGGATATCAGCTTCTGATTAGCTGCAAAGCCAAAATGTCATTCAACTTGGGAACATTTCTAATCAAAGTGCAAAAAATGAAAGTTCTTTATTTATTTCTATGTAGATAAGGAAGGCTGAAATGTCATAGGAAACAGAAAGTACCTCTGCTATATCATCAGGAAATTGTTCTGAGGTGAATTGTCCGAAGTATTCAAGGTAGGCAGTAATTTGAGCCTATGATAGAGTACAAATTTTGATTAGAATGTTAGAATTTGGAAAGAAGGTAAGCCAAAAACTTCAACAACAAAACCTACATACATAAAGATATCAACCAATGAAACATGGTAAAGAGTTTAAGAACAGAATCAACGCATAAAAGATTTCAAATAATGATACACGGTAAGAAAAACTTTGACACTTGATATTCATAGACAAATGTTGGGTCAAAACTAATGGAAATTGTTAATCTCAATCCACACCTTCCGTTGTACTGCATCTTGCGGAGGAGGCCAAAACAATGAGGAGAACTGCAAACTGTCGATCCACTTTTCATTTGAAGTCGCCATAAACCTTTTTATTTAAGCAAGGTGGGAGCAGTGAGTAAAGCAACAATTTCCATATAAACTTCTACCAGTCCAGGATCCAAAGACTATAATTCAGCATATTTAAATCCAAATAAAAAATAACTCGTGCAGGTATTTTGATCACTTGCAACAGAGCTCCAAATTTCCAGTCAAATATCAGAAGAAATTACTTTATGTAAGCTTGCACACGAGGTATGGATTTGTTTGGCCCTGCAAAACCATAAAATCACCAAAGTCTCAAATAACACACCTTTATGCAGGGTAAAATAAGAATGAACATCGAGATATCAAAATTAATAAAATTTGATAACAATAATATAGAAAAATAAAAAATAAATAAAGAAAAAAAATATTAATACAACATAATGAAAAAAAAAACTGCAAACTTCGACAGCCAATGAAGTAGACACATTATCAGTAAAAAATAATCGAACTAAGTATAATCAGTAAAAAATAATCGAACTAAGTATAATTTCCATGCCCAAGAAAATGGGAAAAAAAAAAAGTCCAGTACACTGTCACAGTTTTTTCTTACATTTGAATCTTAGATGTTGGTGAGGAAAGAAAAGGTATTGACATATACACAAAGCCATATGATTTCTAAAATTACAAAAAACAAGACTTTGGAGATCTTCAACTATTATTCCTTTATTACAAAGAATTAACATCAAAACATGGCACCAATTACACACTACATAGGGTCCAACTACAAGGCACAAAAATCAACTAATTAAGAAGCAGTCTCTAATTATCCACAGAATTATTAACTCCAGAAGAATTACAAGTACTATCCAAGATGTTACACTGATTCAAAAGCCACCAATAAAATATATAATCATGAGACAAATATCATGCACACAAACACATCACCGGCACGATTGTACCTCGTATTTCCAACTATTTTCCTCCTAGGGCAAGAATCAATTCTTATCAACAGTAAATCTCACTCAAGCAAATCAAACAATGCTCTGTTCAAGCAGAGTCTCATAGCTTTAACCATCCAAAAACTAATACACTCAGGTCTCAGCACAATACAAGTTGCTGCATTTTCTACATCTAATTACGCAGAAAAAAGAAATCTAACAAATCCTAAACCACTCAATTAACAAATAATCCGAATTACAGAACAAATAGCTGAATTAATCAAACCTGATTTCAGTTTTCACGGAGGATTCCAACGAGATAAGGAAAAGAAGTGATGCAGAGAAAGAACTAGGGTTCCAGATTTTATTGTGATGAGCAGCAATTTGGGAAGGAGATCGGACGATAGCAGCAGCAAGATCGGAGAGCATGGGTTGTCCGTTGGCGGAGGCTCTAATAGCTGCAGCCGCCGACCTGCTCAGTCTCGCCTCCATCGAAGAGCTTCTAGAAGAGAGAATGGAAAAGAAGAGAGAAGAAGAAGAAAGAGAGTGGAGATTAACGTCGGTCGGCGATGGAGGTGGGGAAGAGAAGCCAGCGGTGGATGAGAGAAGGCAGGGATTAGAGAAGTTGAGCGAAGCGGCGGCCGGACAGCAGTGGCGAGGCAGCGGCGACGTGGGTCAGCGACGGAGGCGGGGATGAAAGAATCCTAGAGTGCAGCCACGAATGAGAGGAGGCAGGGATGAGACAACTCGAGGGAAGAGGCGGCCCAGCGGCGGCGGCGAGCCACCAGCGGCGACGGTAGCGGCGGAGGGGTGGAGGCAGCGTGGGTTGGGTGAGGAGTAGAGATATCTAGGGCTTTGAATTGGGATTTAATTTCCACAGTGTATTTTATTTTACATGTATTTATAAGTAATAGTACTTAATAAAAAAATATCAAGTTAATTTACTCTACGACAACGCTAATACGAGGTTAAGACAACGCTATAAAGTTACCATTGTCTTAGGTATCAACAACTATACATCTACGACAACCTCATATTATAAGCGTTGTCTTAGGGTTCATTTTTTATCTAAGAATACACCTTTATAACAACCTCAAGTCACCACCGTTGTCTTAGGGCTCAATTTTACCCTACGACCTCGCCTCTACGACAACGCTAAGAAAAAACCCTTGTCTATGAGAGCATTTTTGCACTCTACGACAACGGTTTTATCTACGACAACGCCAATTTAAGCTACGACAAGGGTTTTTTGACAAAACACATGTCTTAGGGGTGTAGTCTATGAGAGAATTTCTTGTAGTGCTGCTGCACAAATCAGAAGCAAAATATTCGAGGATCGCCAACAAGTTTGAACCTCTAAACTTCTTTTAAATTTATCCACACCTGACCGTGACTTTGTACACCTTTTTTCTTTGTCTCTGCTAACATTCGTGGCCTCCTTAAACTTCAAAAAATAAGCATATTATGAGCGTTATTAAAATCTAACTGAAAGTTATCGAAAACACCCACATAAACAATCAAATGCAGAAGGGTACACATAAGATGCAAGTTAATAAAATAAATCTAAACATAATGTACCACATTTTCTCAACATTAAATTAATGGGATAGACACACATTGACACGCTGAAAATAAACAAATACACAAAAAAATTCTCTTATCCGAGAAAAATTAATCGGAAAGCAAACATAGAAAATAAAAAAATAAAGATAAAAGGTACCTTGTTGTGGTTCTTCTGTGGAGCAACAATTGCCAAATTGATGGAAACTTCTAGCAATTTTAACAATAATCAGAAGAGAGACGAGAATCATATGGTCGCACAAGATAAGAAGAGTCCTAGCATTTATAAAATTTCAAGAATTTATCATCTACTCCCATAAACTAAAAATTCGAAAGAAATAAAAGAGAATGAAATAATGGAACACAGGAAGATCATAATAGAAAATTCAATGAACATTTAACAACTAAACCCTTAATGTTTATTCAAAGATCAAAACCATGTCAATTTGTTTTCCCTAATCGAATAAAATGCTAGTAATCCATACAATTCATCTCCTATTATGCAAATTAAACAAACTGGAATTGAAATCGAAAGGAATTACTTACTGAATTTTACCAAATACGCAATTTGAGATCTTTAGGCTATGTTTATTGGTGAACTTGTGGCAACCCAACCTATAAGAGACAAAAGAGAAAGGAAAAAAAAAAAAAGGAAATAGAATTAATTATTGCCAACCCCATCGGTCAACCGATCTATGGGTTGGTCAAACCTCCATTCTGGCGATGCAGGTTAGCCCAATTGGTCTATCCCATTTTAACGATTTTAGATATTAAGAGGTGTATGTCAAATTTTCAAAATCATCAATTATAGGAAACTCAAAATTTTAATATGTGATTGGAATGATGGACAAAGCAATACATCTACCAATGTAGTTATAAAAAAATATTCTACAACTTGTAAAAAACATGTCAACACCACTCTAAATCAATTGTATTATTCAATAGATCAATTATTTTGACATTATAATCCCTTTATTTCTTTTCAATTATTGTGTTTTCAAACAAACTATTGATTTTACATATAACTAAAAAAACTTTAAATGTCCTAACAATAAGATATACAATTTCCATACTTAAACCAGTACGATATACATTTTTCATACCAATCCCGTGTATCGCACGGGTTCACTGCTAGTTTTCATAAAATAAAATTTAATCCATACATTATGCCACTTTTATAAACGTTTTACAATAAATAAATTACTCTATAAATAAATAGCAGTGAGTTGATTATGAATTAGTGATCTTCTAAATTATTAGGAAATATATATAAATTATATATATATAATTAATAAAAGACATATGGAAACTGATACAAATATATGCATCAAATGAACAAAACTTATTGCCGTTAGCTTGACCTGGCGCGTGTGTTGTCTCTAAGCGTGCCCATGAGTCCCGACGCGCGGCTATGCCTGCGTTGGTGTGTGCTCACGTACACCTGATTTCATAATAAATGATTTAGTGATAGGTATCATATGTATACTCTTGAAGTATCATGTGTATACTCTTGAGATTCGGTAATAGGTATCAGGTGTATACTCTTGAGGTATCACATGTATACTCTTAAGGTATTACTTGTTTATTCAATAAAGGTATCGATTTTTTGTTCTATAGGTATCACTCGTATATTTTAAGGTATCACATGTGTTCATCAGTAAATGTATTAACTATTTGCTCTAAAGGTATAAGTACATGCACTTAAGGTATCACATGTATATTCTTAAGGTATCACCCATATACTCTTAAGGTATCACCCGTATACTCTTAAGTTATTAGTGTACTATACTCTGTAAATGTCAAGTTTTAAAATTTCAAATGCAAATTTTCATCTTCTTCTTCTTTTTCCTCAATTCTTTTTTTTTTTTTTTTACAATTAATCTCATATGATTGCAATAATTTCTTAGTAATAGAACCGTGATATGTAATGGAATATTACTACAATGTCTTAGAACATTGTAATGGAACCGTAATTTGTAATCAATCATCTAAATCTGGGAAAATTACAAAAGTGGCCAGTAGGAATTGCCTCGGGCCGATTTTGGCCCCTATGTTCAAAAGTGGCCCAAAAATTCTGATATATGGCTCTCTCCGTTAGTTAGTTAACAGAAAACGTGAAGTCAAATTTTTGGTGGGAAAATTAATTTTTCAGCTTCATTTTCCCAGTTTTTTCTACCTCCAACCTACACCTAGCCTATTTAAGAATCGCACTTTTCACTTCATAATCTCACACCTAATTTCCAGAATCATCTCCAGAAACATAAAAAATATAGCAAAAGAAATTCGATGTCTTCCTCTAGCCATTCTTTCATTTCAAAAACAAAACGATGTGATTGTGGAAAGTTTGCGAAGGTTCGAGTCTCCGGGAAACCTGGAAGTGAAGGATGTCGATTTCAGAACTGCCCAGACTCTTTGACCGAGAGAGATGCAACCTTTTTGAATGGATTGACGAACCAACTAAAACGAGCATGCCTACAACTAATCTGCTAAACAGTTTTGCACTACTAAAAGGGGATTTTGCACAACTCAAAGGTGAAACCATGCAATTATGTCTTTACAGTCAAAAGTAGAAGACAAACACAGGCCCACTTAATGTTTTTCAGTATGAAGACAAAAACAGATAAAAACCTAGAAAGTTTTGTTGCAAAACCCTAGGATAACTCTCATATATATATATATATATATATATATATTTGTTGTGAAACCCTAACATAACTGAAAAAATAGGCATTTTCACCAACTATATAACACATATTTTCAAAAAAGTTCAAAACTAACCGATTGGCTTCTCTGGGCGAGCTTTACCGGCACCGACACCTTTTAGCTTCTCTGGGCGAGCTTTACCGGATTCTTTCCAACGCACCATCACCTGAGTTGGGACTCTGGAAATTATTTGAAGATCTTCACTAGTGTTCCTCGAATTTGGAAGATGAATTGGGAAATTAAAGAAATTAGGGTTTAATTTCCCCAAACTCGATTAACACTATGCACAATAACTGGAGGTAACGGACACGTGTTGCGCACATGTGTTCTCCATTAGTTTTAGACGGACATTCTGAACAGGGACATTTATATATACTTTTGGGCCAAAATCGGCCCGAGGCAATTCCTACTGGGCCACTTTTGAAATTTTCCCATCTAAATCTAAATGAAAGAAGAAGAAGAAGAAGAAGAAGAAGAAGAAATCACATAAAAATCACGATTTGAAAAAACAAAATGGAGAAGGTGATGCAAGTGAACTGCTAGCACTACAAGAAAACAGGTGAATTCCAACGGAAAAATTCCAACGGCATGAAAATCCGTTGGAATTTTTCAAAATTCCAACGGCATTTCCAATGCCATGTCCTACCGTTGGAAATTTCCAACGGCAATTCCAACGACAGGTGGAAACCGTTGGAATGAACCGTTGGAAATGTCATTGGAATTACTATTCCAACGACAATTCCAACGACGACTTACCGTTGGAATTTTTCAAAAATATTTTCCAACGGAAATTCCAACTACAAGGTACCGTTGGAATTGTTTGAACAAATATTCCAACGGACATTCCAACGACAGGTTGCCGTTGGATATTTTCCAACAAATATTCCAACGACTATTCCAACGACAACTCGCCATTGGAATTTTTTCAATAAATATTCCAACGGACATTCCAACGACAGGTTGCCGTTGGAATTTTTCCAACAACTTTTCCAACGGAAATTCCAACGACACGGTGCCGTTGGAATGTTTCCAACAATTATTCCAACGGTTATTCCAATGACAACGCGCCGTTGGAATTTCTTCGTCAATTATTCCAACGGGAATTCCAATGACAATTTGCCGTTGGACTTTTTCCAACCACTTTTCCAACGGAAATTCCAATGACACGGTGCCGTTGGAATGTTTCCAACAACTATTCCAACGGCTATTCCAATGACAACGCGCCGTTGGAATTTCTTCATCAATTATTCCAATGAAAATTCCAACGACACCGTGCTATTGGAATGTTTCCAACAAGTATTCCAACGTAAATTCCAACGATAACGTGTCTTTGGAATGTGTTCATTCTATTATTCCTACAGAAATTCCGACAACAATTTGTCGTTGGAATATTTCGAACAATGTTTCCAATGGAAATTCTAACAACAATGTACTATTGGAATTTTTCCAACACTTATTCCAACTGAAATTCCAACAACAACATACCGTTGGAATGTTTCTAATATAATTATTCCAATGGATATTCCAACAACAATGTGTCGTTAGAATAGTTCCAATTTTTCCAACGGAAATTTCAACAACAATTTAATTCTAAAATGTTTTCGTTGGATATTCTAACAGAAATTCCATCAATAATGTACTATAAGAATTTTTCCATCAATTATTCCAATACCGTTGGAAATATAAATGTGGTAATTCCAATGATAATACCCCAATAGTATTGCCACAGGAATTAATTTCATTTTTATTCCAACGGAAATCCCATCAACAATGTACCGTTGGAGTTTTTCCAACAATTGTTCTAGTAGTTGGTAGAGATCGTGCAACTCTGGTCGGTGGCTTTAGGTCGACTATGACCGTATAATCGCCCTGTTCGCTATGGTCGTCTTGAACCGGTGCTCATTAGTTTTGCTCATGGACCGAACATAAATTACTTCTCAAAATCACTCATGGACCGGCAAAAATTATTTGTGCAAATTACATAGCTCAAATTAAATTAATTATGCTCTTTGGTTGTTTATTATTATTAATCTACCCATTTATATTTTCAATAGTACAAAAATGATTCTTGAATATTTTAGATCCGAAACATAAATAAATAAATATGCTTTTAAATTAAAAAGATAAACAAATTAAATATTAATTACAAGAGAGGTGTATCAAAATATATAACAATTTTATAAGAAAATTACATAAAAGTTTAATAAATGTATGAATTATGAATCCAAATTAGTATAAGAAAAATAAAGGTATGTTCTAAGTGTCTAAAACTTGAAATCCCCAAATCAATCCAAATTGAAACCCTATCTCTCATCTCCATTCACCCTCGTCACTCTCTCTCTCAGCCGTCGCCCATCGCCCGTCGCCCGCCGCCCGCCGCCCGACATTGTCTCCTCTCTCTCAGCAGCCGCCCTGCTCCACCCCTGTTCGAGTGCTGCGCCGCTTCCGCTGCTTTGCTCACCACTGTCGCAGCCCGTCGCTGCCCCATCTCGTCGTCGCTGCTCCGCTCACCACTGTCGCAGCCGTCCCCTCTCTCAACAGTCACCGGTAAGTATGCAGCTTGTTGTCATCTCTGCCCTCTGCATTTCTGTCGTTTTTGGGTAAAAACGATTTTGTTCATCTCTAGTTGATTGCTTTTAGTGATTCTTGCAGATCTGCTCATTCATCACTTTTATATATATGTTCATGCCTTCTTGCAGATGTGCTCTGTTTCTCTCCCTTTCTTTGTGTTTTCTTTTTTCTGCCTGTGTTTTCCTGATTGTTCGGTGCTTTTCTTTGGGGATTTATCTGAATTATTGTCTATCTTTTATCATAGAGTTGATTTGTGATTCCAAAATTAGTTTACAGCTTAAAAATGTTGAGTTGTTATGGGAAGGCACATGTCCCTTTTGTAAATGAAAGACCATTTCATGTCGCCGTAAACATAGGCTATCCATTAGCTTTTGGCTATGTTTCAGAACCCTTATCTTTTATCGCATGCTTTCAATTAGCAGTTTCTTTTTTTCCTAGAATTATCAGTTTTGTACATCTAAATTTGCCTTTATATCCGCTTCAGGAAGTAATAGGATCCCATTCAAGACTTAGTTATACCTTGGTCCTCCATTGATTGAGAGAGTCTTATTTTGTTATTGTTCTTGCTGCTGTTTGTATGTGTTCATGTTGATATTTTTGAACTATGAATTTAGCATTTTAAGTGTCATTAATGCACAAGACAGGAGTTCCTTAAAAATATGTCTTTCAATATTTTCATTTAGTTTCCTAACTGCTGTTGTATAAGATTTGGGATCACTAGTGGGTGGTCTCACTGGCTTTCAGAAAATTTACACTTATTTATCACTTTGGGCATTCTTTGAACAGGCAAGATTCCTGCTGGCAAAACTGAATCCTTCAGCTACTTATAATAATTCACATGATATGATGAATAGTGGCTCAGAGCTTATTCACATCTAGAAGTGCATTAATAGTACTTTTTATTCACAATAAAAAGTACTAATGGAAAAGTGTGAAAATCTGAATTATATGCATGGCAAGCCATGACCAATTCCTACTGGACTGCTCTGAATTATTTGTTAAGTTTTCATTTGAGTAACTACTTATAATATCGAAATTATTCAAACTAAAATGACAAAAAACAGATTAAAAGATAAGTTCATTTGCATATATAATAAGCTGCCGATCTCATTATTATATTTTATACTATTTGTGAGTACAATTTTAATTATTTAGTCATAAGTTATTTACGTAAGTCATAATTATTTGTCATACATTGACTAGCATTCGTAATTATTGTTAATGAATTGAATCTTATGTAATTTGTATCATAATCAAAATGTAATGTTAGGTGTATAATAAATAGCTAAAATACTTACAATTTGATTCTTAAATTTTTTTTCTTAATAATTTTAGGGATTTTATTCTTACGTTTTTAGGATTGTGAAAATGGAGATACCAGAACATCGTCGTTGGATGTACATTAGAAAAGATCCACAAAAAAATAGGCTATTGCGTGATTTTATATTGGGAGTGGAAGAATTTATAGGAAAAGCAAGTGAGCTCGATGTCTTTAAACAAGAAGGAAGATTTAGGTGTCCGTGCTCAAAATGCAAGTGTTTGAGGTTTTATGAACCTGATTTGGTAAGACAACACTTGTATAATAGAGGTTTTCAACCACACTACTATCATTGGCATAATCATGGAGAAACACCACCATCTACGTTCGAGAGTCGTTTAGATGCTGATGCTGATGATTTGGATCCTTATGAGAGAATGGTTATTGATGCTGAGGGACATACTTTCTATAATGATCCTCATCCAGAAGAACCTAACCCCAGCTATACACATTTCTATGACTTATTATGTGCTGCACAGTCTCCATTGTGGGATGGATGTGAAGAACATTCGAGGGCGGTACAGAAGCAGTGGTTCAAACACCAGTAGATGCAGAGGTAGAAGCATAAGCAAAGGAACTATCGATCGTCCCACTCATGCCACATCAATGAACCTGAACGATCACTCACCATCTGTGATAGAGCTTGAGAGATCCCCTGCACAATCTGAGAGAGAGCTTGAGAGAGCCCCTGCACAATCTGAGAGAGCTCCTATAACATCTGACAGACCACCCTTGATCACTTCTACTGAAGGATCATTTGATAGATCTCCGAGTCCATTTGAGAGAGCACCTGGTTCTGCTCCATCTGAGAGAGCATCTGAGAGACCCCCTAGGAATAGCTCACTACATTCGTCTGATCTACGTTCCGCTGAGGGTTCTTTATCTGCATCAGCAAGTGCATCATCAGGGTGTGGATCGACCGTCAGTAAGTTGTTGATACGACCAAATGGAGATGAGTATGATTTTCTAACTATTTACATTTTAACATAAGTTGATGTTAAATATTTTATTTACATTTTTAGCAAGTTAACTATTTACTTTTTCTTATAAGTTATAAGTAAATTATTTATGTAACAGGTTCTTTCCTCCGGAAGCAGTTAAGCATATCACCACAGTCATCAAGTCTAAGTACGAACAACCATGGCTTGGTTGGAATGAGATCCCCGAAAATGTGAGGAACATGTGGTTTATACAGTTTCAGGTGATATCATTAGCTTGTGATTTCTTTAATTTGAAAAGGATTGTTATATAATAATATAATCTAAATTAATATTGGTTTTTTGAGTAGAATTACTGCAGATGGGACCCTGAACATGAAGATGATATAAAGCGGATATGGAAACTGAAAACTCCATCTCTTGTCCGTTCAAGCTTGGCAGATATTCGTAGAAAGAAATCAAAGGGAAAATGGCTACCTACCTCGGTCCTTGAGGCACTTCAAACCAAATGGAACACAGATCCCAACTTCATCAGTATGTCTGAGCAAAACAAGAAGAATATATCAGTTAATAATGATGGTTGTCTGAATCGAGGTGGTGCTATTTCTATTTCTGAGCACATAAGAAGATTGGTAAGTGGTTTTAAGATAAGTTTTATTTTTAATGAAGATTTAATTTAAATAGATATTGATTGTGTAAATAATTTAGGGAATTGAGTTAGGTAGAGATGCTACCGTCCCTGAGGTTTTTTTAAGGCTCAATTATGATGAGGAAACTGGCGAGTGGCGAAATTCGAGAGCCGAGGGAGTTTATGTAAGTATCTCTATACTCTAATAATCAAAATTTTAACTTGTGGATATTAGTATGATATATTTGTTTACATTTATTAATAGATTTTCTATGCTAAAAAAAACTTCATTTCATACCTATTTGAAATTATATGCAGAATAAGTACAAGTCGTTGAAGGCTACTAGACTATCTGAAGGTGTGAATGAAGCTGACATCGATGATTCTACTGTCTTTTATGAGGCCAATGGAGGGAAAAACAAGAGAGGCAGATCTTATGGCTTTGGATCAGAAGCAGCTTTTTATACAGTTAATTCGAGATCCAATGCAAGAAGTAAGACCACTCACCCTACTAATGATGAAGTTCAAGTGTTACAATCTCGTTTGAGTGCTGTTGAGAGTGAGTTGGCTTCCTTTCGTAGTCTTTTTGCGAAGTTGAATAATGGATCTCTCACCCCTTCTACCTCTTCTATAGACGTGCCTCCCCCTTGTGAAGGTGAAAATGTAGCTAATCTTGATGAAGTTGTGGGTAATGAAAATGAGGATGATGGAGACATGGGTATTGGTGATGGTGATGATGATGATGATGATGATGGTTTTTAGAATATGTTTATGTTATGAAGTTTAGTTTTTTCCTTTTGTTAGTGATGAGTATGGTGAAGGGTGATATTGATCATGTTTAAAACTTATTTTATGTGGTGACATCATTTTGGATGTGTTGATGTGTTTAAGACTTCTTGATGTTGATGATGTTTAAGACTTATTGTTGATGATGGTGTTTTAAGACTTCGCTTGTATTTTGTTCAATGTTTACATTATTTGTATTACCATTACAAGATTTTTTTCTATAGGTATAAAAAATAGTTATACAAAATTCCAACGACAGATTTCAATGTTAAAATTACCGTTGGAATTACCGTTGGAATTTTTTCCAACGGAAACGAACCATTGGAATTTTAAATCTCAGCCAACAATTCCAACGGCAAACTACCGTTGGAAATGTCGTTGGAATTTTTTCCAACGGTAAAAAACCATTGGAATTTCAATTCTCAACAGAAAATTCCAACGGAAAAACACCGTTGGAAACGCCATTGGAATTAATTCCAACGGAAACGAGCCGTTGGAATTTCAAATGTCAACCGAAAATTCCAACGGAAAAAAACCGTTGGAAACGCCATTGGAATTAATTCCAACGGAAACAAGCCGTTGGAATTTCAAATGTCAACCGAAAATTCCAACGGCAAAACACCGTTGGAAACGCCATTGGAATTAATTCCAACGGAAACGAGCCGTTGGAATTTCAAATGTCAACCGAAAATTCCAACGGTACAACACCGTTGGAATCACCGTTGGACATATTCCAACGGTAAATTACCGTTGGAATTTCCGTAGGAAAAGGCGTTGGAATTTTTGTGTGGGAAAAAAATTCCAACGGTAAATTACCGTTGGAATTACCGTTGGAATTCGTTTGCCGTTGGAATTTCCCTTGGAATTTTGAAATTCCAACGCCCACTTTTCCAACGGGGCGAATTCCGTTGGAATTACCGTTGGAATCACGAATTCCAACGGAAAAACAGCAGATTCCAACGGATTTTGTGCCGTTGGAATTTGACAGTTTTCTTGTAGTGTAGAATCTCAATTTGCTAAGCATCTGGAAGAAGAACAATCTATGAGAGCAAATCAGAAGTAGCTAAATACTTGATTTAAGGTTGCGAAAAATCGGATAAGGAGTTTGATGTGTTAAAATGGTGGAAAGCAAAACTCCAAAATATCATATTCTTTCCAAAGTTTCAAGAGAAATGTTGGCTATTCGATCTCTACTATTGCTTCAGAATCTGCTTTTAGTACAAGTGGTTGTGTGATTGCCCATTTAGAAGTTCTTTATCACCAAAGATGGTAGAGGCTCTCATTTGCTCTCAAGATTGGCTACGTGCTACACCTTCTCCAGTTGATCTTAAGAGGAGCAATGAAAGATGTTGAACAATTTGATAAGTTGGAAGAAGGTAATAATTTTTTTTTTTTGTTTTAATTTTTGATCCATTCAAGATCATGTTTAGGAATACTTTGTGGTTTATTGATAATTTTTTTGCTTATTTAACAGGATTTGGTGGAACAGTCTCTTCTTTGAGCTTAGATGATTAATGCGAAAGAACAAATACTACTCTATGGTTTGTATCCCTACAAAACACTTCTATTAGTTTATTATTTATAGTTTTACTTACATTATGAACTTTTTGCTTCTTTTACATTACAGATGGAAGTTTATTTGTTGAATGACACCAAAGCATATTATTCTAAGGTAGTTAGTGGTTACTTTATTCTCAGAGTTACTGGATGATTTAACCTCATGGAATGATTATTATTCTTGCATTGATGAAAATTGTGAAGGTTTTGTTGTTTAGAATTGAATTTAAATTTTTAGTAGTTACTTGTTATTAGTTTTTTTTTTTTTTTTTTTTTACTTCTTTAAGTTTTGGTGTTGGAGATGTTTAAGAATAAAATTTGAAGATATAGGATTTTTTTAGGGTGAAAAGTATATATAGGATTCTAAAGCTATGCATCTTGTGAGAACATGAGAATGTGCTCGTTGTTTGGATTATGATGTAAAATTGACTTTGAGAACTCAAAAACACTTATTTTGCTCTAGGTGATTTATCTAGTGTTATTTTATAAGGGGAAAAACTGACCATGTTATATAATATGATATAATTGAGGAAAAAGGCTATTGCATGAGAGAGAGATTTACAAAATAAGAACATATGATTAAACCAGTTGCAACTTTAAATAAATAAATAAATATATATATATATATATATATATATATATTGTTTGATTAAAAAATAATAACCGCAAAACCACATGTAGCTGTACCAAACCGCTTCAAACCGCTCTTATGGTTTTGTATAATTAAACCGCAATTTAAATTTTTTTTTAAAAAAACCCGCATATACAATTTGGTTTAAAAACTTTGAATATAACCACAAAATCGCACCACGATCACCCCTACAACACACCATGAATGATCTATTGTTAATTACTAATGAGTTTAGTTACAATTAAAGTGACAAAGGTCTTTTTAGTCCTATGTCAGTGCACTTAATAACAAGATTGTTTAAGGGACACTCACATGTGTGACAACAAGGTTTGAGCTCACTTAGGTAATACACATTTGTTCGATGTTACGTGTTGACCAAGTGGGAGATTGTTGGATAAATCCTACGTGTTGACCAAGTGGGAGATTGTTGGATAAATCCAATATATGTTGGGCTTCCACGTGTTAAATTAAATGTGTATAAATATCTAAAGAAAACTCAATTAAAGTGATGCAGTAAAATTTAGGATATGGGTGAGTATCATAATATTCTTGGGCTTTTATGTGTAGATATCATTAGGTGATTTTCAATTTGTTGTGAGGGACCAAATTGAAAATAAAGGAATCTTATTTTTATAAGTAAAGGGTTATGTTCCCCAAACATCAGATTTTCTCATCTCATGTTCTGTATTCACTCTACGTCCATAAATCAAGGTGAATCTGATAGTTTGGTAAACCATATCGGTTAAAGGCACGAATCGTGATTAAGGTACGCTTCCGCTTTACGGTTATCGTCTTTCGCAATTTCATCGTAGAATAGATTTCGGGCTTTCGTACTGTAGCATGTTTATACCTATTTAAAGCATGTGATTCAATGATTTAATTTCCAACACAGGTTGAGCGATTTTTTTTTCTTTTTTGTGATTAAAAATAAAAATGTTATTATATATATCTTATCTATTACCTATATAAAAGTATGAATATTTTTTACAAAATATAAATTGTCTAATATATCTTTATTAAAGATTTTATTTAAGGTTATAATAGTAATTTAAAAATTTTATATTTAAATAATTTTACATAAAAATTGTAAACCAGAATCATATAGAATTCTATTACGAGTAGGACTCTAATTTACTATACATTTTTTTGAATTTAATTTAATTCAATATAGATTGTATATCCATAGAAAAAGTTATTATTTAAGGTTAATAGTAACATAATATTTTTGATTTAAAAAATTAATCTTCCACGTGCGACGATATTCATATATTGATAAAGATAACAATGAAATCAAATTCCTTCTAAATAAAATAAAAAAAGAAAGAAAAAAACTCAATACAATAACAATTGTAGAGTGTAATTAATGGTGGATATATATGAAAGAAGAATGAGAGGATTATTGAAGTAGTCATCAATTGATGAATATTGTGTATCAATACAACTGATTGCTAAACTAAAACTGGAAGTTATACAGTCCTTTCACTCCCACAACGTAAATAAATCTGAGTAACATTCAGTCACACTCTCGTAACTGATATATAAAAGAAAAAGAGAAATAACAAGATATTTAAGAAGAAGAATGGTGAATATTAATTCCTAGGGGCCTAGAGATTCGTAGCCTTGCCACATTTGAGAACGTTAGTTGGAATATCGTACTCAGTGAAGACGCTAGTTTCGTCATTCCACACTTTAACATACAGTTCCTGTCCCAGATATCGTCTTGCCCAATTCGCACTCCTCAAATTCCAAATTCCCTTGTTATCCAATGACACAAGAATTGCACTCCAAGAATATGGATAAACCTATTATTTATATATATAGATATAACAAAATGTCACTTACTAGAATTAATTCTTTACATACATATATTAATTTCAAACCATCATCATAAGTATAGTACCTGAACTGTGTGTCTTGTGGTGGCATCATTGAGATTGTAGAAACGAGGCCTCAGTGTAGTATTCCACTTCCCACTACCAAACCTTAAATCCAGAAATAATGTAGGAATTAAACAATCATAATCAGGTACCATTTGTAGGTGGTAAAACAATTAATGTACTGTGTTGATGTTCTTACCCAACAGCCCAGAAATCATTGCCATCCAGATGCCAAGATTGAATGCTGGATTCGGTGTTTTGGAACACGATTTCGACGAAATCATGCAGAAAAGTAGCTAGCACAGCAGTTCCAAGAACTGCAGGAGTCCCTGCTGGAGGCTTGTCTTTCGTTGAGTTTATTGTAAAAACACCTGAAATCTTGTAGTAATCTGCTAGCTTTAATGGAGTATCTGGATTTACATATGACATCTTGTTAACAGCATATCTCAGCTTCCCATCTATTTTTTCTGCAGTGTTTTCCAGCACTAATGTCCTCGTGATTGGTATAGTCCCATAGTGATACGATCCCTGTGGATTTGGCCTTGCAGCATTGGCCGTTAAGTTCCATCTGAACGGAAAAAAAACCAAACCGAACGTGAAAATTATGCGACGATATCCATATCAGATAAGAAGATATATAACTACGTACCTTATGGTTCTGGCTTGTTTCATTGACCAGTGGTAGAATTTATCTGGTGGGGGTGGCAATGGCCCGGACAGGGCACCTTTGGAGCCTTGATAATGAAGAATGGCGGTTGATGTTCGTATTGGCCTAATGAAACGAGAGGTGGCGATGATGAGATAGTCTTTAGGATCTCCAATGGCATTTAGTGTGACCAAGAAAGAGCTTGATTGCCCCACATGAATGTCGAATGACTCGTATTGCTCTTGCTCTGTGTGAGATCCTTCGCACTCCACTAGACGAAGATCATGCCCCTGGATTCTCAAGTTTACTGAAGTAGTTATTCCCACATTCGACACTCTCAACAGATACGTTTGTCCTGAATCGTTTCATTAAAATCAGGATGTTGTAAGATCATTACCTAGTTCGTGTAATAATATATGTTAATGTCCATACCAGGGATAACATCAAGAGAGACAGAGTTGGGTTTCCCATTGATGAGAATAGCATCAGGTTGTGGTAGATTGTTCCCTGAGTCTAGAATTGCTTGCAATTCCTACAAGAATATTAATTAGTCTTGTTGAACAAAATCATAAAACAGTAGGTCTTATGTGAGACCGTTTCATGGATTTTTTTTCGTGAGACGGGTTAACCCATAACCCACACTTAGCGACAGTCATATGAAAATTTGTGGATATGGGTTCAATTCATGGGTGATAAGAATCCGTCTCACGGAAACTATCCATATGACCGTCTCACGTCAGCTTTTGTGATCATAAAAATGAGGGGAAATAATTAAAAGGAATCATTTCACTTAAAAGATCAAAAGGATATGAAGCGAACCTTGTGATCTTTCTTCCACCAATCATTGATAAGGAGAGTGAATTCCTGAAAAGGCTTAGGATATGGAACTGGAATGACAGACCTGGCTAATATATTGATCCCTCCAAACCCTCCAACGGCTCTGTGCATAAGTGTGGAAGGGAAGTATGTGTAGGTCCCAATTTGATCTTTCATTTGCATTGTGTATGTCCAGTTTGAGTTGGGACGAATCGGACAGTTCGTTCCAAGAACTCCGTCCTGCCACGACGACTTTCTTTGCTTGATGCCATTCCTGTTTGTATCATGTTAGTTCTCATCCACAATGCACAAAATCAGGCATCTTTAAACTTGATACGAGAAACTAATTAACTACTCACCATGTGATGAGTAGTGGTTCGTCCAATTTGTTCTCCACATTTACGATTACGTTGTCATTTGTTACGACGTTGACAGTGGGCCCCGGAAACTGTCCGTTGATGAGAATCACCTGCAAAGTTCACATGTTAAAATACAATGTTCTAAAAGACGTTATAGGTGACAAGAAAATTTTACCCTTTGGTTGCCACCAAGAGGTGACACTACACCATATTTGACAACCCAATCGAGATACACGTATGGATCCTCTGCATTCACATATGAGAAACAGGCCACCACTCCAAGGAATAAATGCAGGAGAATGCCCTGCTTCATTTTTCCTCCAACTATGCAATCCCTGTACCAGTGAGATTCTTTCGAATCAACAACACTTCTCGTCTCTCTTTCTTTCAGCACAAGAGCAACAATGAATACTTACGAAAAAAGAAGAGGAGAAAAGGTGTGTGGATTGAGCAGAAAAAAGGAAGACAAGTATTAGTATAAATAACAGAGTGAATGAGCAACCAAAAATAGGAATAGGAGGAACGTAGGTTGCATGCTCACATGGAATGGCCCTCGGATTTCGAGTGCTCATTGGCGCCGCAATTCTTGCTCATTAATGCTTCTTTTCTCAACTCTCTTCTTCTCGATTTCTTGTAAGTCTCATTTCTTCAACTTCAAGTTAGTTATTTTTAGCAAAAGTCAATTCTTTCTACATTTCTACCATCCTAACTGATCTTCTAACTCATTTTATGGATCTAGTGATGTGTCACGGATCAAATAACAGAAATTCATGAATGTGATATTTGTAGACAAATGTCCATGATATTCACATCTTAAGATAATTATCTGTCAAGTGTCTCATCAAAGTTTTTGTGTTACTTTCTTCTCTTCGATCTCATTATATCTAAAAATTATTTTCTAGAGATAAAATTTTGTATCTAAAAATTTGTATGTTTCAACTTTTATATAATTTTATTCCATATTGTTCATATTATCATTACTTAACTATATTTAGGAATTTTGCATGACACCCTTATTAGAATTAATTTGATTTTCTTTTCAATTTGAAATCATGTATTAATTTGTCCAATTTTTATAGTTATTAATCTATGAAGAATTTAAAAGACACTAAATTTAGGACATTAACTTTTAGTCATTCATTATTTAAGTACATTATTTTTTCAGGCTTTGAAATGGAGACACTAGTTTTCGAAAACGAGAGAATTAACGAGACAGAAAAACGTAAAACATCATATTTCGAGCTTCTCGTTGAAGTGGCAAGGCTAATAAATAAATAAATTTGATTATTAATTCCACATTCACTAAATGTAATGCCACATCGTTTAATTAAAGTAATTATATTAAAATAATTCTAATAAATATTTAAATATCATTAAATTATTTTAAAATCTTAAAAGTGTGTTATTAACGTTATTAATTTTTCCAAACTCAAAAACTTATTTCTACAATATTTAAATAATAATTTAAAATATTATTATTAATGATATTTTAATAAATATTTATAACAAATTTAAAAACATGTTACTTTAAAATTTCGAATTTTTTTATTATAATTTTAATATATTTTGATAAATCAGAAATTATTTCTAAAATCATAAAATAACTTTTTAGATATTATTATTCAACAACAACAACAATAATTAGCAATTTAAAGTTCGTTTACAAAATTATGAAATCCCACATAATTAAATAAATTATACATGTCAAAACCTTAATTTAATGATATGAAAAATAATTTTAAAAATATTATTAACAAATTAATAATTATATAAATTATAATAAATATTAAAATTTTATAAAATTATTTTTAAGAATGAAAATGTGTCTTTAAGAAAACTTAGAGAGAACAAAAAGAAGGAAAAAAATGGGATAACACTTAAATCAAAATCAAAATTGTACATCTTTCATCAAGAAAATTAGCTAGAAATCAATCTACCCGGAAAAACTTTAAGAAAAATTGAAATATAATATTTATCAAATGAATTTTATATTTTTAAATATTTATTATAATGAATAAAAATCAGATTTTAAAAATGAATTTATAATTTTAATATATTTTAATTATTTTTAATTATTATTATTATTTGATAACAACAATATTTGACATGAACTTGTATTATTTAATTTAAAGTGCATTATTTTATTTAAACAAATGAAGGTATTTTATTTAATAATGTAGAATTTTCAGATTTTTAAAAATTAATTTAATTTTTTTAACTATTTAATATAATTATTTTAATTATTATTATTATTGAATGATATTATCTTAAGAAACATTTTCTTAAGATTTTACAAATATTTTTTAATTTATGAAAAATAGCTACAATTGTAAGAGAATTTTTCAATTTTCAAACATATTTTTACTTAGTCTCTAAAATTTAGTATAAATATTATAATCAATATTGATATTATTATTTATTAATAATATTTTGAAACTACTTATTTTAAGGTTTTAGAAATTATTGTTTTGAGTTTGGAAAAAATAATAACATTAGTAACACAAATTTTCAAAATTTTAAAACAAATTAATGATTTTTTAAGGATATATTATAATTATTGTAATTAAAAATGTGGCATTATATTTATTGACGTGGAATTGAAAATCAACTTAATTTATTGTCTAGTACTCTGCCACATCAACGAGAAGCCCGAAAGATAGTGTCTTGATTTCAAAGTTTAAAAAGATAATATCATTAAATGATAAATGGTCAAAATTAAAGTTAGTGTCTTAAATTTGGCGTAAAATGCGTCTGAACCCCTTATGAATTGGAAATGTTGTGTCCCCACTGTTTAAAGAATGACAACATTTATACTTTTAATTTAATAAATGTTGTACACTCTCCCTCACACTCAAATTAGTGTTAATGATGTTAAATGTTGTACTAAGTTTCCAACTATTCTCTTATACATCAAATAACTCATTTTTTGTAACTTTATTACTTACATATTAAACATTATCTTTTTTATTTTTTATTTTTTCACAAATATGGACATTAAATAATATTTAATTATCATTAATATTTGGAATATTATGAAATTAATAATCTAAAACCTTAAAGCATAATTATGGAATTTCCTAATTAAATCTTAAAAATTTGATTAAAATATATCTATGAATTGATTTTAAAAAAATGTAAAACATTTTACAGACATATGAAAATTAACTTTTAAAATAATTTACTAAATAAATTAAAATAACCTTGAAGTGAAAAGTGGGGATTCTATACACTATATTTAAACACCTCAATAATTTTTTGACATTTGAAAATGTTGTCAATTTAACTTTTTTTATGGAATGTATTGGCATATATAGAAAATGAATGTAGTAAAAACATATTTCAATCAAATTTATTATAAATTGAATTGTCAAATCAATTAATGGGATCGGTCAAATCCACAATCAACACATTTTTAATAATAATTATAAAATAATAATGAAAAAATGTGAATATTAGTTTACAGTAATACATATCTATAACAAAAACTCCAAATATAGTATATTTTATGTCTTATTATTGTATAAAATTCAATTCTAATTTAATTTAAATATAGTATATAGTTAATATATGTATTACTAAATTGTGCTAAAAAATCATAAAATCATTAATAAAAGGATTAAACTATAATTCGATAAAATACATTTTGTGATTATTGTATTTCCAAATTATTATATCATCACCCACTCAAAATGTATTACATTTTTAAATCCAATAATTACATATATTTATTTTGAATTAAAATCATGTTTCTCATTATATAAATATATGGGTTAATTTCAATTTTCGTCCTATATGTATTGACCCTTTTATTTTTAGATAACTAAGTATACGTTTTCCAATTTTGGTATTGTATGTTTCTGCCTTTTTTCAATTATGGTCATATATGCTTCAAATTTTTCCAATTTCAATTCAGGATGACCGTCGGGAAATTTTACGTGGCATCGGCGATTTCGACAATTTCGAACGAAATTGGATTGAAATTGGAAAAAATTATATAGAACCAAATTTGGAAAAAGTAGAAACATATATGACCAAAATTGGAAAACGTATATTTGGTTGTCCAAAAATGGAAAGAAGCATACATACAAGACTAAAATTGAAATTAACTCTAAATATATATACATATGGAAAAGTGCAAACTTAAGGGGTAAAATGTGTTTGTCCCCTATGTGATTTAAAAATGTTGCGTAGGTGCCCTCTCTATTAAAAGAATGATCAACATTTACATCTGTGATGTGTATAAATCTGCGCCAAATCCCTACTCTGTCAAACTTAATGGAGAGTGTGCATCACTCGTCACTTGCGCGACTTGTTCATGAATTTTCTCACATTTTAACTTGTATATTGATTATAATACCCTTTACATAGTATATACACATGGCATTAGCACGGTTGTTCTTTATATATATATACAGAAGAGTTTACATGCACTATAAAATGGAAATATTACATGCATGGGAAAACTTATTAACACGTACATTAACGTACCATCGACTGAGATTCTGTCTTCATTGTTGCATATTATTTCAAAACATATATTTTAATCTAGAGTTTAGTATATGAATTAGTCAAGATCTCATGGCGTATCACTATTCCTAAATTGTTATTTATTTAGGTTAAGTTTCACTTAACCACTTGTGATAGTAAAAAGAAAAACTCTGTCAAAACTTAGCATTATATTCGATTTTTTTTTTTTTTTGGATTATTCTTCTTGTCCGTGCCTTCTACGTACACTTTCAAATATCATCAAAATTTGAGATTTTACCACTATTTCTCGTACCAACAAAATTGGTCTGCTCCATTAACATCAATTTATATATATATATATATAGATCATCCAAACGTATGTCTAATATACCATCTTATTTCATATGAATATAATCATGTCGATCTTTTTCCTTGTACTATCCAAACTTAGGTTGCACCATATTATTTCGTATTGAAGTAGAATTAATAAAAATATTTGAAAATAATTAGCAAAAGTTGAGAAGGAAAAAGAAAAAGAAAGTTATGAGAGTAGACTAAACAAAGAGTTTCCACATTAATTTATATCTTCATGGTATGCACATTTTTATAAATTCATAACCCACATCGTAGTTTTTTATCAAACAAGAAGAGGTTTGGTCCTTTTATGGGACTCATGATTTGGTAGGATTGGCAGTGGTGCACAATCTCATCTCCATTCCGCTTCACATAAATCATCCATAATTTTAAAAACAACTCAATTTTAGGCCAAATGATGAATTTTCAAAAAAGGGGGAAATAAAAAACGAAGAAAGAAAGAAAAGAAAATATAAGATTTTACATGATATAAATTATTGGGATTAATTAAAATTTGAGTAAGTCTCATGTGAGACCATCTCACGAATCTTTTTCTGTGAGACGGGTCAATCCACAATCTATATTTCACAATTTATACATAAATTTGTGGAAATTGGTTAGATTAGTGGATAAAAAAGATCTGTCTCACGAAAATTATCCGTGAGACCATCTCACACAAGTTTTTGCTTTCAAATTTTGGTATTTCTACATCTTTTTCATCTTTCGAACATCATATTCCACAACTTGAATTTTGGAGGGAAAATTAACATATGTTCCCCAAAGCTTTTGATTTCATTTCTTCCATTACAAATTTTACCATAATTTCACTTCAGCTTTCAATATTTCCAAATTTCTTGTATCGATATTTCCACAGATATCGATATTTCCACCAAAATTTAAATTTTGGTCCTTGGCTTGGAGTTAACAAGGCTGGTCTTGAGTGGTGCAACAAGTGTCGTCACATAGGCCCTCTTCGGAGGGCCTTCATTCTTTATATATATACTATGCAATTGATGCAAGAATTTCAGATCTATACATTTGTACCGGATCCGGGCTGACCCTACCCATATCCTTTTTTTTTTTAGCAGATAAATTTTATGTTTTTGTTGTGACCTCTATATTATGTTAAGTCATACATCTGCATTATGTTAGTCATACATTTATATTATATTAGTCATATCTTAATTTTCAGATTTCACACTTTAGTTCAATGCTTTAAATTTAAAAAACAAAACCACTGACATTTATGTTATATTAGTCATACATTTATACTATGTTAGTCATACATTTATATTATATTAGTGTTACATTTATATGATATTACTTATACATTTATATGATATATAAATGTACAACTAACATAAGTGTGATGTATGACTAAAATAACATGAAGATAGAGCATCTGGAGTGAATTTTGGTAGGTTTAAGCGCACCCACTAAGCGCGTGATACATGGATCCACTAAATCAATGCACCAGGTGCATAAAAGTTTTTGTCATATATATATATATATATATATATAGTTTTGCATATATTTATCATAATATGTTTATTAAATAAAGTTATCGAGGACTCAATTGGTTTGGTTATTAAGCGATGAATTTAAGACTCCTCCGGCGGGTATTGTGTTTGAATATTGTCAAATCGGAGAGTAACACTTGTGCGCCCAGGGGCATGGTGCCCCCAAATTAATCATCATATGATGTTAAATATATACTCTACAAGTATCATGTATATACTCTTCAGGTATCACATGAATACTCTTATATACATATGATACATGTAGGGTATATTTATAACACCAAGAAACATAATATTTATAGAGTATATATATAACACCTAAAGAGCATGTATATAACATCTAAATTCATACCCCTATGTGCCCCAGGGGCATATAAGCAATTCGGAACTTTCTATGTTTTCTTTAATTAAAATCACTAAATTACCCTTACTTAAAAAATAAACCAATTTTTCCTTTATTTTTATTATAATTAATAAATTGCCCCTACTTAAAAAAAAAAAAAACAAACAAACAAACAAACCACTTCCCACCATTCTACCCCTTAGAAGTTGTATTTGATCATTTGAAGTAATTTGAAATATTACCAAATTATGATGTTTTTTTGTAAAATTTTGTTTCTATAAATTGTGCACAGACAGTGTAATGAGTAGGTCTTGTGTGAGACCGTCTCACGAATCTTTTTTCGTGAAACGGGTCTAACTCATAACCCACACTTAGCAATTCATATGAAAATTTATGGATGTGGGTTCAATTCATGGGTAATAAGGATCCGTCTCACAGACACTATCCGTGAAACCATCTCACATGAGTTTTTGTCCAGTGTAATATATAGCTCACATAAGTTGGATAGTTCTTAACAATAATTAGCACACAATTTTATATCCACTGTTGAGCCCTTAAACTTGTATTTTTTAAGCAAATGCTTAAATCCCTTGAAAGTCCTTCATATAAACACGGTTATAGATTAACAGATTAATCAAACAAAATAAATATAGGAAGGCGTACCCACTAAAATAAAACAGGAAAGTACATAAGACTTAAAAGTTAATTGATTGCCCAATTGAGACGAAATGTTAAAAGACTGATGTATGGTGGAATCAGATTCGTCTGTGGAGTTCTGTGTTTGGTGAGAGTGTTTACGCAAGCGAGAAGAGCGCAGTCAAGGACGGATCATGTTAATTAGGGGTACATATATGGGTTTCATAAAAGATTTATAAATAACAATGTTATTATTCTATCCGTCATGAATACATTAATATATATGTCCACGTGTCAGATATCAAATGTATCTACATTTTTCTGTTTCTATATAATTAAGAGATTAGATCATCACGATTAGTTGGAGGTATTCTATCATTTTCATGGTTAATAATAATAATAATAATAGTAATCAAATGGGAAGCAAGCAGCGAAAAGAAAGGAGGGGTCATGTGGATGGAGATACAAGTTGCAATGGCGGTTCCATCATTTGGATTTGGCACAAATTTTAATTGAAGTTATAAATCATATCATAAGCAACTGTTATTCATCCATCCACCCCTCAAGTGACACAATTTTTTAAATGAGTTATTGTACTATCACAAACACTTGTGTGAGACGATTTCAAAGACGATCCTTATTACTCATTAGCTAAATCTGTTTTTACAAATCTATATGTGAAAATCATCTACATGTGAAAATCCATTGTGAAGTAGGTTGTGGTTTGACCCGTCTTATAAAAAATGATTCGTAGGATAGTCTTACAAAAGATTCGTATTATGGGACCAATAATATTCCATCTTAATCAGCACCCTTTTCACATTGCCTCGGTATTAATTCATTGATGGAATCAAGTGGCTGAACTCATTTAACTTCTTTTTTGTTTAAAAAAAATTGTGAAGGTTTGCCATCGGAATTCCGTCAGTGATTGCCGACGGACTCATTTGTGTTGGTAATATTTATTAGTTCACAAGTATGGCAACACAAGTTTGTCGATAATTTACCTATGAAATTATTCGTCGCGAAGGATAAAATAATGTCCTATTGTTCTTAGCCTCATATTGTCGACAAGATAATTACAAACAAAAGCGATTTCGTTTTTCCCAAATTTGATGACAAAATTTTCGTCGGTAAAACTATAATCTCGTTTACGTCACTAAATATGTTGATAATTTCGTTGATTTACCAAATTTCTGGTTTAGCAATTCATCAAAGAACCTTTATAATTGATGTGGGTAAGGGGTAAAAAGAGGAAAGTAAACAAGATAGAAAAGTGAAAGAAAGTACGTGGCAGGAGAGGCGCAGACATGGCAACGACCTGCAGATGTGGCAGCTCGCGATAGACGTGACATAATGTAGCCAACAAAAGAAAAAAACATGGAGGGGCGTTGATGACACGGAAAGTTGAACGCAAACGTAACAAGTCATTCGCTGACATGGAAATAGAAAAGAGGAAAAGCTAACACGTGGTGAAGAGCACAAGGGAAGGCATCATAAAGGCATAAAAGAAATTGGAAGACTCTAGAATAGGGAAGATGTACTCTGAGATAGAAAAGTTGTACTTTTAGCCCATGGCCCCCTTTTTTAGCTTAAGCATCAAGAAAACCCTAAAGAGGGAGAGGTCAAAATACTCTCTCCTCTGGGGATTGATATAAATAGTGATTTCCATTAGAGGAAAGGCAGTTTTTGACACAGATATGACACACTTACTGTACAATTTTCTCTCTTGAGGAACAAGTAATACATTTTCTCTAGTTCAAGTTCATAGCATTCTTCTTTTCGATTTTGTGTTGGTTCTCTCAGGTTTTGATCTTCATCATCTGGGATCAAAGCTCTTATTTGTTGTCTAAGCACAACAAATTGGCGTCTGTCTGTGAGAAACATTCCAGGAGAATTGGGTGAGTTCCTCTGATCTTCTTAGGGAATTTCCTTGTTTCTGTCTTGCTCTTTTTCTGAGAGTAGTTGTATAGGTTTGTTGTGGGGGAATGTAGAATGGCGGAGCAGTTAACTAGGAACTTGGTGAGGGAGTTCGATGAGGAGGTGGGTGAGATGGAGACCTCGGGGGTAGTGGAGGGAAGATAGAATTGATGGCTGAATAAGAGGGGTCAGAGAGCTGAGGGGAAGGGGCTTCGAGGGATTCATCTGGTGAGGTGAGAGAGGCAACTGTCCCGGCAGAATGGAAATTTACCCGGGAACAGCTGAGTGTTATGATTCGATCCGTTGTGAAGGAGGTTCTAGACTAACAGGGCCCCAAAATTGCAGGTCCTGAAGGAAGGGTGAATGAGAAGAAGACGATGGAAGGTGAAGCCCCAAGAGCCTGGGTGCTGGAGGCTCAGATGGTAGATGAAGAAGAAATCCAGGTCACTGAAAATTGTTTTCAAAAGCAAAGAGTAGAAGAGCCAGAAGAATCCTATTGAGCTCCTTCGCGGATGCAGAAGCGCGAAGAAGACATGATGAAGAAAATTGAGGAGATGCACAGAGAGATGCAATTACTGAAGAAAAAAATGGCAGGATCTAGCCAAATCCATGTGCCAGCGAGAAGCCCGTTTACCTTATCAGTACAAACAGATGAGCTCCCCTCCAACTTTGAACCCCTGACGTTTGAGTACGATGGAACCTCCACTCATTATGTTCATCTTCTGCGGTTTGAGAATGTAGTGCTACTACATCAATATTCTGACGGAGTTAAATGCCAAGTTTTCCTCATGACCTTAACTCAGGCGGCCCAACGATGGTTCGGTTAATTGGAGGAAGATAGTATTGGATCCTTCAGGGATTTCAGCTCTGTCTTCCTTGACCAGTTTGCTAGTGCAAGGAAACAAAGAAAAACTTCTCAATATATTTTTAGTCTGAAGCAAGGAGTTGATGAACCTCTTCATTCTTTCATCAAGCGTTTTTGCTCGGCCGCTCTGGAGGTGCCCGCTGTTATGACAGAGGTGAAGATAAGTTCTATAGTGCATGGTTTACAGGAAGATGATTTATTCAGATCATTAGCGAAGAAACCTGCAATGACATTTGATGAGGTTTTGGCTCGGGTGGATAAATTCATAAATTTAGAAGATGTAAGCAAGGAAAAATGGGAGGAGAGGCCTACGCACAGGGAGCCAGAGGCACGCAGACCTGTAGGGGGGGATCAACACAAGTTGGAGAAAGACAAGTAGAGAAGGGACGAGAAAATTACCAGAGATACACCCCGCTTAAAGCACCCATAGCTCGCATTCTGGAGCTCTTAGAAAAAACGGTACAGTTTGGATTTCCACTAAACCAGGCTCAGGCCCCAACCAGGCTAAATGGGCATTACTTCTCTTCCATAATGAGTTCGGTCATGATACTAATGAATGTCATCATCTGAAAAATGAAATCGAGAGGTTGGTAAGGGCTAGAGTACTAAAGGGGTTTGTAGACAGATCTAGTGAACAGAGCAGAGGCGGAGATAGAGGGGATAAAAGATCTTAAGAGAGAGAAGCCTCGCAGAACAAACATAGGAGGGAAGAAGATAGAGAACTACAACCGCCACCAAAGAAAGGATTTATCAACATGATTGTTGAAGGACCTAATGGTGGGGTTTCTAATAGATCGCGGAAGTATGCGCTGAGACACGTGAGGGTATGGCATGATTAGCACATGAAGATCTCTGACATACAACCTCTGACTAATATTGTGTTTGGAACGACATACGAATCTCCCATGGTCAGACCTCACAATGATTCAATGGTAGTCACAGCAGAAATAACAGGGTATGATGTTACGATGATCAGTGGTATGATGTTATGACTTCTGGCTTTTTACTAGCATATCGTCCACATAAACTTCCAAATTTCTTTCGATCATCGACTTGAACAGGTTATCAACCATTCTCTGATATGTTGCCCCTGCATTTTTCAGCCTAAAGGGCATCGACACATAGTTGTATGTACCACTCGCAGTGATGAAGCAGACCTTGTTTGTATCTACAGGCTCCAGTTGAATTTGATGGCAGCCCTGATATGCATCTGTCAAACTTAATCGTTCACAACCAGCAGTTGAATTTACAGGTTGGTCGATTCGAGACAGTGGATAATGATCCTTGGGGCATGCCTTATTCAGATCTCTGAAATCAATGCATATTCGACACTTCTTACCTGCCTTCGGGACTAGAACTGCATTGGACAACCATTCTGGAAATTGTACGGGTATAACATGTCCAGAGTACTCTAACAAATTTCTCACTTCTGCTTAGATGATCTTATCTTTCTCTGATCCAAAATTCCTCAACCTCTGTTTAACTGGTCGTGCTGTTGAACTGATGTTCAGTCGATGTACTATCAGCTTAGGATCGACGCCTGTCATATCTGCAGCTTCAAATGAAAACAGGTCTGTATTTTTCAGTAGGCTGCACCTTATCATCTCTGACTTCTCCCGCTCTGGGATCCGACAACCGAATTTTGTACAGAAACCCTCTCTTCCTGGATATAGCTCTACCATAGACAGCTCTTCCTCAATAACCATCTTCTCATGCTCCTCTTTTTTCTGACTCGAAAGTTTTCTGCTGTTTCAGGCCAAAACTCCCCTCATCAGTTCTGCCTTCAACAGGTAGAGCCCATTTATTTGCAGTCCTTACGGACTCCAGGCAACATTTTCGAGAATGGATCTAATTTGCCTTTAATTCTCCAATCCCTGCTGGTGTGGGGAATTTTACCTTCATGTAGTATGTTGATACTGCGACTTTCAATTCATTCAGTATGGGTCTGCCAAATATGACGTTTTATGCCGAAGGCTCATCTACTATCAAAGTCCACTATTAACCTCATATGCTGAGGTCATATCCCAACCAGAACATGAAGAGTCACCATGTCTAATGGGTGCACTGCACCTCCTGTGAAGTCGTAAAGAGATGTTTGAACGAGCCTAATCTTTGTGTTGATATTCATCTGATCGAAACAATCTTTATATATGATGTCTTATTAATTATTTTTGTTGTTATTTACACAACTTTAATGTTGAATAATAATTTAATTTATTTTTTGTTGACTATAATTACTTAAGTCTATAGTTATTCTAATTCTCATTCTTAATTTAAGAAATTTTAAAATATTTTTTGTAGTTTTGAAATGTGTGAATATAAGTAACTATTTCAAAATTTATATTGTTAATTGGTCACTTTTATCCAACTTGAAAAATCATTAACTTATCACATTATTTATCAAGTCATGAAAATAATTCAACCAAAGATAAAAACAATTAGAATGAAAGCATTCAAACTTTTAAACTTTTTATGTGTTAACTTTAATTACTTGATGTCTATAATTACTCTTATTAACAATTTTAAAGTTAAACAAATTTTAAGATGCTCTAAAAAATATTGTATATAAATAAATATTTCAAAAATTATATTAATAATTGGACACTTTTAACTAACTCCGAAAATCATTGACTTATTGAGTTATCTCTGAAGCCATTAAAAAATTGATCAACAAAAGCTTTCAAGTGGTTTTTTTTTTTTTTAATAAAAAGTACTTAATATTTATAATTATTCTTATTATCAATTGTAAACTTAAAAAAATTAATTTGTTTTTTATAATAATGAGAAATGTTGTAAATAAATAAACATTTCAAAACTTATATTGTTAAATGAGTATTAACTATAAAGAAATCATTAATTCATTAAGTTAGCATATTACATAATTTAATGTACTAGAGTATAGCCCAAGTTTGATAGATTAAAAATAATGATTTAGATTTTTTTTCATTTTTTCAATTAATAGAAAATGATTTTATATTAATATTATATTCTGATAATATTTTAAGAGATATTTAATCTATTTTAGATTCATATGTACAAGTTAGATATACATATTCAAATATATTTGTATTATGGGTTTATTGTTTTCTTATCTTTTTTTTTTTTTGGCAGAAAATATTACTCATTATCAAGCTACCATTAATTAGAAAATATTCTTTCCTTTAGATTGATTGAAAGTTTTTATTTGCGATGGTGGAGAGGAAAATATTACATTCACTACGATTGTTGTGTACAAAGAGGTGTTACAAAATGTGTAATGACAGTTTTTAGATTAAATTGTTAGAAGTATCTTTTTGAATTGCATTCCTTTACCATTTAATACAATGCTTTTGAAATATGATATATATACATATATATAATTTTAAAATTACTTATTAACTATCTAAAAAATATACATAACACTTATTTTATAACTTACATTTATTTTTTTCACTTACATAAAATTATTTAAAATACAAATTCGTGCAATGCACGGGTGAAGTACTAGTTATTAATAATAATAATTTCGAACATGAATTTATAAATAGAAAATATTTTTTCTGAAAACGGGGTGTTACATGATCACAGTTCGGTTTTGGGATTATTTTGTGCAAATTTAAATTGTCTTGTCATATGCGGTTCAGTTAATTTTTCAAATTTAAACCACTGTGTTTTTTCACATAACTTGATTGTGCAGTTTTCAAGTTGTTCGATCGATTTCGGGTAGGTTTTGTACTTATTAATCAACATGGAATATAATTACTCTTTCAAACTTTAACTACAATACATACATTTTCTCCATGTAATAATAATTAAGGCCTTCACGGTTTCATCCAACTTTTAGATAAACTTTTAAATAAAATTGTCTAGTGAATTAGACTTGGTCCAAGTGTGTTTCTACTGATGTATAAATTGAAATAAGAGCGAATCTCCTGGCACCAGGTGCACGAATCACCGGGCCGCGGGTGGGCTGGCATGGGGGTTGGCCCGCACCTCTTTACTTTTTCGCTTGTTTTGGTCGTGACCTACATGTTATGTTAATGTTACCTTATTGTTATCTTAGTGTGACCTCATTTCCATATTTCATACCCTTAATTTAAAATCATTGAACTAAATAATACGAAGGTAACACTAACATTACATGAAGGTAACACTAGCATAACATGAAGGTATGACTACCTGGAACGAATTTTGGTGGGTTTGAGCACCCACCAGACGTGTGAGAGCGCGTTGGGGCGCGTGAAAACGCGGGTGAGAGACGCGTGAAACAGGTCGACCCGAGTGTATGGATCTAGATTCATGCACTAGTTGCACAAAATATTTTGTCTTGAAATAATATACATATACATATGCATAAACATCTATTACCTATATAAAAGTATGAATATTTCTTACAAAATATGGATTTCCTAATATATCCTTATAAAAGATTTTATTTAAGGTTATAATAGTAATTTGTGATTTTTATATTTAAGTAATTTTATATTAGAATTCTAAATCAAAATCATTTAGAATTCTATTATAAGTAGAACTCTATTATATAAGGACTTTAATTTATTAGATTTTTTTAAATTTAATATAGATTGTATATCCTTATAATTTTTTTTATTTAAGTCGATTAATAGTAATATAATATTTTTAATTTAAAAAATTCATCCTCCACATACAACGCATGTGCTGATACTCGTACATATATAAATATATATATTCGGCAGTGCGAGTTTTTGAGAAAAAATTAATCATCGGTTTATCATAAAAATTTATAAATGACGGTGTGGTTCGGACACTTCTGTCGGTTTGGGCGGTTTTAATTTCTTTTGGCCCAGCCCTAGGACCAAGTACTCTTTTTCTCTGGTGATAATTCCCCTTTGCTTTGTTAAGGTTTCAATGAAGCCAGTCAAACGTCTTTTAGGCGTTTTTTTGTTGTTCTCCTTTTTCGTTTCTTTCTTTAACATTTTTTCAAAAAAAGAAAAAAAACTGTAGCTAAAGAACATGATTTTAATCAATGCCTTCAAATTTAAATCGCACATGAATTTCAAACCCAACTGCCACTGCAAAAGTTCCTAAATATCAATTTTGAATATACAAAGTTAAGGGACCAAAGACTGCCCCTTTTCCTATGGTATGCTAGCAGTCAATCTTTTATGACTGGAAAAAACACAACACAAACTCTCCATAGAACTTTCGAGGTAATTAAGGATGCGTGTGGCCAACGGCTTTACCGCAGAGCAAAGCATTGGAAGGTATATCGTATTCATTTGCAAAAGTTGGGGTCGGATTGTAAACTCTGAGATAGAATTGTTGTCCAAGGTATTGTCTTCCCCACATGGCAGATCTCATGTTCCACATTCCCTGGTTGTCCAAAGATACTAATATAGTCGTCCACGAATTGGGATATACCTGCATCGATGATGTTACCAATTTTATGATCCAACTATAGATAAGTTCAGAGGTGGCAATATAAGCACAACTAGCTCATTCAGAACTACAATATCAGAACTTGAATTTACCTGTGTGGTGTGTCTAGTCAAAGCATCAACGAGATTGTAGGTTTTTCTGCTATTTTGCGTCCACTGTCCAGACCCAAATCTGTTTGTTTAATGGTCAGTATAAGGGGTTAGAAAGTCATATAAATTTCACTCAAAAGAAACAAATGAAATCTTTTGATTAAAGAGTGATGGATGGTGGCGTACCCAACGACCCAGAAGTCATAGCCATCAAGATGCCAAGATTGCATGGTGTTTTCGTTGTTTTGGAAGACAACTTCGATGAAATCATGGAGAGCAGTTCCCATGACAGAGGTGCCTAGGGTGGCTCCATTACCAGATGGAGAACTCTGAATGGAGTTAAGACTGAAAACACCTGGAATGTTGAAGTAATCAGCAAGCTTGAGAGGGGTGTCAGGGCTGATGTAAGAGACTCCGTTGACAGCATATCGTTGCTTCCCGTTGATGATAGGTGCCGAATTAGCAAGCACAATTGTCCTCGTTGTTGTTATTTTCCGTAATGGAAAGAACCCTGTGGGTTAGGCCTCGCTGCATTTGCCGTAAGATTCCACCTGGAACATAATAATCAGCAAGTAAGAATTAGCTTCGTCTATTTAGGGTTTAGATTCATTAGCTTAAGAATTAGCCTCATTACAAATGAATTTTCAGGAGATCAATATACCTGTAGGATCTAGCTTGATCAATGGACCATCCAAGTTCATTAGTTGGTGCAGGTGGGATAGGGCCAGAAACAGGAAGCCTAGAGTTGGAATAGTGCAAAAGAGCAGTTGCAGTGAGAAGTGTTGGTGTGAACCTTGTCGAAGCAACAACATAGTAGTCTTTTGGAGATTGATCCAAGGTAACGAGGAGAGTGACAGATTGACCCACGTGAATATCAAGAGAATCGTATGTGTTCTGAAGGACATGGGACCCTTCAACCTCAACAAGCTTCAGTTTATGCCCCTGGATTCTGAAATTGAATGAGCTCGATAAACCCACGTTTGAAACCCTCAACATATACGTTTTCCCTGGAAATAAGGCAACATGTTGATCAAGGTAATGCTTCCACAAGGACATTTATAAACATTAAACTTCAAGAAATTAGTTCATTAAGATAGACCTTGATCACCACCGAAGGAAAATCGACCCTGTCCGTTAATAAGGATCCCATCAGGGGAAGGCAAAGCCTTTCCTGAATCGAGTATTTGTTGCAACCCCTACAATAACATAGCCTTAATTATAGACAAGCATAGAGGGATTCAAAGTCTCAATAAACAGAAGCTCCTCATTCCATCAGATCAAGAAGATTATACGATAAAGAGCACTTATGAATGCATATACTATTAAACATGTTAGCAATTCATAACTAATAAATCCTCACCTTGTGACTGGTTTTGTACCAATCACCGATTAGCAGGGTGAATTCGGCAGCAGGCATGGCATATGGTACGGGAATCACAGATCTTGAGTGCACATTAATTGCTCCGAACCCTCCAGCAGCTCGGTGCATCAGAGTCGATGGGAAGTATGTGTAGCTTCCTATTTGATCCTTAGTTTGGAACTTGTATGTGTAATTTCCGTTTGGAGGTATAGGACAATTGGTTCCCAAAACACCATCTTGCCACGAGTTTTTCCTCTGTTTGATCCCATTCCTAATTCATACAACATTACTAGAAATCAAACTCCAAGTTTTGTCATATCAAAGAAAACCATTCTTGACACAGTATTTGAAAACATAGACTATGGTATTTGATAAGATCAACACTGAATTCAATGGATACAATCCCATGACCACTACACTCTCACTACAGGAAATCATTATTGAAAATTCTTAGTACTAAAAGATCAAGTTTCTAACTTCTTCTACAGCAAGATAAGCAAGCAAGAAATAGAGATAAAGTAAATAGAGCACCGAGAAGTGAGAATAAATAGGCATCATACATAAATGAAGAAAGTGACTCACCATGTTAAGAGGAAAGGCTGGTCCAATTTATTGACAACGTTGAGGATTATGTTGTCATTGGTCACTGTATCCAGCGTAGGTCCAGGAAACTGTCCATTTATCAGGATCACCTGAAAAATTCATCAATCAATCTTTCAGATTTACAGAGAGAGAGAGAGAGAGAGAGAGAGAGAGAGAGAGAAGTCATTGCTAACCTGTTGAGGAGGGCCAAGTGGAGAAGCAGTACCATAAGTAATGGTCCATGTGTAGAATTTGTAAGCGTCCTCTGCTCTCACAAACACACTCCAAATTGACAAAAATGCAAGCAAATATGGCAAAACTCTCCGCCCCATTTCACCTACTTATAGTGTGAATTTGAGAACCCAAAACCTTTAATCTGCAAGATACCACTTCAAATATATCACACATCTCCTTCAATCGCAATCATAAAACAATTGAACATGGCTACACACATTATACATCAATGAGGACTAAAAACTGAAACAGGACAAGAGAACACCAAATCTCGTAATAGTGACAAGACCTCAAAACATTAGATCTGAAGTGGGATTTTTGAATCATGTTATGAAAGAAACAAAAATACGGACAAAATGTTGAAAGAAATCTGGAAAAACCTACCAGGGATTAAACAAGTGCAAAAGTAGAAAGAATAAAAGAATGTGACTGAATCTTTCTTCAAAATCTGTGTCGTGCTGAGGCTTAGCTGAGCAGTAGATACATATATAGTGATATGTTTTATAAAGAAAAAAGTAAAAAAAATTTTAAAGCCAATGTTGGGTGTTGATTCCCAACGCGTTTCCGCGTTATTATGAATAAGATTTTTAAATTTCACCGTGATCATAAAAACTTATACGAGACGAGATGGTGTACAAATAATCTTCTTTGTAGGATAAATTTTTACCTGTGAATTAAATCTGCATTCCACATTAATTTTTTACATGATCTCATCTGAGACTTACTCAAAATAAATCGGAGAGAGATTGTAATGAGTATATAAATAGTAATTAAGATCATATTTTTGAGCCGAAAAAGAAAAGGATGGGAGCGGTGGGTGGGTGGCAGTTAAATGCCAGAAATCTCGCCGCTCTTTAGCCTAATTATTTTTTCTTAGCTGTCAACTTTTGCTTCATATATCTTGCCATAAGTTTTTTGTTTGTTTTGTTTTTCTCCTTTAATAATTTTAATTTCTATATATTTATATATGTATAAATATTATAATGAAAGGGATTCAAACTTATTGCTAAGTTAACCTCATCATGTCGTCACATACTTGTTTCTTAAGTTCGATCAAGTACTTGGTGCATGATAATCATGTCATACTCTACAATTTATAGGAAATAAATGTACTGTATTAAACAGATTTAGATCAAATGCTTTTTTTTTGGAATTTAATTGAAATCTTAGCTTTATTATACTTAAAAGACACCACCTCATGCAAAAATTAAATTTTAAAACTTTCTCCTCAACTCTATATTATCCTACAACAATCTATATCTATATATATATATATAAGCAGAATATTCTGCTAAAAATAGCTACAATAAATGTCTCATTTATTAAATATTTTCATTTTAAGAAATCATTAATAACTTTTATTTTAAATTTATTAATAAACAAATACATAAATATTAATATTTAATACATTTAATTTTATATTTATTGTATAGGAACTCAAAAGAAAATTTAAATAGATAAATTTATCTATATATATATATATATTTCTATAATATAATAATAGAGAAAAAGTTTGAGTTATTTATAGAAATATTATTTTCTCAACAAAAAAGTGTCACATCAACAATATTGTATTAATTTATTCTTATTTTATTAATACTAATTAAGTTGTTTTTTATTGAATAATTTATTATACACCAACAATAGATAATGTTCAAACAATAATTTTAATAATAAATATTAATTTGTTTGGGGATAATTGTATCGTATTTAATATAAATAAATTTATAAATAAGTGTACACTACACTACTAAAGATGTGTACATATACATATATGTATATATATAATGTATTTAGTGTGAAATTATATGTCTTTCTAAGTATTTTTTAAATTAATATTTGTAAGTGTCCCATCAACAATTTTTTTTTATTTTGCATTTTTTACTATTTAATTCATTTGATCTAATAATATAAATATTGTATTAATTTATCCTCATTTTATTGATCTAAATTAATAATTATTGAATAATTTATTAAAATTCAACAATAGATATCCAAAGATTAATTTCAATAATAAATATTAATTTGCATGGAGATAATTTATACCATAATAATATAAATTTAATAAATAAATATAACACTATTAAAGATGTGTGTATATATATATGTATATATAATATGTATTTAGTTTTAATTATATGTCATCTTAAATATTTTTTAAATTATAAATATCTCATAATCAAATAAAATTTTAGTCTTTTACTGTACACTTAGGACTTCGTATATTTTTATAGAGTGCACATTTTGAATTTATATGGTTTACCTGATAATTTAAATTATATGTTTAGTTTCTAATTATATTGTCATCATCATGATCGTAGACTACTACTACATTTTGATTCTATGTTGAGTTTAAATTGTAATGATCAATGTCTTACTATATCAATTAATTTACATGATACTTATAAATGAATAATTATCTGTCATCTTCTATGTTAAGCAATATTTTAATAAAAATATTGTAATTCAATTTATTTTGAAATAAAAGGTTGAAAATACATAATTGACAGTGCTTGCATCAAGTTCCTACGTACGTAAAATTTCTAATTTTATTGATATATCAATTAATGTTTCTATATATACATACTCACACACACATGTATTTAATTTAAATAATTGAATTTGATTTTAATTCATAATTATTTTTAGCTTTTTTAGTATATTTAATTTAAGTGACTGAAGATATTAGTTTGTAACACAGATGATAAAAAAAATGTTTCGTCTATAATTGTTGTGTATAAAGAAGTTTTTAAAAAACTTACAAACTTTACAGGTAGAATTTCCAATTTTTGATTTGGATATCATGATATTGATACTTTTGTTTTTAGTATTAATCATACATTAGTGAATTGGACATTATAATATCAATATATTGTTGTGAAATGAATTATCTTAAGCAAATTTATATTTTCTTAGTTATTAAATATTATATTATCTTCTATATACTAAAATTACTTACACTATATTATGAAATAATTAATATTTATCAACATTATATCACAAAACATGCATCGTGTGGGTGCGAGTATTAGTTTACTATAAAAAAGGAGTGGGATTAGTGATGTTCAAACAGTTTGAAAAACCGAAACCGAACCGGTTCGAACCGGTGGTCAACGGTTCCGGGAACAGAGTCAGAACCGTTGACCCGGTTTCGGTTCCGAACCGGAACCGGGAACCGATTCGATTCCGGTTCCTATTTTTCCAAACCATCGATACCGCAGGTTTATACATTTTTTTTAGGGGTGACACGTGTACGACCCAAATTCGAATGAAAATAGCCGTTGGAGATCAACGGCTCGGATGATCTGACCGTTTGAAACCGGCCAAACCGGAACTGAACCGAAACCGTCGGTTAAACCAATGGTTTTTGATGAATTTCGAATCTTGCGGCCGAGATCCTTCGACCGTTGACGATCGACGGCCGAGATCGTTCGAACCGACGGTTCGAACCGGAGCGTCCTTTTTTTTTTTTTTTTTTTTGAATTTTTGGAAATTTATAAATAGGGGTTCAAATTGTGTATTTTTCACACCAATTCTCTTGCTCTCTCTTGCATCTCTAACTCACTTTCTATTCACAATCACAAATTCTTGTTTCAAGTTTCAACTTTCAACATTAGTCTAACTTTTTAGTTGTTATATTTCAAAATTTAGTTCTACTTTTCTACTTCTAATTCTACATTTCTAGTTCTTATTTTCTACTTCTAGTCTTCTACTTCTACTACATTTCTACTTCCACCTAAATTATGTCTCGAAGAGGAGCTTCTACATCTTCTTCTCGTGGGAAGGGAAAGAGTCTCATGCCACCTCCACCATCGTATGAAGATGATATCATTGATCGATGGTGTGAGTCACTAGATGAAGATATTGATTTGGGGAACAAATTCAAGCTGCCTTAAACGAAGACGATCAAGAAGAGGATGAAGCGGGTGAGGGTCCGACACAAGAAAGTTTGAATCAACCTCGTACCACTTCATGAACTCGTGCAACTCCACCACTTCGAAGTGATATTTTCTTCATCCACTTCGAAAAGGAGGATGTCCCCGGTAGTAACGTCGACTACATAGTGACGTGCAACCATTGTGGAAAGCAATACAAGTTCAAACATGGAGGAGGGTATGGAACGTTCAACAACCATATCTCGAGAAAGCATCCCGACAAGGTTGGATTGGAGCGCTCTCAACACAACTAAGAGGGTTCACTGACTCGTCACAAGGTATGGATTCGTTAACCTTTAAATTTAGTCAAATTGAACTTAGGAAAGACACCGCCGAAATTTATTGCGAGTAACCATCTACCATTTTCATTTGTGGGTGATGAAAGATACGAATGTTATATGAGTACATATTTACAACCTCCGGTTAGAATGATAAATAGGAATACGGTCACACGTGATATAGAGAAAAGAGTATTAGAAAATAAATTTATGTTAATACAAGAGTTAGCTAAAATTAATTAAAAAGTGTCTATATGTTGTGATGTTTGGAATGATCCATATGAAAGATTTGATTATATAGATATTACTTGCCATTGGATTGATGATTCATGGAATCATCAAAAATGTTTAATTGCTTTTGTTGATTTTAACAAAAGACATACCGGTTTACTTATTGCTCAAAAAGTAATACATGTTTTAAATGATTATGGATTACTAAATAAATTATTTGCTATAGTATTAGATAATGCTAGTAATAATATACTATAATGGAATTTTGCAAACCTTCACTAAATGTTGCACTTTTTCATGTTCGTTGCATGTGTCATATGCTTAATTTATGTGTTCAAGATATATGGCCTAAAAACCATAAAAGAGGAAATAGCTACAATTAGAGAAGCAATTATTTTAATTGCTCATACCGTACTAATGCGTAAAAAATGGGCTAAATTTTGTAAACATAATAGTATGGAAGTAAAAAAATTTGTGAAAGATGTGCCACATAGGTGGAAATCAACTTATTACATGCTTCAAGATTCTTATAATTATAGAGAACTTTTATGTGATTTTTTATGCAATATGGTAATAGTGAAGTTATGTTATTTGCTCATTCATGGGATTCATGTATACACATGATGGAATTGTTAAAAAAAAATTGAAGAAGCTACTAAGGAAGTAAGTGGATGTTATTATCCTACATCTCCTCTAGCCTTAGATCAATGTGTGAAAGTTGTTTTGGTAATTGACTCATATAAAGAAGATCCTATTTTATCTAATTTCATTATTATGATGAAACAAAAATGGTTGAAATATTATTTTGAGATACCCCCTCTATTTTGTGTGCAAAATTATTAGATCCTAGGATTAGGGAAGATGGATTAGAAGAATTATTAACTATGTATTATAATGGATTGTTCCCAAATGGTATAATTACTGACTATGATATGGTTGAATATGTGTCTAATCCTAGGGAAGAAATTGCTAAAGCTAAAGGTCTCTTATATGATTTATATGGAGAATATAAAGTAATTCATGGTGATTCTAGTAGTAGTCATGATTTAGGACATCAAAATGTAGAGTCTTCCTCATCTTCATCTAGTTTTGGAGTTGGACGTCTTAGTCAATTTTACAACTTTTATGACATTAGGACACAAAAACGATCTCGGGTAACCCTACCCAAGAGTTAGACTCTTATTTAAGTGCTACTTTTGAATCTATTGCTTTTGAGAGTTCAAGTGATTTGTTGAAGTGGTGGTCACGAAGGACAACAATGTATCATATTCTAACCATTATTGCTAAGGAAATGTTTGCAACTCCCGCCTCGACGGTTTCGATTGAGCATGCCTTTAGTATTTGGGGTCACACATTGAGTACGAGACGATCAAACTTGACGGCGGAAAATGTGCAAAACCTCATGCTTCTTGAGGATTGGGGTAAAGCCGCTAGACGTCAACAACATCTTGACCTTCTTCTAGTGGATGAAGAAGGTGGCGAGGATATTTATGGCTACGACTCAAACACAACATCCTCCGCTAGCACCGCCACCAACCTTGACAATTGAAGTAGATAAGTTGAGGTAAGAGAACTACGTGAGTTTTGATTACTTAATTTGATTCGAATTAAGGATACGTAGGCAATTTCATTATAAGTTTAGAATTGAATTTCATTTCTCTAAATCACAGCCACCACCAACACCACCACATCTCAGATGTACAAATCCCACCACCACATTACTAATATTTATTTTTTAATTTTTATTTTTATTTCATGTCAGCTAAATTGGTCCAAAAAGCCCGAACTGATGGCCACACGCGTAATGCACGTACGATTTCAACCCCAATAAGCAATTCGGGTTAAAATTGAGCATAAATTACTCTTTTTAAAAAATAATGTTCAAATTGATCAACCCAATATAATAATTTCCTATTGCCAGACTCCCTCTTATTATAATTATTTAATGATCAATGATCAGCCATGTGAGGTGCTGATTCTTGTGAGTATTTATAAAAGCAAAAATCCAAAAAAAGTTAGCGGATAACAGTGTAAGTTCTTGAATCGCTCAAAGGTGGGTGCCACACGGTTTCCATAACATACTAATTAACCCCCATTTATTTTTTCTTCAATACTATTTTTATAATCATGACCCATAATGATATCAATATCTCTATTGGTTCAATTGCAGCAAAAAATCGGATGAAAAATGAGAAATTTGCGGATAATTAATCGCTCGATATAGCATTTGTATACAAACATCGCGTTTATTTTTACTTACATATCTATTCTTTTGGGTGAGATGAAACACACCATACTAATTTCTAAGGGCACACTTATTTCATTAACCCATAACAAATTTAAGTAATGAGTTTGGTGCTCTTAAAAATGAATGTGTTGCCTTTAGTCTCATCTATTCCTTTTCTTTTTAACACTTATTTTCAGGGTAAAAAGCAATCATCTCAAGTACATGAGATTCAACACTTTACTATATTATTTTTAAATGTTTTCATTTCACTATAAAAATTATAAGAATTTTGCAAGTTACAATATGTTCGAGTGCCAAGTCATAAAATCTCATCTGAGACTTTTCAAATACATTTCAATTTAACACTTTGCTATAGGAACTTTAAGAGTTCTCATTTTACTGTATAGAGTATATGAGTTTTGCATGTTATGATAATTCTGATTATCACGTCATAAAATCTCATATATTTGTTCACTTTAGGAAACCATCTTTGAAAATATGAAAACTAGTATTTCCTTAAATTACACCTTTCATTTTGATAAAATAAATTCTAATTGAACATGAAGAAGAAGGAGATTGAGCAATAAATATTATAATTTACGTTTTCAAAACAAAGTTATCATGTAAAAATTCTGGAGGTGAGTAATTTCAAATGAGATTTTACAATGAGTTAATTGAAAATATTGTAATATGTAGTACCCGTAAATATTATATAGTAAAACTTTTACAGTTCATATAGCAAATTGTTTATGCACTTGAATAATCTCAAGTGAGGTTTGATAATGTGACAACTTAAAATGTTGTAACCTGAAAAAATTATCAACATTATATATAAAATAAAAATATTTAAAATATAATATAATAAAAGGCTAAATCACATCTGTACTTAAAATGAATTTTCGTACTTTACCTTGTTTCCAATAAATTCCTTTGTATTGAAAGTTGCAATAATTCGAAGGTGCACAACCTACAACAGGACATTGATCATTCACTACCTCATTGCCTGTCAAGACAATTAATAAGACATTGAATTAACAACAAATTTTTTGTTTGGTAAATTTCCAATATTTTAAAATAATTTAAAATATTAATATTTCTTTTGAAATTGAGTTTTTCACAAAAACTTATATATTTAAGACCAATGAAATAAAAATAAAGTTTGTAGTGTTATTCGTTCTCTTATACCAATCAAAGTGATATGTCTCAACAATCATATGTTCATGACATATACAAGAGTTCACTGTTAGATTGACATATGCTCAAGAGTTCACAGTTAAATTGACATATGCTCATGATTCAATATCCATTCCCACAAATTTCTTTGGATCTTTAAACATACACACAACATGATGATTGAGTCAACATGTACATATTCAAAGGGATAGAGAAATGTACCAAAAACATGTGGATATTAAATTCACAATTACTCAAACGTGATGAGTTAATACAAATATTGTTAAAAGAAAGGACAACAATGTAACCATTGAAATATTATCCAGATTTTATATCAATTTTTCCGGATGAATCGAACTGAGTTACACCAAGCTAACTCAAACCGGTCCAAGCACTAGATCTCGTATAACCTGAGGTTCGGTAGGACGAGCTACAAGGGGCCGACCTGAACGAATGACCATGAGTTGCGCAACCACAGACTCAAGAAAGGTAACATGCTGAAGATCTTGACATATCTTCTTAAGATAGACAAATATCTGGTTTCTTTTCACGTAGATCCCTCAAATCATGAGATCTCTTTCTTGATGCCCAAGTGTTATACCCCAAGGTGTCTCTATAAATAGGGCCTTTAGGAAAATGGTTAATAGGAGGATCTTTGAGACCAAGGCATCCCACAAAGGCGATTTGGATCTTTAACATATCCGAATCCTAATTGTTTTTTGCTCAATTGTACTCACACAAAAGGGAGATTTTACTCTCACATTCATAATACAGGCTCTCTGCCAACCTACAAACAGGTCGGCCAGACCCAACCTAGAACAATATTGTCAAGGTAGGCTCCGGGTCCAGTGTTCTCTTTTTTGATTCTCTTGTTTGATTTCGATTTTATCCAATCCGATCTGATTAAATTGGGTGTTGGATCGAGGGGTTTATTCCATACAAATTCCAACGTCAACACACCTGCTTTAATTTTTGGACCTCATATATCATCATTTTGATACTAATTAAAGATTATGAATATATATATATATATATATATATATAGCAATTGTCGTAACACCCTTAGAAATCTAATTATAAATATGTATATGAATATACCTTTTTTTTTTTTTTTTGGGGTCATGATACTCATAGAATCTTATTTAATATTTCAAATGGAGGAATCACAGGATAATTTTATGATAGAGAAGTCTATATTTGGAGATGTAGATATATAAATTTAGTATTTAAAAGCATTACTTTATAAGTAGGAACCTGAAGAAAAGAAAAATGCTTTGCTTACACGTGAAGCGACATTCTCGTTATGAAGGATGATCCAAACTTTAATTAGAACAGTTACATTGTAGAATGCATGCCATGTTTTAATTATATACTTCTCTTAATTAGCTCTCAATTGCGAGGAGCATGTTAGGACCCATGCAACTAAGTTCATGAATCCAAAGTGACTTTCAACATGAAATTCGGCCTTTTCATTTTTATTGGAGTTGATACTTGATTCAGTTATTTATAAATTATAATGATATTTATTAATTTATACCCAACGATATATATTCTTATCAATTACCAATGAGCGAAAAAATGAGTTATGTTTGAGAAACAGAGAAATCTACTTTTATAAAAGTTATGGTACAAGAAAGAAAGAAAAAAAAAAAGAGAAACAAAGACTAAAAATTATTATGAATAAAGGTGAACATTTGTTCTAGTTCTCTTTCTATATTAACATATGTGATCTTAGTTCAAGCTTTGGAAAATTCTCTTACACCTATTATTCTGTAAGATTATTGTTTGTTCTCCAATGTGTGGCAACAATGATGATTTTGATCCAAATAAATTACTCTAAGGTGGAAATCAAGATACATTACAACATGAATACAATGGATGATGATTCATCATCTAAAGATTGAGGGTGAGGACTCAGATGATGATTCATCATCTAAAGAGATCTTACGATATAAGGAGAGGAATGTGGGCAAAAGACCATAGATGATGAACCTACTAGGCAAGACATAAGAACACCTTGGGAGAACCTTGAAGGACAGCGAAACAAAACGAGAAGTGTGCTCAACTGATTGGGACAAGAGGCCACAAGGAACTCAAGGAGGCTCAATTTTGATAAAGGTACCTCTCAGTTGCAACTGAGCCAACCAAATGGCCAAATAGCCAGAAGTACAGTGGAGCAGGACACGAGCACACCGACCTAAGAGAGTATTTTACCGAATCAAAAAGGTCAAAAATTGACCAAGAGAAGCCCTGGAGGAGATCCTTGCCGTTTATGGAATACATAACGTAGGAACCAACTTCAGAGAAGTTCAAAGTTCCTAGGATTGGAGCATATAATGGAGAGACCGTCCCAAGAGAACACTTGGACAAGTATGTCTCATGGATGGACCTACAAGGGGGCAAAGAACATTTGATGTGCAAAGCATTCCCTTTAACTTTGGGATATAAGACGCAAATGTGGTTTAGGAATCTCTCGGAAAGGTCGGTACCTAGGTGGGATACCCTTACCTAGCTATTCCTCACCCACTTCATGGGAGCAAAAATAAGGGTGCCGCCTAAAGAGAGACTGGTGGATGTCAAACAAGGAGTAGAAAAATCTCTTAAGTCGTACCTCTCGAGATTCACCAAGCTCATAATGGAAATTGAACCCCTGTCTAAAGACGCACTACTCATGGTGGTAATGACAGAACCCTGACCAGATACAAGATTTTAGTGGTCGATACATGAGCAAGGGCCGGATAGTTATCAAGAACTACTAACCTGAGCTGATCGATACATAGGAGCAGAGGAGGCAATGGCTGAAGGAAAGGCTTAATGTCATAAAGGGGGAAAAAGGGAAGGAAGGTGGACAAACCCTCCGACCTTAAGAGTTTATGTTTTTTTTTTTCGAGATTTATGTGTGTTTGGGTCATGAGAATAAACAATGTGGATGAATTTTGTATTTGTTATTTTGTAATTTGTATTTTAGAGTTTATTTTATTTGAAAAATAAAATCCCCATTTTGTCATTGAGTAAATTCTTAAAATAAGTCAATATGGAGAATGACTGAATGCCCTCATCTTTTTTTCATGTGTATGGTAGAGGAAGGAATATTTCAATCATTTTCCACTAACGATGACATTTTGACGGTTATGTGATAGATTCGCAATTATTGGCTTTTATATGGTAAAATTTCAAGTTCGTCTACCTTAATGCAAAATTGGTTATCATTTATCTTGAATTTTGTAATTTTTCCCTAAACTAAATGATCAATTGATTCGATCCGATGTTGAATTTCAATTAAAATGAATTATTAAAAAATAATGTAAAATAAAATATATTAATAAACTAAAATTGAATCTATCAAAACAATAATAAAATCAACATAAATCAAAATTAAAAGCAGCATGCAATAAGAAATGTATAGTATAATAATAGAAAAAAAGTTGGTAATATTTACAGATATACCTTTTTACCCCAAAGAGTGTCAAATCAATATTTTTTTATTTTACATTTTTTATTATTTGGTCTATTTGTTTAATAATATAATTAATTATTGCATTTGTTGTATTTCTTACATTTTTATTACTTCATCCATTTGATTTAATAATATAATTATTGTAGTTTGAAAATAAAGACGTTTTGATCAACTTGTTATCATTTAAACCAAACACACAATTTACCTCAAAGTACAAAATCTTCAAACCAAACACACAAATAACATCAAATCATCTTTTATGAACAATAAAAGCCCACAAGACATATCAATGCTAAGAGCATCCACAACCCATCACAATCCATTTAATCATTAAAACATCTCCTCCTCCACATCAACACTTCATTAATTTATATCCACACACACAATCCATCCAATCTAAAGTCAACTATTTTATGGGTCTCACTTCCACTCAATCTCCTCTTTCCTAATTTTAACTTAAATTTAATTGATAAAAACTTGTATGAGTTGGGTGCATGGATTTGAGATTCATGCACCCGGGTCGACCTGACCCACTCTCTCACTCATGCACCACTACACGCATTTGACGTGCTATCATGTGCTATAAGATATAAAATATTATGGAATAAGTTGATTTCTATTAAATGGGTAACACCCCTATATATACAGATACATTAATAAAAGAATGAAATGTTTGACTAAATAAAAAATTCTATTCTAGAGTATTCATAAATTATATTTACAAACTATTAATATGCTCCCGAAAAATTGATGTGCCGTTGGGCACAAAGATTTTGGATCTAAGAAATTGAAAACAAGAACGAGCAATTGGCTTTGTGAGAACATCAGCGAGTTGATTAAGTGTATTAACGTGAACAACAGTGAACAAGACCTTGGATGCAAGATCACGAACAAAATGTAAATCCAATGCAATATGTTTTATCCGGGAGTGTATGACCGGATGAAGTGCAAGACGAGTAGCCCCCAAATTATCACACAAGAGGCATGGGGGTGATGGTAAGGAAAGACCAAGTTCCTTGAATAAGTGAGAGATCAAACATACTTCAGAAGCAATGGAGGCCGAAGCACGATACTCGGCCTCAGTAGAAAAATGTGCAACACCCTTTTGTTTACGGGACGTTAAGAGATTGGATCACGCCCAAGAAGGATGAAACAGAGGAGGATTTGCCGTCATTAAGAGCCCTTCCGTAATCAGAGTCCGATAATGTTGTTAGCTGGAGAGATGTATGTTTTCTTAATAAAAGACCATGTTGTAAAGTTCCATTAGATAACAAAAGAGACGCTTGACTACAAGTCAATCATTGAACATCAGAGAGGCCATAGACTAGGCTTGACGGTTGACAGTGAACTCGTTATCTGGTCAAGGAATGTAACATACTGTAATCCTCAAATAACACTTCTATATATGTCGATAGATCAACATCCCCGGAAATTGACAGGGTGGAAGAAGTGGACATTGGAGTAACGACCAGTTTAGACTCATCCATCTGAAATCGGTGAAATAGACCCACTATATATATCTGTTGGGAAAGAAATAATCCATCATGACACTTGATCATCTCAACCACAAGAAAGTAGTTTAGGATACCCAAATCCTTTACTGTAAACTTGGAACCAAGATGGGACACAAGTTTCTCAAAGAGAGAAGCACTTGAACCTGTCAAAATCATGTCATCAACATAGACAAGCACGAACAAACAATCATTAGCCTGACGATAATATAAATAAAGAGGTGTCAACAAGTGGCTGTGTGAAACCAAATGATAATAATTTAGCACTCAATGTCTGGTACCGGGTAAGAGGGGCCTGATAAAGACCATACAAACACTTACGGAGATGGAAAACATGATTGGGGTGTGTCTTATCAATAAAACCCAGAGGTTGAACCATGTAGACCAGAGTTGAAAGATTCTCATGTAGGAATGTATTACTTGTGATAAAGAGACAAAGTGAGAATTGTCCGAATAATAACAAGTTTAACCACAGGACTAAACGTATCCTAATAATCCACAACGGGGTGTTGATGAAATTCTTTGTCAACTAGTCGAGCCTTAAAAGGGTCGATAGAACCATCCAGATGCGTTTGATGACAAACACCTATTTGCGCCTAATAATATTAGATCCTGCAGGGGGAATACAAGATCTCATGCGCCATGTTTAGATAAAACAATATATTCATCGGACATAACACCCCTCCTACGAGCTTTTCGAAGACCCTGAGTCACACAAGTGGGATCAACTTCCATATCAAGAGGATGTTAGGTGGAACTATATACTTTCGGCTTGAAAATATTATTTTGACTCCTTGTAACAATATCATGTGTGTGAGTGGAAGAAGCAGGTGGTGACAGAGGTGTAGTGGGAGGGCTCGATGAAGTAGAAGGAAGATCAGTGCTAGAAACAGCTGGTGCAAAGGGTGGAGGCCGCGCCACTAAGTCCAAAACATCCAAGACAAGAGTAGGAGACAATGATGTGGTGAAGACGACTAATTATAAGTCAGCAAACACTTGCTCAGTAAAGCGAACATGACGAGATATATACAAATGACTAGTGGTCATATTAAGACACCGATAAGTACTTTGGCAAGAGGAGTACCCAACAAACATACATGTATATGCATAAGACTCCAATTTATGCGAGGCATACGGGCGAAACCATGGATAACAAACACATCCAAATGTACGAAGTTGTCGATAATGAGGTCTCTACCGAAATAAGATCAAAAGGGGATACGTGATTATAAATCAAGGTAGGGGAGCCAATTGATGAGGTAAATTGTGGTTTGGAAGACATAAGACCAGAATTCAGCAGGTAAGTGAGTATAATGTAACAATGTCTTTTCGGTTTCAAGAACATGACAGTGTCGACGTTCAACAACCCATTGTGCTCAGGAGTATGTGGAACAATAGTTAGCCAGTTAATACATTATGTAGAAAAGTAAGATTTAAGAGCCACGAATTCACACCATTGTCACTGTAAAAAATTTAATAGGCAATCCAAACTGGCTTTCAACAATAGGTTAAAACTGCTCAAACACGAGTTAACCTGTGACTTGCACACCAATGGAAATATCCACATATACTTGGTGAAAGAGTAAACAAGATACAGAAATATCAAAAGTCATGAACAGATGTAACAGTAGGACCCCAAACAACGCCATACACAAAATGCAATGGTAAAACAAATAAAGAAGTATCCCCAAATGGTAATTTATGAGTCTTACAACAAAGACATGATCACAATTAAAATCCTACAAGCCTGGTTTTTAAGGAAGTTTATTTTACGAAATAATAAGATTATTTATTTTTCGAGAAAGTTGATCCAAACAAGCATGCCACGTCTCATCAGTAGTGTGCAATCCAAGGATAGCCAAATTCACAACATATTTCAAGTAATAAGGAGGAGGTGGTAAGTGATAAACCCCATTATTGTACTTTCCCATGGCCAAAGGTGCCCCCGTAACTCGACCTTCACAATAAAAGAGTATAGAAAAAATTCCATAGAAACATTATTCGATCGAGTAAATCGATGTATCGACAATAAGTTTTGCTTCACCGAAGGAACACATAATACATTATCCCGTAAGACTGGAAAAGGACGAGAATACTGATCATATCAGACCAGCTATTAGGGTGAAGTTGTGCAGGGGCTAATTTCCACTGTATGAGATATGAGGTCAGGATAGAAGCAAGGGGGAATCACAGGCCTACCTCCAGAGATCGGATGTTGATGGCCACATATCCGTCAGGGGGATTATCTATCTGATCCTCTTGGGAACATATAAATGAATATTTGAGGGCATGTGAAAGTCCCTGTGCCACCGATCAAGTTTAGCGGTGGTGACAATAGAAGGATAGGAAGAAACATTAATAGGAGGAATAAGAGAGTATCTTCCCAGAGGAGTACCCACTAAGGTTTTCCCAGGAAGGACCAACATATGAGAGGATTTGTCGGATAGGAGAAGCAAATTTAATAGGCGACGAGGAAAAAGAACCCGATGATTGAGCATTATTCACCTCATCATAGTCCCGAACTTGACAACAGTAAGAAGAGTGGTCAAACATTGTTTACAAAGTAAGGAATGTTTACCTGTAACCCTCTGTGGACAGAAAGGGATTGCTCAAAGGAAGAAGATGAGTGTAGGAATGCGGAAATGTGAAGGACACGAATGTACATAGGTCATACTTATGGGGGAGGCCCACGTCGTGTCAGTGGCACATGACCTTATTTCTAGTCTATACCACAAGTGTACGGTGTCAACTATAGATAGGACGAGCAAGGTCGATCCCATAGAGATTAATGAATTAGAACCTAGTTAACTACTTAATTAATTTACCTAAGTTTATCTAGGTGACCGAATTAAGAAAAATGAAACTAATTTACCTATATCTAAAGATAAATAAATAAAATAAAAATATGAAACAAAACAAGTATCAAGAAAATCAAGATCCAAACAAGGATCATAAAACAATGATTTCATTATTCTTTAATCAAGTTTACTAATCTAGCATAATCAACCTCAAATTCAATTATTTTATGTGAGCAATCACGATTGTAGATTAACCTCTCTCTCGACCAACTTAACCAGTTCATTGATTATTAATGTTTGTATCTCTACCTTGCAGTTAATAACCAACTCTTAAAAGCTTCTAAGATCGTATTCTCACCCCAATTATTTACCAATCTCTCGATCGAGACAATTTAATTGAGTCATGCATTCCCAAATCTATAATCAGATATCTTATCTCTATTTTGTTGACGTTGGAAAATTGTACAAAACAAAATCCTTCGGTCCAACACTAAATAAATAAGAAATAACTCGAATTAAAGAGAAAACACTGGGCACGGAGCCTACCCGGGCAAGATTGCTCTAATCTGGGTCTGACCGCACTGTGAGTAGGTCGGTAGAGAGCCTGTATTAATAATGTGAGAGGTAAATCTCCAGTGTTAGAGTACAATGTGAGCAAATAACTAGGATTCAGATCTCGTAAAGACCTAAATCTCCATGGAAATTCTAGAGAGAGAGCGTCTCCGCTTGTATGAGTTCATAACTTGTGAACTGAAGTCCCCTTCTTTGTTCCTATAGACCCTATTTATAGAGATACATAGGGGTATACCCTTAGGTATTAAGAAAGAGATTCCTTGATTATAGGATTTTACATGGTAAAAAATTAGATATTTTCCTTGTATAGGAGATCTCCTACGCGTTGCCTTGTGCGAGCTCCTTCGGTCGAGCTACTCGTGCTGTGCTTTGTTTAGACTTATTTGTGTAGCGATTACAGCTTTAGCTGAGCTACCAGTGATACCTCGTTAAGGCATCTTGACCGGTCTAGCTTCGTCTTTAGCTCAGCTTGATAAGTTCCTTAACCCGAGTAATTTTATAAGATGTAAAACTAGTCCCTTAAGTTGTGTCAAAATGGCGTGAATTTCCGAGGAAGCTAACTCATCTGAGTCATCCTTTCATTACAGGGTAAGCATCCTGTCCTTGGGGAAGTTGAAGAGACGTGACTTGGGTCGTGCGACTTGGACAAGACGTTGGTAGTGCCTATAAGTAGGGCTGATGATTCGTTTTATTTCCTCATCATTTTTTTTATCGTCTTCAGCTTTCCTTTCGAATTAAAGTTTCAGGTAATTTATTTCTCCTTAATGTCGTCTTCTTCTGATTCCGACCATGTTAGGGAGTACGATGATATTGCGCTCTCGCAGTCGTCGTCCTCAAAGTTAGTTAGGTACTCTGAATCCCCTATCCTTCGTTCATCAGAGGCGGCAGGTCCTTCTAATCCTGTTTCCTCTAGAGTTTCTCCTGCTAAGGGTGTTGACATTTCTACTTCTAATTCTCCTTCCACCATTACCGTCGCCGAGTTGTCTCGGTTGCACCGTGATTGTTCCTTTTCGGGAAATATTCTCCTTGTTTTCCCTTATCGAGATGATAGGATGAACAGACCTCCTATGGGGGCTGTTGTTGTTAGTGCTAAGGCTATCGAGGTCGGCCTTAGGTTTCCTCTTGCTCCTATTATTTCGAAATCCCTTCTCTAGTGGCAACTGGCTCCTGCTCAGATTCATCCAAATGGGTGGTCTGTCTTGATTGGTCTGCTGGTTCTTTTCCAGACCTACGGTCTTCCCAAGCTGACATTTTCAGAAGTGAATTAGTTGTTTGGCCTGAAGGCCTTTCCTGGGTCTGATAAGAAGTTCTACTACCTTTCCCTTAGGAAAGAAAGACCTCCGTCCGTCCTTGGGATTTCTTCCTCCGTGAAGAAATGACGGAGCAAGTGGTTCTAGATTAGAGGAGATTGGGGTAGTCCTATCTCGAATTCCAACTAGCTCCGACCTTGCTTTTCCGACTTTGGATCTCCTAATGGTATTCCCTTTTTTCCTCATTTCATTTTCAAATTTTCTGATTTTTTAATGTTTTGTTTTTATGCAGCCTACAATCCTCGCAACCTCTTTGTTACGCAAGAGTTCCGTAGTGGTTTGACCAGATAGTCCTTGTTCCTACTGCCGAGCGATATGTGTCGATCCTGCTCCTGCCTCAGCGTTTGCGTGACGCCATTTTAGTTCCTCCTTTTGTTCGTGCTCCAGCCCTGAGTAAGTCGATGTTCCCTTTTGTTATTCTTTCTTCTTTATAAAATTTCAAAGTTACCCTTTTGTTTTTCAGATACTTCTCCTACCATGGATCCTGTGTCACACTTGATAGCTTTGACTGCTGAGGTTGACAAGAGTTCTTCCCATCGCTCTACAGCCTCTGCTCACCATGTTACTCCAACTGGTGTTGATGCTGCCTTTGCTCTCTCGGTGCCTTCAAGGAAGCGCCCTAGGGATGTTACAGAAGTGGGTGAGTCTTCTGCTCGCCCAACTTCTGCACATCATGTTCCCTCTTCGGCTTTGATTTCTTCGGGCAGAGGTTTGCCTGCAGTGTTACTCGCCCTTTCTTCGGGTAGACTGGTCAGCTTTTGTGGTTGGGATCTTGAGATAACCCTTGATGAGGAAGCGTTGAGGAGATGGCCTACATTCATGATTCCTTTTGTCGAGTCTCTCCGTCCTTCCTGGGAGCTGACGGGAGAGCTTTCTAAACCAGTGATATACTGGAGGAAGGTGGGGATGACGTCAAGTCCGCATGGGTTATTTGTCAAGCAGCAAGGAGTGTGCTAGTGAGTCCCAAGCAAAGGAAAGTAGTTCCATGAACAATCCTTTGCGGGATTGGATTTTTTTGCCCTTCGTGGGTGATTGCCTATTGAAGCATCGGAAGATACATGGAACCTATTCGAGGTTGAAATAAAATAGATAGAAAAGGTCTTCCGCGTGGTATTGATAGGCCTGCTGAGACTCATATCCGTGCTTGGACGGACGAACTCAAGCACTATACCGATGACCTTTCTATTGTCGACCTGGAGAGTTGTGCTCGGGTCCTCCATGCTCAAGCTAAGGCTTTTGTCTGGCATGCGGCCGGAACGAATATGGTTGCTCTTGATCGCATGAAGACGATGAAGGCCAATTTACGGGCTACTCAAAGGGAGCTGGAGTAGAGCAGAAAGATCCAAGCATCCCTGACTGAGGATTTATACACGTCGAAGTGGGCTTTTGCCGAGGCTCAAGCTGCCAGTTTGGCGAATCGTGAGCGATTGTTCGAGGCCTTCTTTAGGGAGAGCAGGTTGATAGGGAAACAAGAAGTTTTGAAGGCCCGGCTGAAGGCATCTTAAGAGGCCTTAGAGGTTGCCCGTGGTACCATTAATGTTCTTGAATACCAAGTGTTGGAAACATTTAAATATGTTTTGATGAGACAAAACCTTAAGAAAGTAACTCTAACAGGCATAACTAATCTTAGGAGAGGTTACTGCAGAAAGATAAAGATCAGAGAAAGTGTCAAAGAAAGGATACTGAAAAGAATGGTGGAAAGGAATTGGATGAACTAATTAGGATACTGATGACTGCAGGAAGTTACTGGAAGAGACCTTGTTGAAGCAGATTGCAAAGTAGCAAGCTACCAGACAGGAAGCTACCTGAGAGACCATGCCGAAAGCATACTGCAGAGCAGCATGCTACATAAGCCTCAAGCCACCTGAAGGAGCAAGCCAGGGAAGGGAGCTCCAAAGCAAGAGCGAGGAGGAAGCTACAAAGCAGGCATGGGAAGAAAGTCAAAAGTTACCGGTAGAAAGAAGAAGTTACCGGTAGAGAGAAGACAAGATGAGTCAATCAGAAGAAGACACGTGGAAAGTGAAAAGCTTGCATGTGTCGGAAGAAGTACGTCGCTATCAATGATGGAAATCTATCTATCTTCAAAGGGCAGATTTCCTTATCTATAAATATAAGAAGACTGAAGACTGAAGAAATAGAGAGAGCTCAAGAAGAGAGAAAAGAGAAAGGGCAGAAAAGAATAGAAGAAGTCAAAGTGCAAGAGAGAGCTTAGAAAGAGGGGGAAGACTAAACAGAAGAGAAGAGTGTTCAAAAGATAAGAAGAAGAGAAGAAAAGCTCAAACACTCTAACCCCTAAGACGCATGCTCAGTCAGTCAGTTAAGGCAGCAAGCTTCAGCAGATCAACCTGCAAAAGAAGTCTAAGCTTGCTGCATCCAGTTGAAGAAGGAGAAGACAAACCCTTATCTTAAGGACTGTCTTGGAGTGCTCAATGCGAGGAATAGAGTCCTGCTGAGTTTGCCACTTTCTGAAGAAGAAAGTGGGGACCATAGGTGGGTAGAGAAGGATCCTGTATGGGTCAGTTATGAGAGTAGGCAAACAGCTGTGTGAAGGCTTGCTACTTACTTGTTAACTCTGATCAGTAACCTCCCAAAAGGTTACTGCCTCTCGACCCAAAGCCTCCTGGAAAGAAGAAAAGTTTAAAATTACAGTAGACTTATTCAACCCCCTCTCTAAGCCTACTACCACCATTGTGAGACTTAACACCAAGTTATCTGGAAGTATAAAAGCTCCCTAGAGAACAAGTATGATGGATCTATGCTCTACTTTTCAGCTCTTCTGGATAGTACGAAGATAGCGGTGACGCATGGGTTGGACTTGGGGCTGTTCAAGGCCCGTGTGGCCGAAGAGTTGGAGAGGTGTCGCCTGCCGGAGAGATGTCAGGCTGTTTTGAAAGATCTCAAGGATTTTCTTCCTGAGGATTCTGAGCATCTTCTCCAAGTTGCGTCGGCGTATGAGGTCATTTTTACCTCGTCTGTTCAGGTCTTCGAGGTCGCGCTGGGGTAGACACGCCCAAACGGTTCGGAAACCGGTGAACCAGGACGGTTCGAACCGGCGGTCAACGGTTTTCCGAACCGTTGACAGGTTCCGGTTCCGAACCGTAACCGGAAACCGGATGCAAACGGTTAGGTTCCGGTTTGCGAAAAAAAAAACCGAAAAACCGGCGGTTTTTGTTTTTATTTTTATTTTTTTTTGCGATCTACCACGTGGACGGCTCTGGTTGAATCTGGTAGATCGACGGCTCGGAAAAAGTAGCCGTTGGAACCGTCGAACCAGAACCGGAACCGAACCGGCTGTTTTAAATTTTTTCGAATTTGACGGCTCAGATCGTAGAGCCGTTGGAGATCAACGGCCCAGATGCAAAACCGGATCGAACCGGCGGTTCGAACCGGAGCGTCCCAAAATTTTTTTAGTATTGCGGGCCACGCATTGGCTCCAAGACGTGCAAACTTGGCAATTGAGAATGTGCAAAACCTTATGCTCCTTGAAGATTGGTGCAAAGCCAAAAGACGTAAGCAACATTTGTTCAACGAAACAACATTCGAAGATGGTGGTCCCGATTTGTTTGGGTACGACTCGAACACATCATCCTCCGGCGGCGGCACACCAACCAACTTCGAAGATTATAACTTTTGGACCGGCGGGTAAGTTGAGGTAAGAGAACTACGTGAGTTTTGATTCCTTAATTTTATAAATTAAGGATACGTAGGCAATTTCATTATAAATTTGGAAATGAATTTCAATTCCAAAATTATAATGAAACTCAAGCTCTTTCAATTTTTTTTTCCCCCTTCCCAATCTTTTATTTACAAATTTATAGATAGAATTGAAAACTTGTAAACTTGTAATAGATAGAATTTTTTTATGTAAATTTGTAATAGATAGAATCTTATAAATCAAATACATTTTTTTTATGTAAATTCAAGTTGTAATTTTCCAATTTTTTTATCAAAAGTTTGTTCAATTAATCATTATTTGTTAGATTTCATATTTTGTATTCTAAAAAATCAATTTAGTCGAAAACAAGTATTAAAAATCAAAATTAGTGATAAAAAATAAAAAAATAAAAAAAACCGGCCGAACCGGTTTTCCCTCCCCCCCGGTTCGATTCCGGTTCGGACATTTTTGAAACCGGAACCGGAACTGTCGAACCGGATGCACATGTCTACGCTGGGGGATAAGGATTCCCAGATGGATGACTTGATGAACATGCTCTTGTTCGGAGAGGGCGCACAAAGACTTCCGGGAGCTGTTGAATCCAACCCTGCTCACAAAGAGGAGCTAGCCGACGTCCAGAGTGGTGATCCTGTGGATGTTCCTACCGAAATCTCGAGGTCTGGGACCGACGGAGATGTTGTCCCTTTTATGGTTGTTTTTTATGAATTGTTTCATTTTCCTGTCCGGCATTTTTTGACCGGTGTGTAATGTGATTGGTCCCGATTTTCGATCCAGAAGAAACAATTTTTTATTTTTTCCGAATTCATGACCTTTGCGCTGGGTTTTTCCATCGAGCTATAGTTGTTGTGCTGATTTGCGTAGATATTTGTTATCTTGTATAATTACCGACTTGTTATAGGTTGGGTTAGTTGGCTGCTACTTTGAAATCTTGCATGTAAACTGTTTTCCTTGGCTGGGTTGGTTTTCTGCTATGTTAGGTCAGGTCAGTATGTTCCTTTCCTAGGTCTGCCCCTATAGAGTAAGTTCAACTTTCCATACCTGCCTCCTGATTCGGTGCATTGGTTGGATGTGACGTCTGACGTTTCAATTTTTGATGACGTAATTAATGCCGATCGTCTCACCTTTCTTAGTTATCCTTCACCTATAAATAGATGTCATTGTTGCTGGTTCTCAGCATCAAACCTTCGTTCAATTTTTCTTAAAAAATGTCTTCTCCTTCCTTTTTAGCTAGGGGTGGTTTCTTCCTCCTTGACCTTCCTTCTATTTTCCTATTTTTCCGATCTTAGTTTGAGTGGTGTTGGTAACCGATCCCCCAAGTGATCGACCCTTGTGGAGAGTCTTCTTGTCGTCATAGTGTTGGTCGGGATTCCATCCTAGTTAGGATGAGCTGGTCGGGAATCCGTCGTCGCACTGGTCCTCTGCCCCAGAAGGCAGCCTTAGAAGATCTTGATTTGTCTTCTAATGTGATTGTAGCTCGAGCTATTGGTGGGTCGGGTGTCATTTTTGGTGTTGATGGCCCGCTTGTTTGGTTTTCGAACCGGGGATTGTGCTTGGATCGGTGTGGAGTTCATGTACCTCACTCATGTTTCCAGCTCTTTCTTTTCATCCTTTGAGCGGCCTGGTTGGTCCTCCATGGTTTCTGGGCCATGGGGATGACTTTTGACCATTACCCCTTCAGAGAATTGTCAGTGTTGGTGGATGTTGGTCCCAAGTGGTAGTAGGCTTAGAGGGGGGTGAATAAGCCTACTGTATTTTCAAACTTTTCTTCTTTTCAGAAGGATTAGGTCCAGAGTCAGTAACCCTTTGGGAGGTTACTTATCAGTGTTGTATTGCAGAAACTTTCTTTCATTGAAAACACAAGTATTGAAGATATGCATCTAACATAGGATATGCAGAAAGAATAGTAAGCATACACAGACACATAGATATACAGAGGTTCGAAGGTGGAGTAATCATTCTACATCCTCTCTGCCTCTTCTCAAGAGGGAACATTTGTTAATCTTGTTGATTTACATAGCTCTATCTATTACAACACAGACTTAACAAGTAAGTAACAAGTCTACTCATGGTTGCTCACAGCTACTTGCCTACTCTCCCAACTGAGCCACATAGGATCCTACCTGACCCATTCAGGATCCTTACTTTCTTCTGTAGAAAATGAACAACTTATTAGGATTATGGTCCTAACTAAGCACTCCTAGACAGTCCTTAAAAGGTTTGTCTTCTTCTTCAACTTGGATGCAGCAAGCTTTGGCTTCTTTTGCAGGTTGCTCTGCTGTAGATTGCTGCAGGACTGAGAGACTGAGTATTCTAGCATTTCTGGGGTTTAGAGTGTTTTGAGCTTTCTACTCTTCTTTTGATCTTCTTCTTTATTCCCCCACTATGCTCTCTTTTCTTCTATATGCTCTTCCCCCTCTTATCTGTGCTCTCTCTTGCGCTCTTCAATTCTCCTCTCTTCTTTTCTCTGTGCTCCCCATTCTTCAGTCTCCAGTCTTCTTCTATTTATAGATTTGGAAATCTGCCCGTTAAAGGTGGGTAGGTTTCCATCATTAAATGCGCTACACTCCTTCTGATACACACCAGATTTTCACTTTCCACGTGTCTTCATCTGATTGGCTCCATTCCTCTTCTCTCTACCGGTAACTTTTAGTTTCCTTCCCATGCTTGTTTTGTAGCTCCCTTCTTAGCCTTGCTCTGTCAGGTGGCTTGAGGCTTCTGTAGTTTGCTGCTTTGCAGTATGCTTTGACATGGTCTCTTCCAGGTGGCTTCCTGTCAGGCAGCTTTGAGTCTTCGGTAGCTTGTTGCTTTGCAGTATGCTTTGGTATGATCTCTTCCAGGTAGCTTCCTGCAGTAAGCAGTATCTTTTTTAGTTTACCAGATTCCTTTTCACTATTCTCTTCAGTATTCTTCCTTTGAAGCTTTCTCTATCATATCTCTCTGCAGTAACCTCGTTGTAATAATCTTACAAGATAAGTTATGCATAAAGGGTTACTATTCTATGGTTTTGTCTTATCAAAACATACTTAAATATGTCTTTACAGTGGAGCATCGTGGCCACCCATTCTTAGGTGATACAACTTTATCTCCATTGTCTTGTCATCTTCCTTCCCAGGGCAGTTCTCCTCTCACTCATCTTCGTAGGTGATGTTGTGTGGGCTGCCTTATTTCTCGCCTTTACCTTTCTTTTCACAGTTTTTAGGCCATTCCGAGCTTATTTTTTTTGGACCTAGCTGATCTAGGAGGCTTTCCTCTAATGATAGCCCCATCCGATGGCAGAGTGGTGTAGGACCACGTTTTACAGCTCCATCTCACTTTGTTGTTCTTGGTCTTTAATGAAAAAACAACATTCACCTTTACCTTCGTCCTTGTTGGATGGAGCGGCAACCTTTGTTTTATATGTAATGTTTTTCACTTGTAAGAGGTCACAAATTCCAAACTAACCTCTGTTGGTCCAAATAAGTGTGGTAGTAGGCTTAGAGGGGGGGGGGGGGTGGTGAATAAGCCTACTCAGATTTTCAAACTTTTCTTTTCTTTCAAAGCTTGGGTCGAGAGGCAGTAACCTTTTGGGAGGTTACTGATTAGAGTTATATTTGTGAAAGCTTCCTCTCATTCAAAGACCAAATATAGAAGACATGCATCTTACATTAAATATGCAGATAGAGCAGTACGCATGAATAGACGCAATGATATACAAAGGTTCAAAGGTGGAGTAATCTTTCTACATCATCTCTGTCCCTTCTCAAGAGGGAACTTTTGTTAAATCTTGTTGGTTTATATAACCTTATATATTACAACATAGATTTAACAAGTAAGTACCAAGCCTTTACATAACTGCTTGCCTACTCTTCTAACTGACCCACAAGTAGGAAAGTCTTCGATCTCAAATGCTAATTTGGTAAGGACTTTGGAGATGTGGTGTGGTCCTTCCCATGTTGGGTTGAGGGATCCAGCATTAGTCTCCTTTAATTTGTATGTTGGAAGACTTTCCTTAGGACCAGGTCGCCTGTTTTAAGTTTTCGAGGTTTAACCTTGGAGTTGTAGTACCTCTCACTCCTTTGCTCGTTGATGGTGTTTTTCATCTCAACGTTTATTCTCATTTCTTCTGCTAGGCCTAGTCCTAACAAGAGTGCTTCATCATTGTTATCCTCTTGAAAGTTTTACACTAGCCAGGTCGGCATTCCTAGCTCTATTGGAATTACGGCTTCTGTTCCGAAAGCTAGAGAGAAAGGGGTTTCCCCGGTTGAGCTCCTTGCTGTGGTCCTGTATAACCATAGTACCCATGGTAGTTCGTCAGCCCATGTTCCTTTCAGGCCTTCGAGCTTTGCCTTAAGGTTATGTTTAATGACTTTGTTAATAGCCTCGACTTGCTCATTTTCTTGTGGGTGGTAAGGGGTTAACAAAATTTTCCTTATCCTTAATCCTTCATAAAATTCTCGAAATCCTTGAGAATCGAATTGTTTTCCATTGTCGATTACCAGCGAATGTGGTTTTCCAAACCTACAAATGATGGACTTCCAAGTGAAGTCTGTGACCTTGGCCTCTGTGATCTTCACGAGACATTCTGCTTTTGCCAATTTTGTGAAGTAGTCGACTGCGATGATCGCGAATCTTACTCCTCCTCGTCCTGTGGGTAACAAGCCGATGAGGTCTATTCCCCATTTGGCAAACGGCCATGGGCTGATGATTGACATGAGTTTGCCCGACGGAGCCCGGGTTTAGGGTGCACACCTTTCGCAGCGATCAAATTTTCGGGTAAAATCTATTGCGTCTCTTTTCAGGATAGGCGAGAAGTATCCCTGTCTTATGACCTTATACGCGTGTGCCTATCCACCCGTATGATTTACACATATACCCTAGTGTATTTTCTTCAAGGTATATTCTGCCTCTTGTTTGTCCAAACACCTTAGTAGTGGCTAGGAGAACCCTATTTTGTATAGTATCCCTCCTGTAGGGTATATAGAGCTGACCTGATTCTCAGCTTTCTTGCCTCTACGGGTCTTCTGGTTCATTTCATTCTAACAAGTATGATCTGATGGGGGTCATCCATGTCTCTTTCAGCTCGGTTGACTGTATTATCTCCTGTGTCAAGGTCGACACAGTGATTGCCCGATATTGATAGATCTTATGTCTTCAGCTCCTTCAATGGTGGCTAGCCTGGCTAGGGCATCAGCTTGTGAGTTTTTTGATCAAGGAATTTGCTCGACTCTTGTCCTTGGAAAGTCTGCTAGGGCTAGTTCGACCCTTTGCAAGTATTTAACCATTGTTTGGTCTTAGCAGTGTATTGGCCAGATATATGGTTGATCATGAACAAGTAGTCATTATAGATCTTCAGGTTTTGGGCACCAAATTGTTTGGCCATGTCCAGTCCTACTAAAAAAGCTTCATATTCCACCTCATTGTTAGTGGTTGGGAATTCGAACCTTAGTGTCGAATCGAAATATTTTCCATTCGGACTTATTAGGACTATCCCTACTCCCGAGGAATTAGCTGTGGTTGATCCGTCCACAAATATTTTCCAGGGTTCTTCTTCCTCAGGTTATTCCAAAGTGATAACGGGGGTGAGCTCCACGATGAAGTCGGCCAGTGTTTGTCCTTTTATGCCGGTCCTTGGGGTGTAGTGGATATCATACTGCCCCAGTTCTACCACTCATTTGAGTAACCAGCCCAAAGCGTCTTATCGGGTTAGCACCTGTTTCAGTACTTCTATCTGGTGAGATATGAAGTAAGGTCTGAGCTTCATTGCTGATATCACTAATGCGTATGCCAATTTTTCCATTGTTGGGTATCTTAGCTCTGCATGATGTAGTGACTTGCTGATGTAGTATACCGGCTTAATGTTTTCCTTCTATGCTCAGACGAGTACGGTGTTGATGGCGTACTCAGAGATGGCTAAGTAGAGTTAGAGTTTTTCCCCAAGCTCAGGTTTTGTCGTCACTGGTGATGAGGCCAGCGAGGTTTTCAGCCTCTCAAGTGCCTTGTCGCATTCCTTGCTCCATTGAAAGTCCTTTCCTTTCTTGATCAACTCATAAAAATGTTTGCATTTATTAGTTGATTTTGAGATAAACCTGTTTAGTGCAGTTATCTTTACTGTGATAAACCTGTTTAGTGTTCTTCAGTTCCATTATCCCCTTTTATAGATGGTGAAATGTACCAGTTGAAGTGTACACATTCCATGTGTCCTCATTCTAGCTCTTGTCTTCATGTTGTTTCATCCTATCCGTTGATCCATTCATGCTCTTCCAACTTGTCCTTCAAGTTGATATGGATGGCTAGCATTTATTCTCTTGATCTCCTTTGATTCTTCATAAGGATTAGCCTTTAATGTGCACATGAAAAGGTAAAGATATGCTCCTCTTTAAGCTCTAACATCATTAAATGCGGTTGTCCTTTTTTGCAGTTTAATGGCAGCTGCTCAGGCCAGGTGGCAGCTCTCCATTTGCTCATAATCCTTGAATTTGTCCTTTTGTAACAGCCTGTCGTGTACTGCAGTGACAACTGAGATTGATGTATCCTCATATTCTTTCAGTATGCATTGGATGTTGATGACTTCGATGTTGATTCACATGCAAGACTTCTTTAGTTGCTACAACTTATTAGTGAGTGTTGCATCCAGAGAAACTACGCCTTGTAGGTTGCAGCCTCCAGCGTGCAGCAAAAACTTTCCCTCTTGAAATTCTTCTAAGTATGGCTTGCTGTAGACTGACTTCTTCCAATCTTGTTGCTTACAGCTTGCAGCGATTAGTTTCAATAGAAGACTTTATAGTAGGGTTTTTGCTACCTATTGGAATACAGTGAAAATTTATAATAAAGCAGTAAGGTTACAACGGTTTTGTCTCAACAAAATCTAAAGCTCTTCTTCTTACATATACTCTAATCATTAATATCTCAAAGGTAAATATGCAATACTCAAAGGTGCATATGTAATACCAAATATGTAATACCTCAAAGGTGGATATGTAATAACCTATATACATAAAAGTTTTTTCGACTTTCCTACATCGAGATAGAAGTCGGAATCCATGATCGATGACAGGGCTCAAGGGATATCTTGATTCCTCGCTGCCGGGCTGGCGTATAGATGTTCGTGGGATCGTGGAGGGAGTCTCAACCGGTCTTTGACTACTTTGTAGATACTGCTTTGCCGCGGCGGATCAGTTCCTTTATTTGCAACAAAGATTCTTCTGACAACCGAGGCGTGCTATGCTCGACCTGCTTTATTTTTTGGATATGCTGACGATAACCCACAAATTCAATCTCGTAAGTGACCTCCTCTTCTGCTTTCTCAGGCGGAGCGCTAAGAAGAAAAAACGTTATCACTATACGAATTGAACTTTTTTTGCTTCACCTGTTCACTCACTCGACATCCTGCTTAGTAGTATGGGAATTGCGTCCAACGGAAAGACACCTTTACGTAGGACTCCCTCTTCTGGCCGTTGAAAAGTCTCATGATCGACATACGTTAGGGTTCCCCCGTGGGGTTCAAAGGCTATTAAAAGCTCGATTCGAATTGAATCAATAAGCCGTACGAGAGTTCTTGCGCTACAGGAGATTATAACTATAAAAGAATGGGGAAACTCCCATCGAGCCGACTTTGTTCATTATTGGGGCTGAAGTACTCTCCCGCTTAAAGGAGTTGTTACCGCCTTAGAGCTATTTTTACTCTTTCCAACTAGTTGTTCAAAGCATTACTATTCTTGAGTGCAGGTTCGGGCAGATCCGGGTTGGTTGGTCTGTAAAGTCATGAGCGCTTATGCATATGTAATATCTTATACTTTAAGTTTAATACCTTAAAGGTAAATGTGTAATGCATAAGAGTATACACACAACCTATCATTAAATAACATAATATGGAATATAGTGTGTGTGGATGCTCACCAACTCAGATACAACTGCACTTGTGAACGCACGTGGAGGTGGCCATACACCAAGACAGGTCGGGTGAGGGGCATGGACGGTGTACACAAGTCTTTGCACTTTTCTAATTGTATGAATATAGAGGAGTCAACAACTCTTTTTAATCAATAATGCCACGTATTATACAGTTTCAACGCAAACAAGAAAAGACCAAACTCAGAAAACACGCTTTAGCAGCTCTCTCTCTCTCTAGGATGAAAAACCCCTGAGTTCCCACCAAAACCTCCACTAAGAACTTCCTCACTAGCTTCTCTCTCTACAATCCACCTATCGTTTTTCCCGCAAATTCTCTCCCTCAAGGAACCCTAATGCTCAATGCAATTCAATACTGATTCGCAGCAAACGCACAAGCTGTTCATCTGCCTCGAGATTTGGACCGAAGAGCATACTCATACTACCATGATGTACACTAAAGTCACTTCCAGAGACATTCAGGAGATCATCTCCAAGCTCACCTCCGATAAAGCTAAAGCTCGCGATGTAAATTCTATACAACAGCGACTTGTATTATCTAACAATTTTTCCATTTTGATTCTCGTACAATATCTGAAAACTTGAAGTTTGTTCCTATGAAAACACTGTGAGGTAGAATTGCGGGCATTGATTTATGAATTTTGTTGAGTTTGGGAATCAAACTCGCTGTTATCTGCATTATTACATATTCACCTTGTCATAGTGTTGGAAAACCAGTGTTTCGCATCACTGCGTTACAGTTCCATGCTAGTTTTATTCTAAAACTTGTACATTGTTATTGTTTGTTCTGGGTTGTTCTTTGTCTGAGATGACATTCAAATACAAGCAGAAATTGTCGCCTGTGTTTACATGCATTGATAAAATGACAATAGTGCAGTCATATAACCTATTTTTCAAGTTATAATGGTTTAATACATCAAACTGACAATGCCCATTAGGTATAAAACCAGTCTAGAGTTATTCTTTCCACAGTTACTTGAAAATATTGATAAAAAGCATTGCATATGTGCTTCTCTAACAGAAAAAAGTACATACTCAGATCATTACACTTCTATTCATGACAGTTTACTTACATTATAATTGTTATTGGTATACTAATATATCTGCTAAATAATAAATTAACCTCCGTCTAGTTAGTTTTCCAGGCACTGTATCTGACATTATTATTATTTTTTTGCTGTATTTTAGGAAGGGATAAAATTGTTGAATACCTGGCTAGAAGGCCAGAGATCTATTGGATTTTGTAAATTTTTGTCGGAGAAATCCTCAATGCTTAAACCTAATGAAATACCTCATTGTAAGCATATTTTGCAGTTTATTCATGTGAGTTTTTATTTGTTCAAATGATGGTGCAACTTCTGATTTTGATGTAGCTGAGAGCTGGCCTTTTCTTGTGAAAACTTTAATACAATGTTTGTCGATGGAGATCTCCTCGAGCAAGAAGAGATCACCAAAGTTGAACTTTGCAAAGACTCTTCGGATTGTCGTGCAACGAGCTGAAGGTGATAGATATTCTGGTTAGTGTTTGAAGATCCTGTCAGTCATGCAAGTTTGTTTTTTCTGGCTGAATTTCATGAATTACGAGGCTAACTATGTTGTTGAATGTCAAATAATATTATATATGCTTTCTCACAGAAGTTTTAGAAATTCGTTAGATGAATGAGGTTTTATAGCCGGATTTGATGCTTTGACTAAAAAAAGAAAACATGCACTCCGTAATGGAGATGACTATTTGTTACTTTCTTTTTTGCGCTATTATTAATATTGTATTCCGGGCCTTGAGTTTGTGTTGGCTAAACGTGTTATGTGCTAAAAGCTATGAGTTACTGGTTGCTAGAAGTAATTCTTGTTGAATTGAGAATAATTAAGCTACATGGCATACCGACAGCTTCCTTGTAATTAGCTGATGTTGTTTAGCTTGACAAAGTTTATTGAGACTACAATACTTCCCCAGAATATAGTAAAGCCGATCACCAGGAATCAAAACCCTCTGGAGTTGGCATACAATCTTCATTCTTCAATAACTTCCATGATGAAATAGACGGTTGATGATGTGAATCTCTCCACCTCACTATTAGAGAGGGTTATCAATTGATAGGGCTATGGAATATTGACGAAGTAAGAGAGTAAAAAAAAAGATTCAATCCACTCTAAACAAATGATGCTAGGAGAAGATCTAATGGCTGGAAATGAAACGTTACAATCTACTTTTTCTGCTTTTGCAGTTAATATCTCTTATGTGATTGAGTGGCTTAGATCAAGGTTTGACATTGATCTTTTTATTTAACGAGAGCAATTAGCTTTATCAGGATCAGCAGATATTATTTTTTATCTTTCAGATTAATTGAAACTACCTCTTACTTTAATATTTCTCAATATGTCTAAATGTGCACGACTTCAATTTTAGGAAAGCATGAATGGGTTATCTTCAATGTGGTTGTCAAAGTTGTATGTTCATATTTTTTCTGTCTTCACTGACCATCGTATATCATTGTTGCCTATCTTTTTGCAGGAAAGAATTTGCCTCTCTTACCTGTGGCTAGAGTACTTTTCAATCATGTGTCAGATGTCCTCAAGGATGTTCCAAGCTTTCAGTCAGAATATGGTGTTATTCTCCGGCATCTTTTGGCAGTCAGGGATTATAGATTTCACATGCGCAAACGAGTTTATTCTAGTTAGTACTTCCCCAAATTAACTAGTAGACGTGTCTATTAAAAATACAAAGTTCTTACTAATATGCACAATTGTCCTTCAACATGGATAGATCTTGTACTTCTATACATGGAAAAGGTGGAGACAAGCTTGAGCACTGAAAACGTTGGTCAACTAAACCCAAAGGAGGAGGTTTTCCGCTTCACTTTGACACTTCAGTCTCTTCTCGAGAACCCTCCTGGAGATATTCTGGATGAGCTTCGAGAAGATATGATCAAGGGCTTTTTTGGAATTTTTTCTCATGTGAGGTAAGACATTCATTAATATTTGCAGACTTTACTGTTTTCATCATCTAACTTGTAGCCTTTTGACAGTTAATAGAGCTTTGGCAATTATATTCAACCAGATGCTTCTTGCTTTTCTATTGACAGGGATGAGGGGAAAATTTCACGGAAGCTTGTTGAGTGCATAAATACATATTTGCTAAAGGATGGGCCAAATTTGGGTTGCAAATCCCTGGAAATCCATGAAGCAATTCAGAAATTTGCATTTCGCTGCTGGTTTGCAACTCATGACCGCAGTCTAAAGGTGCCTTTCTTACTGCATTGTTTATTTCATAAGATGTAATTTTAATTTATTGTTCTCTCCATATTTTCCTGCTTTAATAGGATGCACTTGTTTGCTATGCAAAACTGCAACTAAGTCTAACTAGAGGCGTGGTTGATGGGAATGCTTTACTCGAACAACTTCTAGATGTAGTCAGCAAGGAGCTTGATCAAATGAGTACTTCCAGTGCCAATATGCCCAGGTTAGCTCTGTTATGTGCAACATGTTTGATGTTGTGTGGAACATTTTCTTGGTTCTGATGTGTGTATGTGTGTGTGTGTTGTGTTCAGGAGTGATTCAACCAGAGATGAAAAATGTGGACTCCTAACAAGCTCACAACAGAGTTTGTTGGAGCTTGCTGCCCTTGTCTTCTGCCGGGTACTTCATGCTGAAGCATAACTTTCTATGCTTTTTAACACTCAATTCTCAATGCTCTCTTTGGTACATGCATGTGGTAGTTTTTCCCTTGACATGATGTGCTGTGCCCATCTTCTTTGTCAAGGAATGCACTCAGCTTTTATCAGTCCTCTTTGTTTAGGAATGCTATGCCTATGGGCAATATTGTCTGACTAACATTTGGTTCAATTATGTTTAGTTTTGCCTGTTTATCAAAATCTACCTCTTAATTAGCTAAAATGCTATCTTTATATATTGATTCAAATATATCAAGAATTCATCATCTCCATTTACTAATTGATGAGCATTCTAGAATATGTTGACAATACATAAGTCTTGAACACTGAAGTTACCCTCCCCATTTACTGAAAATCTGATGGAAAGGGTTTGCCGATGGATAAATATATTTTTGTACTTTCCAGGCATGCACTAATACATCAAAAACACCAACTGTGGAAAAACGAGGCAGGCGGGAGCATGTTGTGGTCCAGATAAGAGAGAGGCTCACAGAGGGGAAATGGCCATGGTATATTTAAATAGATAGCAGCATATAATAACATGTATGTCCAGGAACCAACCCATTAGATCAGTTATACATGATGCCAAATAGCTGGATAAAGTGATTTTCGAAATTTGTAGTCTATGCCTTCATCGAGTTTGTTGACAGCTAGATTTCGTAAAACTCATTAATGAAACAAGAAACTAAACTATAAGTGAAAAAGAAGCAATTATAATACTTAAAATACTTAATGATAAGTAAAGGGAAAAGGTACATTCTGATTCTTTTTTTTAACAAATGTGCATTCAACTGCACAGTTACTCACCATATTGAGTTAAATTTGTACTTATCCTTGCAACAGGCATGCTGCATTTTGCTGTCTTGTCCAGACTTATTCAGCTCGCATGAAGAAAGAACTCTTCATATATTGGTTTGATAGCATATCTGCAAACTTTGAGAGGTATTTATCAGATTTCCTGTAAGTTTTTGATAGTGTTTCTTTTTGTGATTTAGAAATAATTTATCTTTGTACAGTGGCAAAAATTCACTCTTTCTTCATCATAGGCACTCCTATGATTCTCTCTCACACTGATGTCTCTTCTTGCATCTGTGTTACATGCATGTTACTCTTTGAAAGGAGAGAAGGGATTCAGATTTGTGCTTTCACCCTTTTGCCAGTTTCGTTGTGTTGCTTCCCCAAACCCTGATAATTTACCTATCATGACTGCTTTCCTCATTTGATTCTCTTTATTTGCTTGTGTACTACAATGTTTGATGTATTTTTTGTCAGTTTGTTCCTCAAGCTTTGCTTTTGTTTAGTGTGATATACCTTTATTTTTAATTTTCATATCTCTGATGTAACATCTTGTCTTCCCTTGCTTGAAGACTATAAATTACTTTCATTTATAGGACTCATTGGTGTGTTCTTGTTTGCAGGGTTATTAACAATGTGACTATGGAACATTCTTATGATGGTCTTTTCTGGACACTGCGGTGAGATGCTTTCTCCATTTTAAATATTATTTCCTCTGCTCTTGCTTCATTTGGCCTGCAGAGTGTGTTGTGCAAAAGTACTTTCATGTTATACCCATAATTTTGGTCAAACTCATTACTTGAGTTGATGTATGAAGCCTTCTAGGTTTGTTGTGTCGGTTTTTTTTTTTTTTTTTTTTCAACTTCTGAAATTAGGTTTCAGACTGCTAATTATTTAATTGCATTTGAAGGAGTCTGCAAAGACTTTCTTCCTTGTTGCTTTATGCTGCTCGATTTGCGGAATCTTCACCAGCATCTTCTGGCCCTAAGAATGAGGTGTGCTCAATATTTCTTTGGACTACAATGAACAGTTTCATATTTTCCTTTTACTTATTAGAACTATACATGATTTCACACTTTTTGTATAAACTTTTGAAATATTCCACTTTGTTGTATGAATTTTATTTTTGATGCATTTTATGGTATTGGTATCGGAAAAATCATAGCGTAGATGTGTCCGAAATAAACAGATTTGTATGATACTGTGAAATGCATCAAAACTAAGGTTTACACTGATTGAAGGTTTATACAAAAATGTGTAAATCATGTATAGTTCGGATGACCTTCTCAAAAAAAAAAAAAAAAAAAAAAAAGAAAGAAAAAGTATGGTTTGGATGATTATTTTTGTTAAGACCCTGATTTTAGTGCCAACATTTATGTATTTTACGGTCACTATTCCTACAATCAATCACTATTTGTTGATTTTATATCAAATAAAAAGATTTTATTTTACATTTATACATTTCTCCTAATTTAATTATATTTCAACAAAAATTGCATAAAGATAATAAAACAGAAATTATTGATCATCGGAATCTTCATTTTAAGTGCAGAAAGTAGTGCACAGCCACATTGGTAGAAATGAATTGCAGATGTTGCATTAAATTAGTGCAAAATCTACATTAAAGATGTGTATTTTGTTGGAGATGCTCAAATAGCTCACTAGAGGGATGGCAAGGATCTGATTTTTCTGCAACTATCTTTAGTTTCATTGTCACTTATGAAGTTGATTTACTACTCACAATATCAAAATACTTAAACTTGAAAAGAAAGAAAGGAAATTGCTATAAAAATGTACAGTCGTATTTGGTGGTAATCCCACTCAATCACGATTTGACACTTTTTGTATAAACTTGACTAATGAGGGGATATCTTTTCCTTCATAATTATTATTTAGTTGAAATCCTAGAAAGCTAAGTAATAAGTTGCTGACTAATGCCTTGACTGATTAACATTTTCAGTGCAAGTTGCTAATAAATTTTGGCATTATGCTGGATTTGTTTTACTTGTAGATTCAATAATTTGATTTGGTTTAGTGAATTCTCCTGTAGGCTGAGGAAGGTTGGCATGTAGTATGGAGCTGTCTCATGCGTAGTTTGCCGGCATTCGTCAATTCTAGCTCAATTGTAAGTATTTAATGTACAATGTTAATCTAAATATTGTCTATCTACTCACTTCTTTTGATAGAGATCATTACCTGATTTGAGGACTACTTGTCTTTGTTATAACCTCTCTTTCAATCTAATCTGTCCTTAATATATACTCTTTCCTATCATTTTTAAGTGTTATCCTTAAGCTCTGCACACAAATTAAAAAATATTTTATTTTCATAATATATCCTTCATTAATTAATTATTTTTTGATCTTTATTTAAAACAAGAGTAATATACACATCAATTAATGTATGAATTAATTAAGTATAGGGGCATGTTATTATGGAAATAGTACTCAAACGTCACTTAAAAAACAAAAATTTAGAAGTTCCAAAATGACACTTAAAATGAATTGGAGGGAGTATAAGAAAAACAAGGTGAGGCAATAATCTTATAAATTTTCATCTGTTTACTTTACCTTACATCAAGAGTATTCTCAGTAAGTCTTGGTAAATTTGTTTGTATTTCTCTCAAGGTTGAAGTTAAAGAGAGAAGGAAATGACTATAGAATTTTATCATGAATGTCCTCATAACTCTTATAATCTGTGTTTGGAATGAAAGAATGTAGTCTTGTTTGGGGTTCACCCATCTTTAAATGGGAATGATATAGCTTTTATTGCTCCTGTGGAAGTAAGAAGTGATGTGCAATATTTAAGTTCACTTAGTGCTCTATAATGATTAAAGATGCAGTTTTCATGAGTTCCTTTTTCACATGTTTATGTAGGTGGATGCTGCTTTGACAATCCTTTGCAACATTATGTTGAGTGTAAGATCATAAATACCAAGTGCTCCATTATCATTTGTGTAGATCATTGAGTGTGTGTGTGTCTAGTAATTACTTATCATTAAAGATGTTAATTTCATGTAATGGCCTAATTTTCTTTTTTATTTTTCAGGATACTAAAGATTCATATGTTGTTTCTCCTGAGATATGGGACCTTCGAGTGTTTAAACGCTTGCCTTCCATGTGAGTGGTTTATATGTGTGAATTGCCACCATTTGCTGCATCACTCATCTTGTTTCATATGCCTTGTTTTACACTAACCATCAAGGTGTAGTATTGTTTGTTAGTTCATTACATTTACATCTTGATGTTTCTTGGTTTCCTTAATATTATGTCGATCTGCTTTATCTCTTTCTCCCTTAAATTCTCTTATCTGGGCTAGGGGATGGTTGAAATATTCAGTACACTTTGAAGTTGAGGCCCATGGTTCCCTAGTATAATTCTTTTCTAGACTAGGTTTAAAGTGTCCTAATGTTTGTTTCATGGTTTAGGTAGATTTAACCTGCATGCTCTTGTCATGGGTTCTGAGTTCTTTTCTAGCTATCACAAATTGCTGTAATTTCCAATAACTGGCACTCAGTTCTGAAATAGCATGTCCACACTTCTCAGGCCATCAGCCTATTCTATGAGGTGTCTTTTGATTATTTCCTAAAAAGTGGGTCTAAGTTGGTTTGATATTCAATAACCACCACAATACTTGACGACCTTAATATGTCTCTTTATTTTTTCCAGAATGTATTTTCTTTCAAAAGCATATTAGAAGGGCTGTATGTAGAGTATCTTTTATTGAACTTATAAGCAAAATGCTTGGTCAGTTGGTATTTAAAGAAGGCTAAAGTAAAGATTTAAGAGCCTTTTCATTGTGCATGTATCGCGTAGTTGGATCTTTATTTCTTTAGGTAATCAATTTTCAGAATGGTTGTCCTCGAGATCGCCCCTTGGTGAAAGTCACAACTATGTTGCTTTTCCTATTTAGTAAATATGTCAGATCTTTAGAGAAATATTAGTTAATAGTATAAGACCTTGTGCAATGATAAGTTATCCATACTGCATTGCTGGTAGGCATTTTCGTTGTTGGATAGTGCAAATTTAGTCGTCAGTATGGATCCTTTAATGCGGACCTTGTACTGTGTAATTTTTCTTGTTTCTCTCCTGCTTGTTTTGGTTTACTTTATAGATTTAAGAGGCGAGAGGCGCACAGAGGCGCAAGGCTCTCCCTAGCGCCTGAGGCGAGAGGCGCGTGCCTCTTGAACAGAGGCGCAAAATTAATAAAAAATTAAAAAATATATAAACCACTTAAATTAAGTCTAATAAATCCATCACACCAAGTTCAAACTTCAAAATAAATGATAAACCACATAAAACATAGTTCATAATTCAAGTCTAAGTCACAAAACACATATCAACTAGGCAAAATCCGGCAGCAGGCGTCGGCGGCGGCTTCGGCGTCGGCGGCGGTCAGCAGTGGCAGTTTGAAGTTTGAGGTTGAGGAAGAGAATAGAAGTGGAAGCTATGTGTTCTAAACCCTAATATTAAACCTATCTTATATATATGCCTATAAAAATATATATTTAATACTGTAAATAATAGATAAAACAACATGTAACAGAGGCGCGCCCGAGGCGCACCCGAGGAGGCGCAAGAGGCGCACGGAGGCGCCTGCCTCCGTAACTGCACCCGCCTCACCTCTCCAGAGGTGCTGCCCTTGGGCACGCCTCTAACAAGTATGGTTTACTTGATATTTCAATTTGGTGGCCATACACTTTATTTCCCCTGAATATGCCGACTCCTTTCATAGTTCTAGCCAAGTCTATGGTTTATCAGTTTTTGTGATGTAGTTTTCATAAATAAGAATGTCTATTTGGTTTCCTGAATTATTTGTCAAACTAAATGTACTTATCTTTAGAAACTTACAGTGTATGCATATTTCAGATCTGTTTTATGCTTCATTTCTTGCTACTTTTCCAGCAGAGCTTCACAAGTAAGATCCTCATGCCTGTCCTACTCTTTATTTATTGTAATTCTGTGATCTGAAATATTTATTGTAATTTTGTGATCTGAAATATTGCAAGCTGATTGGATTGATTATGAGCGGATACAATAAATTTCTGGCACTTTGGGTTTATCTATTCTGGAAAGCTGAGATGTCAGAGTTTGTTTGCAAGCTCCTACCTTGTGTGGATATTCTTTTCTTTTTGGCATCTCTAAGAATATATAACTGTTTTTCACGATGGTGCTACTATTTTTGTTACTCAGAAAACTAGAAGGTTGGTTTCATGAACAAATTAGCTTGCTCTTTGGTTTTTGAAAACCATTTTAACTTGTTATTCCAAGAACAAAAAAAAAAAAAAAACTTCCATCTAAAATCGATCATCTTGGACTACCATGGTATAGATTTTATTAGTTTATATCCTACTTGGTTCCACTTTTCATCTCCATGTATGGGACAAAGAGAGAAACATTTTATTTGTTATTTTGTTCTTGCCGTGGATTTCAAAAGTTATTATTGCTGTTTAGTATCAGTGTTTGTGTAGAATATTCATGTGAATATGTATTCTGTCTGTCTGTGATGAAGTTCTTTCTCAATCACATACTTATTAATCTAGAAAACTGGTTTTAAGGTTTCAGAATGTAGAAATCATGGAATAGCACCAAGGCCCATCAACATATCCTTGCTAATAATGAATTTCCTTTTCTTGATATATTTTTTTGCTGAAAAGGTATTATATGGAGCATTAAAAATATTTAAATACTTGTGTAATTAACTTTAAAGTTCTCTATTTGTAGGGCGATCCTCGAGATGTTTTTCATCTCCGACAAAATATGTTAGGAACAGTTTACACTTTACTCCACTTGAAGGTTTGTCCAAAATCCATTGTGATGCCGTATATGTTCATTTCTTTTTGATCAATTTATTTACTTTTTGATAAATGATAAAACAATATATAGTTTCCTCACACAGCTCTACATACTTTTTTCTTTGCAATTTTTTAAGTCATATACCATTATACAAATGCAGTGTTGGTTGTGAGCTCTGGAGTTGCTGTAAATGGTTATATTGTGGTTTCAATATCAATTAGCACAATATCTGAGGTCAAGGGGACTTTGTCAATTAATTCAATATTCAAGATTCCACTCCAATCTTCTCTTTCTAGTTCATTTCTTATTTCTCCTTCTTGCGTGAAGGACATTGATGTTATTACAGAATTTGAGATGTGATGTATTTTCACATAGGAATGCTCATCATTGAATGAGCGGTTGGTTATTGTGGTACCAGCAGCTTTATATGCACTTTCTGTTGGTTTTGCTCCTTTGATACATGATGCTCAAGGAATCACACTGTTACTTTATTTGTCTGAAACCATGGAGGAAGGTGTAAAGGTGTGTCCTGTAACTCCACTCTTAAACATGTAAAATCACTGAATCTGCAGTTTTATGATTATATTCTTCTGAAATATTGATTGCTATTGGTGGTAGGAAAAGGAACAATCTCTTGAGAAATTGCATGAATTTTTTGAATGCTCAGTGGAAATCCTTTCAAAGATTCATAATGATCGCGACCCGAAGGTGTTATAACTGTCTTCTTCTTCTTCACTTTTTGTGTTCATCATATTGAATTATTACAATGATCACCTTTCTGCCAATGCTCACTGATAAATGACATTGATAATCATAGGCCAACCTTTTTGAGCACTATCAACATATACGACTGCCCCGCGAAATAAGAGATCAGCTGCTTCATCAGATGGAGAAATATGTTCTTGAATGTATAAAGGATAAAGAAATCGATAATTTGCTCCTCCCAGAACTTATCAACTTATGTGCTCTATTATCTAATTTCATGTATTGCTCTTACTCAACAAGGTCAGTGATCCATTACTCATTTATTTTCATCTCTGTTGTTGAGCAATAATTGTTCAGATCGGATCATTCATATACTCACAAAGAAAGTTGAACTTAGTTGTGTATACATGAATCTACTGCTTTTATCAAAATTAAATTTCGTTTAATGTGCCACTTGCATTAGTTTCTTCAGTCAATTAATTAGAATATTACTTGGATATATTTTAGATTTTTTTGTTTCATTTTCTCTTTGCTGTGGTCACACTTGACATGCTGTAATGTCCACCTCGTCTCATTATTTGTAAGTCATGTATATATATATAGTATAATATAATATCTTGATGTATGGTTCGCTAAGTCTTGTTCCTACTCTGTAGGATTAGTTGCAGTTCCTTTTATTTTTATTGTAAAAATCTTTCTTTTCTTTTGCTTTAGTTTTTCGGATAGAGGTCATAACTCATAAGTGGCTGATGCCTTTTGTCTTGGTTACATTCATTGTGTTTCACTTATTTATTTATTATTTAATTATCTTAATCAGGATGAGAGAGGAGACCTCCACTTTCTTTTCTAAATTGGGCGAATCTATGCTAGAATTGCTGGATCGTGCCATTTTAATAATTAACAAAACTTCTAATGATGTCACATCCGGTTGTTTGGGTGCGACATCTTTCTTCAACAACGCACCATTGATAGTGACTTCACTTAGAAGTTTCATTCGCTCGCCTTTGCTTACCAAATGGCAAGAGAAAGGTGACACCATTGGGGGTTTGTATCCTAGAATTGTTCAGTCTGCTAATCTTTTTTTGGAAAGCCTGGCAAAACTGTATGAAGGATGTTCAGGGTGCAGAAAGGATCCTGATACGAAGATAACCTTTTGTGACTCATTGGTGGCTCTTCCTGTTCATGATCCTGTGCCTTCAAATAGCAGAAAAAGTTTAATTTTGGACATGGAGTTGGATATTGATAGTGGATCTGGAGATGTAGATAGTTTAACTATTGACACTGATCAGAGCTCTGCAGTTTCCATTTCATTAGTAAATCAGAAACTGAACTTACTGCTAATCATGTCCAGTTTTTTCTCAATTTTACCGTCAGTAACTTGGGAAATCTTGTTTGACCTTAAGGAGAAAGAGAATGATCCAAAGGTACTTTGTAGCTAAGACTTTTCTCACCCATGATTGTGCTACAACTGCCTTGTGTTCTGATAATGATTTCTTAAATTTTGGTGGTGGGGCAGGTTTCTGAAAAGTTCTTGTTCATTCTCTGTCAACATCCCCACTGGTCTTTCTCCTGGCAGCTATCTGATTTGGTATGTTGCTTTTATTGTTTCTGTAGTTATATGATAAACCGTTATGCTTGCATGGGTTGATAAATCCAGAATCATGTAACTAGTGAGTTTCTTCTTCTGCAGGTCAAATCTATGATGGATGTTATAGAGATGTGTGAGGATCTCAAACTCCAGAGTTCACATATCCTAGGTGTCATTTGTAGTTTGATTGGAAGCCTTTTACTTATAGATAAAGCTAGAAAGCATAAGAATGGCACTTATGCTTCTGGAGAAAGAGTGTCGGAGGAGGTATATAACTTATGTTGCATCTTTATGCATGTTAGAGTAGGTTTTGTGTCGTCATTCCTTGTGTGTGTGTTTTGTGTGCCTTTGGCATCATGATCTGCATCAAGTAAGTTCCTCTGACAGCAGGCTTTTTTGATGAGTATGACTGAAATGTTTGATGTGATTACAATGTATTATTAGGTTCAAGGTTAGGAAAATTGTTTGAGTCCAATTTGTCAGCTTTTTGTTTCATATGAAACTTGGTTGCTGTTGCCTACTAGAACTTTCATCAACTAAATAAGCAGATCTGATCCTACTTTGGCTTTTATACCAAGAGTCTTAGCTTTACACAGAATGATGTTATAGGTGTGTGTTTGCCTATTTCTATCTGATTGACCTTTACCTACTATGAGGAAATAAAGCCAAAGGCAAAATGAGAGGGTGGAGAATATGGTAATGGTTTATGATACAAAACTGCACATTTCTAGTCAATTGGGGCAACACCATATGAAGGAATCTACTCCATGTATGTGACTTAAGGACTGTTATACTTAAAAGCCTAATGTTCTAGGACTTGCTGACAGATAGCTTTGATTTGGCTGAAAGAAAAATAAAACTACATCATGTGATGATAAAGGAATTAACAGATAGGTTATTGGCCTCAATAATAGATCACAATATTAGTTGAGGTTAGACAAGAAGATTAAGAGGTTTGTAGATGAGGAAATATAAAAAGTGCAATCTTCTACAGTTAAAAGGATTAAGTTTATAATTTTGTGCACTTGATTTCTCTGTCACCCTTCATATGAATCCAAAATTGATGTTAACGTTCTTCTGTAGTGGCTCCCTTTTATTTATTGATTATAAGTATTTCCATGACAGAAGATTATTTTCTTTAATTGACTTTCTTGGTCTGTTATCAGTGCTTGGTTTCTCTTGGAGATATGGTGAATAGAGTCTTTGAAAGCAGTTTTTTGGAGTGGTTTGATCGGTCTAAACTAATCGACTGTATATGTAAATTCGTATCGCTCAGACCTCAGATTGCTCAGGTAATCTGTGATTTCTAGTTGAGAAAAATAAATAATATTCATCTAAAACTTAGTTGTTTTCCTTAATTTATGTTTTTTTCTGGTCTGCTATGCCAATTCTTACATGTTACGATTGCTTCCCCATTATCCAGTCGATGATTGAAAAACTGTTTATGCTGCTCCGGGATCCTGATTATCGAGTTAGGTTTTGCCTAGCACGAAGGATTGGTGTCCTTTTCCAGACATGGGATGGCCATTTTGAGCTCTTCCAAGATGTATGGTAGGTGGTTTGTGTGTTAATTCTTTTCCTCATAGTCATAGGAGCTCATACACACTTAATTGTGCCGGTTCTGCACAATTTTCAAGATTTGCACTGTAAAATTAGGTTCTGAATGATACTTCTTTAATTACAACATGTTCTGATACTTTAGGTAGCTGATTTTTCATGTCAATTGTCTCTATGTTGACTCCTTTATCTCTTGATTACTTTATTTGACCAAAGCTAGTATACTTGCCTGCTGAAGTACGACTTCATCATGAAAGATTTCTTGTTTCATTCATCATGAATTACTATCGTACAGTGAAACGATCTTAAATTAGAATAATGAGAAAATTAGTTTCCACTTAATAAGTATTTCCTCGCAATAGATGTTTTGTTAGATCTGTTTTATGGAATATTTCCATTTTAATCAGTCAAATCTGATACTGGGTTTCTGTCTTGCCACCTTTTATTTGGTAGTATTCAGAAGAACTGGTATAATAATATCCTTTTATTTGACAAAAGTTCAAGCATCCAATATTTTCATGTTGACTTAGTCTTAAAGCATTGAAATCTGCTACCTGAGATGCTAGATGAGCAATTGTACGATAGAAAGAGAGTTTGAAGGGCGAGTCCTCTTCTTCTTTGTAGAGACCATATGTGAATATTCTGAAAATCTCTTGCATAAGTATTTTAAGCATTTCTTCATATCTGATTAGTTAGGGGTTGGAGTTTAGCTCTGTGCTGCTTTATTTTTTTTTGATGTTGGTAGTTTTGTTGTCGATGTCTTATCCATTGGATGTGCACATTCTATATGTTAATTATTAATCAAATTTCTGTTTCTTATTAAATTAAACAAAAAATCTTGTATTGCTAAGTAAGTTGAATAAAGGGGAACCCAAACCACGGATTAAACAGAAGAGTTGATCCCAAGTTGGGGGGCACAGCAGTTTTTCAGAGGCCTTGAGATAAAAGTACAATTGAAGCTTAAAGTAGAGAACATAACAGTAATAGTTATCTCGACTTGAAGATATTCTTGGAATTACTAGTCTCTTACATGAGATGTGTGCTTGGCCATTTATTTGCATTCTATTCTTAAATTACTTTGGTAAAATATCTGTTGTTTCAGTTCAAATTTTGGAGTGAAGTTGGTCATGTCCTCAAAGGAAAAAGTTGTTAAAGCGGATGCAGTTTTAGCTGCTGGGCCTCAGCCTAGCCCGATAATGGAAACTACTCTAATAACACTTATGCATCTTGTGCTGCACAGCGAGAAAATAGAGTTAGAGGTACTTGTATTTCATATGTCCATTATTTTTCGCTTATTTTGTCTATTGTTTCAGTGAAAAGCTTGAATGATATTGTGTTCATTAAGATGAAGCATCATACATCTGACTAAGCACACTCAGCTTTATGTATCAACATTAATTCTAGCTGCAGTATGCAGTGATTTTTTTTTTTTTTTCTTTTTTCTTCTCCCCGTATGGAGGACAAAGAAACCTATTCTCTGGATTTCTAAAATTTTAACTAAGTCGATTGAATCAGTATAGATCTAGAATACTGAATTGACAATGGTTGGATCATTAGTATAATATTTTATTTGAGATGCTAAGCACAACTTAACCATCCTTACTCATCATGTTAGGGACCATCAATAGGTGAATTATTAACATACTAAAGATATGTTTACTTCTTTAATTGTCGTTGATATAGTAGGGACAGTCGGATATTTAATATCTATGATTGCAGCCCATGAGGAAGCTGGAGACAAATATCAATTAGACTATAAACTTGATTGTAGTCCCACCTCCAGAGGTGGGTTTATTTAATCGTACCAAAGGCACAATTGGGAATGACTTGAGGGCCCTTAGTTCATCCACCTGGCCCACCTCATTCATTCGAAGAAAATGTTAAAAATGCATTTGCATACATCATTTTTGCTTTGCTCGAGAGACTCATCTGGAAGTTGGAACATCGTACTTGCAAGGAGGGTTCCATGTGAGAACTTATCTGGCCAAGATGGGACTTTCTGATGATGCCAGTTGGGTGAGCGCAGACTCTCCAATTTGGTAGTTGAGCATTTTGGATGGGGAATCTTCAAATCTTTCTGCCAAATTCTAGTTTAAGGGAGTTTATTTGGGATTTATTCTTCTTTTTCTTTTTTCTTCATTGTCATCCTTTATTCTTGGTTGAACTGTTTTTTGCTCTTGCATTATTAGGTTAAGATATATATATATATATATATATATATTCATCCTTTTTCAGATTCTTGAGAATATTTCAATTATTTTGCTATTGAAGGATTGTGTAGATGGATTTTTATTTTTATTTTTATTTTTCAGTGGTTGGACTTTTCATCACAAAATGGGGGTGGAGCACCATATTTACTAGGGGCTATATTTTTCTCAGATCTTAGGAGCTTTTGGGGGGGGGGGGGGGGGAGGGAGGATTTTGGTCTTTACGTTACAATTAGCCATTTTACAAAAGCAAATATAAAATTCCATGACATTAGGTAAATGTAGCGTAGGAGGAATCCTTTTTCTTTCATGAAATGAGTTTTCTATAGTATGCAATGTATTTATACAACTGTCAAGAAATTTATCAGGCCTGGATAACCCCGTTTACTGAAAGTTTCAGTAAACACTCTAAGATAACTTTTAACCATGATAACTAACAGCTGCTTGAGTTATATAGGTTAGCTAGTACAGATTATGCTCCAGAAGTTACTGCTGACGTTGCTTGAAGTTCTTGTTGTGTTGGGTTTTTATGTATTGCAGGATAACTAACGTCTCCTTGATTTTGTACTGTTTAAGTCATGTTAATAATGCTTGAAAATTTATTGCTTGAATAAATGGGTGGTTATTTTGTGTTTGAGTCTTCTCCAAAATATTTTGCCTGAGTGAAATTGAAAATAGTTATCATTTGCTTTTCCAAAATACTGCACGATTGTGCTGAAACTCTTTAATGAAGGAAATAATATCTAATTAGATACGTCCGTTGCTGTTTTCGGTTCTCTATTAGAAGAAATAAATTTACATTATTACCCTTTGAGTTCCAAAATTCACATGCAGGCTGTTTTTATGATGTGTGTGGTTGCTGCCATTGAACCCTGCCAAAGGTAAAAAGACTTTACAGTTATTTCTAGATTCCAATTATTCCTGCCTTGTTTATCTAAGATATTGATCCTTATTCAGGGAATTGGTCTCTGCCATGCTTGACAGTATATCTATGGAACTAAACTATACAAGTAGGGCAAAGGTGATAAGTTGATTCCTGTTAAATTATCTATGATACAGCTTGCTAGCTAGTGTCTTAAGATTTGTATGGTTTCACTCTTTTTATTTTAATTCATTCCAGTACATGGGGGAGCTTATGGGACCAATTGTTTTTTGTTGGGTTACATGTGGTGTGAGCTTAGTTGCGCTTGTTAAGGTAATATCTGATATATTTTCAGTTAGTTGATCATATATATATATATATATATATATATAGAGTTAGCAGCCAACTATATTTGTTTCGATTTGATAATACAGACGAGAGATCTTTATGTCTTCAATGTGGAGCCGATAAATTTCGTGCAATATTGTTGCCAGTGGCTCTTACCTGCCCTGATCTTGCAAGAGGAGACTTCTAACATAAAGTGGGTTGCTAAGGTAAAACTTCTGATTTTCCATTCTTCTCCTGAATCTCCTCCTAGAATGCTTTTGGTTTGCAGATGGCTTGTTTCTCCATATTTAAGTTAACTAAGAATACTTTGTAATGAAGTTATCATTGAGGAAGTAGGTTTCTGCATCATTTTCATTTTGCTTATCTAAACTTTGCTTATTCATTGAAATCTAGGAACATAAAAGTTCAATGGCCATTTTCTGCTTTTCAGGTTTCTTGCCAGCCTTGTCCTGATCTAATTAAGCATCACTTTGTAAACATCTTCTCGATCTGTATGGCTTTACACTGCAGCAAGAAAGCTGGGTCTGACAAGGGATCTAGGGTACTCGAAACTTTTATTCTACAGATTGCTGAAATATCTGAGCATGAAAGAGATGGCATAATTAAGACGCGAATGGTAAAATTCACAACTTTACAGCAAATATCTTCATTTACAACATTTACAGTGGATAGTGCAATCAGAGTGTTTGTTTGAAACTTGGAATGTATTCCCTCAAATTGTAGGAGATAAAGACTATCTGGGTTTTCATAGTTACTTCCCATTGTGCAGGTTTCTATTGTGAATCATACTTTATCTTTGGCTTCCAGTGTCTCAGATCCTCCTTTTCCATTTTTCTCCAAAGATACAGTGGCATGTGCAGTTCAAACTGTTGTTGATGGATTCTTGGATAGGTGCAGTACCTGTTTTGGGTTTGCCCATATTATTCTGTTTCTTGACAGACTTTGTTCTTCCAAGTGTGCTTACTTTAATCTTGCAGTGAGGATCAGTCTAGGAGTCGCAACCTTGTGGACAAGATTAATATATTTAGACCTGACAGAGTTTTCATGGTAATTCCTCAAATCTTAATATACTGCTTTTCTAGGATAATGATTGTAGCCTGCGAGTACTACTAAAGTATTATTTTCTGCATATAATGATGAATGACAAATCACTTTTTGTACGGTTGTCATCATGTTTTGCAGTTTATCATCAATATTGATCCGTATTCTATCATAATCATGCAGTTTATCATGGATATGCATTATAAAGTTACTGCTGCAGTTCATCATCGACATAAATGTAACCATTTGGCTGGCATTGAAGTGCTTGTTGATTTACTTGGGTTTAGAGCAGCTATTCCTAGTACGTTCAAGTGAGTGTTAAATTACATCTTTACATATAACAATATGTACTTATAATATGGTTGCATTTATGTTGTTTTTCAAATAAAAGTATAACGTGGTTGTTTTATTCCTGTCTGTGAGGGCCATTAGATCTTTTAACTTTGATTCCCCGGACATAATTAAGAAGCTAAACGGACATTTCTAAGGGCCTTCTTGCCCTTTTTCTTGTAATTGCTGAATAATTCTGTGTCATATTGCTCGTAGACTAGTCTAACACCTTTAGTATTCTGGTGAATAGTTATCTCCTGAATTTGACTGGTCAATTCATTGGTTCCCATTATTTGACGGATCAATGCTGTCACATCATATCCACATTGCTGAAGATATCAAGCGATAAGCCGACAGCCGAGACTACAAAATTTATTGGCGAACAACTTCAGGTAAGATCATATATTTTACCCTTTAACTTGGCTATACTTGTATACACTGATACATTTGCTTTGCTGTCCAGTATTTAGTCTCTAAGTTGGTTGCGTGCTGTGTACCTTCTGAATCTTATGACAATCTCTCTGCCACTGCTTCATCTCAACTGGTATTGCTGCTCCAACAGCTTACTGTTGGTTCTGATTCATCTTTGCATGAATACGTTAAGGTATTACTTGGTATCTTGGCTGCAATCATTGTCATCTTATTGTATTTTAGAATTGCTCTATCTTTACTTTCAGTGCTTTTGATTGTAATTGATTGTGATCATTTGTTGATGTGTTACCTCAGGAGCTAGAGTCCTTCCCTGAATTTGATATGTTTAATGACATACAAAGGTTCCACCAGAAATTATGTGAAACCTACTCACCGAGGATTCACTTACTTAATGTAAGCTAGTGGTTACTGTGTCATGTTTACTTTAATTCCTTGGCTGGTTAGGGGTGACTCACCATTTTGTCTCATATATTCTACCCTTCAATGTCTTACATGGCTTCTTATATTTACTTTCAGCTTGTGAAGAGATCTCAGTATGTGCCGTCTAGGTTACTTCTTTCCAGGTACCCTAACTTCTATTCTTTCATGAAAAAAGAAAGCAAAAAAAAAAAAAAAAAAAAAAAGAGAAAAATAAAAGAGGAATCTTCCCATTTTCACTTTCACTTATGATATCTTGAATATTTATTTTTCAATATTTCTATTTCTACTTGAGAAAAATCTTGCAATCCATATAGGTTATATTTCGAGATGCATTGAAGCCAACTTTTCTGTATGCGTGTAAATTTGTTAGAACAGTCAAGCAATGTGTCAGTAATACAACTCTCTTTTTCACTTTCATAGCATGCAATCACCAATGGCCATCGCTACTGCCTCACAATTGTTCTTTCTATACTCTTATAATATTGACACGATATTATCTGACTACTGTTTTGAGGCAAATTCAGAGGGGCACACGATGCTATAGTCCTCTCTAAGTCTTTCGAATTCCTGAATCATACATATTTAATATGTGGCTATATTTCGTTTGTGTATACAGAGAAAATGTATTCGCATTTCTTCGTGCACTTCTTTTAATACCTTTCCTCTTTAACTTCTAAAATTCAATTCTATGGCGTTTTCGAAATCGAAAAGTTAAAATTGCAAAAATTATCAAGCAGTTGGTATATCTATATATTAATCTTCAAATAATATGTCAGAAGCTAGAAACATCATTTTTTTTTCTTTTTTTGCATACATAAACCATGCTTAGTTTAGATTTTCCCAACAGGTTACCATTTACAATGTTATCAATTAGCTTGTCAAGTGTTGTGTTTTTAGCTTAATATGGTGAATTTATTCTCTATAACCATAATGCATTTTATATCACCCTCACTATATATAGTATATACTCAAAAATTGTGCATGTTCTCCAATGAATCTCCTTCTTTTTCTAAGGAAAATCGAAATCAATAATTTGTAAACATATGATATAAAACTCATACTTCTTTGTTTGTTTGATTTTTTTAATAATCTTTGAAATTACAAAATGATACATTTCCTCCCCTGAGATTTTGGTTCTGCTTTTTTATGTTGATATTTTCTGCTTTTTATATATCTGCTTTCTCCATGTTATTTCTAAACTCTAGCTGGACATTGTTCTATTTAGGATTGCGTTTAAGCCTAAATATTTTCTCCTCTCCTTTTAATAATTACTTTCCTTTTCTTAGTGATGGCTTACACTTACCTTGATTCATCTTTACCTGCCTGATTGCTAAAGTATGTATGTAAATGTTAATCATAATGGGGAAATAGGACTTTCATTGACCCTTCTGTATTATAAATGGTTTTTAATAATGGGTAACTGAGAATTTCATAGCACTTTTATATACAAAGATGTATATATTTTGAAGAATCAAGTAAACTCTTGCTCAAATGGCTTCTCGAACTTCTACTATTCTTTGTTTTTCCATATCCTGTTGTTTTCCTGTCTCTTTATGCGTTGTTGCAGATCAACTTATTTTAATATCTTGACAGGTATGTTATAGTCATGCGACTGCCTTATGGAAACCAAACTTCTGACAACTTTCTAGCTTGAGTATATGAAAAGTTGTGTAAACATTATTCACTGGTCATTTTGCAGTCTGAAGTCGTTGCATAAGAATATATTTACAAAAGGAAAGCGTCTAGAGAAGGAGCTTGATGAGAATTTTGTCAAGGATGCATATTGGCAATCAGACAATGAAATTGTTCATGCCTTTTGGAATCTTTTACCTACATGCAGCCTAGATAACACAAATGATCTCGGAGCTATGGTGGCTGACTTTATATCTAGGGTAGTGCTGCATTTTGCCTTGTTATATTGATATGTCTTGGGGCACCTCAAATGTGTGAGAGATGGGTTGAACCTTTTTTTTTTTTTTTTAATATTCAACGGTATTCCAGGTGGGTATTGGTGATCCCCATCGTGTGGTTTTCCATCTTCCTGGGGAGTCGCATGTGCATGTTTCAGGAATGGTTAAGGCTAGTGCCCTTGATTCGGGTATCCATATTGATGCGGGAATGTCCAATGAAGTTCTTCTTGTACTTATGAGGCTTTTAAAAAAGTATCTGATGGATGATTCAGTTGAGATAATTGATATGGCCTCACAAGCTTTACGGGTTAGTATGTGTGTATATTTATATATATTTAAAATTCATGAATACTGGCAATTAATAAGATTTAATTTGAGTGGTGTTGGGCATGCCATGAGGATCACAACCATTTTAAGTGAAAAAAGCTTGAGTAAATTCTAGCAGGGCATTAGCTTGAGCAAGCTCTACTTATTGACTGGTTACACGTGTTAGCCTAGTTTGATAGAGAGTGAATAGAGTTGGTCTTACAGGTAGATAATATACTTTATGTGCAAGCGGGTTCTTACTCTGTGAAACAAGCGACATAAAAGATTTCTAATGTGAAAATATCTCCATCTAGATTTTGATATTAACTTAGAGTAAAGAAGTCATTTTAGTGTATTTGTTCTGTTATTTAAGGTCCCATATTTGACAATATGACAATTCTTGTAATGAATTTGAACAAATGCCTAGGACACATGATGGAGTACCTTGGGGAGTGAGATTTTGAGGGTAAATTGAATTACATGATGTTAGACGCTAGGATTGTTTGAATCCCATTCCAATTTATTTTGGTGATAGATATATTTGAAAATTTATTATGTTTTTGCGCTTAATCTTACCTGAAAATAGATAGAAGTCTACTTTTCGAAGCTCGGAAATATATTGGTTATCGATTTTTTCTTGCACTTCTATTGGATGGACATTAAGGTTCATCAATCACTTATCAATAGCTATAAATACTTTTTGGAAAGTGCATATGTGGAAGCTCCATTCTAGGGACCCTGAAAAGTGGAAATATTATCACAACTTTAAATGACAAAACAGTAAAATATGAATTAAGGTGTAATGGGTACAATTCCTAGAGGTTAATTGTACCAAGCATTTAATTTGGAATGAACTTGGTAATGGCCATTTAATTCCTATACCATCTGCAATACAATCATCCCCTTCATTATATCATGTACTGTTGGAAAATGTTATCCTTGTAGTTTGTGGGATCATTTTGAACAAGGGTAAAGTTTTGGAAATGATTCACTTTAGAAGGGATTTTGTGTGAACTTTATTTTTTGAAACTGAAGCTAATGCCTTTTTGTTAAATATTGTCTGGTATTAAGTTCTCTCCCGCTAATTTCACGTCTTGATGGCAAATTCTGATTTAGTAGTAATGGAATAGCTTTATGCTAAGGTGGTGTATGATGTAATCAATTTAAGGTGAGTCTTATTACTTGTCTGACAGTTTTGAGTTTTAATTACATAAGAAACTAGACAAGTATATCAACGTGTAAATCATGTAAAAATTTATTTACATATATACTCATAATACAGATTTTGAGTATTTCAATATATCCCAAGTGGAATTTTTATGATGTATAAATTAATAAGTTAAGATTATTAAGATTAAGATGTGTGTTTGAATTTTTATGAGGTATAAATAAATACATAAAATTTATATATATATATATATATATATATGTGTGTGTGCGCGCGCTTGTATTCAGAGTAGAATAGGCTATTGCTGACAAGGGCTTTGTTTAGTTTGCTTTTTAGTTTCTTATATACTATATCAAGAAGTTGCTGTACGTACTCTCAACATTTTGATTTTATGTGAACCTGGACAGGGTATTCTTTCAACTGAAAAGGGTCAACAATCTTTACTACAGTTGGATTCATACGAGAGATCCCTTGTTGAGGTTTAAATGCTACTCTAGACCCATTACTTCTTTTTGATCATTGTATGTGTTTAGCTGTGCTCTTTTGTCATCAATTTTTGTCATTATATTTTAAGAAGCAGTAACTTTGGAAGAAATAATCACACAATATTAATTACATTTCTGGTTGTAATAATTAGGAAATAGGTTAGGCCCTTTAGGAAGGGAGAACCTGATATAATATATCCATTCTGTAAATTAAGAGAGGTTTTAAATTGAGTTTCATATTTATCGACTTTAGAAACAATTATTGCAATACTTGCAAGTTTTTTTTCCAGTGATAGCCATCCCGAACTGCAAAGCGCACCATCATTAGGTTGTAGTATTTGCTGTGTCATTTCTTTGGTACGTTATCTCTATTTGTTTAATTTATTGATGTCTTACTTATATGAACTTAACATATACTTTGTGAATTGATTTTCCGTTTGTCTTTTGACCACATATTAGACTCAGGTTCAATTAGTGCAACTTCTGCAAAGGTATTAGGTAGTTTCATGGTCATATACTTATTCATTACTAGCAGAGACAACAACTAGATCCTCCAATATGAGATATTTGCTGCTAAATCCTTGATATTAGCTGCTAATGCTGCTATCATTGATGGAACTAGTAACACTTTTACGAACTGCTTATTGGATGATAATTGGTGTTTTTTTACATTATTATAGTCTAGAGTTGATTGAATATTGATTCATATTTAATTGGAATTGGTCATATTTACATGATTATTTTCAGAATTGTGAAGGTTTAGTTGATAAGTCATGGTGTTTCAATTTACCTCTGCATAATATTCAGGTTCACTCAAAGGGTGTCAATCTGAAGCTAGTACAAAGTTTAATCGCAGATCTTCAAAGAAAATTCGAGGGTGAGTTTTCTTTTTTTGCTTGTGTTTATAACATTACCAAATTGATTTTCAGCTTTTTTTTTTTTAATAAGAAACAAAATTTTATTACTGGGTCGAAAAATAATCAAGGGATGAGGAATCTCCAAGTCAGAAGTACAAAGAAGTTATATTGCATAAGCCCAGCTCCTAACTAAATCCGTCCAATGAAAATCCCTAAAACTCTTATGACATGACAACCATAAAGCCCCTCTAAACTTAATTCTATCCCAAACCTCTTCTAGCGATTCACTAGTGTCTAAAAAATTCTCTTATTTCGTTCTATCCAAATAGACCACAAGACAACTGGTGCAACGATCTTCCACATCAGCTTCCCTCTCTTGCTGATGAGGCCGCCCATGTTTCCAATTAAAATGTCCAAGACCGATGTGGGGCTGCCCATCGTAGACCCAACTCCCCAATCACATTATTCCACAGCTTATGGGAGAAGGAGCACAAAAAGATGATTAAGGTCTTCAGATCTGCACCTGCACAGTACACACCAATTTGGAGACAGAAACATTCTGGATATGTTCTTGCAACTTACCCAAGCCATCAACCAAAGGAAATCTTGAACCGTCTTAGGAATAGGAGCCTTCCATATTGTTTGGAAGCAAGGAAAGGGAGAAGGCCTGATATCATGAAAAAAAAGGAATCAAATAAAGATTTGCAGGTAAATGATTTAGATGCATCTAATGCCCATAACCTAGTATCTTAAGATTCATCCAAACTAACCCTTTCTAGCAGCTATAGCAGCCGACTCAAATCACTCACTTCCCCATCCCTTAAACCCCTGTAAAGGCCCAAATTCCCAAGATAAAGATGGTGATAACTGAGAGCTAGAATCATGAAGAAAAAAAGATTTCATAGGTTTGTTATGAAGAGTAGAAAGAGAGTTGAGAGAGGGCAAAGAAGCAGAAAAAGAAGAGTTACCCAGTCAAATGTCCTCCCCGAATCGAACATTGTCACCCCCATTAAGCTTGACCTCCACTGATCTTAGGAAATACGGATATACTTGGGAGATGAATTTACATGGATTTCCTAAGGTTGTTCTGTTAGAGACAAGGGGATAACACACACAAATACGAGAAAACCAACGGGAAATATCCGTCCAACCAAAACGGCAAAATAATAATAATAATATCCAATACCCCTTACAATCTTGCAACTCTCTCTTAAATACTCTTACTTCCCTAAAGGCCGTGGACAAGCCCACGAGCCAGAATAACAAAGAAATAACAAGGAGTAAATAATACGAATAAGTAGAAAGTAAATTTGGATTCAAAGCTCGCGAACGTAACAATTCCCTCCCTCTCCAAAACCGCCTTGTCCTCAAGGCGAAAATCCGGAAATTGAGGACGGAAATGCACTTCATCAACCCATGTCGCATCATCATCTAACAGCCCGACCCAAGAGACCAACAACTGAGACACTCGCTGATCTCCCCGCCACACATCCCGGACTTGTGTCACCCGCGATGGAACAAAGTCGGGCGTATCATCACATAATTCAGCCGGAAGAGAAACTGAAACGGGCTGATCCCCGACTGCTTTCTTAAGCTGAGAGACATGAAATACAGGGTGCAATCGAGTCCCCTCTGGAAGAACCAATCGATATGTTGCAGCACCGATTCGCGTAGCCACCTCAAACAGACCAAAATATCTTGGGGCAAGCTTAACATTCAAGCGCTTGAAAAGGGACGCCTGTCTATATGGTCGGAACTTAAGAAATACCATATCACCCACGTCAAATGTGACATCCCGCCTGTGCTTGTTCACAGCTTTTACCATGCGTTGTTGAGCCCGTTATCCTCCATGACAGCCTTGACGCGAATTTCAGCAGGAAGAAATTGAGTCAAGACCGGTGGCGGTCGACCATAAACAACCTCAAATGGAGTACACCTTGCCGCCGTGTTAAAGCTAGTATTAAAACAGTACTCCGCCCATGGCAACCAGTTTGCCCATCGCTTCGGATATTCGAAAGTAAAACACCATAAGTATGTCTCCAAACAGCGATTCATAACTTCGGTTTGCCCATCTGTTTTCGGGTGGTACGATGAGCTCATGCGCAATTTGGTGCCCAAGACTCGGAATAGCTCTTTCCAAAACGAACTCAAAAACACCGGATCCCGGTCGGACACAATGGAACAGGGAAAACCATGAAGCCTTACTATTTCCCGTGCGACGGCTGTTGTAACTTCCCGAGCCGAGTACGGATGTGACACCCCAATAAAATGCGCTGCCTTCGACAAATGGTCCACCACCACCAAAATAACCTCCCAATGTTGCGATCGTGGTAAACCCGTAACAAAATCCATATTGATATCTTCCCAAATGTGATCTGGAATTGGTAATGGCTGAAGTAACCCCGCCGGTGATTGCGTGTCAGCCTTGTTGCGTTGCCAAATAAGGCAATTTGCTACAAATTCTGTCACTGATTTCATCATACCCGGCCAATAGACATTGGCTGCGATCCGTCGGTACGTTCGAAAGGCACCCGCGTGACCCCCGGTTGGGGTGGCATGAAATTCAGATAACAAACGGGTAGTCCATTCCGACCCACGAGGAACCGCCAACCTATCGTGATAAAATAACACTCCATTCACGAGAGTGTACGGGCCCGGATTCGAGTTACCAGATTGCAAGTTGGCAATGATTTGACCATATAAGGGGTCTGATGCGACGACTTTCCTAAGTGCGTCCCACTCAACCCATTGAGGAAGAGAAACGGCACACAATTCCACCTCCAAGTCTTTTCGTGATAAAGAATCAGCCGCTGCATTAGTGCACCCCGCCTTGTACTCAATATGGAAATCATAGCCCAACAACTTTGCGACCCAATATTGTTGGGTCGGGGCCGTAAGGGCCTGCTGTAGCAAGTGGCGAAGACTGCAGTGATCAGTCCTAACTGTGAATCGACGACCTAAAAGATACTGCCTCCAATGTGTAACTGCGAGAGCAAGAGCCATGAGTTCTTTTTCATAGGTTGATTTGGACAGATTTCAGATAGATAATGCCTTGTTGAAAAAGGCCACCGGTCGTCGTCGTTGCATTAGAACTGCCCCCACTCCTTTCCCGGAGGCGTCACACTCCACCACAAATTCAGCCTCGAAATCGGGCATGGCCAGAACCGGGGCTGTAGTAATCGCATTTTGCAAGGCAGCAAAAGCAGATTGTGCTTCTGAATTCCAAACAACTGATCTCCCGCCTCATTCCGGAGTAAGTCCGTTAGGGGCCGTGCAAGAATCCCATAGTCCCGAATGAATCTCCGATAGTACCCCTTAAGACCAAGAAACCCACGCACACCCTTTACCGACTAAGGAATCGGCCATTGCAACACTACCAAAATTTTGGTGGGATCCATTTTAACTCCTTATGCTGAGACAACATGTCCTAAATAGTCAATGGATTTTTGAGCCCACGCACATTTCTTTGGATTCACAACGAAAGAAGCAGAAGCCAAAATTGTCAAAGTTGTGCGTAAATGAGCCAAATGTGAATCCCAGTCCCGACTATATATCAGGATATCGCCGAAGAATACCAATACAAATTTTCCGAATAAGCGGTCGGAAAAGGTCATTCATGGCTGCCTGGAACGTGGAAGGAGCATTTTGGAGTCCAAACGACATAACTAACCACTCGTAATGACCTGAGTGAGTACGAAACCGGTCTTCGGAATATCCTCTGGTGCAACTCTAATCCGGTGATACCCGGCTCGAAGGTCCAACCGTGAAAACCATTCGGCACCATGCAATTCGTCCAACAACTCTTGGATAACAGGAATCGGATACTTATCAGGAATTGTTTGTTTGTTCAGTTCCCGGTAATCCACACAGAATCGCCAACTTCCATCCGTTTTATGCACAAGGAGGACTGGGTTCGAGTAGGGCCCTGTACTCGGTTTGAATCAACTTGGACTCCAACATATCCGCCACCAAACGCTCAATTTCAGTTTTCTGTGCTGCACTGTATCGGTACGGTCGTACTGAAACTGGGGCTGCTCCTGGGGCCAAAGGAATTCAATGGTCATAGGACCAAACGGGTGGCAGCCTGGAAAGGGGCTCGAGGACCTGTGGAAACTGACTCAAAAGGGCTCAAATTTCAAATGGGATGGAGTTGGCCAATGGCACCTTAGTCTGTTGTAATTCTCGCGGCCACATAACCCAACACTGATCAACCTCGCCCAACTTGAGGACAACGACTGAAGAGACCAGGCGTCTCTCCCAGTCTCGTCTCCCTTCAAGAGTTACAGTCGTTCCCTGATACACGAAAGACAGACAAGGTTGCCCAGTTCGCTCGCACCTCACCCAACAAAGCTAACCATGCAACTCCCAATATTAGATCCACTCCAGTAATCGGAAAGACATGCAGTAACATCAAATTCAACAGTACCGAGAGAGAGCTTCATACCCGTGCAAATGCCAGCCGTAGTTACCTGATTACCGTCGCCCAAACGGACGGGCAACTTAGCGGATGAATCGACAGGTAACGAAAGCTTCCGAACGAGACTTGACGTGACGAAACAATGGGTCGCTCCACTATCAATCATCACAATCACGGGGTGCTCCGCCATAAACCCCGAGACTTTCATAGTTTGAGGACCGTCCAGGCCACATGCTGCCACTGCTGACAACCCAATCTCCTGGTTGTTCCCTTCTTCGGTTTCCTCAGCGGTTGGCTCGCACACCTCTATTTCTTTCAAATCCACATCTTCTTCCTCGTCAATCATTACCATAACTAGCAACGAGCGTTGCGAGCATACATGGGTTGGGGAATAGGGCTCCATACACTTGTAACATAGCCCTTTGGCACGTAAGTCCAGATAATCAGAGTGGGTCATCTTCTTAAACTGAAGAGGCCTGGTCGAGGTCGATGATGCCATGAGTTTGTTGGCTGACATGACCATGATTCAGTCCTCGCTGGTTTGTGGGATCCGGGATCGCGGACTGTCAACTGCGTAGTGGGTGTTTGTTGTGCTGTAGAGTTTAGTACGGGGATCCTCCTGATAGCGCTTCAGCAATTCATCTGTTAATTTTTCCCAGGTGAGATTCGGAAACCGATTCATCGTCCATTGCAACCAATGGAGTGCGTTGCCATCCATGGCGATGAGTGCTAAATCTACCTTGCTGTTCTCCGTTGTGTGGACGGTGAAAAATTGTTCAGCCCGAGAGAGTCAGGCTGCTGGGTTCTCGCCCGAGAAAACGGGCAAATCTTGCTTAGGGTGAATCGTCACGGGTGGAACGTCCGCTGGTGCCCTCATCACTGGTGGCTGAATGGGGCGGGAAGTTGCATCCACTGATCGCAGTTATAGCCGCCTGAATTTCCGCCAAACACGATCGCATTGCTTGCTTGTCTCCTTGCATCTGATCTACTCTTCCTACTAGGGTTGCTTGACCGTCGGCCATCGATGCTACCCCCTTCTCCAACGCTGTGACAGTCGTTTCCAAGATTTCAATGCGTGCCTCGCTCCTCGTCGTCATGATCCTGCAGGTCGGACCAAATTGTTAGAGACAAGGGGATAACACACAAATACGAGAAAACCAACGACAAATTAATAATAATAATAATATCCAATACCTCTTACAATCTTGCAACTCTCTCAAATACTCTTACTTCCCTAAAGGCCGTGGACAAGCCCACGGGCCAGAATAACAAAGAAATAACAAGGAATAAATAATAAGAATAAGTAGAAAATAAATATGGATTCAAAGCCCGCGAACGTCTTGTTTCGCTCCCTTGCATCGCCAATTATACGTAACATGTTCGAACAGCTAAACCCGCGTCCTAATTGTTGTCTTTATCCAGATTTGCTCTTAATAACCCTACAACACAATACTTCCTTTTCTGACTGGAATCTTCACCACGAGTTATCAAGTAAGGCCATGTTGTGCAAAATAATATTCCCAATGCCCAATCCACCTAGCTCCTTCGGTTTAGCACCATATGCATTTTCTATTAACATATACATCTTTCTATCAACATGAGTATCAACACATGCGTTGCATGTGAAGAATGAATTTTTTAAACCAAAAATATTATATTACCATTAACCTTAAAATAATAATTTCTTATAGAGATATACAATCTACATTAAATTAAATTCAAATAAAGGTATAGTAAATTAGAGTCCTACTCGTAATAGAACTCTATATGATTTTGGTTTAAAATTCTTATGTAAAATTATTTAAATATGAAAATCATAAATTACTATTATAACCTTAAATAAAATCTTTAATAAGGATATATTGGGCAATCCATATTTTGTAAGAAATATTCATACTTTTATATAGGTAATAGAAATAGATATACATTTTCTATTAAGTTATTAACACATACATCTTTCTATTTACATATATACAGTTTTCGATCATATATCTACTTAACGTCTCATGTTAGTGCTTATTTCAGATTAGATTTATATATTAATTTGTTCAATACCACCCCCCCCCCCCTCGTTTTTGGCAATCAACATCCTCAGGGAGGTTCTCTTGGAGAGAACAGAAGGACTCGTCGGCTAAAGACTGTAAAGAAGCAACTCTGTTGATATCCAGAACGTGCACTACTTTTTTTTTCTTTTTAGAATTACTTTTCTTCCTGGTTTTGTGCCCCTTTTGGTCTTGTGGAATACTTCTATAGTTAGATAAAGTTCATTCTTGAAAGGTGTCTGAACTCTTAACATATAAGAGCTAAAAGGATATGCTAATATGTTGTGCTATATTCCATAATTGTTTGATATACTCTGAAAATTTCTAGTAAGATGCTTATTCTGTGAAATATTCTATTGCTATACGATAGCTGCTCTGGAAAGTGGTGAAATAACAATTCCAGGTTAACTGCCCCGTTGCGCAAATGGTTGTGAAAGAGAGTTTCTGGCAGGAAAGAGCTATTTCTGCTGTTGTTATAATCTTAAAACTAGAGATTAGTCATATTTGATAGGTTCTTGTATCTACAACAAAGTTAATGTTGATTCTTTTTTCTTTTTTTTTTCGTGAAGTTCTTGTCAATTTTCCAAGAGCTAAGGAAAGAAATAGATCTTTTTCATTTGATCCTGATTGCACTAGATTATGTGTTCTTCACTTAACTATATGTTGACATTTTTAATTTTTGTAGCTAAATCAATTTCCATCGAGGACTCAACTCTGTGGACTACTTCTGGCAAAACATTTGATGCGTGGATTTGCCCACTTGTCTATGCCCTGATAAGTTACTCTGATGATCTTATTCTTAGGTTGTCCATCTACCTCGAAAGGATCTTCAGCTTTTATTGTCTTCTTTCTCCTAGGGGCATCTTATGTGAATGATTTACTCAGTTGATCTTTTTTTGATGTTTATTACAGATTATGCCAAGATATTGTGCTGGTGAAATCAGAAGTTTCAGAACTTTTGTTCTCAAATATCATTGTTAATATAGCTGGAAAAAAGGGTTCAGATATTGATCTTTGTAAATTAATCTCAATAAAGGTTTTGGCGATCTTCAAATCATTCATTTGATCACAATCATTATGTTTTGCGTGATTAAATATGATTTGATGCATAAGGAGAACTGATATGCTCCGGTTATAATTGCTCTACTGCATGAATCATTTCATGAAATGCGTGAATTTTCCTTCTTGTTGGTCAATACCCATTTGCATCTTCTCGCATAAGACACGCCCTTTTTTCCCCAGCAATATTAAAAAATTTCTATTGTAATTTGTACTACATTCTATTCGAGTAGTTTAGGAAGAATAAAATCATCATGTAGGATAAGCTCAGATCTATTCCTTTAAGTTAATTGGTAACTTGCAGTTCTCACTTTTGTTGAAGGAAGTTGCCTGTTCTGCTGTTATATCAAATGGTTATTTTTTGCTATACTAGACTAGTTAAAGCATCGATAGGTCCCTTTTATAACCCACTCCTGATATCTTTTATGTTTGGTGAATTTTCTACTTAATCAATTGATCCACTTTTTTGCATGTCATTCCATTCACACTTTTCAGTTCCTTCTCAAATATGGGTTTCTTAATAAGAGTTGGAGTCATCAACCATGCCTAGAAAATATTACTTAGCATTTATTTTGTGCATATTTGCATGGTTGGTGATTTTTAATCTGCAATTTTTTTCATTTATATTAGTAGAGTGATAAATCTGAGTCTTTTACAGGTACAAGAAAACATTTTTATCGAGCCCAATGCATTGATCAAATCGATTCAGATATTGTTGCATGCTCTAAATGAGCTTCGACTATGCCATGTAATGGAAAGAACCAAGTCCTCTTCACATCAAAAGCAGAAGAGTTCTAAGGTAGGGGCTATTCACTATTACTATTTTCTTTTTCTTCTAATTCTATCTCTTCCCTTTTGACCAGTTTCAATTATTTTGGAAAAGAAAAAGCTATTCGTTAAGAATTGGATAACTATCAGTTGTGGATAACACATCTTTTTTAGGAAGGGTTAAGAAACTAAAAGAACATGCTAAAACCAATGTCCAACGGAAGAAAAATGAGCTATGTAGCCTTAATCACATATACTAGCTAAAATACATTTCTATAATATAAGTTTGAGGGTTGAAAATTATCTTTATGTGACAGAAATCGGTTACGAGTCTACTAATCCAACGAGGGTTTAATAAAGCATTACTGGGTTATTAAACTAGGTACTGTGTTCACATGAACTATAATTCTTTTTATAGGGTCCAAAAAAAGATTTGAATTTTAGCATGTGGCATTTTAGGGAAGATTGAAGTACTAGCACAACATAGTAAAAACTAATGTCCAACACAAGGAACAAAAACGGTGTAGCCATAATTACATATACTAGCTAAAATGTTCTGATGCATCTATAAAATACATTCCTATTATATAAGTTGGAGAGTGGAAAGTAATCTATATCATACAGCATTTGGTAGCGAGTCTCTTTTATCCACCAGAGGGTTAAGAAAAGCATCAGCAGTTTTTAAAACTCCGTACTGTGTTTACGTTAAAAGTATAAATTTTTTTAGGGCCCAAAAGATGACATTTTTTTCATGTGGCTTTCTTATCTTAGACCTGGATTAAAACTTAATCTACCCCTTCAGAAGTATATTAACCACACCAAAAATGATATTTATAGTTTTTTACAGTACCACTCCAGCAGCCCCTAAAAGGGTTCTGCTGTTGTACTGTTAAGATAAGCAACATACTAAAGAAAAGGATAACATGTAACATAATTTCATCTTTATTAGCTACATGATTTCAAGGAATTTAGATGATCTAGCTTACTGTTTACAGCATATCAAACTTTCTGGATCTGGGTTGAAGTCACGTTCTGCATCATCAAAGGTGAAAGATCTTGAAACATCATCTTTAGCATCAGCAGCTTCAACATTATTGTGGGAAAAGGTTTGCTTTTCAGCTTTGCATATTTTACAGCAGTCTTATAACATCTGTTTATTGTAAAAACACTTATCTAGGTGAATGCCTAATATTTCTCCACATAGTACCTTAATTTTGTAATTCTTCAGTGAACTAATAAAGTCTTTCCTATTAAAAGATCCTTTTTTCAGGGGTGGGGGTGGGATCGGAAATCATTTGTCATAAATCTGATGTATGCCTTGTGATAGATTTAATCATACTACTAGTGAAGTTTAGCTCTTTCATTGTTTAACAGAACTGACTGCTTTCTATTATGACATTGACCAGTGACATTGTGTCAAAACTCAAAACAGTCAAAATTTGGAAATTCTCTTTGCTAGAATACTAGGTGGCACAGACTGGACGAAAGTGATTCTCTTGGTATTGAAGATCTTGCCAAGTATTGTTTTGTCATGAAAAATTGCCATTTAAACTTGATCTGGACAGTTTCTGCGTTGTGTTTCAAATGTCATTCTCAATTCTCGGGATGATGCAGCTATGGTGAAACTTCTTATATGCTATTGTTAGAGCTTTCCAAAATATAAAATTCATGTTCAGAATGTTAGCATGGTTTCTAAAGTTAATTATAACCTTTTGCCATCTTGTCTGTCCCCTCCCTGATTTTCTCTCCTGCTCTAGTACTGGTCTCCAATTACATGTCCTAATAGATTGGTGTCTGTCACCAGGTTTATTGGCTTGCCGTGGATTACCTGGTAGTTGCGAAATCTGCTATTGTGAGTGCAATTTCAATTTTTTGTTCATGTGTCATAGTATCTAAGTTTTCTAGTTTCCTTAATCTTATGTTCTCATTTGGTTTTTTTCCCCCATTTTTTTTTTTTTAATTCGCAGGATTGTGGCTCATACTTTACAGCTTTTCTTTATGTTGAGTACTGGTGCGAGGAGCACTTTAATAACCTCACATTGGGCAGCCCAGATTTCTCTCATCATGAAACAGTAAGTTCACTTGGTACCCTTTTAGAATAATAGAATGTTGTCTTTGAGCTTAGTTCTTCTGAATATGATCGTGAATTATACTTTCTCTTGCTCCATTAACTGTATACAATCATGTGCAACTCCATGTTTTCTTCTTTCCATCAGCTGCCACCCCATGTTGAGATACTTGTGTCAGCAGTGACCCAAATCAACGAGCCCGATAGTCTCTATGGGATTATTCAGTCTCACAAGGTTAGTTTTAGTTATATACATAAAACAAAGTTCTGGATTTATGTGTAAATTCAAAATCAATATTTTCCATAAACAAGATATTTCAGAGTTTTTGTTATTTTGCTAAGTTTTATTGGTCTCGTAATTCTGTCAATGAATATATTCTGGTTGGTCAAGATATTGCAGTGAGATGTTTCTTTTGCCAACTTTTACACATTTTTTTTATGTTACTTTCTCTCTTATATGTGCTTATATAGACAAAAAGGCCATGACTTGAGATTCTGTTTGGTATGAGATTAATTACTAAATTCCATTAGATACATGGAGTATGATTTATTATTTCAAATGTTGCTCATCCTTATAATTTTTATCTTACAATTTCCAATTGATATAACTGGGTATTTTTTACTATATTGATTCACTAGTCCTGTTTTCTTGTTTTTCATCAAGTTGATGTCAATTGGCTTGAGGTCATAAGAAACTTTCTACAAGTTAGTGGCCTATGCAGTTATGACCTTTCCTACTCAATTATCCAGTAAAAAGATGATAGTATGCAAGCAGAAGTTTATATCCACTAAAATTCATGTGCTTTATGTGGCATGAATTTGTTCCATCACTGAGGAAACATTTTCTCCTCTGTTGATTCACAGCTGACCTCTCAGATCATCACTTTTGAACATGAGGGTAATTGGAGTAAAGCACTTGAATACTATGATTTGCAAGTCCGCTCTGAGCCAACTTTGGGAGTAAGTGGTTCAACCCATTCTTCAGTGGAGAGCTCTCAACAGGCAGAGCATGCATCCTCCTCTATAACAGAACATCGCATGATGCAGAAGAAGTCTTACAAGGGACTGATAAGATCTTTACAGAAAATTGGCTGTAGTCATGTGATGGATGTGTATTGTCATGGATTGACCTCTCAGGGAGGTCGGTTTCAGAACGATTTGGAATTTTCCGAGCTGCAGGTTGATATATTATTATTATTATTATTATTATTATTATTATGGTTCTGTCTCTTTCTCTCTGTGTGAATTATTGAAAATTTCTGACTTTACCTTCTCTATTTCCTGTAGTATGAAGCTGCTTGGCGTGCCGGAAACTGGGAATTCTGTCCACTTTTTTCTGGTGCAAATGCATCTTTTTCATATCAATGCAGTGATGGACAACAGTTCAATGCAAATTTACACAGGTATTTTTGCTTTATATCTGGTCTCATTCTGGAATTATCTTCTATGTTTCACTGTGGTTCTATCCAGCCATCAATTCAGTGCTGACATTTTACTTGGTTTGGTGCAGCTGTATGAGAGCACTACAAGGAGGAGAATCTAGTGATTTTTATACTACACTGAAAGACTCAAAGCAGGTTATTTGGTGGTAATAAACTTAAATATTTCTTGCAAATCGACTGTTGTAATTTAAGACTATTTCATCTCCCTCAGGCTCTTTTGATGTCCATCTTCCATGCAAGTAAAGAGAGTACTCAGTATATCTACTCGAACATTGTTAAACTTCAGGTACTTTGATCTTCCAAGCAACTATATTCACATTTTTCTACTTGGTAGGTAGAAGTTCAACTGAACCTTCTTTTATGGACTAAGATAGGTCACTTCAATTACAGTGACAAATCATAGTATCTCTGTTGTCTATTTAAGATCACTGATTTAATTTGTGCGTTTTTTTTTTTCTTTTGGTTTACTGGTCTCATTTTTGGTTTTCAGATCTTTTATCATCTTGGAATGGCATGGGATTTACGTTGGAGTTCACCATGTGAAAGTTTTGTTTCTTCTTCTGACAAAATGAAATGGTTATCTGCTCCTGTAATCCCGTCTGCGGACCAGGTATTTGGCTTACTTTATTAGTATTGGCCATACTTGTTAGAGGCTCGCCTCGGGCGAGAGGCGCAAGGGGCGCAGAGGGCAGCGCCTCTCAAGGGCTGAGGTGGGCGCTGTTTAAGAGGCGAGCGCCTCTGTGCGCCTCGTGCGCCTCCTCTTGTGCGCCTCAGGCGTGCCTCTCTCACATTCACTTTTTTTTATTTAAATTTAATATTTAGTACATATATTTTTTAGTATATATAGGATGGGTTTTGGAGACAAGTGAATTAGGGTTCAAAAATATAGTTTTACACTTCTACTCTACCACCCTTAAACGTCCAACCTTAACCACCCAATTGCTACTGCCGGCGCCAGCAGCAGACTGCCACTGCCGATCACCATCGTCGCCGCTGCTACCGCCGGCCGCCAGAGCCGACTGCCGGATTTCATGTGTTTGAGACTTAGCTTGAACTATGAACTCTATTTTATGTGTTTTATCATTTATTTGAAGTTTGAACTTTATGTTATGGATTTATTAGACTTAAATTAAGAGATTTATATTTTTCTTATTAATTTTATTAATTCAGCGCCTCTGTTCAAGAGGGGCGCACCTCTCGCATCGGGCGCCAGGGCGACCCTTGCGCCTCTGTGCGCCTCTCGCCTCTAAAATCTATGGTATTGGCTTGTGGTTGGCAACAAATTCTATTGCTTCAAATATCCGTCAGCCTTGTTTCTATATAAAATTGATATGTATATAGTAATGTTTTGTGTGCTAGCAATGTATTGATTTTACTATTTTAGTGGTTCAAACTTGCAATCTTCAGAATTACAATGATGCTTTTCTTTGTACGAATATCTATTACCTATATAAATGTATGAATATTTATTACAAAATATGGATTGCATAATATAAACTTATTAAAGATTTTATTTAAGGTTTTAAGAGTAATTTATGATTTTCATATTTAAATAATTTTACATTAGAATTCTAAACTAAAATCATATAGAATTTTATTATGAGTAGAACTCTATTATATTAGGACTCTAATTTACTTTATATATATATATATATATTTTTTTTTTTTTTTGAATTTATTTTAATTTAATATAGTATATCCTTATAAAAATATATTATTTAAGGTTAATAGTAATATAATATTTTTGATTTAAGAAATTCACCCTCCACGTGTTACACACGTGTTGATGCTCATATATATATATATATATATATATATACACACACACACAAGTATCAGCACGTGCGTCGCACGTGGAGTATGAATTTTTTAAATCAAAAATATTATATTTCTACTAACCTAAAATAATAATTTTTTATAAGGATATATAATTTATATTAAATTAAATTCAAAAAAAATTATAGTAAATTAAAGTCCTAATATAATAAAGTTCTACTCATAATAGAATTTTATATGATTTTGATTTAAATTCTAATGTAAATTTATTTAAATATGAAAATCGTAAATTACTATTATAACCTTCAATAAAATCTTAAATAAGGATATATTAGACAATCCATATTTTGTAAGAAATATACATACTTTTATATAGGTAATAGATATTTCAAGTTATGTCAGTGTCTGAGAGGGGCAAAATTTGGTAATGTCAATCTTCAATGTAAGTTTTACTAACCTATGATTTTGAATCTACAGTTGCAAGGACTCCATATTAATTGGAACTGCATTTTGAAACAAACAGACCTACATATGAATTTGTTGGAACCATTTATAGCATTTAGACGGGTCTTGCTTCGGGTTTTAAATTCTATGGACAGTACAGTCCATCATCTTCGAGAATCGGCATCAATTCTTCGCAAGGTATTCTCTTAAAAACTGGTAAGTTTTGTTCTAATAGACCAGAGCACATCCAGCTAAGCTGACCATTTTTTGTTCATCTACAGGGCTCTAGGATTTCTCAGGCTGCTGCAGCATTGCATGAGTTTATGTTCCTCTGCTCTGGGATGGGAGAAGAGTATTCTAATTTGTACTGGCTCGGAAGGGTATATTCCTCTCTTCAGTCTTGCATACTCATGGAACTATGATTTTATCCAGTTAGTTTGTGCTTCCCACACTAATGCAAAACAATGTGGCACTCTAGGTATTTCCTTGGAAAATGAATATCCATTCACCCAAGTAAAACTGCATTAAAACCAAACCCTATGAGCTTGCTGAAAGTTAATTGATTCTATGATTTTTTGATAAAGTATGCATGTTATTTTCTCAATGACGATAAATATGTGTGTTACTTCTCTTGATGACTTTTCTATTAGTAATTATGTGGTTTTCATTTGTATTTTGTGGAATTGCCAAGTTTGGTGTAGACGTGTAGTCCTAAGTCATTAAATTCCCCCCCCCCCCCCCCCCCTCTCCCTCATCAAATTTTAAGTTGGCATCTTCAAATGGAAACTAACATCTGTTGATCTTCACCGTAAAAGCTAGAAGAGGCTAAGCTTCTACGGGCTCAGGGTCAGCATGAGATGGCAATCAACCTAGCAGATTATATTTCACAAAATCACCAGTTGAAAGAAGAGGCTGCAGATGTATTTCGTTTAGTTGGAAAATGGCTGGCGGAGACTCGATCAAGCAAGTTAGTATATGCCACTGTCTGATGCATGTATTGGCCTGAGATGATGATGTTTACTGCATTCAAAGTTTATATCGGTGTTAACTTACCTTGAATTTTTCATCAACCATAAATTGAAAAGCAACTATTTGCAGAGCACGTAGGACAAAAATGAATAATTACACACAATTCATGATCTCCAGGTCAAATTTCAATTATAACATTATTGTAATAATGTTTGTCCACGAACTATTGATATTGTTTCAATTACACAGTCGGACCTCATGTTTCAACACTGAATTGCTTACTATCACCATCATCTAAAGAATCTTGATGAGGTCGTCCCAAATCCACCTTCAATTTTGGAATTCACTATCGTGGTCGAAGTTAGGTTTGTTAGACCTTCCACCTCAAATTTATGATGGTGGAGGTGGAGGAAGACAAAATTGGTGGTAGATTTGAGGGTACTGCAAGTAGGTGTAGTAAAATGAGGTTGATGTTGTAATTGAAATTTTTTAAAGTTGGTGACCAATATTGTTACAAATAAAAGTTTGTGTTATAATTGAAATTTGACCTGAAGTACACTATTTTGTATATAATTAACCCTATAGAAAAATTGTTTGAAATAGTAAAACAAGAAATATGCTTTTTGTTTCCATATTTACGCATTTGCCAATCCTTCTTACCCGTCTTGCTAACTTTTGGATGAACAAGATTCAAGAAGCAGCTGTGATAAAACAATCCTAACTAATATGACCTCCTGTTTTTTATGATTCGTAAGTACCCTAAACTAAATAGTAACCTTAATCGAACTGTGAAGTATAGAATTTGACACCATGGATTCCTCATTTTTCGTGTTGCTGAATGTGGCGTTAAAATGATAGTAAATGCCATCGTTTGTGGACTAGCTGGATTGGATTTGCTAACTTAATTAATATTAAATATTACGTCGTCAGGCTTTGGTAAAAGGAAAATACTTTCAATCCAATCTTTGAGCACTGACTGGCTTACAGATATATATCTGCATTTATCTTTGCTATGATGCTGCTGTAGCTCCAGGACTGTATTAGAGAAGTACCTGAAACATGCTGTTAATCTAGCTGAGGATCAGAAGGCTGCAGACAAATTGTCGACGGAAAAAAGAAACCAAATGCATTTCCATCTTGCACATTACGCTGATGCTCTTTTTCGTTCTCATGAAGAAAGACTTAGCTCAAATGAGTGGCAAGTAGCAATGCGATTGCGGAAACACAAAGTATGTTTTATACACTATAGTGATTCATAAATAGGCAACAAAATTTCATGGAAGATGGTGAGGGATTATGGAAGACGTAGTTGTAAATCTTATGCTGCAATTGTAATTTTGAATGTGATTATGACGTGCAGAAAAAGGAGCTGGAAGCACTGATCAGGCGGTTCAAGAGTACAGCGAAGGCAAATCCCTTTACATACTGTTTACTTTCACTATATGCACTGATATGGACTGTTTTTGCTATCTATCTCCTTTTAGGGTTAGATGCCCCCCCAAAAAAAAAAAAAAACGTTGACAAAATCTCAAGTTATATGATTATGATGATATGGTTTCCCATGTGGACTATAGGGGGACAAAACAGACTATACGATGAAAATACAAGAGCTGCAAAAGCAACTTGCCATGGACAGAGAAGAGGAAGAAAAATTACAGGTAGGCTCATTGAAGATGATGGTTGAATTTGGCATGACTCTTTTGAGCCAACTCATGTCATATTCTTGTTATGTATTGAAGTGTGGAAGTCCAGAAAATCCTAATGAGCTTTATCATATGTAAGCTTCATTTATGTGAAGCTGTAATGAGTTGGTGACTCCTTTTCGAAATTACTGTTAAGCCCTTGAAATCGTAGTTATAATAAATTTTTTTTAATATTGTTTTACACTATTAGGAATTAAATTTCTTTTTTTGATGTTAATGTTGATTATAGGTGGAACTCTATGTTCTCATTGTACTGGCAAAATAAACGTGTTTGTATTTTTCTCTCAGTTTCAGTTTGGTTTTTCGTATTAACCCTTTAATTACTTCTTGGATATTTTACCTCGTTTCTTAGGAAGACAGGGACAATTTTCTGTGTACGGCACTAGAGGGATACAAGCGATGTTTGATTATCGGCGAGAAATATGATGTCCGAGCGGTATGAATAAAAAATTGCTTTCTTTTGATAATTTTTTCTAATATCTCACATTGTATGTAATACGAGATTCTGTTAAACTGATGAGCATTTAACAATGTCTGTTGAATTCTCATTACTTGAAATCCATTACATTTGTCATTTAATCTGTCATTTTGATGGAAATTTCACTGTGCTCACCAAGTGAGATTAGATAAGCATGAACTTGATACTTTATTTTATTTTAAGAGAAAATTGTTCAAATCCTGCGCATCATATACCTAAAACTAGGTACTTTAAGAATGCACCTGCAGTTTAGTAGAAAGGCTAATCTTTTTGGGAGACCTTGAGGAGGAGATGGGAGTTGTTAGATAATATTAAGTTTATCAATTGATATCTATCTTTAGATTATATAGGCCTCAATTTCCACATGTTTTCTCTACATCATTTATACCTCCAACCTAATCTTGAGACTTATTTGTGAACTTGGAGGGGTATTAATCCTTCAATAATTTTTTTCTTTGCTCTTATCTCTTTATAAATAAATAGCGTATTGTTGCATGTAAAAACAAAACTAAATAAGTCACAGCCATAATTATTCTCCCTTCGGCACTTACATTAGTACTCCATTTCCATTCTTGGCGTTGAGCATAGGACTGCACCACCTCTTTGAAATAGAATTTTTCCTTTTTCTTTTTCTTGGCACACCCTCATTATGGACATTGGAACATGGATAGTGATTTACATTGATTTTAATTATAGCATATCCCCAAGGCTTGTGATTTGGGGACAACATTATTTCAGTTTGTGAATTTGCATTTATTTTCATGTGGTAATCTTTTGTTCATTAAAATAATTAAATCTTAACTTCATGTTTAATGGGTGCATGGTCATGTGTATGAAGGAATTTCCACAACTTCTTGAGACACTGTTATCAACTTTAATTCTGTTGATGGCATCTTTTCATTTATCTATCTTTCTGTTACCTCAGTTTCTTAATCTTAAAGTTAACTTGCTAGCATTTTGATAATTGCTTTATGTGCTCTTAGGTCTTTCGACTTGTTTCCCTATGGTTCAGTCTTTTGAATAGACAGATCATTGTGGATAGCATGCTCAGCACCATCAAGGAGGTAAAGTAATTAATGTGTTAATCACATGCAGTTATTTGATTGAGATGATCGTTTCTATTTCTGGAGGGAATAGAAAAGCCGTCTACATATATTTTAGATTTGGCTGATGTCATGCTTGTGTTCATATTTATGTAGGTTCAATCTTATAAGTTTATACTATTGGTCTACCAAATTGCATCACGAATGGGTGGCACAAAAGACTCTTCTGGACCTACAAGCTTTCAGGTTAGTTCCTTATCTTTTGCTTTATCATTTAAGTTTTCCAATACATCCTTGCCCCATGAATTTTTTGGCTGTTTCAGTTTGCCTTGCTTTCCCTTGTGAAGAAAATTGCCATCGACCATCCTTATCATGCAATATTTCAGGTATGTAAATTGTACTTTAATGAGGTCATCTTAAGTTACATCAATATGGTGATTGTGTTTGTCAATGTTTAGACTTCTTGTTGTTGTCCTGTAAGAAGTTGATACCACTGTTTTATTTGCATGCTATGCATTTGTGTTACTTGTTACATGCAGTTTGCAGAATTCTTAGTTGAAGTTGTGAGAGCTCTGCTCAAGTTTTGTCCATTGCAAAATTAATATGACATGTACTTTCTTTCCCTTATGTTTGTTATTAGCTGCTGGCCCTGGCAAACGGTGACCGTATCAAAGACAAGCAGCGTAGTAGAAACTCATTTGTGGTGGATGTGGATAAGAAAATTGCTGCAGAAGATCTCTTGAGGGAGCTGTCATCTTACCATGGAGCTACCATCGGACAAGTCTGGCTTTCATTGTTCTGGTGTTCAATTTATTGTGTATGCCTAAGTTCCATTTATATCACTTCGATACGTTATTCTGTTTTGCTCTTTAGATGAAACAAATGGTGGAGATTTACATTAAACTTGCAGAAATGGAAACCAAGAGAGAGGTAATTTAGTGTTAATTTGGCATTTATTCTTATTTCTTTTTTTTTTTACATCTGGCCTTGGACATCTAATACTGTTTGGATGATCCATCTACCTGGGACATTTTGAAATATATTTTTCTTCTTAATTATTTGAGCTAATAACAAAACCTTTAAACCAGGATACAAATAGAAAAGTCACTCTACCAAGAGAACTCCGCGGCGTCCGGGAACTTGAGCGTGTAAGACTTTCCTCTTCCTTTTCTTTTTTCGATGCTCACAGATATCGAAACCCTCTCTCTGTCCCAAAAACAAGAACAAAAGTCATGTTTGTCTGAAAAAAACAACTTTTATTTTTTGTTTGCTCAAAAAAGGTGCTACCTTGGTAAGCCAACAAGTCTCACCTATGTCGCTTCTTTTATTTGTCAAATCCGTTGTTCAAAGTTTATTTTAGCTAATCACAAGTCTGTTACAAGGGCATTTGAAAACTTTCAACTAACTAGGCTTCTTTTGGGACAAAAATTTATTGAAATAGGATTCCGTTTTGGGGGACAGAATGAGTACTACCTAAGCCTTTTAGTTAATACTTCGATACTCGAACCTCTTTTTTTTAATTTTTGGTTTTTTTGTTTGACTTGTTGCTTCAGTAACAAGACCTTCAGTGACTAACTGGGATTTCTGGATGTGATTTTGGCATTTTAGGTTCCTGTTGTAACATCTAACATACCTGTTGATCGGACATGCCAATATCCTGAAGGATTTTTTCCCCACTTTAGAGGGCTGGGCGATTCAGTCATGTAAGTATTGAAGCTGCAGAATCTTGTATTGAGTATGAATGATTGAGGACAGTGTTTCTCATGGTGTTGCGTGGTACAAGAAAACACTTCCAAAATATCCTTTTTCTGAGATATTTGTCTATTTTTTGACTCATTCTTTCTAAGCATATGAATCAAATGTTGAAGTTACAAATAATAAGTAATGGATGCATTTGTGTGTAAAATCCGAAACCCTTCACCTGTCCCTGCATACATCTCATTGTCTACAACCTACCAATTAACAGACTGATGTTCAGTTTTTTTGTACATGAACTGCAGCATAATGAATGGTATAAATGCCCCAAAAGTGGTGGAGTGCTTAGGTTCTGATGGGAACAGATACCGTCAACTAGCAAAATCTGGCAATGATGACCTGCGACAAGATGCTGTATGAATTCAGTTCGATTGTTAGTCTTGTGGATCATATTTTTCCTTATGATGATATCATACAAACTTTTGTGTTGGCATATTGTGGTTTTGTGGAATGGAAGTTATGACAGCTGAGTGAAATTATTGCTCTGCACACCCATAAAATTTAGTTGAATCCTGAGCTACAGCTTCTGATATTTGACTTTTGATTGAGTCTGTCTTCTTGAGTTCTCAACCCACCTCATAACCAAACAGTTTCCTGTATTATAGCCTTTGACAAAACATTGGACAGAAAAATGTAAATTAATCATCCTTGGGAGGTGGTGCACTAGCTTTCTGTATGTCATATGGTTTATTGTTTTTGGGGAAGCCCTGTTCTATGCATTTAAGTGATGTCAATAGAGAAACTATGGTTTTTCAGTTTTTCTGATAGCGTATAACTTGGTGATGCTGAGGTTTAGTGTGTTCTAGAACTTCAACCTTGTAATAGGTTGCCAATTTGCTGTCAATTTATACTGGTACTATGTATGGTATACAACCTTGACCGACACAACTTGGATTATTCCTTTTCTTGTTTAGATAGAAGTTTCTGCACATCAAGCTATTTTTTCTGCATATTCCTATATGTAGGAATAAATGGATTTCATTTCCTATTTATAAGTCTTATCAATGTCATGCAGGTGATGGAACAGTTTTTCGGTTTAGTTAATACTTTCTTGCAGAACAATCGTGACACGTGGAGGAGGAGACTGAGGATACGTACTTACAAGGTGGATCCCTAATCTAGAACAAAACGAATTATTTGGTAGTCAAATATTCTTGCCTTGTCAAGACAGATCCTATATGAGATGGGTCCCACATTTGAATGATAAATTGTCATATCTATCTTTCTTTTACAATTTTATGTAATTGCACTAGATCTATTGTATTCTTGAAGATAACCCTCTGCATATCTTGTTTAGTGTATTCCTCTAGTCAACTACAAAATACTTATACTACATAAATGATTGTACTTTTATGTAGATGGAACTTTTTGAGTGTTCACTCCATCAGTTCTGTCTTCTTTCATTCTTGCAATTACCAGTTTCATTATAGCCATTACATGATATTCATGCTGAAGCTCGAATTTTTTTTATTTTGATTAATTCTTGTCTACTCTTCAAATCACTGAAGCTTGTTCTGTAAAGTAAGAAAAGCTTTTAAGATCTTTCTGTATTGCTTTTCTTTTATGTGCACATTTTAGTTTTGATTTAACTGCATATAGTTGTTACTCCCTCCATCAATAAAAGAGTTTGTTTCTTGAAAGTACAATTTTTTTTTTTTTTGGTCAAGTGAAAGAAGGTACAGCCTTTATCAATTCTCACCTATACCTTTCAATTTCTGTTGGATTAACTAATTGAATCACGTTTAACTTGTTTAGTGAGTAAAAAGTGTCAGATAAAAGAGAATAATTAAAACCTAATTTAAAGGTTTTTTGAATATGACTTTTTGTTTTCTTGTTGGGTGGGGTGGGTTGGGGGGGATCATTTTTGGAAACATTACTCTTTTTGTGGATGGAGGGAGCATTAAATACTTCACTGAGCTTGCAAACTGCGAGATTACTCCAATGCAGATAGTGTAGCAGAATGAGTAATTATCTTGGTTCTTGTACTCCATTGGTCTTGAATAAAGTATCTTATATCTCTCCGCTGAATTTGTAGTATCTCTTAATCCCTTGCTCTTTTCTATGTTTCTTGCCAAAGTAACACCACCGTATGTAGTTCATATCATGTGGTCTGGTCTTTTTATTAGATACGAGTCCTTAGTGAAATGTATAGTCTTCTTTTATACTAAAGCATCATGATCCTATCTTGCACTTCATTATGTTTCTTATTATCTAATGAGTGTGCTTATACTATGTGTTCCATGCTAGAAACTTTAATTTCACTGCTTTCATGAGACAGGTTGTACCTTTTACTCCCAGTGCGGGTGTTCTAGAATGGGTGAATGGAACTTTTCCACTTGGTGAATACCTTATTGGAAGGTTAGTCAAGTTACCATTTTCTTTGAAGACAGTGTTTGAGTTCAGAAAAAGTATTGTGTTGAACATGTTTGTGGCCCAAATCCAGCTCTAGAAATGGAGGTGCACATGGACGCTATGGAGTAGGAGATTGGACATTCATGGAATGCCGGCAGCGCATGTCTGCAGTATGTGTCATATAATTTTTTATAGTACTTGTGTTATTCAATTTCTGTTTGTATGAATTTACCCTTGTGAATCTTAGTTGGCCAAACTCTTCTCCTTTGTGATGAGATTTCATTAACACAGATTAAGCTTCCATTTAAATGATTTATACTAATCATTGAACACGTTTGATTGGTGAACACAAGATAATCTTCCTTAATATTCAGAGTCAGTGATCAACGTAATTAACAATATGGTTTCTTATCAACTAAACATGACTGCATACTTTCATTGTAGGAAACCAACAAGCGCAAGACATTCCAAGAAGTCTGCGAGAATTTCAGGTATATGGATTTTGCAAAACCAGCCATTTTTAAAGGCTTCAACTAACTTGACATATTTCTCATGCAATGCAGGCCAGTTATGCATTACTTCTTCTTGGAGAGGTTCTCACATCCTGCTGATTGGTTTGAGAAGAGACTTGCGTACACAAGAAGCGTGGCTGCTAGTTCAATGGTTTGTCTTTCGGTCTAAGACTTACCCTATTCTTTTGGTGATATCATTTAAGGATGCAAGTCCAAGCATGATTTAATTTCTTCCCTTGAAAAAGTTACCTGATTCGGGTCATTTTGCCTTGCCTATGTTAGTATGACAGGTTTGGACTTTGATAGTAATAAAAGTCACTTCCATGGCATGCAGGTTGGTTACATTGTTGGATTAGGAGATCGGCATTCCATGAACATCCTGATTGATCAAGCGACTGCAGAAGTTGTTCATATTGATCTAGGAGTTGCATTTGAGCAAGGCCTGATGTTGAAAACACCTGAAAGAGTTGGTTTTTTATACTTTTGTGTACTATTTTTTGCCACTGTTACTCTCTTCAAATCTCACTATTTACCTGACAATTTTCAAACTGTCATTCTCAGGTACCCTTTAGGCTGACAAGGGACATCATAGATGGTATGGGTGTGAGTGGGGTAGAAGGAGTTTTTAGAAGATGCTGTGAGGAAACTCTCTCTGTCATGCGAACAAATAAAGAAGCATTGCTAACAATTATTGAGGTACAATCACTGTATAGATGCTGCTGCTTTGAAATAATGAATAAAGTTGACATAGTTTATGACACGAAAATTTTATGCAGGTTTTTATCCATGATCCTTTATATAAGTGGGCTTTATCACCTCTAAAGGCTATGCAGCGTCAAAAGGTTATATCTTGTTTTACTTCATCTATGCTAAAGTTTATGTGCAAACAAAGTGATTGATTTCCATAGCTTCAAGTAGTATAATGTCAAGATTATGGAAACTAGTAGAGATGGAGGAAGAATTGTGCATTTGGTCGCTGGTGGTATATAAAGGAGCACCTTTAAATTTTGAATCTCAACTATCTAGGACTTTGACTTGAGTAGATTTACACATTGTCTAAAATTAACATTGTCTAAGATTATAGTGTGTAGTCTGAATCCTGCAAATACTGTCAGGAAGTATTTGATTTATAATATTGTGTCAAGTAATGAGTTTTACTATTGGCTGCATATTCTAGTTACTCTTTTCATTTATTAGTGACCAGGTTCCACCCATTATCTGGAATCTGGCTCATTGATAAAACACAGCTAGTTGACTATTTCACTGTACTGCTATTTTCTTTACATATTTTGTTGAAATTTTTTGTACAACCACCACACGAGATATACCCTTTTTTTTTTTTTTCATAATTGAGCTTTATATAAATGAACTTAACCAACTAGTTCCATCCCAGGTAAGCTTTCCTCCATTTCCAAGTTATATAATAGTGACATTATTTTTACTTTTACCTGTAACTCTTGGAATCCTTGTAACTGGATACTGGGCACCTGGCTGCTCAACATGGATGCATTGCTTTTCATATAGGCTTGTTTTGCCTTCTAGGATATTGATGACTGATTTAGACGCCAGCTTAGGAGACTCTGATGAAGACGAGTATGAAGGAAACAAAGATGCGGCAAGAGCCTTGTTGCGTGTCAAACAAAAGCTAGATGGGTATGAAGATGGTGAAATGAGAAGTGTTCATGGGCAGGTACTCTCATTCAACTCAGCATTAACATTACGCTGGACATAAGCATAATCTTATGTTCCTTGAAGCTTGTGTTTCAGATCTTGAATAATGCATATGACTGGTATTGTAAGGATTCCTTCTCTACTTGTCATGTAGTATAATGCAGTCAATTGGCACTTATGGTGATGCAAAATTGTACTCTTTTCATCTTCCAGTGCATTTTTGCAATGATTTTGTTTGGAATGTGTTTATTTACTGATGCATGGATAGTCTTTGGATTATCTTGTGTGTGTGTGTGTGTGAGAGAGAGAGAGAGAGAGGGAGGGAGGGTTATATCACTCAACATACAGTACACTTTTCCTTGGTTATGGTCTGCTTATTTTTGTTTAAGGTCGAATGTCCAGTGTTCTGATAATTTTAGTTTCTGATACCCTCTTGCAAAAATGTAAAAGTTAGAGTAATCCAAATTCTGTCAGTACATAACGTACAACATAACAATGCCATCATGCCTTGTTTTATTAAAGTTCATCTGGGCAATTCAGATACATCTTCCAGTATCCAAGGTGTTTATGAGTTTCTGAAAGTGGAAGTATCTTTTGTGTGATCAGTATTCAAGGTTCCTTCTTGTAAAGCCATCAGTATGTGTGAATCATTCACTTGGTCTTTATGAGTGCATAATAGGTGGCAGCCGAACTTCCACCATGACATTTGCTACGCTAATAATCATCTCAATTCATATCCTATTACTTATCTTCTTTTTTTTGATCTTGTAGTAGTTGCTGAACATCGGTTGTTAGTTCCTTTTTATTGCTCTATTATATAATGTCATTCTGATCAATATGAGTTTTACAGGTTCAACAACTTATACAAGATGCCATTGACCCTGATCGTCTGTGCCATATGTTTCCTGGATGGGGATCATGGTTGTGATAACGTATACTGTCTCAGTTTTGTCGTTTATTAGGAATCATTTCTCTCTCTCTCTACTCTCTGGTAGATTTTACTCGGAACAATAATGTGAGTATCCTTTGGAGCTGGGCTTCGAGGATTAAAATTTTGTAGCGATTCTGCTTCACAATTGCAGATTTTGATTGTTATTTCTTGATTCTGAAATGAAATATGTTCCATTCATGTATGTATGTATGTATATATATATATACACTTATTGTACCCCAAAGTTACAGAGGAGAAACAATATATGTACAGTAAATTTTATGTCTTACATCTTCAAAATTTATATGTTAGGGTATGTTCCATTAATGTATTCAGTATCAATTGCCCTTTTCTTGGTTACTAACATAAGTTTGCTATCTTAGCATCAGATATGAGGACCTGGATCTTATCTGCTTTTGATACTTGTATATTAGATCTAAATCTGATATTTGTGATCAATTCTAAGAGAAATGCAACATGATCTTATAACTTTTGTATGTTCCTAGATTAATTTGTATTCACAATGCTTGGTTACAAATCTCCATTAGGGTAGGCATAAACGCAACACGATTTACACGATACTTAATCTTAGAATAAGAGGAAGATCTTTGGATGGGTATACCGTTTACACCTCGGAACGAATCATTTATCCATGTTCTTTGATTATTTAAGATTTTTGGGGGAATTTACAGAAGTGAAAATTAATTTTCTTTGAAAATGAGTTGATACTTTATGATTAATGATTAATAAGAAGTGTATAACTTAAGGGCGCGGCTATCCGCACCCCACCCTTTCCTAAACACACCCCAAAAAAATAAATACAAATTAAATGATATAACAAAAGACAATTATACCCTTAGTAATAAAAATATAATAATATTAAATATTACATAATACTATCAACACCCCACTTTTAAACATTACTTTATACACCCCATTCCATACAACATATATATATATATACACATCATCTTCTTCACTCATCTTTCTCTCTTCTTCTCTCCATGCTAACTTCACCTGCTTCTCAAAAATCTTCAACAAAGTGTCCATTGTAGAAAGAAGACATTATGGAGTATAATAAAGCACCTGAGGTTGACAATGTAAGTTTCTATACTTAGTTAACGGTTTCGTTTCTCTGTAGTGGGAAGAAAAAAAATTTTCTGCTGCAAAATCGCGAAAACGCGATAGAAAAGTACAGACCGAAAATGTTGTGAAATTTCGACCACTAGTGGTCGAAACTTAACTGTATTTTCGACCACTAGTGGTCGAAATTTCACAACACTTTCGGCCTATAGTTGTCGAAATTCGTCCCTTTTTTCGGCCACTAGGTGTCGATTTTAGGGTGAATTTTCACAAAGTTGTTTTTGAACAGTCTTTTTTCGACTATAAGTGTTGAACAAACGTACCTTTTTTATTTCCTTGTGCTTGAATTTATTTAATTTAATAGTATTCTTCTATTATTTCTATAGGAAGACAATTCACTGGAAACTCAATTGAGCACTTACAACGCGGTGGGAAATTCAAATGTCATCAGCCCCATGTACGAGTATATAGACTTTTCTCATGAGTTTCAAACTGATGAGTTATTTGATACTCGGGAAGGCATGGTCAATTGGGCTTATAGAGTTGGAACTCGTCTAAATATGGTTGTGTTGGTTAGGAGATCCGACAGTGGTGAAAGTGGCCGCCGAGCTCGTGTATTTTTGGGGTGTGAACGAGGTGGCAAGTATCGTCCGACAAAGAAAAAACTTGCTGAAGTCTCTTCCAATGAATCCGGAAAAAAGACTAAGGAACGGTGTACAAGCACTAAGAAGTGTGAGTGTCCTTTTATGTTGAAAGGACTGCAAGTCAATGAGCAAGGACAATGGGCCTTGATGGTAGTGTGTGGATCGCACAATCACCCAATGGGTCGCGATTTGGTAGGCCACTCATTTGCAGGTAGATTGACTCCTTCTGAAGATGCACTTGTGCGTGATCTGTCTATGAATAACACAAGGCCAAAAGACATCTTGAGCACACTTAAGCTCTCTTCCGTGGGGAATCAGTCGACTATGAAAACCATCTACAATGCTCGGCAGAAGCACAGAGTTGTTGAGCATGGTGGTCGAACCCAAATGCAATACTTGCTGGAGAAGTTGACGTTGGAGAAGTACTACTACCTAGACAGGAGATGCAAGCAAACTGAAAGGGTTACTGACCTGTTTTATGCTCATCCCACAAACGTTGAGTTGTTGCGTGCGTTTCCGAATGTAGTCTTGATGGATTGTACCTACAAGACGAATAGGTATAGGATGCCACTTTTGGAAATCGTCGGTGTCACGTCAACAAATATCACGTTTTCTGTGGCTTGTGTGTACTTATTGGCTGAGAAGGAGGAGAATTACAGATGGGCTCTTACTGTGTTGAAAGGTTTGATGATCGAAGGATGTTATCCTAATGTGATAGTAACCGACCGTGAGCTTGCACTTATGAATGCGATAAGTGTAGTCTTTCCGAATGCCACTCACTTGCTCTGTCGGTGGCACATCAACAAGAACATCCTAGCCAAATGTAAACCACTGATTGGTAGAGCCGAGATATGGGAGTCCTTCAATAGCTCATGGAATTTGCTAGCGTTGGCTCAGGATGAACATCGATTCAATGAGTTAGTGAGGAGATTTGAAGCTGACTACGCCGATCATCCTGAAGTTGTAGCGTATGCTATGAGGACGTGGATTGAGCCATACAAGAAGAGGTTTGTCTCATGTTGGACAAACAATGTTATGCATTATGATAACACAACAAGTTCGAGGTATGATTCTTGAAACCTCGTTTGGCCTTTATATTTTAAAGAGTTATGACAAACAATCATTGAATACTTACGCTCTGTATCCACTCTCAGGGCCGAAGCCATGCACGCAAAGCTCAAAAGACAATTGGGCTCATCTCAATCAAACTTTGAGACGTCTTGGGCACGCATACACCATCTGCATATCACGTCAATAACTCACGTGAAGGCCTCATTTGAGCAGAGTATGACTATGACCCCGCATCGTTTTTCCTCGCCCCTTTTCAAGCTCATTCGAGGATTGGTGTCCCATCATGCACTTGGGTTGCTCTTTGACGAGATGAGACGAATAGATGGTACAGGTGTTGACCCTTTGCTTTGTGGTTGTGTGTTGAGGAAAACATGTGGGTTGCCTTGTGCACACGAGCTTGCAATTTTGAAAAGGGATCGTCAAGTCATCCAACTACAGATGGTGGATAACTTTTGGAGAAAATTGGATTGTGAGCCTTCAGGCGGTGAAAGTGTTCCCAATGTTGATGTTGGGAATCGATGGGTGGAGACCTCAAATGCTATTAATGAGATCTTTGGATCAGCTTCCGAAGCTCAAAAATTGTTGTTGCTTAAAAGACTTCAAGAAATATCAATTCCGTCCACAAGCTCGTTGCAAGAACCATTGGTGGTTACACGTCCTCGTGGTAGACCAAGCAAAACAAAGGTCAGGGCATCTACCTCCACCAAACGCAATCCAAGTAAGTTTGAAATTGTTGAATCATTGATCGATAGTTGTTCTACCCCGACGGAGGAAAATGTGATAGTGGCTGAGACAACAGTGGCCACACCTTGTTTTACATCCTTGAAAAGGAAAAAGCTTGCACCAGTTAGACGTCGTTCCGCACGCAATGCAGGTGATGAGGTCTTCCTCGTTCAACTTCCAAAACATGTGCAACCCCATGTCGTAGGTATCAAAAATCCTCTCGGAGATGGTCATTGTGGTTTCCGTTGCATAGCTCATGCAATAGGATTGGGTGAGAACTCGTGGCCTCAAGTCCGTTGTGACCTTTGTGAAGAACTCCAAGAATTTCATGGGTTGTACAATTAAATCAATGGACTGTCAGATCGGCTTCATAAGATAATGGACAATTTGAATTGCTTCGACAAGTGCACATACGATGTTCATCATTGGTGGGCATTTCCAGAGATGACGTACTTGGCGGCAAATGCTTATGACATAGCACTTGTGCACTTGTCCCCCCAATTGTGTGTCACCGTTCTACCAATGAGGACACAAGTCCCCCCCAAGCCCCAACTTGTTTGCATGGCCTTAGTTGGAAATGATCATTACATTGTGGTCAGTTTTTGGAATATTTTACTAACTAGTGGTTGTCATCGGTTGCTCAATTTCTTATTCATTTTCTTAACTTGGCAGGTGGAATTGGATGAGAGAGCACCGTTACCTCCAATAATTGAAGGGTGGTTTGGTCAACGCTTGCCGGTTGCAGCTGGATGGTCTGAAGTGTACAGACAACGCATCATGGATTATGCTCGTCTTCAAAGTCTGAGTGGAAGCTCTTCAGTTGGTGACAAGACAATTCATTTGGATGATTAGATGATTAGATTTGGTTGCAGTGTGCATATTTTGTGTAAATATCGTTCAAAATGATCATATTTTGTATCTCGTTGGGTGAGAACTTGACCTATTTTGTGTAAATACCTGTGAAAATGAATCAATGGAAGTGTTCACCTGCTTTAGGTTATGGAATTTTGATGTCCAAAGAATCAATTTTCTACTGTTCGACCACTAGTGGATGAAAATTAACCTATTTTTCGACCACTAGTGGCCGAAAATTGACCTATTTTTCGACAACGAGGGTTCGAAAAATGACCTATTTTTCGACCACTAGTGGCCGAAAATTAACCTATTTTTCGACCACTAGTGGCCGAAAATGTATGCAATTTTCGGCCCCTTCAGGTCGAACAGAAGAATTTCATGGGTTTTTTTTTACATTTAAGTGTTCTGGAACGTTAACATGTTTAACTGAAGACGATAGGAATACAACTTCGTCAACTCCAATAATTTAACGTAATATCGATAAAAGTTCAATATCCATAAACACGAGCTTGAACAAACATCCAATAACAATTGTACTTGCTAACCTAATAATATTTACAATCAGTAAGAACAACGTAAGACATGTGAAAGGAATCTATTCTCTGCGCTGACGACGAGGACGGCGAGTCGTGGCTCGTGCAGATGGCTCGGGTGGATCGTCATCAATCTTCAGCGCACGATAGGAGGCAACAAACGCCGGCCACACCTCCGTGATGTCCGGAGCTTTGTCACCTGCTCCGTAACGCTGGTAGACCGGCTCCATATGACCAAGGGCAGTATTGATCATATCCCAAGGTTGGGGTCCAGATCGTGCACTCGTACTGCCGAACGCCATCGAGTTATGGGTGGGATTCTGGACCACAGGGTGAGAGTACCTCAAAAACCATTCCATGTAACCTGGCACTGTCTCCCAAGGTGGTCTTGCTAATCGTCCACGTGCTTCTGGGGATAACACGTGACTCCTCCAGTATCTGAAATACTGTCCCATTACGTCCCACGTCACCTTGTATTTTGCCCCTGTTTTTCCACGCCGAACATAAGATGGCACGAGGGGCCAGTCAGGAATAGTCTGAAGATGGCCGAATTGACGAAGAACCCGATCCGGATGGTATGGCTCGACCACATCGAATGCACGAATACAACCATGGTAAAATGCAACCTCGTCCCGGGGATGTGCACTCCGTAATTCCGAGTACGACATCCAATTAACCTATACATGCACACCACTTATTATAAATACAAATTATGGGCTCTTCAAATTAACGGCCAGTTACAAATTTAAACTTACGTTGTGCGCAGGTAGGTTGTCTAGGAGCTCACGAAGGCCTGAGACCCGATCTGTGGTTCCTCCACTTCGAGCTCTTTGGATCCACCTCAGTGCAAGTGGGTCACCTTGCTCATATCGAACATTATGGGTTGGCCTTGTAAATGGAAAATATTCATAGATCCAGGCCTATGTGAAGAAAAAAAAATTGGTAAAGTAATACGCAGTTTTAAGATTAGATGCAAAATGTGATGCATGTACAGTATGAAAATTGGATGAACTAACCTTCAATAATGTCAAGTAGCCACAGATCTGACGCACCCCACTCCTGGATGCAAGTCCCAGCTGCCGGTACAGGTAAGCAAGAGCAGCTGCTCCCCATGCGTATTGGCCGACACGACCCACCCTCTCCAATAATCTGAGTATTTTGGTGTCTACTCGTGTCCCACTTTTATCGGCGAAGATTGTGCATCCAAGCACAAACCATAAGTACGCACGAGCAGCACATGTACGTGTTGGCTCATCTGGACTGTGGACGTCCTGCATGAATCGACTGCGAAGCCACTCAAGCTTTACAGAGGTGCCTCGCTTCCCAAATAGAGCTGTATTTGCCTCCGCAACTGAAAGACCCAACAATCGACTCAACAATTGAGCAGGTCTCTCGGGGCCCAATCGTGACTGTGGTATGACAACCGGTAGCCCACTTACAGGCAGCCCCGTCAGACAAAACACATCGTCCAATGTGATTGTCATCTCCCCCCACGGCATGTGAAAGGTATTGGTTTCCGGCTGCCATCGCTCAACAAACGCACAGATGAGGTTTTTATTAGGGGTCTTGTAAGAAATATACCTCAGATCCGGTATACCAGCAGCTTGTCCAAGCAGATTTCGGAACTCGGGAGGGTTAGGGGGGTCGAATGTCCACGTATCCATCTTCGTGGTGTGACACCAACACTTCAACACATTCCTCTCCTCGCCCTCCCAGATGCTGTAGGCCACATGTGTCCTAAAGCTTGTGATAAGTTGTGGCTCTAGGGGTCCACCAGGGCAAGGGCCAGTCAATACGTTGTCATCGTCCGGACCCTCGTCTTCATCAGCTTCTTCTTCATCATCCTCCTGACCCTCGTTTTCAGCATATGTATGAGGAGGCTCTTCAACTTCAGGAGCAGCTGATGGCCCAGCTTCCAATGCTACATTCCACTCCAGGGGTGGAACTACAACCGGCATCTCAGTGGTTGCCTCCTCCTCCAAGAATCGACGCCTCCTATTTGAAGCAGTCGGTCTCACCCTCGTATAGCACTGGCCTCCTATAATCAACAAATCAATTAAGAACATTCAAGTATATTGAAGACATAATATGTAAAAGTTAGAAAAAATTCAACTTAAACTGAAATTCTACTGTTCGACCACTACTAGTCGAACATCAGTGCCAAATTCGACCACTAAAGGCCGAAAATTTGTCCCACTTTCGGCTAATACTTTGCGAAAGTTTACAAAACTTTCGACCACTACAGGCCGAAATTTTGCACCACTTTCGGCCACTACTTTGCGAACATTTATCAACACAAATCTATACGAAATTTTCGACCACTTTCAGTCAAAATTTATCAAAAGTTTCGACAACTTGTGGTCGAAATTTAGCCAAAAATTCGGCACATTATGGTCGAAATTTACTTTTCAGATTCGAAAAACCAGGTTCGAATTCGAGAAAGCCCATTCCCGTTCCATCCAATTTCAGCCTATTTCAACACAAATCTATACGAAATACAACCCCTAAACACTTCTAAACTTATAATGTACATAAATTTCAAGTTTTAAACCTAAAATGCCAACAATTTTATGATTTCTCAACAAAATAATTAGAAACTTACCAAACAATATTTGTCTTGGAGGATTTGGTTGATTTTGACCATGTTCTTCCCCGTCCATCTCTCGAAAACAAGTGGTCGAACTTTGGTTGAATTCTTGGATGCAATGGAGGTCGAAATTTCGCACAAATCTTGGCCTCAAATGGGTCGAATTTTGAAAAAAGAGAAGAAGATGATGAACAGTGGGTGGTGGGGTGGGGTTAGTTTTGGGGTGGGTTTAGTATATGTGGGTTTTTTTTATTTTTTTGATAAATAAAGGGTAAGATTGGTAATATATGGGGTGTGTTTAGAAATTTAATTGTTTTAATTATTTAATATGGGGTGTGTTTAGAATTTGGGGTGTGTTTAGGAAAGGGTGGGGTGCGGATAGCCGCGCCCATAACTTAACTAGCGAGATGAAAATAATGTGTTTTAATTTTATTTTTTTGAAGTTAAAGTATTACACTAATAATGTGATATTTAGATGTAAAAGTATGATTAATATAAAATAAATATCTTTTTCTTTTACCTATATAAAATACAAAGTATAGATTGCTTAATAAAATCTTATAAAAGATTATTATTCAAGGTTATAATAGTAATTGAGTGTATATATATATATATATATATATTCTACTATTCTAATCTGATATTATATAAAATTCTTTTATAAGTAGGATTCTAATTTAATATATATTATACATCCTTATTAGAAATTATTAATTATTTAATGTTTTGATAGTAATTTAATACTTTTGATTGAATAAAATTATACTAGAATTTTAATATATATTTATTATTTTATTTTTACTTTATAATTTAATAAATTTTAATTAAAATCTTATTTAGGATTGTATTTAATAATTTTATATTAAAGTATATCATGAATTTGTTTATATAATTGTATTGAAAAGGGCAACTAATTATTTGTATATATATTTATATAATAATTTAGTTACTTTTTCCGCTGTTTCGTACGAGTTCTTTTATTTTATCTTTCTTTGTTTTATTTATTTATTTATAAAACGATAACCATTTACTCTACCTAGGATTAATTTAATAATTTCATATCATAATTATAACACTAATTCCTATAGAGTTCTAATAATTCTAGCTTGCACATGTAAAATAATACGTTTAATTGCATTATATCGTTATTTTTAAAAATTTCACCCTCAACAAATTATATCATGAGCTCCATTTGGATGCAAAAATATGAGGAGAAATGTGAAATTCTTTGTGGTAAATCCAACAATGGTGATATATGCGGATTTGAAATATATTACTTTCATTTTGACATATTTTTTGAGTAAAATGGGTAGATCTCAAATTTACCACAACTTGAATGGATTTGAGACTTTTCAAATTCACCAACTCATATTAGTTTTATGCATAAATAAATGTTTGATTGTTCTTTCTTTTCACCAAGTTATTTTAGTTTATTCGTAAATCACTAAAATAGGCTTAATGCGTTAGAAATATATCGAAAAAGGAGAAATGTGACAATGAAAAGAAAATATATCAACTTAAATACTATTTAAAGACATGAATATATTGATAAAAAGAAGGAAAACAAGCTACCTCCCAAAGAAATGATGAGTCATGTATTTGAATGTTTGGTTCAATTATTTTGCAACATAAGGCTTGGAGCCACCTATGGTTTGCAGTGACAATGAAAAGGTGAAGTTTACAACTACTGAGGATTCAAATGAACTATTAGATATGTTTACATTTGAGTAAGAAAAGATAATTGAAAAGTTAAAAAAAAAAAAATTCATTTAGACAATTATTAGTCATACTCTTTCTGATGAGAGATGTACAAGAATATAGTACTATAAATGTTATGACTCATTACAATATCTATTTTAATATCCAAGGGACGAAATTTGACATCTAAGTATCAAAAGAACTAAAACCACATGATTCCAGTAGTTCAAAACAAATAAAATAAAAGGAATAAAGTACATCTTCCTATTATTACAAGTTTTCTTACATTTGATTATTTTCATCTTAGTCTTATTCTCTATTACAAGCATACACAGGTTTTAAACATTTTAAGTTTTATTATTAAAACAATTTATTTGATTTCAGTTAAAATTTCAAGTATTACTTATACCTTGACAATACCACATTATCTTCAACAGAAGATATGCTTTTTCAAGAATAAGAATGTATGAATGTTAAATGAATATATTTATTTAAATACAACTGCTAATTATTTTAAGAACTAGTTGTGTTGTTTAAATTTGTCAATTGTGAGAAAGAAAGTGAAAAAATAAAATTTTACGTAGATAATATTATTGTTGCAAACTTCAAATTAGATATTCAAACAGATCAACACTTTTACATGTTGGATTATTGCAGTAATATGCAATAGATAGTTATATAAAATTGGAGACACTTAGATTAAGTTATTTTTAACGCCACCAAACCAATATATGAGCTAAGTTATTATTGTTTGCAGTAATTTTTTGATGTATTGTGCACCAACATATAACGTCAATGCTTTATGGAATACATTTTTTGAAGTATTGTTTGAAAATTTCAAAAGAGAACTTGACACCTTAAAAGTTTTCAAGAACTTTGAGAATCATGATTTTTTTCTAAAACAATATGAGAAAAGACATAAGTACATGTGATCTCGCGAATATCCCTAATTATCACTGAGGTTGTAGATAATTATTTACTCTAAAAAATAGATTTTGAAATGTGAATTGAGATACCAAGAAAAGATCAAGAAGTTTATATAACATGCATATCAAACAACATATAGCTTTTTCAATTATCATACATTGTTTAAATAAATGTAATAGAGGAGTTTTCATCATAGTGTGGTTGGACAAACATGTGTAATACTGATAAGGGTGGTATCATTATTCAAACATTATAAGAAGTACTATTTGAAAGGAAAATCACAATCATATATAACGAGTAAATCATATCTTTTATAAAAAAAAAATGAGAAAAATTTGCATTTAATCCCAAGCTGGAAAAAGAAGAGTAAGAGTGAGGAATACATCAAAAAAAAAACGATTGAATTTCAAAAAAAAAAAATTCATCTAGACAATTATTAGTCATACTATTTCTGATAAGTGACATACAAGAATGTAGTACTATAAATGGTATGACTCATTACAATATCCACTTCAATATCAAAGGGACGAAATAGGTTGACATCAAACTATCAAAAAATACTAAAGCCACGTGAATCCAATAGTTCAACAAAAATAAGATTAATGTACATCTTCCTATTATTACAAGTTTCCTTACACTTGATTGTTTTCATGTTATTCTTATTCTCTCTTACAAATTTGGCAAGCCCATACAGAGAGGAAAATTTATTTGTGCTGGAAAGGTCTACACCAAAAGGTCTGTAAAAGCTCTTTCGTAGAAGGCTGGAAAAAGTTCATCATTGGTCCTGGTGGATGAGAAAGAGGAAGAAGAGGTTGATGAAGAGAGGATGTTATTCCTCTTACTGCCCTGTCAAACAAGGATGCTATTGATGCTACCCCTGTTTCACAGCATAAGCAACCTTAACAAATTCCTGCTGCAACAAGGAAAGGATTGAGACGGAAGCTGATTGTCTCAGAAGGAGAAATAGAAGAGGAGGCTGAGACAAGAAAGTGAAGGCTGATTTCTCCAAGCTGGTAGAAAGATTCACTTCCTAGTGAACCTACAAGCATCTACCTTGTGATGCTTTGCTCTAATGGCCCGATCTTAAAAAAGAGGAAGAATGGGCAATAAACTAGGTAGGCAACGCCAACCTCACTGGTGTACTAGAAAAGAGGTTCTTAAACTCTATTCACAAGAGGAAATGGCAGGAATTTTCTGAAGCTGCCCAGGCTGTAGGCGAACTTGCTGCCAACAGGAAAAATGCTCAACAAGACACTACACAAGAGGTTCTAGCACTACCTTCTCCTCCTCCCTCTCAATCAAATGACAAAGACATTCTGGAAACAGTGAGCTTTGTTCCCACGACAGAGGAACCTGCTGCTCAAACCTTAGATCCAGCTGCTGCAGAGGTCCAGGCCGGAGATAATGTGGCTTTTGCAGAAAAGCGGATAGCCACCTTTGGAGAGGATGCTGTTATGGAGATGATGCTTAAAGCAGCAGAAGAAATGAGCCTGCGTGAACAAAGAGGCCGTCCACCACTGAGGAGACTACAAGTTGGCAAATGTTCCTCAAACAACATTTCCTTACCCAATCTCCCTTTACAGGTCGATCCGCCTCAACTCCGATCTCCTCTGCTGGAGTTTGAGGATGTGATAGAAGAAGATGGCCTAGATTATGATCATTCCCCCGACCTTGTCATCATAGAAAACATCATAGCTGCCGATGAAGGAGAGCAAACAGCTTTTGGAGGCACCGAATTAGTTGAAGAAGCTGAGCAATAGGACCTTGAAAAAGGTTAAGTCAATCAACCTCTCCTTGTAAATTTTCCTGACTCTGCTTTACAGGTTGAAGACCTATTGATCCTTGTTGAGAAGGACAAAGAAGAAGAGGTCTCTGATGAAGCTATCTTGACCGAGATCACCTCCTTAGTGTAAACCATTTTCGAGGATACTGCAGCTGCATCATCCCTAGTAGCTGCAATGGAGCAACAATCTATTAAGAACAGACAGAAACCTAAGAAAGTTGTTGCGGATGAAAAGCAGACCGGTAATGAGGCTGCTTCAGAGAGAATGACTGGAGGTCAAGAATCTGTTCAGACATATGAGACACCTGCTCCAGCATCTGCACATAAGTCAGTATCACTTACATTAGGTTGGCTTTTTGTGCTTGCTGATGTTTGAGGAGTCTGTTTCTTCTTGTGGAAGTTAATTCTTGAGTTGCTCTTGATGAGCTTCTTAAACTTCTTGAGTAGCAGAATCATGTCCTCCTCAGCATCTCCTTCAAAGGCCACCGTCTGCTTGCTATTGCTAGCCTTTCCAGTATCCTTGGATACTCTTGCTGTCAATGCAGTAACTTTTGAGCTAGATACCTTGACCTCCTTCTTTCTTCGATTATGTCAAATTCAAAAGTTTTGAGGTTTGAGAATAGATCAAATGTGCTCATGGATTTTAGATCCATTGAGACTCTCATAGCTGTGGTCTTGTTATCCCACTCAGAAGGTAGTGCACTCAGCACTTTCATGTTCCTCTCCCTCTGTGAGAAATGTTTATTCAGAGATTCCAACTCATTTACAATGTTTGTGAATCTCAAGTCAAATTGTTCAAGGGTTTCTTCGGGCTTCATTTCAAATAGCTCAAAGAGCTGAGTTGTTGTGGAGATCAGTGCCTTCACAGATTTGTTCAAGCTAGCTCCATATTTCCTTGACAGTTTTGCAAGTCTTGACCTTACTGAAGGTAACTTTATCTAGTATGGTGAATAGAGTATTCTTATCCAAATTATCTAGATTAGTTCTCTTCCCCTCTTCAAGAGTCCATTCTTCTCTTGGCTTTTCAACAACAGGTAGATGAGGAATAACTCCTGCATCAGGCTTGTCTACAACTGCATCTGCTACTGCTCTTGCAAAAATAGGATTTGTCTTAGTGGTCACTGGAGGTCCTTCTGTTATGACATACCACATCTCATCTTGCATAGCCGAGAGATGTGTCTGCATTCTAATCTTCCAATAGTCATAATCTTCTATGGAAAACATAGACAATTTCTGATAAGATAATTCCATGATATGCTCTAAAAATATGATTTTTCAAAAGTTGAAAGGGGATCAGAAATACGACCATTGCAGATTGGTTTTTAGTCCAACCTGATCTGATACCACTTGTTGGTCCCAAGTAGTAGTAGATTTAGAGGGGAAGGAGTGAATAAACCTACTCAAAAAAAAAAAAAAAATTCAAACCTTTTAAAATCTTTTTACTCCAAAAGATTAACTCCTAGAGTGACTTAGCAACCTTCAGTTGCTGAATCGGATGCTTATTACAGAGAGATAGCTCACTTGAACTTAGAGTTTATATGCAGTGGGAAACTTAAAACAATGCTTTAAAAATCAACTTTTAATGTGGTATTATAGGCAAAATATAACAGGATACATACATATACATATACATATACATATACATATACATATACATATAGCAGGATAAAGGACACACAATGATATATAATGGTTCAAAGGTGGAGTAATCCCTCTACGTCCACTTTACTCCTTTTCAGCAGGAGAAACTTTGTTACAAGGTTTGGTTTACACAACCTAACTCAACAAAGAATAGTCAGATTCCACATAGGTTGCTACACTATTTGACCAAGGCCCATATAAGATCGAACTAGCCCAAACAAGACTCATATATACTCTTTCTACAAGAGTGAAAAACACTAGCAGGTATTACACCCTAAGAAACTAAGAAAATAAAGATTAAGGATTTTTTCAACGGATTTGAAGCAAGCTCTTCAAATGTCTGAACTCTGAAGGGAGTTTGTTTGCTGCACTTAGATTGAGTGACTAAAACGTAATGCAGATTGAAGATGATATGCTTGTAGTCTTGCTTGTTCGCGAGAGTTTCAGTCGTTTTTTCAGTTGTCATTCAATCTCTATTTATAGAGGGAAAAATCTGTCTGTTGAAGAGTATCAGCTTACCCGCATTTAATGTGTTGATCTTCATAGTACTAGCGCTGATCTCCATAGTACATTGCATTTAATGTGTCGTGTTGTAGGTCTGTCCTTGAGTTGGATTTGGTTGTCGAACTCTGATTGGCTCCGTATGTGAATGTCTCTACTAGTAACATAGTGGTCTCCCAATTTGAGGTGACTCTTTTATAGACTTGATCGCTGCAATTTTCTTTGTCCATAGTTACTTGTCATTGACTTTTTACTACTTTGTGAAGTTACCTCTGCTTGATGTAGCGATCTTGAAGCTTGCTGGAGTGACCTTCGAATACACTAAACATTTTACAATATAAATCTAAGTACAAGGTTACTCCTATCCAATTACATGCTATGAAAAGTTTCTGTCTCATCAAAACTAAAACAATTCCTAACATTACGTAAAGGTATGTATACAAAATGTGCCGAAGTTAGAGTTTTTTTTAAAAGTTAAAGGTATAAAATATGGGCACAAAGGTATATCTAACATCACTTAAAGGTATGTCTAATATAATATAAAGTTATGTCTAACATAACTTAAAGGTCATGACCAAATTTTAAAAAGCAAGCGCGAAAAAAAAAGGAAAAACTGGGTCAGGCGCCCCAAATCCGACCCGAATGCATTAATCTAAAATCCATGCACATGTTTCACAAGAGAGTTACTCAAAAAATATAAATTCATGTTATATTTATGATATTCAAAAAATTAATTGAAATTATAAATTACATGAAATTCATTATTTTTCTGTAATTAATCTTAAAATAAATTATTTGTCATACATCGTAACTTATTGACCTATTACCACCTTCATTGTAACTCAGGTGTTATTTACCATCTCTTTTATGACAAATACTTCCGTGACTCGGTTGCATGGATTTGGGTCGACCCGCCCACGTGCCTAAAACACTCGCTCTCACGCACGTCTCACGCACTCCCACGTGCCAGTTGGATGTGCTCAGATCCACCCGAATTCGCTCCAGGTGACATACCTTTACTCGATGTTAGAGATACCTTTACTTGATGTTAGAAATACTTTTATGTTATGTTAACGATATATTTGAATCCTGATTTCATACCCTTAGAGTTTCAGGTGACATACATTTACTTGATGTTAGAGATACATTTACTTGATATTAGAGATACCTTTATGTTATGTTAAAAATACCTTTGAATATTGATTTCATACCCTTAGAATTTTCAATTATACCTTCATACCTTTTAGCAATGCTAGAGATACCTTTCAGCTATAGAAATACATTTTAACTATGTTAGTAATACATTTATATATTGGATAAGGTATCTCTAACATAATATAAAGGTATCCCTAACATAACATGAAAGTATCTCTAACATAACATAAAGGTATGTGTACAAAATGTATCGAATATAGGTTTTTTTTTTAAGTTAAAAGCTTGAAATTTCGGCATAAAGGTATTCTTAACACAACTTAAAAGACATGTCTAATGTAACGTAAAGGTATCTCTAACATCACCTAAAGGTAATGACCAAAATCTTGAAAAGTAGCGTGAAAAAAAAAATTAAAATAGGTCAAGCGCCCCGTATCCGACCCAGATGCATGGATCTAAGATCCGTGCACCTGATTCACAAGAGAGTGACTCCTCGTTTATTTGATTGATGTTGGTCCCAAGTGGAAGAAGGTTTAGAGGGGGTGAATAAACCTTCTCAAATTTATCAAACTTTTCTCCAAAATATATCAATTAAGTTCATCTCACTGCGCAGGTAGCTAGAAAGCTTGCTACTTAGTGATTCTGCAGTAACCTTTCTGAAAGGTTACTGAACAATTTTGAACTTAGAGTTTTATACAGCGGAAATACTTTTATGAAAACACAAGTATGGAAATCAGATTTTTGATGCGAGTGCAGTATGATGCTTGGTTAGATATGCATCAAGAAAATATACAAGCAAGATAAAATAAACCACACAGAGCGATACATAGAGGTTCGAAGGTGGAACAACCCTTCTACGTCCTCTCTGCCTCTTCTAAAGAGGGAACTTTATTAATCTTGTTGAATTACACAGCCCTAGTTATAACAACATAGACTTAACAAAGAGTAGCAAGCTTTTCCACACAAGTTGCTTGCCTACTCGACCAACTGACTCACACAGGAGCAATCCTATACACAGTTTATAAAAGATAAGTTTACAGATTCTTCAACTAGTTGAAACAAGCTTAAAGTTCTAAGTGCAAGTTACTCTGCTATAGCTTGCTACTTTAACTGAGTGACTGAATAGATATGCGATTCCCTTAAGTGTTGAAAGCTTGAATTCGCGTATGAGAGTTGTAGATTCAGTTCCATTTTCTTTAGTCTTCAGTCTCCTTTATTTATAGGATGGAAAATCTGCCCGTTGAAGAGAGGCAAATCTTTAGCATTTAATGCATTTGATCTTCATAGTACACTTCATTTAATGTGGCTGACTTTCTCCCTTTTGGAGCATCCTTATTGTACGCGTTTGTTCTCTTGATAGACTTTATTCTTTTTGTCTCTACTGGTAACTCAACAAGATCCTCGTATTTCATTTTATTCTTCCTTGGATTAGTCTTGGATCATGCGCTTGTGATGCTCTGTAGGTTGCAACATTAATTCAGTCTTGCAGTATGCTTGATGTAGTATCCTTTCAGGTAGCTCTCTGCAGTAACCTTGTTCTTCCAGTATGCAATAACCTTCTTAATTTGATTACCAGAATGCTTTTTGTTCATAGAGTAATATCCTATCTTTACAGCATCCTTGTGCAATGACTTTTGCTTTGACAATCTTTATAGTAACATATTACTGCAGTATCCTTCTGTACTTAGAGAAATTTGTCAGTTGATACATGATACTATAAGTTTCTTTACAAGACTTTTATCTCATCAAAACATGTTTAGTCAAATCCTAACACTTTAAGTCATTACTTATAAACATAACAACTTATTATATTAACTTTACTAGCAGTATACCCGCGCGATGCGCGGTTTATTATATATTATGACAAATACGATTATTAATAATATAATAAATTTATTATATTAAAATGTTACTCATAAGATCTTATTATTTTGAGATTTGTAATTAGGGATGACAAAATCGACCCGACCCGTGGGGACCCGACCTGACCCGTGGTGTTTGGGGCAGGGCAGGCCCGACCCATTCTTGAAACGGGGCGGGGTAGACCCGCCCCGCCCTCGGGGGCGGGGCGGGTCTGGGTATTCACTCCGCCCCACCCCGACCCGCCCCGCCCCGAATAATATTAATATATATATATATATATATATATATATTAAAATAATTGGTAAGTGAAATGAAACCCTACTATTTCTTTCTCTTTTGCACAGTAGCAGCAACACAAGCAGTCAAGCACACATTCTCTCTTTCCCACTTTCTCTCCACCCCTGCCGCCGTTGCTGCCGCCGTCGCCGGCTCCGCCCCTGCCGCCGTTGAACTCCAACACTGAGGAAAATGTGAGAAATCTCTTCTTTGTTTATTAATGGTTGAAGTGATTTTTTTTCTTTCAATTAGAAATGGGGGAAATGTAGATTAAAGAAAAACTGTCAAGTGGGTTTGTTAATTGAGAATTTTGATTGTTAATTGAAGTGATTTTCCTTGGTCTTCTCGAGCAACTGTTTGAGAATGTGAGAGTCTTTGAATCTTGCATCATTCTCTGCATATTTTTTCTGATTTTCCTCTGGAAAAATGGCCAAGATTTCACATTACTTCAAGAAACGAGGCTAATCATGGAATAGAACTAAACTTTATTGAGCATTAGGAAGGGTCCTATACGAGAGAATTTTGTGGCCGGTCTTGTTTCAGAATTTACTACGTATCAAATTAGAATTCATATTCCAGAATGATTAACTCTTGATATTTTAGACTGCAAAATGTTGGATCCTTTTTTGGAATGACATTATAATAGATGCTTAAAGGCCATGATAATTGCTACTTTATTTTGCGTGGGGAACTTGGAATTGTTGCGTCCATTTTGTATGCTTGCTTACGCCAACTGTGTAAGTTGAAAAGGTGTGCTAAAGTTTTTTTTGCTGTGACGATTGAGATTGGAATTGGAGAAGTATTCATCTCTTTTGCATTTCTCAGCATCTCTTTTGGAATTGGAGAAGTAATACTTAAGTATCCAGTGTTTCTTTTTTCAATAACTATATTTAATTTTTAGACACATCAATTGACTTAAATTTCCTTGTTGTTTGAGCGAAGTTTGATAAATGAGTCAAGATATGGATAGTGATGGAGAGCCTCATTCAATAAGTCAAGATATTGAGATTTCACCATTTGAATCACGATCATCTACTCCCTTTGGATCTCCACCTACACCTACTTCTCCATCCCTAGATTTGCCAAGCTTAGATAATCTTCCAACTTCAAGTGAGAATATCGATGATCATACTAGTAAGGATGTGGCCATGGAAAGAGGAACATCTGGAAGAGTGTTCTCTAAAATTTGGACTCATTATGATAAAGTGGAGGTAGATGGAAAATGCAAGGCCAAGTGCAAGTATTGTGAGAAGTTATTGTTAGGTGACCCGAAACAAGGAACTAGTCACTTGACGAAGCATTACGAAAGATGCCCTAGGAGAAAAATGACAGACATAAGACAACAAGTTTTGAAAGCAAACTTCAATAAGGACAAATTAATTCGAGGTTTTTCCATTCAATTTTGATCAAGAAGTTTCTCGTAAAGAACTAGCAAGAATGATCATCATGCATGAGTATCCTCTTAAGATGATAGAGCACCATGGGTTTAAGAATTTTGTGAAGAGTTTGAATCCATGCTTCAAGATAGTAACAAGAAACACATTGAAGAGTGACTGTATGAAGATTTATGAGCAGTTGAAGGAGGCCACAATGTCTCTTTTTGAGAAGAATGAAAGTCGAGTGGCAGTCACTACAGATATGTGGACATCTTCTCATCAAAAGAAAGGATTTATAGATCGAAAATTATCCACTATAACGGTGGATAATTGTTCGACTAATGATGCAATGGTTGAATTGCTTTTGGAGAAGCTTCCATTGGATTCTCTTTTGCTTGGTGGTAAGTTAGTCCATATGCGGTGTTGTGCCCATATATTGAATCTAATTGTGAAGGATGGTTTGGAAGTCATTGGGGAGGCAATTGAAAAAGTGAGAGATAGTGTATCGTACTGGTCGGGGACACCTAAAAGGTGGGAAAAGTTTGAAGAGACGGCTCGTCAACTTCGCATTCCTCTTGGTAAGAAACTCATATTGGATTGTAAAACTCGTTGGAACTCAACTTATTTGATGCTACAAACAACTTTAGATTACAAAGATGTCTTTTTTCGGTTGAAACATCGTGATCCAAAGTATAAGCATTTACCAAGTGAATTTGAGTGGAGCTTGACTGAAGAAATTTGCAGTAGGCTAAAATTGTTTTACACTGCAACTGAACTTTTCTCAGGCACTAAATATCCTACTGCAAATTTATATTTTCCAAAGATTTGTGAGATTAAGGTTGTTTTGAAACAATGGCTTTCTTGTGGAATTGAGGTTGTTGAAACTATGTCTTCAAGTATGATTGCAAAGTTTGACAAATATTGGTTAGTTGCACATGGAATTATGGGGGTGGCAGTTGTCCTTGATCCTAGGTATAAGTTGGTTTTACTCGAGTATTACTTTCCAAAAATTTATCTTCATGAATCCGAGTATGAGGTGGAGAAGATCCTTATTTTGTGTCGTGAATTGCTTAAACAATATGAAGATAATGAGAAGAAGAAAGGTGATGGTGATGTGAGTAGTCTTATGATGGAGACCAGTGCTACTATTGACAATTCACTTAGTGAGTTTGACTTGTATGCTTCTAGAAAGAAAAGAAAACCTTTGAGATCGGAGTTGGATTTATACTTAGATGAGGATGTTTTACCACGAACCGTTGATTTTGATGTCCTGTCTTGGTGGAAGGCAAACAGAGGTAAATATCCCATTTTAAGTCAAATTGCAAAAGACATTTTAGCGATTCCGGTCTTTACGGTTGCTTCAGAATCTGCTTTTAGCACAAGTGGTCGATTGGTTAGTCCTCATCGTAGTAGACTTCACCATAAGACTGTTGAGGCTTTGATGTGTGCACAAAATTGGATATTATCAGAGAAAGGTAAATATTTTATTAATATATAAATTAACTTTAATGTCAAATAATTTAATGTAATTTGTACTTAAATGTGGAATTTTATGTAGATCATTCCGATGGAGCATACATGTCGGTTTTTTATGATTCGGATGATGAGAAGAGTGACCTTGAGGTAAGATAGTTTTATTTATCAAGTTACTTTTATCTTTAAAAATTCTTAAAAAATATATTGCTTTATTCAAATTTGATTCTTTATTATTGTAGGTTTAATTTTGAGAAAGATTTGTCATGGAGGTTATGACTTGGTGAATGGTGATCCTAGAAGATGTAGTTCTTAAATCAAGTCATCAAGACATTTTTATGTTTTAATTGTCTATTTTAGCAATTTATAAACTTTGAACAAATGAATATTTGATGAGTGTTTGTTTTATGTTTTATGTTTTTATGTTATGATTTGACAATAATGAGTTGAACATTTTATTTGTGGAGTTAATGATTTAATTAAGTGTTTCTCAAATTATTCATGTTTTATTTGTAAATTGTCATTTAATATTTTTTTAATTTTTTTAATGGACGGGGCGGGGCGGGGCGGGGCGGGGCGCGGGGTGAAAATTGTTGGCCCGTCGCGGGGCACGGGGCGGGGCGGGGCGGCAGGTAGTAGGCACGGGGCGGGCCTGGGTAGTTAACTACCCACCCCGACCTGCCCCATTGCCATCCCTATTCGTAATAAATCCGTATTTTTTTAATGATGATGATGACGACGACAACAACAACGACGACAATAACAAAAAAAAAAGTTTTGTGTTTGTGTGTTTTAATTATAAGTGATTAATTATATTTGTTAATATATATATATATATATATATTCTATTCATATTTTTGTTCATTTATATCTTAGAATTATATTTAATAATTTGTAAATAATTTTCTACATTTTTTTAGATGGATTTATTTTACAAACATTGTATTTATTCAAAAACTTAGTTTATATTTAATAAATTTAGGTTTCAAATTCATTTTACATTTAAAACAATATTTTTTTTAGAATTTTGAAACCATTTTAAAATATTTTTTCTTACAGTTATATCTTACACAATTAGTATTGCATATATGTTTGAATTTATTTTTAAATGTTATTTGTGGATTTTTTTTAGATTAACCTCGCAACATTATTAGATTATTATTAGTTTTACTTTCAAATTTAATTATTATTTTTAATAATTTTATAATAGTTTTTAAACTTTTAAACATTTTACAGCCCTTCATAAAATGAAATTTAGCTTTTAGACCTATTTTTCACATTTATATATTAAAATTATAGAATAATTTTCAAAATTTTAAATTTCATTATTTTCAGATTTTTTAATTATATCATTAAGTCATAATCATATAATAATACCATCCAAAATAATTTCCACTATTTCATTTTACCCCTATATTAAATTAAAAGACTATTTATTATATTTAAAATATATATGAAGCTTGTTCTATAAGATTCTCAAAAGTTTTTTAGTTTTTTTTCCCTCAATTTTTCTATTGGTATATGGAAAATCAGTAATTATGTCAAATTTTACAATTGAGTGGCAAATCAGTAAATATGTCAAATTTTTCCTATTTTAAATATAGTATAGATTATATCTAGATTTTTAAGTGCATCAAAAAACATATATTTTTTCAACATTTATTAAAATTAATGATTTTTTATTGATTGAAATAAGGACATCATATCATAAAAATTAAAAGAGTTGGTCTCTTATGTATCGGGTGCACTTGCAATCTGAATCGGGTCTACATCGACCTCATTCCCCATTCTTTTTTTTTTTTTTCACTTCAGGTCTGAAGATCCTTATATTGTATTTGTGTGACTTTTATGTTATATAAATATGACCTTTGTATACTCTAACTTAGGAAAAATGGAAGAATTTTAGCAAAGTATGTAAATATTACTCTCTCCGTCCCGGTCGAAGTTGCCTATGTTGACTGGGCACGGAGCTTCAGAAAATGCAGTTGACTCTTACTTTTTGCTTTTTATACTTTATATTTAGGGGTGTGATTAGTGTGTTAACACTTCCCTCACTTCCCTTAATTTTATTCCAATAATCAGATTAAAAGTAAAAAAAAAAAAAAACTAAGGAAATAGCAGCACTGTGAAGAGCCGTATATGAAACAATTTGGAAGTAGATTTTATGTGGGAAAATTTTCCACCAAAATTGCCCAAACACATTAAAAATCAGAATCCAAATTTCCCACTAATTGCAATCAAATCAAATCCTTTTCAATTCTATAAATACAAACACAAATGCATTGAATGCATTTTCAACAACTACATTCAAAAACTACAAAAGCTGATTCTAATATGGCAAACAACAAGAAGGGTAAATATCTGTCTCCATCAGAGCGACTTCTTATAGCTCAGCGACTTTTCGGAAATATCAGCAACAACGTTTTGAAGAACAACATCACTGCAAAAGTCGCATCATCATTTGGAGTTTCTGCTCGTACTGTCCGACTCATACGGCAAGCTGCAAGGAAACAAATTGATGAGGGGTTGCCTATTTCCATTCCGGAGGTAAGACCATGCCCACCTTCATCTAGACTTTTAAGGTTGGATGGAGAAGCCATTAGAAGCATTCCATTCTCCAAGAGAGGCACAATCAGGAGATTAGCAAAAGAACTTGAAGTCAGTAAATCACAAGTGGGCAGGTGGGTAAAAGAGGGCAAGCTTAAAGCACACACAAATACAATCAAACCAGCTTAATTTGACAGCAGCAAACAAGCTCAACAAAATCAAATACAACTTCTGTTTCTTGCACAAAGACATGAGCAACAATAAGATCACTTTTGAAAGCATGCATAACGTAGTTCATATTAATGAGAAGTGGTTCTATATGCAACAGGCAAGTGAAAGAGCTTATAAACTGAGCTTAGAGGATAAACCTTACAGGGCATGTAAAAGTAAGCGATTCATTCTAAAGGTCATGTTTATGGCTGATGTGACAAGACCAAAATACACAGACCAAGGGGAATTATTGTTTGATAGGAAGATTGACATTTTCCCATTCACACAACAAGTCTCAGCCATCAGAAATTCTACAAGCAGACCAAGGGGTACAATGGTTACAAAACCAATTGACTCCATAACTAAAGATGTCATTAAGAGCTGCCTTTTGGAAAAAAATAGCTCACAACTATCACATTTTTCATCATTTAATGTGTTTAGTAAGTCTCCTAAAACTGCCCTAAGGTTTTGATTAACTATTGGGCTAATTTGGTGGCATTACTAACACATTTTATGGTGAATTGTTTGTTGTTTTTTCATCACATGGCACAACATAGATAATCCCAGCAATAAAGGCAAAGTGGCCAGCAAATGCAAGTAAACAAATCATCTTTCAACAAGACAATACTAGAACTCATTTATGGAATATGGATTTAGATTTTAGGAGGGCTGCCACAGAAGATGACTTTGATATTAAGTTGATGTGTCAACCACCAAATTCACCAGACACTAATGTGTTGGATTTAGGCTACTTCAGGGCTATTCAATCCTTGTAGATTGAAACCCGATCTCACAATGTTTATGACTTGGTTGCCAATGTTCTTCAATCATTTGAAAAACTAGAGCATCCAAAGTTGAACAACATTTTCCTTACACTACAAGCATGCATGGTTGAGATATTAAAGGTAAATGAAGGAAACAATTACAAGATGTCTCACATTGGAAAGACAGCACAAACAAGAAATGACTCATTGCCAATGACAATTGAAGTGGATGAGCAACTTGTAAGGCAAGCAATTAACTTTCTGATTGCAAATGAAGAAGCCACATAAACTTATGGACAGACTATGCACAACAAACAATCAGCAAGATCACTATGGACAGACTATTAACCAATCAACAAGATCACTATGGATAGACTCCAGTAGTCAAGCAAAATCATCACAGAAATCATAACATCTTTGAAATCAGCAGAAATTCATCATAACCGAATCATCATCAGCCTAAAAATCAGCACAAATTCATCATCAGCCCAGAAATCATAACATCTTAGGGTTTACCATCAGCAGAAATCATCAGAAATCAAGCACCAGCAAAATCATAACATAAATCATAACAGAATCATCAGCAGCAGCATAAATAATAACATAATCAGCCTCAGAAATCAACACAGAATCATCAGCAGCAAATTCATCAGCACAAATTCATAATCAGCCTCAGAAATCAACACAAAATCATCAAAGTGGAGACCTCATAACATAATCAGCCTTATAATCATCATAGAATCATAACAGAATCATCATCAGCCTTAGAAATCAGCCCAAATTCATCATCAGCCTCAGAAATCATAACAGAATCATTAGGGCAGCAAAAACTCAACAACATAATCAGCCTCAGAATTCAGCATAATCAAATTAGGTTTGACAGATTCAACACAAATTAAGGCTTTGCACAAATTAGGGCTCATGGCTGATTGACTTAGGGCTTTCCATCATCATAACATAATTAGGAATTTCATCATCATAACACATCATAAGCCTCAGAAATCAGCAGGAAACATAAATTAAGGTTTTCCATCATCAACAGAAATTAGGGCTTTCCACATAATCATAACTTAACACATCGTAACCCACATAAATCAGGCATGCAACGTTGATAAAATGCAGAAAAATAACCTTTCGAACTGAGGGAACCTAGATAGCCAAACATTCGTAAAAAAAAATGAAGCATTTCAGGATCCACAATTGGGTTCAGGCTTGAGAGAGAACCCAGATCGGGTTCCAGAGAGAAAGGGTTTGGGGAGAAGGGCAATTATCAAGCCCAAGGGTCGATTAAGCTTCGGGGAAAGGGTTAACAGAGCGAACGGGGAGAGGGTTCCAGATGGGCGAGGGTTCCAGATCGGCTAGGGTTCCAGATTCAAGCAAGAAACTCAAGAACATGGATTGATTAGGGTTTAGGCACCATCATCAGAGAGAAAGGGAGATCAAGGGTTCTAGATCTATGGGTAAAATCTCAAGAACATGGAGACAGGGTTTCATCTCCAAATGGAGAGGGTTCGAGATCAGAAATTCATCATTTAGAACGACGATCGATTAGGGTTCAGGGAGAGGGAGAAAAGATGAACATTCTAGATCCAAAAAGTGGGAGTGGGAGGGTCGATTAGGTTTGGGGGTATTGGGTGGGGTAGATTTGTTAGGTGTAATTAGGGTTAGGGTTAATTAATGATTCTTAATTTAATGAAATCAGATTTTAATTAAGAAAAGTTGATGACATTTCTGTAATTATGTTGAAATATAGGGGTATTTTTGAAAAAAAATTCTTTGCCATTTATGGGCTGACAAATTGAGTTGGGACAAATCGAAATGATAAGTAGGCAACTTCGACTGGGACAGAGAGAATAACATTTTATATGATATTAGCTGCACCTTTCTGTGATATTAGTTGCACATCTATATCGTATATTAAGGTGCAACTAATATCACGTAAATGTATGTTCATCTTGAAAATGTGCTGAAAAATTTCTGATAATCTTCATTTTTTCTGAGTTATGGAACATTAATGTCATGATATTTACATATAAAGGTCAACAATACAACATAGAGTTTCAACTTGAAACAAAAAAACCTAAATCTTCATTTTTTCGTAAGTTACTGAACATAAAGGTCATTGCATTTATACATAAGTATTACACTCATATAGTATAAATATCACACTTATACAACATAAAGATGACACCCTTGGACAAAAGAACTCAGATGTACACAGATTCGAGTCGAATTTCCGGTATTGCAGTAGAATGCAGGTGATACAAGTATTTACCATTATTTATATATATCACAAAAAAAGAAGAAAAAAGTATACTTTTAAGAAGTAAAAGAGAGAAGACACTCTCACTCTCACTCTCCTTCTCTACCAAACAGCGATCACTCTTTTCTATCACTAAGCCACTGACGCCGCCGTCTGAGTTGTTCGCCGCTGTCAGTCTGCCATTGTGTCTCCGCCGCTGCCACTGCTCTGTCCGCCTCCCACGGCGGACTGAGTTTTAAGGTTCACTCAAAAGAAGGTGAGAACCACATAACCCTAAACCTCGCGTACCTTTTTTTTTTTTTCCGGATTTCACTAGTGTAAATTGGGGATTTTTAAAGTATTATAATTTGAAATGAGAAATAGAATGTGTATATATTCATTGTAATTCGGATTGTGCTTACTGAAACTATTTCCGCATGTTTAGTTCAAAGGTGCAGTAATGTTCAATGGTGGTATATTGTTGAAGAAGTTCACCTAATGAGTGAAATCATATCTCGGATTGCATTTGGTTTTTCAGTTATTGATCTTCATTTCATATTAATTGTAAAATTGGAACGACATTGAAGAACTTATGCAAGACTGTTTTTTTTGGTGTATTTTATGTGCTATGTGTAAAGAATTACGATTTCTTAGTATTATACTGTTATTGCGCTTTTGTTAAACATTAATGTGGTAGTATTGGAAATCAAGAACTGTATTATTATTTCTTTTTGTGTTTTCTAAACTGGAAAACCTCATAATTTGGTTCTGAGGGTTTGATGGTGATGATGGCAGTCTTGTTTTCTTATATTGTGCCATTATTTTGTTGTTGTAATGCATATAATGAATTGAAGATATTTGCTTATTTGTTATCTGAAATATAAGTTTACAAAATTTCAGATCAGGGAAGCTATTCTGAGTCATGGGCACCTCAACTGAAGGAAACGAGTATGCTGCCTTCTTGGAGAAGGTCGATAGAACCATGTATGTGGACAACCTGTCCCCGCAAGTGACTGAAGCAGTGATGAAAGCTGCTTTCAACCAATTTGGAGATGTAAAGAGTACTCAATTCATCCCCAACTACCATGAACCAAAAAATGCCCCACACGCTGCTTTGCTATCTCAGTTTGAGCCTGCAACATTTTGTGCACTTATCAAGCAACTTGCTTGTTCTGTTCAAGTACCTGGTAAAATTGAGCTGATGGTAATGAAGAATCAGTTGTCGTTGTTTTATTGCTCCATTGGCCATCATGAGTTACCTTTACAACAGCTCAGATCAGATTATGATGCTGCACAGGATGGACAAAACTCTGTTGAGGTCCATGATGGTGGTTTAACTAGAACCAGGAGGAAGAAGCGGAATTACAGTGGTGATGAAAGTGCTTTATCAGCTAAAGGGTTGGAATCACGTGAAAGAAAGAAGAGTAAGTATTTATCCTATCCTTATGTGGATGTGAACCAGGGGATTAAGGCTGCATGTACTGTGGGGCAAGAAGAAGAGGATCCCAGTCCTCCTTCTGGCCTAAATACAAAACTCACTCCTTTGTCCAGTGGTAATGGCATGAAACCACGAAGAAAATGGACAAAGAAACCTCTCAAGGCACGGCATATTGTCAGCAAAGCAGACGACATTGATGCTTGCTCATCTGAATTGCTGGCCGAGCTATGTTCTACAGCTCGTGATTGTTTTTATCTTGAAGAGAGCAAGTATTCTGATTCACTGAAAACATTTTTTTATAGTTTCAGAGCATTCACATTTTCCAGTGTCGATCTTGAGAAACACTTGGAACACTATGGTGAATCTGCTCAGAAGAAAAGCCGTAATGTTGTGAAAAAGTTGCACAAAGAGAAAGTAAACCTCACTTCTGTTGTTGAAGAGAGTGTAGAGAATGGTGTAGATAATTCACTAGTGAAGGAAAATGTCAGGAGAAGGGCTAAGAAAAAGAAGGAACAGGCTACAGATTCCCAAACTCAAATGGAAGCAAACCATGCATCTGTCAAAGAGAGTGTCGGTAATGCTGTTGGTGACGTATTCTCAGAAACAGTGAAAGAAAATGTTGTATGTAGCAAGGCTAAGAAGAATAAGGAGCAAGTTATATCAGCAGGTCTTGGCTCTATACTGAACCCTTTCAGTTCAGGCTCAAACATTTTCGCCAGTAGCTCAGGGATGATCAACTTCCAGCAGGCTCACTCTACTGTGCTCAAAAGCGGAACAGCTTCTGAAACAAGTATGGGAGCAATTCCGGGGCTAGCTGACATCAATTTGGTCACCAAGTTACCGGATCTGAATGGAAACAATCCTAGCGTTTCAGTTGAACACATTCGAGTTGGAGCTTCTGCAAATCTATCTGAACAGTTGCCAGTTCAAGAAGGGTTAGTCACCCCTCAAATTAATGTTGTTAACCCGTTGGTCTTCACATCCAGCCCAACAGCCAAGGTTGCGCCAGTGATTCTCCAGAGCCCTCCACAATTGAGTAATAGTGTGAATGGCACTAACCAATATAAACAATCAGGATCCAATGTGATGAATTCAGGGCCTAGCTCATTTGCACAGTACACCCTTCAATTAGGGGTTTCTGGTTCTGAGCCAAGAAAAAGAAAAAGAAAGGAAAGGACTGTTCAACCTATTCCAGATTTGAACGGAAACGTTGTAGATCTGAGCTCAGCAGGAAACAGCATGGCTGAAGGCGAACCACAGAAAAAGAGGGCTAACAAATCTGATGGAGAGGCTGTTGGTGGGACCATCATTCTGAACTTCGCCCTGGGGTCCACTCTGCCTTCTGAAGAAACATTGGTTGCCACATTCTCAAGATATGGGATTTTGAAGAAATCTGAACTCAAGGTGTTGGACTGATGCACGTATCCAGATAGCTTATGAAAGAATCTCCGATGCAAGATTTGCATATCGGAGTTTGGAGAAACAACACCCATATGGAGAGTCACTTGTCAACTTCACAACGGACTGCATGCCACCTCCATTGAAGCTGAAAAAGAAGAGCAATCCGCAGGTGCTACGTACCTTTGTCACGGTGGAAACGAGCAAGAATCAGACTAAGCCCTCAGGAACACATGACGTTGCAATCATTAAGCAGAAGGTGGAGAAGATGAAATTGACTCTGGAAGAAGCAGGTGATAGAATCTCAGCAGAGACGAGAGCCAAGTTGGAGAACGAGATCAAAAAATTTCTCGACAAAATCAGCAATGTGCAGGGCTTGTCTTCTTCATCTTAGCTCCAGGAAGAATGAATTATAAATTATATGTATATTTATCTGCCATAGACTTCCCCTGATGTGTTAGTGTTAGGGAGTAGGGAGTAGGGAGTAGGGAGCATTTTGTTCTACTTTTTGAGCTTTGTATTTTGCTGATCTTCCTCTCCATTGTGTCTACCCTCAAAAACTGTTTCTAATGTTGTTTATTAATATTTTTGGTTAAGATATCCAACTTCTCTGATATAATAGCCTAGCTTAGTTTCAATTTTAATTTACTTGCCAAGTGAATAATTTATTGATTCATCCTTACTTCTTCTTTCACTAAAATTGATCATGTATGTTCTCTTTATGCATGTATATATATTTATTATACCCCAAAAGTTACAGAACATTATATGTAGAGTAGATTTTGTGTCTTATATCTTCACATTATGTGTTAAGGTATGTTTGTCTGCACTTAAAGTATATCCCAATCCAAACATGGATATGGACCCAACACCTCATTCTTCTGTGGAGAGTTCCCTACAGGCAGAGCATGCATCCTCCAGACATGGCATGATGCAGAAGAAGTCTTACAAGGGACTGATAAGATCTTTACAGAAAATTGGCTGCAGTCATGTGATGGATGTGTATCGTCAAAGTCATGAGTTCACAATCTGGTATTTTCTGAGCTGCAGGTTGCTATATTTTTATTTTATTAAATTGATTGCTCTCCATCTCTTTCTCTCTTTGTGTGAATTATTGAAAATTGCTAATTTGCCTTTTTCCTTGCCTATTTTTTGTAGTATGAAGCTGCTTGGCACCACAGAAACTGGGATTTCTTTCAACTTCTTTCTGGTGCAAATGCATCTGTTGGACAACTGTTGAATGCAAATTTACACAGGTATTTTTGCTTAGCCCTTATATCTGGTGAGACCTTGATGGCTTACGCCTTAGCATTCTGGAATTATCTTCTATGTTTCAATGTGGTTCTGTCCTACCATTAATAGAGTGCTGACATTTAACTTGGTTTGGTGCCGCTGTTTGAGAGCACTACAAGGTGGTTTATCTAACGAATTTTATACAACAGTTGTATACTCAAAGCAGATTGTTAGGTGGTAATAATCTTAAATATTATTTATAACTGAGACTGCTGTAATTTAAGAATATTTCAGCTCCCTCAGGCTCTTTTGATGTCCATCTTCCATGCAAGTAAACAGAGTACTCATGATATCTACTCGAACATTGTTAAGCTTCAGGTACTTTGATCTTCCAAGCAACTAAAATATTCATGGCTTCTAAGGATTCACATTTTTCTACTTGGTAGGTAAAAGTCCCACTGAAGCTTCTTTCATGGACTAAGATAGTTTACTTTAATTACAGATACAAATATGATAGCATCTCTGCTGTCTATTTATGATCATTGAATTAATTTATCAGTTTCTTTTCTTTTCTGGTTTCTGGTCTCATTTTGGTAGTCAGATCTTTCATCATCTTGGAATGGCTTGGGATTTAAGTTAGAGTTTACCATGTGATATTTCTACCCCTTTCCTATGGTTTAAACAAGTGTGGAAGGTACCTCACCTGTTGCGTAAATGTTTCTGAGTAGTCTTTTTGTCTCCAATTGGTGTAACTATGCAGGTGTAGTTCTGAATACTTGGTCAAAGTTTAGCATGCTGTTCGTTCTCTCTGTGTTTGGATACGGTGTTAAATGAGAGAGCCTTGCTTCGGGCGATACTCCATTCTATTACCAACGTTTTTCTTTACATTCTAAATGTTATGGGGAGTATATTTTTCCAGCATATTATGTTGGCCATTTTGCTTAGAAAGGAATAAAAGAGTCTTTGAGGACATGGAATGGATTTAAGCTTAGAGCTATTTGATGGTTTTCTAATCATACAGATTTTGAAATGTTTCTTGTATCAGATATTGTAAGGAACTGGAGATGTGTTATCTGATCTTTGTACTTGTGTTTAGCTGATTCTTTGGCCTGTAGTTGATCTACAATTTAATCTATAAATCTAAATGTTTCTTATAACAAAAACCAGGTCTTGATTCTAATATGTGACTATTGACAGCATATCTCCAAGTCTTGTGATTTGGGGACAACATTATTTCAATTTGTGTATTGCATTTAGTTTCATGTGCAAATCTTTGTTCATTAAAATAATTGATTAATTCTTAAGTTTATGTTTAATGTCCATGGTCATGGTCATGGTCATGGTCATGTGTGAAGGAATTCACAAAACTTTCTTGAGTCATTGTTACCAGCCTTAATCCTTTTGATGCCATCTTTTCATTCATCTATTTCTTTGTGCTACTCTTCATTTCACTATCTTAAAATTAATTTACCAGACTTTGACAAGTGTCTGTACTCTTAGCTATTTTTTGAAAACTTACAGTCTCATCCTATTTAAAAGTGCAACTCAATTTGTCAAATTTTACATTTACAAATCTATATCTATATATAATGGGAGAGTCACAACTCTCAAACTTTTGCCACCTCAAGCTTCTCTACACCTGTCATGTGTCTGCTTCCTTAAAATTATTATAGACAAATTCTCCTGTGCATCAGATACGCAGATCTAGATTGGTGCAACTGGGACGATCTGATCCGAATCCGCGCACCTAAGTTTTCCTTTTTTTTTTTTTCGCTTTAGGATGTTATCTTTATGTTGTAAGGATGTGACATTTATGTTATATAAGTTTGAATTTATATATAAATGTTATGACCTAATTTGTTTTGAAGATTTTCAAATTATTTCACTTCAGGTTAAAACCTTTATGTTGTATTCTTGTAACCTTTATGTACAAATAACATGATCTTTATGATCCATAACTTGGAAAAAAATGAAAATTTTCAGAAAATTTTAAGCGGATTTTAAGATAAACATATTTTTATGTGATATTAGTTACACCTTAATATATGACATAAAGGTGCAACTAATATCGCATAAAGGTAAATATGTACAAATTTTACTAAAATTCTTCATTTTTTTTTCTAAATTAGAGTATATAAAGGTCACACATATATAACATATAGGTCATGCTCATATAATATAAATGTAACAATTTGAAGCGAAAAAATAAAATTAAAAAAAAACAAAAAAAAAGTGTGCAAATCCGAATCAATCCGGACCAGACCCGAATTGTATATGCACCTAGTTGCACAAGAGACCAACTCTTGATTATATTAAAAAGATCTCTCCAAGATCAACCGTTCAAATCTCTCCATTCTCTCTCTTAACTAAAAAAATCATAGAATTTCACAATAGGCCGTGCATGGTTCTTGAAAATTATTGAAATCGAATTGAAAAAGTTCTAAACCAAAAAACTCCATTGAATTTTTTACTTTCTTTGAACCAAATTGAACCGAATAAAACGATTTTAAAAAGTTATAAATATATATATATATATATATATGTATATAAGTGTGTCATTTATTTTTATATATCTTGACATAATTACATGAACTATATTTAATTAAGTTAAAAATTATAAATACTCTTAATGTTTTACATTCTTATTTTTTAATAATTAATAACAATGATCTATATCTTATAATAATTATTTAGTCTTAATTTTTTGTGGGCTTGCAAATGTTGCTCATTGCATTCAAATGTGATTTATAAAATAGCTAATTTCCTAAAAAAATCATAGAATTTTGCAGTGGGGTTGTGCACAGGTCTCGAAAATTATCGAAATCGAATCGAAAAAGTTCCAAACCGAAAATTACCATTGACATTTTGACTTTCTTCGAACCGAATTGAACCAAAATTCTTTTTATCGAACCAAACCAAATTGGACAGAATCCAAGAAATGGTTTTACAAAGTTATATATATTGTAAGAAGAAGTATTAGATTTTGATGAGACAAAACCTGTTGTAAGTATTAGGGTTTTAGATTACCCCATTTTTGTTTCAATAAGTAGTGTACTTAGAGATCGTGAAACCTTCTATCGCACTCATCGCTGCACGCTGCAAGCAACAAGAACGGAAGAAGTCTGCTTACAGCGCGCCACACTTAGAAGGATTTTCGGAAGAAAGTACACTGTATGCTTCAAGCTAGAGATTGTGCATTTTAGAATGCAGCAACTAGCTGGATGCAACACGGAGAATAAATTGCAGCAACTGAAGTTGACATGAGGCTACTGCATGTCAAGGAATAAGAGGAAACATCAAACTTCAGTTTTCACTGCAGTTCATACACAAGCAGTTAAGCAAAACGACAAATTCAAAGTGGAATGGCCAACGAGAAGCCGTCACTTGTGTCTGGTACTACCACATAAACTGCAACAAAGGACAACCGCATTTAATGAACTACAACATGGAGAAAATGAAATATCATACAAATTGCAGGTGCACATTAATGCAATGTACCCGAAGATATCATGAAGATCAAAGAGTCAACCAAAGGATATCAACAAGGACGATTTGGAGATCAAGATTGGTATGACAATTAGAGGAACTATATGAAGACATGTGGAATGAGCTTCCTTCAACAAGCTTATTCCACCACCTATAAATAGAGGAAGAGTGGAGCTGAAGACCTAACTGGAAAACTGAAATCTGCTAAGAGCTCTCATATTCATATTTTGGAGCTTACAACAAAAATTGAGCATTCAAAGATCAAAGTGTTATTTTCAGTTCACTCAACCTAGAAGTAAGTCTGGTAACAACGAGCAAATCCTTTGAAGACTTAATTTCATCATAGTTTGAGAATTTCTTTTATTCTTTCACAATTTACAGTTGTGTGTGTATGTTGTATTAGGTATCCACAGTGGAGAGGAAAATACCTCACTGTGTGTTTGAGTCCTTGGATAGGATAATACCCTGTATGGGTGACCTGTTTGACTGTTGAATTCTAAAAAGAGAGTAAGAGTCTTAGTACGTAGTGTCCTTAGGCAAGAGTTTTGTATGGAAAGAGTCCTGTAAATCAAATAGTCTAGTGGAATTCCTCTTTGAGAAGGAGGAGAGGGGACGTAGAAGGCTTACACCACCTTTGAACCTCTATGAAGCCTTGTGTGTTTATTTACAACATTTACAACTTTCATATATATATCTTTTGTTGTATGCTTTAATCTATGGCTTTACATGTGCTTAAATATGTTGTAACCTTCTAACTCTTTAGTTAAATGTTACATTATTTGTTGAAACTCTATCCATCACGAATTTCTCTATGCAAAAATCTCTAAGTGTTAAGTTGCGACATCCTTATATTGCTGCAAGCACGTTTGTTGCAAGTATCGATAGCTTGCAGCAAATCTATTTGATAGTATTGAAAATAAGAAAAACGATAGAGGTTCATTCACCCTCCCCCTCTGAACCTTTGTATCACTTAAGACCAACAAGTGGTATTAGAGCAAGTTGGGTTAAAAACCAACTTGTCTGGTTGCCTACCCAGATCCACCCTCGTACCTATCTCTTTAAGTGTTGCAATTACCTTGCCTGTTTTATTTGCATTATCTATCTTCTACTATCATGAACTTTAATCATGCTAAGTTGCTTATGTTTATTATTTAAGAATATGATGATTGAAAAATATGAATGCAGACACGCCTTTTAGCTATGCATGACTAAATGTGGTTGGTGATCACTGAAGGACCACCCATCATCACTAAGCCAAACCCTATCGTTGTAAGAGCAATTGAAGAAGCAAGAGAGAATAAAGAGTTGTAGAGGAGAAAGATAAAGAACCTGCTGAGGAAGAGGAAAGACCACCAGTACAGGCTTACGTTGAAATGCCAAGACAAAAGTGGACCAACGAACACAGAAAAATGTTCAACTTGAATAACATTGCCAAGAATGCCATCGCACTATTAAAAGGGTTGAACTATCCACACCCCATGATTTAAAATTAAAGGAAAAAAAATGGAAAAAGACAAAATTACCCTTATTAATAAAATAATTAAATATTTTGAAAAGGCTATGTACACCCCCACTTTTGCTTTTGAACCACCACTTTTTGCTATTTTCAAACTCCTTTTTGCTATTTCCTAATAAATCTTAAATAAATTCAATTTATACCAATATTCATCTAATCTATATAATTTCGATGATCCAAACCCCGAGAAAATGATATATAGGCTGGAAACTGTCGACCTACCCCTTTATTATCTCCTTGAGATACCAGGGTAAACTGGCTGTGAACAACGCCAAATATCGTTTGGGATCGATCCTTGAAAATGGTTGACAAATATCATCAAGTTATTCACCGAGTACTGATGGAAGTCCAAGGTGGAAGACAGAGAGGCTTTGCAATTATTCTTTGCGAAGATACCAAGTCCTTGGAGAGAAATGCTGATCAGGGAATATAAGAGTGTTGATGACCTTGATACAGTGGCTAGAAGGATGTCTTTCCTAAAAGCTAAGTTATCCGAATGGTGTCATCAAGCGACACTCTACAAGAACTACAAGAGATTAAGAGGAATCAATAAAATGGTTCCCTTACGTTGTGAAGAAAATGACATTCCAACAGTCGTCGGAGGTCAACCACGGAGACATAAGAGGCAGAAACAACGAAGTCATCCATACCACCGTGGAAGCAACACCAAGAGAGGCAATCGTTGGTCTTCATGGAGACCAAGAAGAGTTTGGTCAAAACAAAAGGCCCGAAGTTACAAATCTGGGCAAAGACCAATGCCAAACAGAAGAAGAGTTTTTACAAGCTCTGACCAGGGAAGTTCCAGCAGGACTATAGGAAGGAGAACTTTCAGACGAGCTCACACCAGAGCCAATGAAAGTTTTAAAGATTGTAATTGCTGGACATGCGGAGCAAGAGGGCATATCTCAACAGACTGCCCAGAGAATCAGAAACGAGGAGTTAGACAGTTTGAGGCAACACCCGAACTCGAAGAAGCTGTCTACTATCAAGATCTTATACATGTGTATCAATTTGAGGATCTACCCTCAGATGAAAGCATTTATGAAGAAGAGTTCTATTCTGAGGATGGAAGTGAATCCAGTTCAGAATCAGAGTGAAGAAGAAATTCTTCAATCAACGGTGAGAGAGGATATGTCAGGATACCTCTCCCACACTACGGTGTCTCATAAAACTCTAATGAGGATTATGAAAGAAGATCCAAAGCTCTAGATGTACGATGATTTCACCATTGGAGCTATGGAAAAAACGTGGGATAAAATTGGTTTTCGCAACAGAAAACACCAGATTATCCACAGAGTAACTACCGGAGAATTTACCATCCCGATGGAATTCACTGGTAACTTGATCGAGATGCAATTGATCCCACACAAAGATATATAGGAGATCAAAAGCAGAGTCAAAAGAGAAGTTGCAAATACACTCTCATGGATTCATATCGGAGCCATAAGAGTTATTATTTAAGCAACATTCAAAGAAGGAGTTGATTCGCCACTCAATCTTGCCATTCTGGACAAGCGAATCTCAAATCTTAAGGATTCATGCCTTGGGGCGATTACAGGAAATTTGTGTGCAGGAAAATTGACATTCAATGTCTATCCAAGAATTGTATACAATCTGGGAGATCGAGATTTCAACCGAGTCTTAACCCTTCATCAAGATTTCAAAAGAATTGATTTGATGAAAGAAGGGAATAGACCCTACTCGATTACCTACAAGATTTCCTACGCTCTCTCGAATACAAATCACTCAGATGTATTCTTGAGAAATGAATTCATCGAAGTTCCAAGAATCTATGAGGACTTCGCCAGGGTAGTTCTACCAGAACTCATAGATTCTCCAACCATAAAGGAGATCGATATGGGGATCCAAGATCAACCCGTCTTCAACAAGAGCCAAAGTCTCAGAATTGAGCCAAGGCGGATGTTTTTCCAACAAGACAGGCTAATGAACAGCAGCCGTTGGGAAGAAATGAGACCGAGTATAATTCAGCAAATCCCAGATGTTTTTAAAACACAAGGAGAGCTTAAGTGCCCGGAAAGATGGAGATGAGTTGAAGTGATATTTGACATTACTCAATGGGAAAATACACTCCCATGTAATGCCCTATATTACCTCCGACAACCAATAGTCGGAAAATTTCAAGGAACCCTAAAGATGGGTGAAATGGAATTGACCATCAGAGGAGTTGCAGGAAGAATCCCAGATCAGTTGATGTTTGGGATAGAGTTTCTTGAGGATCATAAACCTTAGGAAAGATTACAAGATGGAATGGAGTTCACAATGGCTAATAAAAGATACAGAATCAGATGACCACTAGTCCATTCTCCATATACATTTCTATCGGAATGATATATGAGGAATAAAAGGCCGAATATTTCGCCGCCTATATCGATTCAGACGTCAGGATATGTACTGTAAAGCGGGAGGTTTTTCCTAAAGAAATTGGAGAAGATCTACCAGCTATCGCAAGAAGAGATTTCTCTAAAATGATTCTTATCCTTAATCGAGGAATCAAGCAAGTGGAAATCATGATCGGAGGAGCAGGCGGTACCCCATGGTACAAAGTCAAAATGCTACCCATCTATTTCCATGATACAGGCGCAGATGTGTTGTTAGGTAAGAATTTCCTACAAACATTCAAGCGCTTTACATAGGAAAATGAGGCAAGAAGACTTATTTTCACAACCCTATGTGATCATAAGATTATTGTCCAAAGACTACGAGAGGCATTCTACAGAAAAATGTCTATCACTTTTCGCAGCAAGCGTGGTGATGAAGATGAAGCCAAACTTCGACATCCAAAAATGGCAGATAGAAGGAGATTTGGCGATGCACTTTTATCCTACCGACAGTATAGTCATGGTCGACCATGCAACGAACACAAGGGAACCAAGCGATGAGATAATCACCTGACCTCGTTCCATGTGTCAAGAGAAGAGCAACCTCCAAAGGTAATTTTTGAATTATGGAAATGCCTATTAGAGGAGTCATCGACATCAAGTGAGATTTCCATTGATGAACAGATTTCACTCGAAGATGTGAAAAAAAAAAAAGATCCAAAGGAATTACAATGAAAATCCTTTGGTACGGTGGAACAAGAACGAGCTCAAAGTATCCCTAAAGGTTAAATCCGGAAAGGAACACGAGCTTGTAAGATCCATGCCAATCCTTATGAACCAAGAGGATCGTGAGGATATGCAGAAGATACTTAAGAAACATCTGGACCTTAAGTTAATCTCACCAGGAGTTCCATACAACAGTCCGGGATTCCTTGTAAGGAATCATGGAGAAATCAAGCGAGGAAAGCCAAGACTTGTTATTAATTAAAAAGGAATTAATGACATCTTGGAGTTCGATGGATATTACATCCCGAGTAGAGAACACCTGGTCAACAACATCAATGGTGCCAAAGTATTCTCTAAATTCGATTGTAAGTCTGGATTCTACCAGATTAAGATGGAGGAAGAAAACAAGAAGTTTACAACTTTCTCCACATCACAAGGACATTATATCTGGAATGTGATGTCTATGGGATTGGCAAACACTCCTCAGATATATCAGAGAAAGATGAATAATCTTTTCAAAGATTATTTCAGCTTCATGTTCGTGTACATCGATGATATACTCATCGCATCCAAACGTGAAAGAGCATCTCAAACATTTGGAGATATTCTCAGATGTTTGTCACAGAGAAGGATTAGTGCTTTTCGAAAAGAAAGCAGTGATTGCTACAAGACAGATCGAATTCCTTGGAATTGAGATCGACGAATCTGGAATCATCCTACAAAATCATATTGTGGAAAAGATTCAAGGATTTCCAGATACCCTCAAGGACCAGAAACAACTTCAGAGTTTTCTTGAAGTTGTTAACTTTGCCGGTATGTTCATAAACAATCTGGCACACTACAGGAAGGTGTTTAGCCCATTATTGAAAAAATATGCAATATTCAAATGGGAAGATGAACATCAAGAAGGGATAAAACAACTCAAGGAGGTTTATCAACAACTTCCAAAGCTTGCTATACCACAAGACGAGGATGAACTGGTTCTCTATACAGACGCCAGCGATCATTGGTGGGCAGCAGTCCTTATGAAGGCTACACCAACTGGAGAAATGTTATGCAGATACTGCAGCGGTTTATTTACAGAAAGTGAAGTAGATCGATGGCATATCAACGACAAAGAGTTCTTTGCAGTCAGAAAGGCTTTCAAAAAATGGTCTTTATTCTTACTGACTAAGAAGTTCATCTTGAAGATTGATAATTCAAGCGTCAAAGCTTTTCTGAAAAATAAAATTGAATCTAAACCAGAAAATGCTAGACGATTATGATGGCAGGCTGAATGTCAATATTATGATTACGATATTGTCATTGTGAAATCTCATGAAAATATTCTTGCAGATTTCCTAACACGAGATGGAAGGACACGTCGCTGACGAGGTCCTCAAATGAGTCAGATATCTTAGGGAAAACCTGGAGAGCCTACAACGAGGCTTTGATGCTTTATGCATCAATGGAGAAGTCACCCAGCGACTTCAACAGGCTGATCAGAGATCCGTCTCTGGTCTAATACGAGCATGCCAGTATGCATGGACAATTGTTCACGGTGCTACAGGGGCCTATCCTCCAGGCTGCATCTCCAACGGTGCAAAAGAGGGAAACAAGAGAGAAGACCTCTAACCCGATTGTTATGGATTCAAATAACATAATAAAGAGTTCTGCAGATGATGCATTCCTTGAGGATGTACCAACTGGAACAAATGTTGAAGCTCCGGTGTCAAAACCTGAGTCTTCAAGTCAACTCAGCACCTCTGGGGTTAAAGAGAGAGTTGAACCTTAGGCCACAGACTGGCAAAACTAAGGTTCAAACTGACAAGAATTTAGTTTCCCCTATGCAGGTTTATCAAAGGTAATGGGAGAAGTTGATCACCAGGATGAGTATCCATCCAGAGAGAACAATCATAGATATCTCTGGAAAGTATCCAAGAGTTTGGATGAAATCAGGAAGTCATCCAAACGAAGTACAAGAATTGTATAACTTTGGAGCTCTTGCTTCAATCTATACCGTCTCACCAGGGTTCCCAGAAATTTGGAAACTTCCGAAATGGATTGGGACAACGGTGCACGAGACTTGGGCCAATAATCCACATTTGGCCAGAGGTGATATTCTGGAATTGTATTTCTTTAGTGCAGCTCCAGAACCAGCCAAGTAAGGTTTCCATGAAGCCTTTCATTTCATCAAGCTAAGGAGACCTGACGGAAACGCCTTGAAAACCATCAAGACGGCTGCTTCGGAGGATACTCCAATTCTGGTAGGAGCATTTTTAGAAGACGAAGCTTCTACCCGACGAGCGTGGGGACTATGGGTTTGTCTAACCGAAATGGACAAAGTCAATTACCCTTTCAAGTTCTTTTAGAATTCGGTGAATGGATCTTTCCTGCTGAATTCCATGACATGAACAATTACGAGCTTTGCAGAGGACCTTTTTAAAACAAAGAGAAGGATCCTTTGGGAAAACAAGCTTCCGGCAAGTAAAGAAACCTGCCGGAAATTCTGTAATATGGCACATGTTGGCCGATGGCTAGATCGAGTCTGTCCAGCATGCCTAGACCAGAAAGAACCTGAGTTCAGAAAAGGGTTTCGACCCAAACCCGACCGACGGGAGCGAGGGGCAGAAAAAGACAAAGGGCCTGCCCAAAAGAAAAGTTATCTGCGGGGACCACGAAGGTAAAATTTCTAAGATTCCCCGACAAAGATAACATGGGTTGAGTCACGCCCCATATGCATCGCATGCGAAAAGTCACGGGAAGAAAAAGAAAGATTCCCCGATAACTTCACATGGGATGAGTCACGAGAAGAAAAGCTGGCAAGCACTCACTCGAAGGTTGATCCACTCAGAAAGGAGGACAGCTGGCTAAAACGAGTTTGGAATCCGCACTTCAAGTCCGGATTCTCACCTATAAATAAACAAGGCAGAAGGAAGCTAAGGACATCAACAATTCTTCATAGTTTTCTTTAAATAAAAATATCTTTGTAATAGTTTGAGTGTTCTGAGCTTTAGTTTTTATATGTGCATACAAGTTACAGCCATCTCCATGAGAGGCCGATCCAGTATTCTCCTCCCAAAAGGAGATTACGGATATGATAAATATATTTAGTTCTTAATAAAAAAGAGGTTTTTGCTTCAACGTGTTTTCCGTTCGATCGATTTATCCCTTGGAAGGATCATCTTGTACACTTGGTATAGGAAACGAACCAAGGTTGTGCTAGGCAGTTGCTGAAGAAGCTGGATAACTTGCAAACTATCTTCCCTGAGGGTTAAAGTTGAACAGTGAGGAGTTGTTCGTAAAACGGTTTGGGGGCAATAATCTTCCAGCTGGTTGTGTTGCAAACCATCTCACCTGGTGCTGTTCTGGTCGAAAAAAAGTATGAACTCCTTTGGGTTTAATTTATTTTACGGAAGCATGTTGGGCCTGATCTATTCATAATTTTGGATCTAAAAAGAATATAGATTGGAAAATGATAAATTGGATTAAATTGGATTTATTTAACAAAATTTTAGAAATCAATTGAACTTGAAATTAATGTGAAAAGTGAAAAAAAAAAAAAGGGTGTGGATAGAAGGGTGGATTTTCCTACCTTTTTTATTTTTCTTTATTTATTAATTAGTAAGGGTATTTTAGTTTTTATCTATTTAATTTTGTTTTATTTTAAAAGGGATAGGGTGTGTTTAGTAGATGATGGGGTGTGGATAGTTCATAATTAAAGTATTTTCTGTACATTCTCTTTCTCCCACAATTTATTCTTTGTTTATTTCGTCATTTCAAGAAAGATTATATATTAGTTTTTTGCATTATTTTCTTCCTGTGATTTATTGTGAGTGAATGATGAATGATTTACATTATTTAGAAAATACCGATGATTGATTTTATATTTTGTTTCAAGTTGAAATTTCGAAATAAAATTGGTGTGGTATGACTTAAGAGATAGATAGAGTTATATATGTTCAATGACTAAGTTATTTAATTGATGATAATTTAAAATCAATGTAATATAATTTTAGTTTATGAGTAGGTCTTCTGTAAACTCAGATCCGTGCACTCGGGTTGCGCACGGGCCGGTCCAGCCCATAGCGTCTCTTTGTTTTCGAGTATTTTGGTCGTGACCTTCATATTATGTTAGTGTGACCTTCAAGTTGTTAGTGATACCTTCATTTCCACATTTTATAACTTTAGATCAAAAACATTGATCTTCATGTTATATTAATGTTACTTCATGTTACTAACATAACATGAATGTAACATTAACATAAAATGAAGTTATGACTATTTAGAACAAATTTTGGTGGATTTGACCGCACCCACCAGACGCGTGGGAACACGTGAGAGCGCTTGAGAGGCTCGTGGGACGGGTTGACAAGGGTGCATGGATCCTAGATTGTATTCACATAAAAGAGACTAGAAATTAAATGTCCTAGTTCATCTATGTAAGTTTTTATTGTATTTTTTATTTAACATTGATTTATGTTGTCATGTTTGTGATGAAATTAATTACTAATTTTGGATATTATAATTTTATAATGTATTATATTGACCTTATCAATATTACAATAAATTATGTTCTTAATTTAGAATTATTGAAATTTTTTAATCGGGCGCTTCTGAGAAGAAATACTGGGTACGACCCGTTTTTTTTCTTCGGTCATGTCGAAAAACAAAACACCAAAACTTGTATGCCGTTGGGGCGAGGATCTTACGCGCATCCACACAGACTAGGTGTGCGCTCATGCACACCTGATTCCATATTAAATGATTCAGTGATATGTATTATATTTATACTCTTAAGGTATCACATATATACTATTAAGGTATTAGTTGGTAATAGTTGGTATCAGTAAGGTATCAATTGTATGTTCTTAAGGTATCACTTATATTCTCTTAAGGTATCGGTTCTATATTCTTAAGGTATTAGGTGCTTATTCAATAAAATTGTATTAATTGGTATTAGTTTATACTCTTAAGGTATTAAACGATTTAGTAATAGATATTAGATTTATACTCTTAAAGTATCGCATGTATACTATTAAAGTATTAGTTGGTATTAGTTGGTCATTTAGTAAGGTATCAATTATATGTTTTTAATGTATCACTTATATTCTCGAGGTATCGATTGTATATTCTTAAGTTGTATATTCTTAAGGTATTAAGTGTTTATTCAATGAAATTGTATTAGTTGATATTAGTTTATACTCTTAAGGTATCAGTTCTTTGCATTTAAGGTATTAGTTATATGCTCTTAAGGTATTAATTGTATACTCTTAATGTATCACTTATATACTCTTACGGTATCATGTATCTATATTCTTAAGATATTAAGTACTGTTTATTCAATGAAATTGTATTAGTTCATTTATCTCTCATTTTTCTTCTTCAGTTTCAGTGATATACTTTTATAACTAAAATATTAGTTATATACTATTGATGTATTAATTGTTGTATAATCTTAAGATATCACTTATCAAAACTATAGTATATAAATTAATATGTCGCGATTTTCATCATCTTCCTTCTCAAAATATTTTGCAAATCATCTTTTTCTCCAATTTTTTGCAAATAAACTTAAAAATAATAATCAATATTTACCATGTTTATCAATAAAAGAGAAGAAAATGATAGAGAATAAGAACAAAAAGAAATATTAAATGAAAGAAGAAAAGAAAATGATCAAAACAGAATATCACGTGAAGCAGACTCGCGCACCCGTTCACGTTAAGTAGGCTCACGAACATGTTCGTTAAACAGACTCGCGCACCCGTTCACGAACTGGTTTGTTAATCTATTTGTTTATAGTTTGAGACCATGTTCGGAAAACATTCGTTTGCATATTTATTTTAGTTTGGTGAAGAGTTCGTTTGCATATTCGTTTAATGTTCGTGAGCTTGTTTATTTATATATTTTATAATATTATAAGATTTTAAAATTTAGATAAAAATATAGATGAAAAAATTCTTAACAGAAATATTGTGGGAATGAATCAAACGGGAGACCTTTCATCATATGAACAATTTATCCTACCATCAAATCAATTTTTTACCTTTGTTAATTTACCTATTAAACTTTGATTTGATATATAACATTTTAAAATATAAACATATTAATGATTAAAATTCAATGTAATTTACTTATTTATAATATTAATTGTATTGTCATTTGAATATCTTTAAATTTTAAGTATTAGTTTACAAAATAAGTAGATAAATGTTTATGGGTAAGTCTTATGTGAAACCGTCTCACGGATCATTTTTCGTAAGACGGGTCAACTCACAACCAACATTTCACAATTCACATGTAAATTAGTAGAAATAGGTTTGATTCATGGATTGAAATGATCCGTCTCACGAAAATACTCCATGAGACCGTCTCACACAAATTTTTGTGATTGTTTATATATTGTTAACACTAACAAACAAATACTAATTAACTCGGCCATGAGTAGCTTGTGGAATATTATATTCATTCACACCTCCATTCACAAAGTCACTCGAGCTTAATCGAGTCTTAACAAATTTAATAAATATTTACATAGAGGTAAGTTATTTACATAGAACACCAAATTATTTGTTTTATGTTTTTTTAGTTGATAACGTTTCTAATTTTCACAATCAATTGTTTTGAACATTGTAGGAGACAAAATTTGCAACTCATGTTCAGTTCACTTTTCTAGTTTGTCTCGTATTTGTTGTGAAGGACTGAAGATCAAGAATTTGAATATTTAAAATATTATAAATATTTGAAATTTAACATTTTTTTATTAATTTGTTATTTCAATCATTTTTATATGTCATTGTTGAATTGTGCAATTTGTATGTTCTGTGTTTATTTTCTTATAAATATTGAAATGGAGGTCAAAATTAGTGTTAATGAGCTTTCGAACTCAAGCTCGAACCCGAGCCGAACTCAAGGATCAAACAATAAAACTTGTATTCAAGCTCATTTTGAACTTTTAACGAACTTTTTTCAAGCCGAACTCGAGTCGAACAATCGAGCTTGTATTCGTGTTCATTTCGAACTTTTAACAAACTTTTTTCAAGCCGAACTCAAACGAATATCAAACTCTATATTTTTCAATCGAGCCAAGTTCGAGCTCCATTACTAAAGTTCGAGCCGAACTCGACCCCGAATATAAGCAAACGAGCCGAACTCGAGCCCAGTGATATTCGGCTGATTCAGCTCCTTTACATCCCTACTGTTGGTACTTGAAGCAGGTGAAAGGAATCATCACAGACCCTTTCATGTTCAGTACACAACGCCTCGTCCTGCTTCACTACACATGTTAGAGGATCGGCCAACGTGCTCTTTCCATGTATACCTTTTCTGTAATCAAGTAATTGTATAACCATCAATCGTGATCACAGTCATCTGTTTCAGGTATAATTTACAAAACCTGTAAGAGTATCTATGTATCGTTAGATATGCTTGAGCTAAGATGGTCACTTTGAACCTCCAACTAATGATACGACAGAGTTTTTCAGGAGAAAAACTCTGATTATCGATGCATAACTCGTTCAGCGGCTTGATGCATGTTCCTCAAATTGGCGACTAATCCATAATGTATAGTAAACCCTGAAAACAGAATAATAGTAAATATTAAAGAAAAACTGATTCAAATTCAACAGTAGCTATCAGTAAAATACCACGCTCAGGCTTTAAATGCGGAATAAACTTACACGACAACCCTGCTGTTATAACTAACAGGAGACAGCTGACGAAATGTGGCAAGGCTTCACCAAGATGGCTTGATTGTCCTTAAGATACAAGTAAAGTAGGAAGAACAATGTATCAGTTTGCAGTGCTAAATAAATTTGGTAAATAGATAGAGAAACAACTCTTGAAGTTTAGCCTAATTATAAAAGAAACCCAATTAAAGTTTGTTTCCTCCGAACAACCCCCTCCATTAGGGTAGTTTGTAAAGGGCAAACTTGCATTGTTTTTCTAGTTAGGCTAAAGGGTAACTTTTGTATCATCAAAGCAGTCTCAAGAATCAACTTACTTTGGAAACAATTCACATTTGCAGTTCGATAATTATTGTGAAATGTAAAGCTCTTGTTTGGCAATGAAGTAGCGGCCAATGATGCTCGACATTTCTACAATAAACTGCTCCCGAAATGTCCCCATACGCTTACTAGGTATGTCGATTGATAGGTCTCTAAAATTTGGCATGCCCTCTACTTGTAGGCCGTCTCCACATATCAAGAACTGGTTTCCCACAATAAAGGACCCTGATACACGTATGGCAATCCCATTTTGACCATTAGCACGGCACTGGAGTTTTTCCACGACATGCACAAGCTTCTGCGGAGGCCATTTTCCGGTCAATGTTGTCCGCATATTTGACAAGGTTGTGAAAATATCATCTTGTCCAACAGATTCTTTCTCACCGAAACTGCCCAATGATGATGTTTATAAGAAAATCGAAAAACCCACAACCTCATTTGAAAGGTTGAATTCTAAACACTGAGATATGGGCGTAGATATATGAAAAAGGTGATATTATTACTTACAATTTTTCTAGATTGATCCAAGCTCTTAATAGTTTTAAGCAAACATTTGATGAATACTTAATAGAGCATCGGCAAAATAATTGAAATGATTGGTACCTGAAAACTGAATGCTCTTCATATAAAGTCTTCATGTGGTGCCAAAGATTATCCGGTCCGTCAAAAAGTAAGTAATAGTGTATTGTCAGCATCTGAAAGGGGCAAAAATGTCATTAGGCAATTGTTAAATGTAATTGGAAAATTTGTCCAGCAGAAATTATATTTTTGTGGTTTAATTAGGAGATACTTAGATGTTGAAAGGAGCAAGATGTTAACTCACATCTGCCAAATCTTTCATCCTCTGTGTCGGGTCAAATATACTTTGGACGAAAGCATCCAAGTTAACCCCACCATCCTCATACTTTGTGACAAATGGATGCGAAAGTAGCTGCAGAATAGAAAGCAAAAGGAATCTGGATTATAATATAGTCGAGAACCAATTAAATTGTATATGTTATATTTACATGAAATTCTGTCTGCTAATCTGAACACATTGGACATGGCTTTAGTGACCGCTAAACCATCTCTCTCTCTCTCTCTCTCTCTCCCAAAATCTTTGCTGTTTTAGAAATCTATGTGGCCCTTGACATTTGAGACTTTGTTGCATAACGTATTTAGTCTAAAGGAATCAACACACAGCATCTCTTCAAAAATCTATCTAGACTAGCTTATATCAAGATCAAATTTACACAAAAGGGGTATGAGAACGGATGTATTTAAAAACAGGATAATAGCAAGACACTATCTGAGATTTTCTTAAAATCACTACACATGCCCCAAATGGTAACCGAGTATTTACTCACTCGATGTGTTTGCTTAGCCTAAAAAATGAAGACTGCTTTAATTACCTACTGTGAACAATCAATCAAAAAATTCCAGATGTACAGAATGGATAAGAAACTGGGAAATACATTTTATGCTGTTCTTTTTTTTTTTTGGGGGGGTGGGGGAAATGTTTATGACTTGCCAAACTTGGAGGTTTTGTGAATCTGAAGCTAGGATGGTTACCAGTTCAATACTGAGTACTTAACCACTTCCGAAGTGCACGAATAAGGGCATACAATTATCAACATAACCAAACCTTCCCCAGAGGCCTCACAAGCTGGTTGTTTAAGTGAAACTAAACTTATTTGTCATATGATAACACTCACAACCAAATATAATTCAAAGGTAAAATCCACTACCAAATGATTCTTACTTCATAAAACATTAGTTATATAATTTTCCTATGCTCACCTTTTCAGCAGTTGGCCTTGCAGCTGGATCTTTCTGAAGACAAGCATCAATGAATGAACAAAATTCTGGAGAAAAATTCCTATTCGACAGTGAAGGGGATGGATCATCCAAAATCTTCAAGGCAAAGATGTTGACGACAAAATAAGACACATCACAACATTTATCAGAATGATATTAAAATGGGATGAACTTTTTTAATATCACTGTAACTAATAAATAACATATACGTTCATTTCAAAAAAGAAACAGTTACAGAGATGCATGCTCACCTTTTTATTCAAATTATTCATACCATGTCAAAAACATTACATGACACGAGTTCTTATCATCAGTAACAAGGAAATTGGATATTACAACATCAATTGCCTTCATGCACAAATGTGAACAAATGAAATGAATATTCACATGAGTAAGCCACCAAAAAAGCCCGTTTCCCATTGTTTACCTGCAACATAAGATTGACAGGCCCTTCATTTGCAGTGTAGGGGAATTCGCCAGTAGCACATTCAAACAGTGCAAGGCCAAGGCTCCAAATATCAGCAGGGTATGAGTAATTTTCATTTCGAATTCTTTCAGGAGACATGTATGTAACAGTTCCGACAAAGGTTGCACACTGGAGTTCAGTAAATGTAGTTAGCAACAAGAAATAGCTACAAATACGATATGAAATGGAAAGTACTAATAGTAACACATATACAAACCATAGCCATCGAATCCTCTAAGCCGGCACTTATACCAAAATCGGTGATCTTCGGCTCCCCTTTGAGATTGACAAGTAAATTTGCAGGTTTAATATCTCTGTGAACTAAGTGCCTAACTCCATGCAAGTAACTCAGTCCCTTGACAAATAAATAAAAATTGTCAAACACAAAACCACAGCCATAAAACATCAATATAATAAGAAACCGCAGATAAATTGGAACTGAAACAGAATAAACCACTTACAAGCAAGAGTTTCTGCACCATTGAAGAAAGAACCAGTTCTGGTATAGTCTTGCGTATACGAATGATATCAGCCAAAGAACCACCATCCATGTACTCCAAAGCTATACTTATCTGTCCCGAGTCTGGAGTATAGAAGGCACCATAAAATTGGACGAGGCCTTCATAACATGGTGCCTCACACAACGTTCTTATCTCAGTGAGAAGCTGCTGCCTTTTCTCCTGATATGAACATGCAAGAACTCATATGAGATTAATATTCAGATATTTTAATCATATAATCTGCAATTTCTTATGCTTTGGTAATTCTTTGCATATTTTTACTTGATTTCTTGCATCTACAATCTGATGATGCCGTACAAGCATGCCTAAATTCTAGGACGCTAAAGTTAGTCAACTACAGCATCTAAATCCAACATATAAACTTAAAACTACTCTTCCTATCAGGTAATGATGAAATTCAGAAGAATCACAAGAAAATACAAAATTAACTCCTAAATAAAACTAAATACCAGAATCAAAGAATTCACCAAAAAATAATCAATCAACACACACACACACACACACACACACACAAATACCTTTTCAAAAATATTAATCTTTTTGAGGGCAATAATTCGGTGATTAGGGATATGAATAGCCCTTTGAACAACACTGCTTGCACCACTACCAATTGATCCATAAATCCTCATTTCATGAGAAGCACATTTGTATGTTTTCTCTCCATTATCCGGAGAAAGTGCAGAGGAGCTGCTACATTTTTGAAGTCCCAACTCATTTATGTTGTACATATTGTAGGATTTGCTCAGTAAATTCACTGTTCCACCATCTGCTAACTGCTTCCACACATTCAACAATGAAATGAGGGTTATGTTATTAACAAGAAAACATCAAAATAATGAGAGAGAGAGAGAGAGAGAGAGAGAGAGAGAGATTACCATGTAAGAATCAGAAGGGTCAATTGTTGAGCCAGATGGAAACCCTTTTTCTGCATCAAAGAGAGGGACGAGCTTCTTCTTCAACTCTTCCAATCCAGCCATGACTAAACGGCGATTCAACAAATATGCTGTAAATCAAAAGAGGAATTCTTGAGAATGGGAAGAAGAAGGGTGATTATGATTTATGAAGCCCGACAGAGGTTCACCTGTAGATGGTTTTTGGTTTAAAATCCTGTTAGATATATTCCAATGTTCATTGATTTCTACAAAATACATTATTTCTTTATAATATCCCAAGTTTATTATCTAATAAAGCTTTTAAATCCATACTTTTTCCATTAGTTTTTTATGGATATTTTATTATTTCATCCTAATAAACACATTAGGAATCTTATTATATCCTTAATTTGTATTAAACCTCTTGTTTAGTCTTCATCATTGTTAATATATAAACTAGTATATTTTGAGGGCATATAAATTTTATTATTAATAAAAAATGAATATTACCGATTCAGACCCTAAAAATAAGTTATCTATCAATGGGGGTAATGAAAGATAATTTTTATCTATTCAGGTTTGAAAGATTGAAAACTATCAAATTAAGATATGACAATGAACACCAAAACTTTTGAAGTGAGTTTTGTGTGAGACCGTCTCACGGATCCTATTCCGTGAGACGGGTCAACCGGACCCAGTCAAAAGTTAACGGTCAAAGTATTAGTCAAAGTCAAAAGTCAACAGTCAATGTGTTATTCATAAAAGTATTACATGTAATGTATAAAAGTATTACATTATAAATGTAATACTGTTATTCTAATCGCATAATACTTCTATGTGTATCATGTGATACTTTTAATTAGTATTACGTACTACATATAAAAGTATTATATGATACACATAAATGTAGTACTTGCTAATTTCAATAGTATTACATGTTGCATACAAAAATATTACATTGTGAAAGTATTACTTATTGATTTCAATAGTATTGCATAAAAGTATTACATTTGTGTATTAGAAAATATTTTTTATATATCATTTAATACTTCATAATATTACATGATACACATAAAAATATTACTTGTTGATTTCAATAGTATTACATGTTACACAAAAAAATATTACATAATGTACATAAAAATATTATTTTATGAGAGTATTACTTGTTGATTCTTAAGTCTGGTAGGGTACTACACAAAAAAAGTACTACATTATGTACATAAAAATATTACTTCTTCAGTCTCGTGGGGTACTACAAAAGATTCTCGAGAATTCTCACGTATAGCTAAACCTCTTATACGACTTAGAATTGTTCGTAATGGTTCACACGACTTAGAATCATTCGTAAAAGTTTAGACGTTGAATATCTGACATTATACATATATGGGAAACATGCGAAATATACGCGGATCATGAAAGTCTCGAATACATTTTCACATAAAAGAAGTCGAAATGCGTTAAAAAAGATCGAGAACTAATAAAGTACTACGTGTACCATCCATTACAGACCCGGAAAATAAACGTTGTGGCAAACATACTCAACATGAATGTAAGGATCCTATGTGATTTGTTTTGATGAGACATAAACCAATAAGTTTTATGAGAAAGTAAAGCAACATATACATAGTCTCTCTATGGAACAAGTTGCTGAGCAGAAGAAAACATCAAAACTCTTTAAGGCATGAATGTCACTCTACAACAACATAAGGCTTCAAAGCAATCAGGTCAGTGCTGATTTTTCAAACTTTTCGCTAAAGATATATATAGTTCAACTCACTGATCAGGTAGCTAGAAAGGTTACTAGTTTCATGATACTGCATTAACCTTTTTGGAAGGTTACTGAATAGTTTGAACTTAGAGTTTTGTGTAGCGGAAATACTTTTATGAAAACACAAGATATGAAAATCAAATTTTAATGTACTTGAAGTATGATGATTGATTAGATATACAACAAGATAGAGATAAAATAGATATAGAACACATAGAGCGACATACAGAGGTTTGAAGGTGGAGTAACCCTTCTACGTCCTCTCTGCCTCTTCTCAAGATAGAACTTTGTTAATCTTGTTCATTTACACAACCCTAGCTATTACAACACAGACTTAACAAAAGAGTAGCAAGTCTTTCCACACAAGTTATTTGCCTAATCGACTAACTGAGTCATATAGGATCCTTACTCTTTCTACAAAGAGTGAAAGCTTAGCAGGAAACTCTTCCTAGCACTAAGCACTTCTAAACACAATCTATAAAGGATATGTTCATTTTTCTTCAACTTGATGCAACAAGCTTTCTAAATCTGTTTGCAGGTTGCTCGGCTGTAGCTTGTTACTTGAGTGAGTGACTGAGAGCTTTTGTACTTTGACAGAGCAAATTTCTTATAGTCTCTCAGCTCTGCCTCCCAATTCCCCTCCCCTCAGTCAGCCTCTTCTTAATCTTCTGCTTCTTCTATTTATAGGATAGAAAATATGTCCGTTGAAGAAGACAGATCTTCTGCTTTTAATGCTTTAGATTTTCATAGTACACTTCATTAAATGCAGGCCGACTTTGGAGCATACTTCTTGTCCACGTGTCTTCTCTTGATTGGCTTTACTTGTTGGTCTCTATCGGTAACTCAACAACATTATTATTGGCTTCCTTCATAAGTTGTTGTAGTGACCTGACTGCGCTCCGAAGCCTTATGTTGTTGTCGAGTGACCTTCATGCCTTAGAGAGTTTTGATGTTTTCTTCTGCTCAACAACCTGTTCCATAAAGCGACTATGTATATGTTGATTTACTTTATCATAAAAATTATTGGTTTATGTCTCATCAAAACAAATCACTTAGGATCCTTACAATTTCCGCCTTTTTTATGATGACAAAACCAATAAATAGTAAGCTCAAAAGAAAAGTAATTGTTGGTCCCAAGTGGTAACAGAGGTTCAGGGGGTGAATGAACCTCTCTTTTTTTCTCACTTTTCTCTCTATTTACTGCAATATGTTGTAAGCTATCGCTGCTTGCAGCAGTTTGACAGACTTGTGTTCTGCTTACAGCAAACTTGTTACTGCAGCTTCACACTTAGAGTATATACACAGTGGAATTATTTAAAAATAGAGAGTTTCAGCAAATATATTCTAACACTTTTAATTATAAATTTAATATGCTAGATTCACAGATAAGTACATAGTAAAGCCATAAACATGCATGCAACAAATATAAGAAATGTATGCTGAAAGCAGTAAATAAACACAGGGCTTTATAGAGGTTCGAAGGTGGTGTAACCCTTCTATGTCCTCTCTTCTCCTTCACAAGGAGGATATCCACTAGAGTATTTAGATTTACAGAACTCTTTCCAACTAAACACAACTCTAAGGACACACGCGCCTACTAAGTTTCTTACTCCCTCTCAAGGTTTCAACAAACAGACATGATCCACACAGAATGTTGTCTTTTACAAGACTAAAATGCACATCAAGGATTCTTTTCCTCTCAACTGTGGACACCAAACTAAAACAACCTACACACACAGTAATATGAATGGTTATAAAATAGGTTCTTCAACTGTGGTGAAACAAGAACACTCTAAAGATCTTCAATGCTGGAATGCTCTGCTTCGTGGTTGAATGAGGGACTGAAAATACTTGATATTCAATTAAGCATCTTGATCTGAAAGTATCGATTCAATGGGCGATTCAAAAGTTCAGTCCTCTAGTTTTTCAGCCTCATTCCTTCCTTTTATAGTTAGTGGAATGCACCAGTTGAAGAGTGCACATTTTACGCGTCTTCATTTTAGCTCCTCTCTTCTACTGTTGCATCTGATCATTGATCTATTCAAGCACAGGAATATCCTCTTTTGATTCGATCTGGATGGCCATCATTACTTCTTCTTGATCTTCAATGATCTTCAAGGTACACCCATTTAATGCACTCCTGAAAAAGGTGGAGACATGCTCCACTTTAAGCTCCAGCGTCATTAAATACAGTTGTCCTTCTATTGCAGATCGCAGACAGTTGCTTAGGGAAAAAAGTTGTTGTAACATACTAATTTTTTCCCTTAGGTAAAAATAAACACATGAGACTTCTGTTTTTGCTCATTTTCTGCTTTTTCCCTTCTTTTTTTTTTTTATTTTCTTGGAGTCTTCTATTTTTGCTCCCTTTTTTTTTTTTTTGAGTTTTCTGTTTTTCTCCTCTTTTTTATTTTTTATTTTCTTGGTTCTTTGGTATCAAAACTGAAACTAAAACAAATCAGAAAGAAAAACCAAAGAACTATGTTCTGAAAAGTTGAACACTTATTGGAATGAAAGATACAGTGCAGAAAAAATAAAGATAAATAAAGGGGTGGAGTCTGTTGCATCCTATTAAGTGAAATCCAATCTTCTTGAAGTTGTAGCAACCTCTTTATTCTTCTCTTCAAACTTCAACGGTTTCTTCCACCAATTCAATATTGACTCTTTGTAGGTCTTCTCGAACTGTGCCTTTATCCTTGGATCGGCTATCCATCGCAGTCAGAAGTCCTCTCAGAAGGGTACTTGTTTTCCCTTTTTCACCTCTTCCAACAATTCTTGTTGCAGCGGTAGCTTTCCAGTCCTAAGCATTTGTTCATAATCCATCAATGCTGAGAGCAGTTCAGATATCCTTTGAAATAGTCCCTCTTGCAGAGAATCTTGAAATATCTCAAGAATCTCGAGATCTTATAGAGTCTGATCTGTTCAAAGGTTGGATTCTTGTCTCTAGCTAAGGTATACTTCGTGAAAATGCCCAAGTTCCAAAGATCAAGATCCTTTGTTGGTTTGAGGTCGAGCAATATTGAAATTTCGAGAGACTTGTTGAATTGATCAGCACTTAGAACTTCTTGTGGCGGAAACTTCTGTAGCGCTGCATCTACCTGTTGCATAGCTAATGATTTTTCCTCACCCACAATACCCAGTTTGCTGATCCACCTTTCCTCCTCAGCCTTCTTCTCAGCTTCAACCTTCCTTGCAGCATAGAATTATTCATCTTCCATCTTCAGCAAGACACGTTTAGAGATTTTGTGCCTCTTTGAAGATGGTGAATCTCCTCTGCTTCTGCTACTCTGGCCCCTCTTACGACTTTTTGTTGAATCTGCTGCACCCTTCCTTCCAGACTCCTTGGATGCAACGTCCCTTGTTGCCCTGCCTGCAACACCTCCTGCACCACCAGCATCATCATCATCTTTTCTATCTTTCTTTTGCTGGGGTGGGGGACTTGTCCTTCTCTTCTTTTCCTAGGTTGCAGCAGTTCCTTATCATCATCCTATTCTTCTGCTGTATCAATTTCCCTTGCAATGTCCTTCGCAGCTTGCAGTAGCAGCTTCTCTGCTTCAGTTGGGCTACCTTTTGTTAAGACAAAAATAGACAACTTTTCAGCTACTTCTTCCCCTTTTTGGCATCATCAAAAGCCCGCTTCCCTTGGTGTCTGTCTGCTGCATTATGCGTCAACAAACAACACATAATATTTAACCATCCTTTGTAATAGATGAAGCAGGACCCCAAAAATTATTATGAACAAGCTCAAGAGGTTTAGATATGATATGAATGGTAGAAGAAAAAAGCATTTGATGTATTTTGCCTAGTTTACAATCTTCACAAAACACAACAGTAGAGGAATATAGAACTATTATTGATTTGATAACTCTACCTAGAGTATTATTATAAGGATGACCTAAACAATGATGCCATAGAGTATGTAAATAAGAAAGAGAATCAGAAACATAATGTAAAGTAACAACAAAGTTAACAGGAGAAAAAGATAAAGATGAGAAAGATCAAGCTTGTACAATCCATCTTTAGGTGCTCCTTTCAAAACATTTTGACAAGTTTACAGATCCTTGACATAACAACAAGAAGAGTGAAATTGAATAAAGACAGAATTATCTTGCAAAAACTTTGAAATACTGAGAAGGTTTTTGGTAATATCAGACACATAGAGAATGTTATTAAGATGTAGAGAAAAATAAGGAAGGAGAGAAGGAATACAAGTAGACCTAAATTGAGAGATAGCAATAGAAGAACTATTTACAACCATAAGCTTTTTCTTACCTTGGAGTCTACTGATCAATCTGGATGATCTCTCAAGTAGCCTTCGTGATTCTTGGACAACCACTGTTAATCGACTAACAGGCAACCACGTCAACATAAAACATCATCCAAAGTCATTGTCATTTCACCTCATGGCAATGTATTTGTCTCCGATTGCCAAAGCTCAACAAAAGCACAAATTGGGTTTTTATTTGGCGTTTTGTAAGATATGTACCGCAAATCAACTATCGTTGTAGTTTCAAGCAAACCTCTAGACTTCGGAAGGCGGTAGGTTGAAAAATCAAGTATCCATCTTGGTAGTGTGACACCAGCAATTAAAGACGTTTCTCTCCAATCCATCCCAAATTCCATAGGCCATGTAAGTTTTGAAACTCGGGATGAACTAAGGATCTACAGGTCCATTGGGACAAGGCCGGTCAAGACATCATCTTACTCCTCAGCCTCTTCTTCAGCTGGTTCTTTTTCTTGCTCAACTTCAACTTGAGCTTCATGTGGAATATTCCAATCGATGGTTTCCACTACATCGGACATTTTAATGTGAGCCTCCTCCTCGACTCGACGGTAGGTCTCATCCTCCTATATTAATGCTACCCTACAAGTTTTTTATCCATAAAAAACATTAAGAACATTCTAATATCTCTTCAATATCACAATTCATGATAGCAAAATCCACACTGTTAAAACTTAAAACTTCAGGACAATATCACATAATACACTATTTGAACACGATTTGGCATGCACACTATAAAGCGTTCGACCACAACCAGCACATGCCAATTGTCTAAAAATCAAAGCTAATATAAATTGGAGTAAACTTTATAATTGAGTGTTCAACCAAAAGTTGACAAAAATTGTCTAAAATAATATTCAATAGTGTTCGGCCATTACATGTTGAAAACTCTATGCAATGTTCGATCACAATGGACTGAACACCTTTGAAATATTTACTCACTAAAAAAAATATCGAAATTGTAATATAGAATAAAATTTATTTGGTATAGCATGAAATATATTACTAGTAAATTTCAATAATATTCGTTTACTTGAGAAATGGAAAAGGCAATGCAAATTAAATTGTCTCCCTTACAAGTGGCACAAAATCAACGCTGCACCGTAGCCCACCGGATCACAGCCTTCTCGTGGCGCGTATACTTTTTCTCTCGTGGCGCGTATACTTTTTCTAGTTTTCGTGCTCTCTCTCTCTCTCTCTCTCTCTCTCTCTCTCTCATCCACACCCATTCGCAACTATATAGTCCGTCCCCATTGCTAGTTCCCACACTTTCCGCCATTTCAACCAACCAACTCCCTCACACACACACTCTTCAAATTCTTCCACCATTTCCACACGCTATTTTGCTTTCTAGTTTCGGATCAACCTGAGGGCGATTTCGATGCAGGCGAGCTCTGTTACCTCGCTCTCGCCGAGCTTCAATAGCTATTCCAACACTAGGCTCGCAGAAATCGCGGCTCGAGTCGTCGGAGAATTTGATTCCGAGGAGTTGTATGACGATTGCTACTTTGAGAGAGAGGAAACTCCGGCCATACCAACTGAAGGAGAGCAGAATTCAGAGTATCTAGAGAGAGAAAGAGGAGATAGCGACGATGAAGATGAAGAATTCGAGTTCGCTTTCGTCAACAAAGAAACCGAATTCCCTTCGCTTATTTCGGCCGATGAGATCTTCCACAACGGCCAGATTCGACCTGTTTACCCGGTCTTCAACTCAGAATTCTTCTTCGACCGTTCGCAATTTCAGAAGCAAAATAGAAGGGGGGAAAAAGGAGTGAGGGTTTCAGATCGTGAGAAAGACCCGACGATTCGGCTCCCTTTGAGAAAGCTGTTTATCGAGGAGAGAGAAACGACGATGACGATGAGTACGACGTCGTCGAGCTCATCGTCGGACGCAGACGAGCTCGACGGAGTTCCGGAGGAATCATACTGTGTTTGGCAGCCGAAGGAGGCGGAGGGGCGGTGCAAAAAGAGCGGCTCCGCCGGCTCCAATTCGAGGAGATGGAAGTTTAAAGACCTGCTGAATAGGAGCCATAGCGATGGAAGTAAAGACAGTTTCGTGTTTCTCAGCCACAGCAACAGCGGCATGCAAAAAGCAGAACGAAACGCCGCCGAGTGGTAGGAAGGTGAAGTCTGCTGCGGCGGCGGCGGAGCCACCTCCTCGGCCGGTGTTTAACGCTGAGAAGCGGCGGTCTTATTTACCGTACAGACAGGATTTAGTGGGATTTTTCGCTAACGTAAATGGATTGAGTAAAAATGTGCAGCCATTTTGAATTAGTATTTTCTTTTCTCAATTTAATGTTTTTCTCTGAATGGTTTTCTTTTTCGGTTTTGTAAAAGTGTGTATATTTTTAATTTTTTAGGAACATTAATTATCAAATTTTATGAGTTTGTGGAGAAATTACACCAATAATTTATTTAGATGTTTATCTATATAATGTTTATGATGACAACATGCTTAAGGTTGTAAATAGATTGTTCTCAATAAAGTAGATTTGACGATTTTATAAGAGTTCTACCATTATGCAAATATTGTAGGAATATTTTAAGAGCTAATTAAGTAAAATAATATAAAATATTTGGTGAAATATATGATTTTACAATAAATTATTTAATTTTGGTGTTCTATTTGGTTTTTCAAATAATCATCACATATTGAAATATAATATCATTAATTTAACTGTGAAGTGAGCTAAAAATTATAGAACACATACATGAAACATTAAACTGAAATAAAAGATTCAATTTTTTTTTTTTTAAAGTACAATGTGAAACATAACTTCACAAAATGAATACCCAAAATCATGCTTACAACTCACCCTACACACAATTTAATGTTGTTATATAATTATGGAAAATGCATGTCATACTTACATATAACAAATGACAAAACTTTTATGCGAGGTGACCCGACTCGCGCATTTACACGCCCCACGCACTTTCATGCACCTGCACGCGCCCCCACACACCTAGAACTCGTGCTGAAATTCACCCAAGTTCGCTCAAATAGACTTAATTTTATGTATAATTAGACCTACATTTTTGTTATGTTAGACCTACCTAATGTAGGTAGGTCTAACATAACATAAAGATAGGTCTAACTATACATAAAAGTATGTCTAATACAACGTAATGGTACATGTGGGCAATCTAGGGTTTTTTTTTAATTTAAAATATGAAATTTGGGCAGAATAGTAGGCTTAACATAATATAAAGGTAGGTCTAACATAACGTAGTGGTAGGTGCCAAAATTCAAAAATCAAGCGCAAAAAAAAAAAATGTATGAAATTTGGGCAGATAGGTAGGTTTAACATAGCGTAAAGGTATGTCTAACATATCGTTAAGGTAGGTCTAACATAACCTATTGGTACGTGCAAAATTTCAAAAATCATGCACAGAAAAAAAAAAAAAAAGAGAGAGAGAGAGAGAGAAAAGCGGGCCCTTTGACGCGGATCCGACCCGGATGCACATGAATCTGAGATTTATGCACCTAATTCATATGAGACTTACTCATAACAAATAAACTAATCCATGTGCTCACGAATTTATTCTTTCACACAAAATATGACAACTAAAAAATAATAAACATATAAGATAGTTTAATGGATGTAAGATTATTGGATGACATTACATTATTCACAACTCAAATTCATTTTCACAGGTCGATCATTTTTAATATTATAAGTTGTAAATTGATTCATCTTATGAGAGTATATATATTAGTGAAATGACTTTATATAATTCTATTCTATAAGTAATATCTAATTTTAAAATAAAATAACTTGAATTAAACTAGAATTTGCCTTTCATTTTCCTTTTTATCTTCTTCTTTCCAAAACAGAGTAAACGTTGAACTTTAGTGGTTCAAAGATCCATGTCAAGTTTTTGGATTCGTGGGAATAAGAAATTCTGATGTATGAACTGTGGAAAAGGAATGTTCTATTTTGGAAGATAGAATTTTTTGTCTAATAATATAAAGTTCCTATTCCTATTCAAACCTTTCACTGTATTGATATTCCCACCTTACAAAATTTTGAATACAATTTTCAATGTTACACTTCACAACTCGTGAATGACAAAATATGGCATTTATTTGTATATTGCAGCATTGGTAATAACATGCATGCCATAAAATTACAATGATAAAAGGGAAACGAAATTGTATATTGCTGCATTAATTAATTCTTTAATTATAAATATTATATGTTGAAGACTAAATAAGTTTAAAAGTCATGAGTCGAAATTAATTCATCAAGTTCTTCATTAATTCACATCATTTTCTTAATTATTTTTTGGGTTAATTACAAACAACCATCCAAAATATATTCGCTTTTTCACTTAACTACCTAAACATTTTTCGGTTGCAACTAACCATCTCATCTATGCGCGAGTTGCAAATAACCATCTAAGATTATTGAAACACTATTTTTTGGTCAAACTGAATCACATACTAGACACATCTTATACTTATGACACTATTTCTATCATTTTAAGTTTAATTAAGGAAAACAAATAATATTTGTAAGACAATAATTAAAATTTATTTGGATTTACTATAAGTATAAATCAAAGTAAGCAATGTTGATACTATAAAAATAGGAATTACAAAAGTAAATTTGTAATTTGTAGAGAAATTATAAGTTTTGTTGTTCTTAGCATATAATAGGGACTTTGAAATAAATTAGGGATTTTGAAACTAAATTAAGAAATTTCAATTAAATTAGGTCTTGAAAAAAAATACGGATAATAGAATACATTTAATATTTTTCGCAAGCCCAAAATCGTATTCCAAAATTCAAATTAGTCAATGATGTGTGTTTATTTTAGTTATCCGGCCAAAAAAATAAAGTTCATCAATGATTACCTCTTCCTATCGTACAACTCATTTATAGTTAACCTAATTGAGGAAGAATATTCAGGTTTATGGTTTAAAACTAGGAATCCTATTTATTTTCCCTAAACTTAACCTAAAATGACATAAATACTCTCATAAATATAGGGTGTGTCTCGCACTTGATTCGTTTTTTTCGGAAAATTGTGCTATGATGGTCTTAGATGGTCATTTACAACTCACACAAAGGTGAGATGACTAGTTGCAACGAAAAAAAGTTTAGATAGTTAAGTGTAAATCACATATATATAGTTTGGATGGTTATTTATAATAAACTCTTTTTTTTATTGAAAGAAAAGAATAATTAATTTCATTGCTATTTCTAAACAACTTCATTAATTTTAGATCAATACATATATAACTTCTCACCTACTTATCATGATAGATTTTAAATCAAATATTGAGTTGATGAGCTCTAGAAGAATTTAGTAAAAGAGTATAGTTTTTCCCTACTCATTTTGCACCTATTTATTTAAAAAATAAAAAATCTAGAGAAAACTGCAATCAATAGCATTTTCATTATTTGAAAACTATTTTTGTAATTATTAAAATAATTTTAAGATTGGCACAAAACCTTAGATCATACATTTCCTTAAAAGCATGGAAAATTAGTCCACTTCATGAAAAAATAAGTCTTGATTTCACACCTTTTTCTAAGTATTTTCAAATTTCATAGTTTTTCTTTTATATTAAGATCTAGTCTTCATTACCAAAAAGTAAAAGTAATTAGCTGTAAATTATTTATACCCCCAATTGTTGTGTTAAGTTAACCTTTTCGATTTCTTGCTATTGAGTAATGAAAATTAGTTTGTGAAATACGTATTTGTAAGATGGGGTCAATATATAATGACAATCTACAATGATTTGTTAATATATATTTGGTTTTAGGTACTAAGTGGAATTTTCTCATGAATTTATATTTAGGAAATCATTTTATATGAGTTTTTTTGATGCAAGGAAAAGGCAAAATAGTTAAAATTTATTAGATAATCCAATATTGGCTAAAAATGCAATCTCCCTTTTTATATGTAAAGTCAATAAAGACTTGGAGTAGGAATAGGACAATTTGATGAACAACTCCCACTTGCAAAAAGTTTAAATATTCATGATATTGATTTATTGCTCAATTCAGATGGTTGTCATTTTCAATGAAATAAATAAATAAATAGATAGCTAAATTTGTATATGTGTAGCTTCTTTCTTGTTTCCAATTATTTGTAGCAAATTGATAGTTGTGTTAGTCAAATAATTATAGATGATGCACTTGATATAGTTGTCCAATTTTGTTTCATAATTTCATGTGTTTTATAAGCAAAAGTTGTAAATGTTAAATCTAAATTAGGGTCTGCAAGTACTGACATTTTGGTGTTTATGACAAATTAGAAGAAATGTGTCATTGAAGAAAAATCAAATATATTTATCGAAACGATAAATTTAACTTAAAAACAAGAAGAAAATCTTTTATTTTAAAAGTTGTATATATAAATTAAGTTTCAATATGTTTCTTTGTCCATCTGAAACGTTGGAAAAATGCAATACTAAATACAAAAATAATTTTCAATTTATCATTGAAAATATCTAAATTTTTCTGCTATTTTGAGAATTGCAAAAAAAAAAAAAGAAGAAGAAGAAGAAGATGTAACTATAAGATTAGAAGAGTATGGAGATGTAACGACAATTAGTTTGGATGTGTTGTTTTTATGATTTAATAACATGCAATAATACTCTTTATTTAATTTTATCATTGAATACACCTTTAATTTGGAAGAGCTATATTAGTCAATTAAATAATGATTACTTGCAAATATTTTGATATTAATAACAAAAGTATTAATTTTGTCATTTTTAATATTCAATGATAAATTGGTTTATTTTAATATAAAAAGCTCTATAAAAATTGGGCTACAAATATTAATCTATATATTATCAATTATGTATTATATTAAGTCTATTATACACTATACAATTATACACACACTATAATATTGGATGAAAACTTGAGGCTCCTTAAAAATAGGGCTCATGCGGTCGATCTTCTTGTCCTAACTCAGGGCCGACCTTGATTTTAGAGAGTAGTTTTGGAAAAAGGTAATATAAAGAAAGTGATGGAAAAGTACATGACAATATATTTTGTGCAACTGATGCATGGATCTAGGATCCATGCACCAGGGTCGACCCGCCCTACGCGCCTCTGATGCGCGTTTTCACACATTCCCCCACGTGCCTGGTGGGTTCGCTCAAACCCACCAAAATTCGCTCCAGGCATACCCTCATGTTATGTTAGGGTTACCTTCATGTTATGTTATAGTTACCTTCATGTTATGTTAGTGTTACCCCACTAACCCTAATTAGGGTAACACTAGGGTAACACTAACATAACATGAAGGTATGATTAACATTGTTTTTTACCTTCATGTTATGTAAATGTTACGTTCATGTTATGTTAGTATTACCTTCATGTTATATTAGTGTTACCTTCGTGTTATTTTAGTTCAGTGGTTTTAAACTAAGGGTATGAAATCTGGAGATGGGGTCACATTAACATAACGCAAAGGTAACCCTAACATAACACGAATGTAACACTAACATAACGTGAATATAACGACCAAAACACGAGAAAAAATTAAAGAGGTGCGGGCGGGCTGGGTTGGCCCAGCCCGCGCGCGGCCCAGGAGAGTAACTCAAAGTACATAAGGTTACACAATCAATAAGATTATGTTATACCAAAAAATGAAAAATAGTACAATAAAAGATATCATATTATACCAAAAAGTAAAATATAGTACATATAAAAGATGACTAAAATTCTCATGAGATGATTTCACAAATTTAAGTTTGTAAGATAGGTCAACAATAATCCTTAAACTTGTAAAATTGGATGTTGAGCTGTGAAAAGGAATTTAAAATATTGATAATGGAGTTTCATCTCACGGAATTATATTCGTAAGTCAAGTTCATATAAATTTCGTACATAAAGGAAATGCATGTTAAAAGGATCACTCACAGAAAAAACGAGGATGCGTAAGTTTGGATTTGAGTTTAAGTGGATTTTGAAACTAATGGATATTGATATTATTATATTTGTTTTGAAATTTTATGAGAGAAGATATAATTATAAAGTTACTGTCACATTGAGAATAATGAAAAACAATATATATATATATATATATATTGTTGTATTATTTTATTTTGTAAATGTAAATATTGTTGGAATTTGTAAAAAGTAGGGTAAAATTAAAGATGCTCGTAAATCTTATGACTGACATGTTTGGTGTAGAGGAGAAGATCTGTTTTTGATCTACTTCAAGAAAGAGTCAGTCTCATTTCCAAACAAATTAAGTTTATATGTGTATGTGGAGAATGATCTGTCCATATAATATTTTCAATTACAATTCCAACATATTTTATTGTTTCTTGCAGGAATTAATTTCTCAATTATCGAACTCACAATTTACATTTATTAAAAGAAGATCTCATAAAACACGCCAAATAACATCAATATAAATATGTATAAATACACAAACAAAAACGATATATATATATATATCGATCTATGCTATATAAATGAATTAGTTACTGCTCTAATCACAACGTAACATAATAATATAATCAATTGTGTGTTAATTATTATATAATATATCAAATGTAAAAGAAAAAATTCAATCACACAGCAGGGGGAAAAAACATTAACTCTCTAGGCCAGAAGTTGAAGCCACCAACCAGAAAGAAGTAAAAGTATATATTTTTAATAAATAATAAACTTATAACTTTACAATTTGCTAATAGCTAGATAAAACCCTTCACATATTTCTTTTATTTACCTTTTTTTTATCAATTGGTACACATGCAATCCGAATCGTGTTTGGATCAACCTGGATCCGTGCTCTTTTCTCTTTTTTAATTTTTTCGCTTCAGATTGAAAGACTCTTATGTTATATTTGTGTAATATTATGTTGTATAAGTGTGGTCTTTATGTACAAATATGATTACCTTTATATACTCTTACTGAGGAAAAAAAAAAGAAAAACATTTTTAGCTAAATTTATACATATATACTTTAATATTAGCTGCATCTTTATATGATATTAGTTGCACATTTATATCATATTAGTAATATACACGTGCAATGCACAGTTTGTCATATATAAGATTTAATAATTTTAAAAAAAATTAATAAGATAATGTGATAATATTATTTTAACCTATATATATATAGATATTTTATTTTTAATTTATCTAATTTTTAATAGTATTATAATTTCCAAATGGAAACAATAATATACAAATATAAATATATATAAGTGTGTGTTAACAATGAATTACAAATCTCTATTTGAAATATGAGATTATTAGATAAACAACAATTTTGTGTTGGTAATAAATTTTAACTATGGGTAATAAATTTGATGCATTTTAGATAACTCAGTGTTGGTCCCTGTTGGGTGAACACCGTGGGTCAAGTCGTGGCTCAGATTTCCAGAACTTATTCCGTTCGATCACATAGACCAGTGGTAAAAGGGTAGGGCACACTCTGAGTCACAAAGACTCTTAAACCCTAGATCTCACAGAGAGAAAGGACCACTTAGATCCACAGCCCAAACAGCCCCAAGAGCCCAAAACAATAACCCCTCGCTTCAACCCTCACTCACACCCCCTAGATCTGAAGGAGGAACTCACACAGAGGAGATATCGAAGAGAGACAGAAGAATGCTTAGAGGAAAGAGGATTGCTACACTTTGTTTCTCCTGAACTCCTCCGCAAGAACCCCATAAGAAGGGGGGGGCAAGAGGAGTAAGAAGCCGGAAGGGTTTCATCGAGAAGGGGCGAGGAAGAAGAGATGGAACAACACCAAATGAGGAGGGGAGCAAAGGGGCGGCCACTTTAGGGCACAAAGAGTCATGGGCTTGAGTTTAGTTTGGGCTTGGGATGGGCTTGGGTGGATAGGAATTAAAAAGAAAAGGAAAGGGCCCAGCAACTTATTAGGCCAACATTTCCAACCTTCTCCACTTAGCTCAATCCCCCACTTAGTTTGATCGAATTTAACGGAATAGAGGAATTATCATCGCCACATTTCTGCACACACAAACACAAAGTTAGTGCAGTATATGATTAATCACAAAATAAAAAATTGTCACTAAGACAAGCACAAAGCCTCATGACACAAAGTCAACTAGTAGAATAATAACACACAAGTATGATAGATCCCTTTTAAATTGGTAGATCAAAATTTAAAGTTTTTAAGCATGACAGAAACTTTTCCAAAGATAAACATTTTGTACCCATGTCAGCTGGATTAAATTGAGAAGCAATTTTCTCCAAATGAACAACCCCTTTTTCAACAATATCCCTAATGAAATGGAACCTAACATGAATGTGCTTAGTTCTATCATGAAAGACAGGATTTTTGCACAGCTAAATACCAGATTGGCTATCAGAGTAAACAGTTACATTACCATTCAAGTATCCAATTTCAGAAAGTAAACCTTTTAACCAAATAGCTTCCTTTAAAGCTTCGGTTATAGTAATATATTTAGATTCAGTAGTTGAAAGAGCAACAATATGTTGGAGTTGGGATTTCCAACTAATGCAAGAACCACACAATGTAAACATATAAGAGGTGGTTGATTTCCTATTATCCCTATCATTTGCATAATTTCAATCAACATAGCTAACTAAATTAACACCTTGAGCAGAGTATGAAAAATTCAAGCTCACATCCTGAGAAGATTTAAGATATCTAAGCAGCCATTTCACAGCTTCCCAGTGAGGGAGACAATGGTTGGCCATATACCTGCTTAAGCAACTGACAGAATATGCAATGTCAGGCCTGGTGCTAATCATGAGATACATCACAGATCCAATAGCATTGGAATATGACACTTTTTCCATTTCAACAATTTCAGAATCTGTCTTTGGGGACTGATCCTTGCTTAATACAAAATGGGCAGCAAGGGGCACAGAAACAGGTTTAGAAGAAGACATAGAAAATTTACTTAGAATCTTTTCCACATAGGAGCATTGGTTTAAGAGTAAAGTTTTGTTCTTTCTATTCCTAATAATGTTCATTCCTAAGATTCTTTTAGCATCACCTAGATATTTCATAACAAAATTGTTACTAAGGCATTTTTGAATATGTTCAATGGACTTTAAACATGGACTTACCAGAAGCATATCATCAACATAGATCAATAAGAAATTAGGAACCGACTTATCAACTTTGAAATATAAACAATGATCATAAGCACTCCTATTAAAATCTAAAGATTGCATGCACTCATCAAATTTCTTATTCCATTGCCTTGGTGATTGTTTTAATCCATACAAGGATTTTTTCAACAAGCAAACATGATTTGGTTTATTTGAATCAACAAAATCATCAGGTTGTCTCATGTAAATTTCTTTATCAATATCACCATGTAAAAAAACAGTTTTTACATCTAATTGCTTCAATTCCCAATCAAAATGAGCAACTAAAGCAAGCATGATTCTCATAGTGACAAATTTTACAACTAGAGCAAAAATTTCAGAGTAATTAATACCTTCTTTTTGTGTAAACCCTTTAGCTACAAGTCTGGCTTTAAACCTAACTTTTTCATTTTTAATTTTAACCTTGTACAACCACTTACAATCCACAACAGAACAGTGATCAGGCTTAGGCACAAGACACCAAGTTTTATTAACATGCAAAGAGTTCATTTCTTCATTCATTGCTTTTAACCATTCCTTTCAGTTTTCAGAATTCAAGGCTTCTTTGTAGGTCTTAGGTTCACATCCATCTAAAGATTCAAAGATTCAAAGATATTAAAGGCATAAGAATCAATGTGAAAATCATCAAACCTAGTAGGTTGTCTAATATTCCTCATAGGCCTATCCCTAGCAAGCTGATAGTTTTCAAGATCATTTTCCTCATCATTAACATCCACATGTTCATCAAGCATAGTATTATCAGATTCAAGATTAAAGGTATCAGATACATGCACAACAGGTGGCTCCACCTTAACAGGAGCAGTGTTGGAATCAGACAAAGGTGCAGAGGCAGATAAACAAGGAAAATCAGATTCATTAAAAATGACATCTCTACTTATAACAACCTTAAAACCAGGTTCATCCCTTTGTCATAGCCTATAACCTTTTACACCATTAGGGTAACCTAAGAAAATACATTTTTTAGATCTTGAATCAAGTTTATCATTCTTTTGGTGAACATATTCAGCACAACCAAAAATTCTTAAGTTAGACAAATCCACAGGTTTTCCAGACCACACAGATTCAGGACACTTACCATTCAAAGGCACAGAAGGGGATCTATTTATCAAGTAAGCAGCAATACACACTGTTTCATCCCAAAACTTTTTAAAAAGGCCTGAGAAGTTCAACATACTTCTTACCCTTTCAAGTAAAGTTTTGTTCATCCTCTCAGCAATACCATTTTGCTGAGGTGTGTAAGGAACAATTTTATGTCTTTGGATGCCTGAATCTGCACACAACTTATCCAATAAGTTGTTGTAGAATTCAAGTCCATTATCAGTCCTTAAATATTTAATTTTCTTACCAGTCTGATTTTCAATTAAGACTTTCCAGTTTTTAAGGTTTTCATACACATCAGATTTGAGTTTTAATAGCATAACCCATACTTTTCTGGAAAAATCATCAATCACAGACATAAAATATAACTTACCACCATGTGTAGGGACACTGGCTGGTCCCCACACATCAGCATGTACATATTCAAGCACTTCAGAGCATTTAGACAAATTTGGGGAAGTGGAAGAATGAAAGCTAACTTTATGTTGTTTGCCTTTCACACATGATTCAGCATGCAAGACACTTTATCACTACCAAAAAGTCCTGTTTTATGCAATAATTTCAGCCCTTTATTACTCATGTGACCTAGCCTACAATGCCATAGTTCAATTTTATCTTTTTTAACAACATTAACAGAGGCAGGCAGTGATTTAGCAACACACACATACAAGTTTTTCCTTTTTTTCAGCTTCAAGAATCACAGAAGATCCCTTAAAAAATTTCATGACACCATTTCACCATTTTCCTTCAAAAGCATCATGTTCTAAAGCAGCACAAGAAATCAAGTTATTACACAGTTCAAGCACATGTCTAACATTTTTTAAAGTAAACTCATAGCCTGAATTACAAAACAAGGAAACATCACCAATTCCCATAATTTTACATTTCTTTTCATTAGCTAGTGAAACATGGTCATTGTTTACATCTCTATATGAGTTAAAAATATTTTTAGAAGGTGTCATGTGAAAAGTACAGCCAGAGTCAACAAGTCATTCACTCTCACAGAAGGAAGAAAACATCACAGTGTTAACATAAGAAGACTCACATGATTCAGTTACCATAAACACATCACCATTACATTCATTTTCATTCACAGAGGCATTGTTAACTTGGGACTGTTATTTTTGCTTCTTAGGACAGTCTTTAATAAAGTGATTAGGATCACCACAATGATAACATCTTCTATTTTTTAGGTCTAAACTGGGGATTAGGAGAATTTTCAGTTTGTTTCTTTTCAAAACCAAAGTTAGTTTGATTGTTGGAAGGTTTATAGCCCTTAGGATTAGGCCTTTCTCTAACAAACATCATCTCACCCTTATTAATAGGATTAGTTTTCAAATCCATTTCCTTGTTTTTTAAGCCATTCATAACAGTTTCTAAAGACACATGATCTCTTCCATATTTTATAGCAGATTTAACATCATTATAAGAGTCAGGTATAGCATTCAAAAACACAATAGGGGTGTAATCATCAATATTTTTATCACCAGTTTTCTTAATATCTTGAACTAGTTTAGTAAACACATCAAGATTCTCTTCAATATCTTTATTTAAATCAAGTTTGAATCTGAAAAAAATTTCAAGTAGGAACATTTTATTAGGCAAAGAGGTTTCAACATATAACTCTTGTAATTTATCCTATAAAGTCTTAGCACCTTTCTGATCTCCAACTTTTCTTAACACACAGTCAGAAAGATTTAAAATGATGGATGAATATGCAATTTCATCCATCTCTGCAATCTTTTCAGCAGTATCAGAATCAATATATGCAAGGCTAATACACTTAAACACACGTTGTTACACAAGAATACATTTCATTTTCTGTTGCCAGATTCCAAAATCAGAACGACCATCAAAGGGAGCCAAAGTATATCCAGATAAGACAACCATCACACAAAGTGAACAAAGACAAACAGAATCACACAGATATGTTTTTAGGCCTTATAATACCAAGGATTTCCCAGTTCTCGGCACTGATTTATCAGTGGAGCAAGGGTTCACTTGGCAGCCCCTCTTTGAATAGGAATCACAAGAAAAACAGGTTTAACTAATAATTAGAAAAGATACAGCGGAAGCGAGCAACATGCAAGCACAAAGAAGGCCTAAAAAATTAACAGCACAGAAGCCCCAATCCTACACCGTTTTAAACGGTTTCTACAGAGGGTTAGGTTTCAAGCAGTATACCTGAGCGGGTCCCAAAGTATGGGCAAAGCCCAACTTACCAAAGGGGGTCTGAAACGGCTCACGTAGGGTAAAGGCGCGACGGGAGGGCTGCCAATGGGGCAGTGAAACGTCTCAAAAGCAGCAACAAGAACACACGAGACAGAAAACACACAAGGTTAGGAAAATAAGGAAAAAAGCCCTAGATCAACACAGGGGTTCACAAAGAACACCACAGACCAGAATCTGCCACGGGTTAAGCGGGACCACGGTTACTAGAACTGTGGCTCTGATACCACTGTTGGGTGAACACCGTGGGTCAAACTGTGGCTTAGATTTCCAGAGCCTATTCTGTTCGATCACATAGACCAGTGGTAAAAGGGTATGGCACACTTTAAGTCACGGAGACTCTTAAACCCTAGATCTCATAGAGAGAAAGGACCACTTAGATCTATAACCCAAACAGCCCATAACAAGAACCCCTCGCTTCAACCCTCACTCACACCCCCTAGATCTGAAGGAGGAACTCACATAAAGGAAATATCGAAGAGAGACAGAAGAATGCTTAGAGGAAAGAGGATTGCTACACTCTGCTTCTCCTGAACTCCTCCGCAAGAACCCCATAAGAAGGGGGTAGGCAAGAGGAGCAAGAAGCCGGAAGGGTTTCATCGAGAAGGGGCGAGGAAGAAGAGATGGAACGACACCAAATGAGGAGAGGAACAAAGGGGCAGCCACTTTAGGGCACAGAGAGTCATGGGCTTGAGTTTGGTTTGGGCTTGGGATGGGCTTGGGTAGATAGGAATTAAAAGGAAAAGGAAAGGGCCCAGCAACTTATTGGGCCAACATTTCCAACAGTCCCAAGGGATAGAAGGTTCAGAGGGGGATAAACCTTCTCTAATTTTTCAAACTTTTACTCTAAACAGATATAAGTATGTGCTCTGAATCAGCAACCTTCAAGTTTGTTGTTGGACAGTGAGCTCTTACGTACATAGAGAGTTTTATGTGCAGCAGAAATACTTAACAAATATGACGTTTAGAAGATAGTTTTATGTTGTATGCCAGTAAGCTTAAACAAAAAATATCACAAAATATATAGTCGTTCGAGGGTTGAGTAATCTCTCTACGTCCACTCTACTCCTTTCAACAGGAGGAACTTTGTTATTGAAGATTGGTTTACACAATCTAGTTGTTACAATCAACAAAACAAATAAGTAGTCAGCTTCCACAGGGGTTGTTGCACTACAGACCAAGACCAACATAGGATTGACCCAGCCCAATACAGGACTCTCATTTTTTCTAAAAGAGTGTAAAACAGTAGCAAGTATAGCAACCTTTGCTAGGTACTCATAACACAATCTAAAATATTAAAGGATAAAACGGTTTTCTTCAATGTTCTATGCAGCAAGCTCTGGAAAGAGTTAAGCTCAAAAGGTAGCTAATTTGCTGTTTTAGATTGAGTGACTGAACTTGGATAACTTGAGTATGTATATTTGAGCTTGTAGAATAGTTTAGCAGTCTGGTTCAGTCGCACTCCATCTTCAACTTATAGATGGGAAATCTGCCTGTTGAAGTGTAACAGGTTCCCTGTATTTAATGCGACGATTCTGAAGTACATGTCTGCTGATCTTCATAGTACAATGCATTTAATGGGGCGTAGCAGACTTTTCCTTGTGCCTTGCATTGCTGTCTTCACTTGATTAGCTTAAATTCTGATTGTTCCTATTGGTAACATAGGGAGTTTGTGAATCGGAGGCGATTCGTTGTTAGTATGAGGTTGTTGTTGCTTCCTTTTGTCAAGATATGCTTGATAGTGAACTTTAGGCTAGAGTGCAACGACCTTTGTTTTTTGCATCGACTTCTAGTGCTTGCTTGAGTGACCTTGCGAAATACTTTTACATTTTAAACTAAATGCAAGGTTGTTCCTAGCCTAACAAGTTCTAAAGTTTATGTCTTATCAAAATCTATACAATTTCTAACACTCAAAAACTACTTATGATGAGGATGATTTTGGAGTACCAAAGTTGAATATCTTTTACTTTTTGGTATAAAATCTGAAAAAAAAAATTGGTCAGAGGTACAAAATCCGAAATTATCTCAATTCCATGCTTGAAGTTAAATTTTCTTATAATTGTTTCATCCAATAAATTGTTGTGAATTTTTGTTGATTTGATTGTTGGAATTGCCACAGAGTACACTCTAAAATCTTATCTTCCTTATCAAATTGATCATCCAATAACATCAAAAATCCGTCATGAAAATCGAAACACAAATTTTTAAAAATTTGTCTACAAATTTAAAATAATTTTAAAAAATTCGAAATGTTATTTCAAAATGTCGATAATTCATGTATTTTTTAAATTGAACCTTAATTATTTATTTATACAGAACTTACACAACACTTTGTTTTGTGAACTGTATTTGATATTGGAAAAGTCCAAGTCAGTAACACCCAATAATAAAAAATAATATACAATATATGTCTCTCAATTATTAGATACATGTATATTATAACTCATATAATAATATAATCATTTTATTTATTTCATACAAAATAACCTTAAAATCAGGAAAGAATGGCACTGTTTGTTTGTACCACAAGTGTATTCCCCTTAAAACACATAAGAGGTACAACTCTTTGAGCTTAAATCTACACCTATTTGATGTTGGGACTATATTACAAATCCTCACACATCATTCCCTTCTTCCCACCCCACAACTTTCTTACCAAATATGGAAACCTTAAAAAGCTCTCTCTAATGCCCTCTCACCACTGCTCATATGAAAGCCGGACGTAGACCGGCCGTCTCTAATGCCCTCTCACCACTGCTCATACGAAAGCCGGACGTAGACCGGCCGTTGGTTTTATACTGGCGGCGTAATCCCGGGCCCACAGGTCGTAGTGGACGATTTCTTCCAGAGAAGGCGACGTCACCAGTTCTGCTCGATGTTTCTCGCATGTTAGCTCCACAACTTTGAATATGTCCAAGTAACTTATTCTGCAACAGGAAAATCGGTCATTAGGTATAGGGTTCCATGGTCCTAACAAGGACTAATGCAAGAAAAAAGGTTAAAGACGGAAGGACTCACTGCTCGTCGATGAACAATTCAACTGCTTTCTCATTAGCTGCACTGAGAACCCCAGTCATGGTCCCTCCGGCCCGACCAGCAGCATAAGCTAGATCCATTGAAGGGTATTTCACGTTGTCGGGCATCTTGAACGTAAGATCAACCCTGCACCCACCAAATCGGAATGAAGTCTTAATAAATAAAATAAAAAGTGGATTTGATACTTCAAATTAATGATATGAATAATTACTTGCAAAGATCAAGGCGGGGCCAAGTAATCTCAGAACAATAAACTCTATCGGGCCATGATAATGTGTATAGAATAGGCAACCGCATATCAGGCCATCCCAGTTGTGCTAGTACAGATGAATCCTGAAAAGAGGTTAAGTGTGCTTGAAATATTGAGCCAAAAAAAAAGCAGTGAAAGGAGGATCTTAAGGAATCAGTTATATGCAGGAAGAGAATGAGCATAAAATTACCTGTGTCTCGACCATGGAATGAATGATAGATTGAGGATGAATAACAATCTCGATATCGTCATATTCAGCCCCAAACAGATAGTGGGCTTCTATAACTTCTAAACCCTGTCAACACAAAATCACTTGCTTAGTCTTCACAGTAGTGTGATTGATTATGTGGAAACAAGGATAAAAGCGTTGGAAGTTACCTTGTTAAAGAGCGTTGCAGAGTCGACTGTAATCTTCTTGCCCATATTCCAGTTGGGATGCTTTAGAGCATCTGCCACTTTCACGTCTTTCAGTTTCTCAACCGGCAAATCCCTATCAATTACAACGACAATACTTCCATATTATTATTGCTCACTTTATCTCATATCTCGATTTCTAACAAATGAACACACCTGAAAGCGCCCCCTGATGCAGTCAAAATTATACGCCTCAAAGCACCTTCTGGCAAGCCTTGGATACACTGTAAGATAAACATTTTTGATTCTTAGCCCTTGTAATCATCATACATATTCAAGGTAATAAAAGATAAGATAGACGTCTAACGTGCGTCAAGAGTATACACCTGAAATATTGCAGAATGTTCAGAATCAGCAGGAAGAATCTTTACGTTATGCTTGTGTGCAAGTGGGAGGACAAAAGGTCCTCCAGCAATAAGTGTCTCTTTATTCGCCAAAGCTATGTCTTTCCCAGCTTCTATTGCAGCCACCGTAGGCTAAATTGATCAATATACATATTTAGATTCCAGAGTTAAATCTATGTCAGAATATCAAGCAGGGTAAATTTATATATATAAAAAAAAAAAAGATTGATGTGATGCAACTGCTTTGGTGAATCAGCATTTCGTAATCAGACACCATAATAAGAGAATGTTTTCAAGATTCTTCTAGTTCAGTATATTGCTTTGTACACAGATGTGACACAAACTGAAGACATGAATCTTTAAACACACAATTCTTGTATTACATCGGTACTGATGAGGATAGATCAGCCTTCAATCATTTGATATATTCCAGACACGTTGGTCAACACAAAAACATAGAGGATGAAGGGAATGAAGTTAGTTTACCTTCAAACCTGCACAGCCAACAATCCCAGTGACTACAGTAACAGCATCGGGATGCCGGGCAACCTGGGGAAATATAAGTATAATTAGGAAGATGATGAGTAGAAGATGAAGGAAGATGAGGAATCGAATACGTGAAAGCTAACCTCAACCATCCCCTGCTCTCCAGGGATGATTTCAGGCTTGTAATCAAGATCAGTCAGAGCCTCTTTAAGCTCAGGAATTAACGACTCGTCTCGGACCGAAACCAATTGAGGCCTAAAAGCCTTCACCTGCAAGATGAGGATTGAATACAAGATTATAATTTGAACTCTAAGATCTAACAAGTCAATCACATTCAAACCATATTATTATTCATTCTAATCCTCAAGAAAGTTATTGAATGATCACCTGATCAGCAAGAAGAGTGATATTAGAACCAGCTGCAAGTGCAACCACTCGAAATTTATCTGGATTTTCTGCAACTATGTCCAATGTCTGAAAAAGGGCAGATTCAACACATAAATACCAAAGAAATACATGACATAATCAAGATGCAATATGTAAAGCCCATCAACCATAGCTGTTGGCAATAAGTGAGTAACATAAAGCATTAAATTTAGGTGATTCTTTACAGCAAAACACAAAATTCACCTGGGTTCCAATGGAGCCAGTGGATCCAATAACTGAAATGGGTTTCGGGCCCTCCCATGTTTTCCGGCCCGGCTCAATGACAGCTCGTCCGGGCCAGGCCGGAGGAGGAGTCTGAGCCGAACAATGGACTCTCTGAGCAGTGCATCTACTTTCTCTCCTCTTCAAAGCTAATCCACCTGGACAAAATTCCAACAGAATCTTTTCTAATCCACCACTCCAAATCAAAACGGGGAGATTAAGACATATTCTTGCAACAATGAAATTAAAGGAATCTCCAAAAATCACATCATCATCAATATTCAATACAATCCAACCCAATCAATCTCCAAAAATGGGAGACATGAAAAACAAGAAAAAGAAAAATGAACCCAGCATCACTCTTCTGATAATAGGATGAATTATATGAAAAAGATAGCATCATAACATAACTTCTGCCAAAAAAATCACTACGACCCATTCTTATCCACAACAATTTACCACCACAAAATCCACATATAAACTCAAAAATCACATATTCTCAAAAACCCAGAAACCAAAATTTAGTATACTAAGAACAGGGGTATTATACCTTGGAATTTGAGAGGATTAAGGTTGTAACTGGATTTGGAGGATTCCAAAAAAGAAAGGGTCTTGATTTCAGTTGGAGATAGCAAATTCAGAGCCATAGCTTCAAAAACTTCGCAGAAATTTGAAGGAGAAAAGGCTGCAATCTTTTTTCCACTCTTTTATCTGAATTTCAAGAATGGCCTATATAAGTAACAAACACGACTGTACTTGGAAGCTAGTCAAGGATGGCAAACTTTGAAGATGGTGTGACCGTTTAGAGAGAGAGAGAGAGAGAGAGAGAGTAGACCATTGTGTGTCTGGCTTTAATATATATATAAGCAAATTTGGTGGTTAAAATAATGTTTTAATAGAAAAACAAAAATAAAAATAAAATGAAAATGACAACTATGGTTACTCTACAAATCTACAAAATATAAAATTGTCGTTTACTTAATGCAGATTTTTGTAATTTTTGCAATAGTGATAAGGAAATATGAATTGTCCCAAATCTTAATGGCGATTTGCATAATTTAGATATAAAAATGGAGAAAGAGAGATGCGTTGAATACTACTATATTAAAAGCTATATAGCTAGTAAGTGGAAATGTAACATCACATCCTTTGTGGTTTAGGAAAATCAGATCCTTTTTTTTTGATATATTATAGTATGATGAATCATGTTACTATTTCTTTATATTTTAAATCGATATTTAGGTGACACTGATATAAAATAAAAAAAATAGATTGTTCTCTCAAGATTTGAATCACACTGTTCATTTTCAACATGATCCACAATGTGTTTTTATGTCATCTAATTAAATCTGAAGGCAATGTTACTATAGAAGAGAGAGTCCTTGTGGCACCATTTAACAAATTTTATTACATTGGGTGGGATAGTCAATCCACGACTCATTATTCGTAATTCAAACCCTATAATTCATATATTATTTGTGGGTGATGGAACTTTATCCTGTCTCACAATAACTATCTGTAAGATCGTCTCACATGAGTTAAATTGTTGTTGTAAAACTTAGGGATATTGAGTTTTATTTTTGAAACATGGAGATAGAGTTATTTATATTAAGTAAATATGGATTTTTAAACCTCTTTAAGTTATAGAAAGATGAGACATAAAATTTCTTTAAAAAGAAAAAATATGTGAGACTTGCGTATTTTAGTTACATAAATATGACGCGAATTTTGAAATGAATAAACTATATATTTGTATTTTATGAATATTGAATAGTATAACATTTTTTGACATGTTGAAAATAAAAATCGTTAATTACATAAAAAAACACGAACTTAGTGTTTAATTTCAATTACAACATGAACTTTTAATTGTAACACCAAAAATACTCAACTTAACATTGTTTCACTTTGGAATATGTTTGAGTCTTTTCGGGCTCCAATTACTGAAATGGAGATCAAATTGTATAAGTTAATTAATTGATATATATATATATATATTATGTGGATGATGACTAATTCACGACATTTTTTGGTGTTTCGGGCTCCAATTGCTGAAGTGACGTTCAAATTGTATAAGTTAATTATTGACGTAAAAATATACATTTGAATGATGGCTCTATTTAAAATTATATGTTAACAATTAACATATATAATTTGTATTCCACGTCAGCAATTGAAGTCCGAAAAAATCCAAACATATCCTAGTTGAAATAAGTGTAACATTGAGTGTTTTTGGAGTAAAGTTGCAACAGTTTCGTGTTACGAATGAAACTGGACCCGAAGAGATATGTTCGTGCCTTATCTTTATATATCCAGCTCAATCATGTAGATGCTTGAGAAATTTAATGTCTCGAACAATAAAATAACTTTACATTTGATTGGTAATGTGCCTTAATTCCTTACCGGATTTTTCTAACATATGACTATATTTTATTTCTCCGTTTTTTTTAATTATAATTGGGAATTGATAATTTGAACGTAATTAGCAACTTTAATCAAATGAGACATGTACTTCATAAATCTTTCAAGTATTTACTACAATGTCAATTTCTCATCTAAACATTTTCTAATAAAATACTAATTAATATAAAATTATTAAAAAAGGCTTGAGAGAGAGAGGAGTTGGCAGCTATCTATACTATATATAAAATAGAAGAAATTGGTGATATTTACTGATTTGTCACTCAATTGTAAAATTGGAGATAATTACAGATTTGCGATTGACCAATAGAAAAATTGTGAAAAAAAAAACTAAAAACTTTTGAGAATCTTATAGAACAAGTTTCATATATATTTTAAATATAATAAATAGTCTTTTAATTTAATATAGGGGTAAAATGAAATAGAGGAAATTATTTTGGATGATATTATTATATGATCATGTCTTAATGATATAATTAAAAAATGTAAAAATAATGAAATTTAAACATTGTCAAAAATTTGAAAATTCTGTAATTTTAATATATAAATGTGAAAAATAGGTCTAAAAGCTAAATTTCATTTTACGAAGGGCTGTAAAAATTTTAAAAGTTTAAAAGCTATTATAAAATTATTAAAAATAATAATTAACTTTGAAAGTAAAACTAATAATAATCTAATAATGTTGTGAGGTTAATCTAAAAAAAAATCAACAAATAATATTTAAAAATAAATTCAAACATATATGCAATAGATATAACTATAAGAAAAAATATTTTAAAATGGTTTCAAAATTCTAAAAAAAATATTTTTTTATGAATTTGAAACCTACATTTTTTAAATATAAACTAAGTTTTTGAATAAATACAATGTTTGTAAAATAAATCCATCTAAAAAAATGTAGAAAATTATTTACAAATTATTAAATATAATTCTAAGATATAAAGGAACAAAATATGAATAGAACATATATATTAACAAATATAATTAATCACTTATAATTAAGGCACACAAACACAAAACTATTATTATTATTACTTTTGTTATTATCGTCGTTGTTGTCGTCATCATCATCATCATTAAAAAAATACGGATTTTTTTACAAATCTCAAAATAATAAGATCTCATAAGTAATATTTTAATATAATAAATTTATTATATTATTAATAATCCTATTTGTCATAATAAATCATAAACCGCGCATCGCGCGGGTATACTACTAGTTCTTAATAAACAACTATTAATGTTTGAATTTTATTGAATTTCATAATTTATATTTGAGTTTGTTTGAAAATTGATCGAGTCAAGTTTGAAATGAGTTTTGATTTAACCAAATTCGAGTACTCGAGCTTCAGTAATTTGATATTTTTGCACTTATTTTATTTTTTTATAATATAAAAAAGGGTCGACTATCCTATATAGTTAGGTTTAGCCCTCATATTTACAAATCAGATTTAAACCGACTATTTCCACCTTAGTTATATCAAATGCATAAAATAAAATATATTTCATTTATCACAATTATTTCTATACACCAAGTGCATGGGTCATGACCCATGCAATCCGGGTCATATGACCCGGGAGGTGATTTTCACGCCCAAAACGCGCTGGAACGCGCCCCACGCACTGACACGAACCCCCAAATCGAGCTCAAACCCTAATTTCACTCCATGACCTTTTAGTTATTTCACATAACCTTTTAGTTATGTTCGCCTAATCTTTTCATTATGTTTACATAACATTTATGATATATTCGCATAACTTTTATATCCTGATGATTTAATATTTTATAGAGTAAGATAAATATATATTACCTTTTAAATATATATTACCTTTTAAACCTTGAGTTTATAATAATTTAACCTTAATGTTATAATAATTTAACTTTTATATTAGAATAATATAACTTTTATATTTTTCAAAGGTTATAATAGTTGTATATAAAGGTTATATCAATATAACATAAATGTTAAGTTATAAGAATATAAAAGTTTTCAATTATATTACATGATTGAAATAATTCTAAGTATATAATTTTAAGGTTTTAACACACTGTAAACCTTTAAGTTGTAATAATGCAACATTTACGTATAATAATATTAACCTTTATGTTATATTAACACAACCTTTATGTTATTCTTTAAGTAAATAAATGTTATGATATTTATATATAAAAGTTAAATCAACATAACATAAAGGTTAAATCATCCCAACATAAATGTTTTCAGCTATATTATCTTACATTTTATATTGAAAAAAATCTGAGTATATTAACTTAAAGGTTATGATATTTGTACAAAAAGGTTATAGTCATATAACATAAAAGTTACCGCATAAATTAAAAAATAAATAAATAAATGGGCGCGGATCCGGGTCAAATCCGGCCCGACCCGACCCGTGGGCGCCCAGTTGCATGAATCTAGATCCATGCAACTGGTGCACAAGAACAATACTCTTCATTTATATACATACAAACTATCCCACATTGTAACTATGGTTAATTTTGGTGCAAACCATGTTCATATTTCAACACTTGAACACGTGCTACATAGTTTTTCCTCTCTACGTTGCTTATTGTGGTAATATATATAATAAAAGACAAAATATGAACAGTTGCAAATTTTCTGTAATAATATAAGTATATATATTAAGTTTCTAGGATAGTGGGATGAACTCAAAATATAAAAATTAGCGTCGGCCAACTATTGTAATCTCTTGTTTTTATGTCACATCATGTAAATTTATGTTTATATAATTACATAGTGGGATATTATAGTAGGAAGATTCTCATAATCTCTCATCCATCATATTATCTGAAATAAAATTAGACTCCATTTATTCTACTTTATTATTAAGTTAAAATAAATTATTACATCTAACTCTTCTAAACGAAGTTCGGTTTCATAAATTGAGATAGTGGGCCGATCTGATTATATAATTAGTTCTGAATTAAATACGTAGTATTTTTTGATTGATGACAACTAATTAATTTAATTGCCTTTAATATAGAGTTATTAATGGATCATAGAGATGAGAAACAAATAAAGAGACAAATAGGGAATCAAGTTCATCGCGTGGACTGCGTGCCATTTTATTTATGTTTTTATTCCTTTCTTCCTTAAATTGCAAATTTCTAAGATAAAATAACTTTTTTAGGAAAAAAAAAATATTATGATTTATCTTGTTTTGTTCCCTCAAATGTCTTTTTTTTTTTTGCTAAATAAGTAATCTCTTTTTGATTAATTTGAATCATTATTTTGTGATGTGGTGGAGAAAATTACTGAAAGTAGAACTAATCTATGGAATAAATGATAAATGATTCCTCTTCAATCTCAAATATTATTCTTTCATACCAAAGTCCAACAATGATTATTTTGTTTAGTTTAGATTTCTCAATGTTGATGATAGTGAGGTTTTGGCCACTGGTGGACTAGTGAATCATCAAGTTTGCAGTCTCAATTTTCCACTAAAATAATATTTCATTATATACACAAAAATTTAAATGAATCGAAGTCACGGAATTAATCACACACACTGCCTTGAAATCAAATCCATTCTCATAAACTCATGTAGAGATTGTAAATACTCGTCTTATAAAATTAGATCCGTCAGACAATTTTATGACTCATTATTATATCAATCTACATTTGCATAAATAATGATAATAGCAGCATTAGAAAATATAAACTCATACTATCTCATAATATATATTATGCAAATTATAGATTGAGGAGTGAATATCATTACTATATAATATAATAAGGTAGAAACTATATTCCTCTCCTCCCTCCCTCCCTCCCTCCTTTGACTTGGGAGTCAAATTTGCTACACTAGAAAAGTCCATCATAATATATATTGTTTTTTGCTATTTCTAAAGTGAATCATCAAAGTTTGAATTCTGGACTTTCTAATTTGAGATCGGCCACTCACCTTAAAATTACTATATTATTTTTAAGGCTGTTTCATATCAAGTTTATATAATAACTATGTGTCTAAAATTACTATATTTCTCAACATATAAAAGCCACACTTAATGTATTTCAGCAAATAATTAATCTAGTACAAAAAAACAAGACAAGGACAAAGTGATAAAAAAAATACAAAAAAAAAAAAACATTGACTCTTTAATTTAAAAAATTATTGATCTAAACTCCTAAAAAAAAAAAAAGAAACTAGAATCGAATTTTGAAAATCTAAATTAATTACCATTTTAAAATGAATTAACTATTATTTTTTTTCCATTTTACTGTAATGATCTAAAAGTGGCGTTAGGATCATGCTATATCATATACGTACCGTCATATATAATATGTATTAATTTAATTGTTGGTTATAATGAAAATTCAATATATAATATATATTTGTTGATTATGATATAAAAATCAGTTATCCATAATTCTGTCAATTTAGAGTTATGTAAAGCAATTTGTGAACGTATATAGTGCATGCAAAAATTAATTACTCGTGGAATCATATATACATTATATAGACATAGAGAGAGAGACTTAAATTAATTATGACCTTTAAAATAAAATCGATATAACAAATTGATTAAAGTACTTTTTTGCATATAACTGACAAATTAAATCAATCGATCTTTTAAATAAAAAAAAATTCAAAATAAGAAATCTTGCAAAGATTCATCATGCCCATAATAAAATACAAAATAAATATTATTTAGAATCAGGTCTTTACGTCTACTAGGAAGTCAAATATGCTACACAGGAAAAGTCAAGTGCATTCACTAATTAGTCAATAATTCGATTATTTTAATTCTCAACTCCTACTTATTTTTCACTCGAGTATTACTTTTTCAATAATTATATAGTAAAAGATAATAATATTTTTTAAATTTATTATTGATGAATTAAAAGAATAAAACTATATATATTTTTGGAACTCAAACTTAATGATCTGTTTGAACTCTCTATATCCATAATTTATTTTCTTAAGTTTATTGAATACTATTTCGATTAAACTCAAATTAAAGATTATTTAAAATCCTAGATTTGCACCTAGAAAAAGAGACAGCTTTTAAGAGTGACACTTGTGTGCCCGGGGGCACGGTGTCCCCAAATTAATCATCATACTGGTGTTAAATGCATACTCTACAGGTATCATGTGTATACTTTTCAGGTATCACATGTATACTGTTATATAAATATAATACCTGAAGAGTATATGTATAACACCACAAAACATAACACATATTGAGTGTATATATATAACATCTAAAGAAAATGTATATAACACCTAGATCTGTGTCTCTATATGCCACCGGGGTATATAAGTTTTTGCCATTTTAAAGTCTCGTGGGCGTAATTGAACATTTAATTAGCTCAAATTGGAAAATTAATTTGGTAATAGAGAAACATAATAGATATTTGCAGCTGAAATTAAATGAAATGGAAAATAGCAGGCCCATAAATAGTACAAAATAGCCGTCATAGGATCATTAATAAAAAATAGCCGTCATAAAATAAAACTATTTTTTCTTTTAACCTGAAAATATAACCAAAACAAGATGGTCAGAATAAATTAATCTTACAAATGATTTGATGATTATTTTTTAAGCTTTTTTAATGTCTAGGTAAGTGCAATTAAGTTGACCTGATAATTTAATTGATAGGAAATATATGGAAAAGAAAATAAGGAAAATAAGGTTGCCGCAGTTCAAACTTCTAAGATTACTAATATTTAATTTTATCTAGTAAGTGAGATGTAAATAATTTGTTTTAACTTCGTATTAAAATGAAATGAATTGATTATTTAAATAATGTTATTCGTATCCAATCTTTTTTCATGAAAGATGTTAATCTTTTTGCTAGATTGTTTCTCACAATTTTAGTCCATGAAAAGAAATTTCATTTATGCTATGCCCCAGTTGCAGCGGTTCTAATATAAATGACACACTTCAATTTAATATTAAGTGAAATCAATTAGATATATCTCATTAAATGTTATCTGTGAAAAAATATCATTTACGTTTTTACCATCAATCTAATTAATCTATATAAAAAGTATTTAAAATGGCAGGACAAATTACACTTTACACAAAATAAAGCAAATATATATCACATTTTTAAAATCACTTTTTCTCTAGGAAAAGAGGAGTCCTTTGATTGTTATTGAAAAAATAAATTAAGCAAAACAACTTTTATTCTAGTTGACTATTTTAAATAGATGACTAAATATTTCTAGAGAATTTTAATATAATGCAAATAATTACACAAACAGGACAATTTTTATTTATTTAATTATTTTATGAATGAAGTATTCACTTTACTATATTAACCAAATTTCATTGTTATAGAAATACAGTAATTATTTGTTTGTGAATACAGTAGTACTCCTAAATGAACAGTCCACTAAGGTAACACATATTTTATCAAGTTTTTATTCGTCTATTATAGAAAGACTTTTGTTCAATTATATTTTTAACTTATTCATGAGCCATTCATCAACACTAGATATATATACACACAAATCTTCAATTTTATTTGATATTGATCTATAATTCGATTTTGAAATGCTGGTTGCAGTTTCTAATTATGGTGTCACGTGATATTATGGTCAAAACTTGACAACTAAAGTGTTCAAGTCAAATTTGGTGTCAAATAATGTAATGAATCAATTATTGAATGGATAAGAAATAAGAAATACTGGAATATGCAGACATAATTTGGATACGCAGAAGTGGTGAAGAAGATGTGTGTTTATATATAGTGTATGTATAGGTGGGATGAAATCAGTGTGTATGTATAGCTATAATATTCTTTTTATTTACAAACTTTCAAGTTTTTAGATTTACTTTCAATTAAAATTATTTGGTGTTCAGTCTGATTTGATTCATATTATGTCATTAGGCACTGTGAGGGTGTAGATTATATAAAGTGGATGAATTTAATCGAGCTTCACTTATGGTATTCCGTTTGGAAGAGTTTCGATTTATGGACAAAACTTATATACCCCTGGGGCACATAGGGGCACAGATCTAGGTATTATATACATGTTCTTCAGGTGTTATATATATACTCTATATGTGTTATGTTTTGTGGTGTTATACATATACTCTTTAGGTATCATGTTTATATAAGAGTATACATGTGATACCTGAAGAGTATACACATGATACTTGTAGAGTGTGTATTTAACACCAATATGATGATTAATTTGGGGGCACCGTACCCCCGGGGCACACAAGTGTCACTCCCGATTTATTGTATAAAATCAGAAATAAATTAAATGAAACTAATTTTTATGATTAATACTTAAATTATAAAAATTATGTTTTTGGATTCATGTTGTAGTAGATCTAATAACAATCATGGCTGAGGAATTTTTTTTATAGATGTAAAGGATATGATGTATTTAAATAGAGGATTTGATGTATTTAAAATAATGTAAGATATGTAAATAAATATAATGAAAAGTTATGGATAATTTTGTCTTTTCACATCTAAAATAGGGTAAAAAATGAGCCAATTAAATCGGACCTCAAGCGCGTGCAGCGCACAGCCGTCAACTATAACAGATTTGGGGGTTTCGCGTCGATTTTATGAAAACCCACGTGTAATTGGTGCATTTTCTTTTATAGAGGGGGTCTGGTGCAAAATTTCTAAAATACGAGGGGTTTCGTGCATTACTTATATTGATTATGGACTGCTTGAATCAATTTATAATTAAACTAGAGTAACACCCGTGTATTACACGGATATTTTAATAATTAATTAAAAATTTAAAAATTATTATTATAATTAAATTTAATTATTATCTATCATTAATTCTTAATTTAAGTAGTATGTAAATTAAATTTTATAGTTCAGAATAATTCAATTATCACTTAATATAATTGCAAGCATCAATTTTAATTAAATGTTGTCTAAAGTTTTGATAAGTTATTTTATTAACAATCATGATTATTGACAATTTTTTTTCAACCATTATTATCTCAATAAATGATTTAATTATAATAAATTAGAAATATTAAGTTAATGCATTAAATTAATGATGAAATTAAACTTAAATTAAAAGAATAGAAGGCATCGAGCATTCAAGGAGGAGGCAACCATTGAGATGTCGGATGTAGTTCCACCCCTAGAGTGAAATATACCATTGGAAGCTGGTCTTCGGCTACGCCTGAAGTTGAGGAACCTACTCAACTTTATGCAGAAAACGAGGGTCAGGAGGAAGATGAAGAAGAAACAGCTGAAGACGAGCGTTAGGAGGAAGACGATGTATTGACTGGCCCTTGTCCTGGTGGACCCCTAGACCCACAACTTATACCAAACTTTAAGACATATGTGGCCTACAATATTTAGGAGGGAGAAGAGAGGAATGTGTTGAAAGTGTTGGTGTCACACCACCATGATGGATACATGGTCATTCGAGCCACCTAACCCTCTCGAGTTTAGAGCTCTGCTTGAACATGCTGCTATATAGAATTTGAGGTATATTTCATATAAACCCTTAACAAAAACCACATATGTGCATTTGTTGAGCGATGGCAGCCCAAAACCAATACATTTCACATGTCGTGGGGGGAGATGACAATCACATTAGATGATGTGTTTTAGTCTGACGGGACTGCCTGTCAGTGGGTTACCGGTTGTCGTCCCAAAGTCACAATCAACCCTCGAGAAACCTAGTGAGTTGATTAGTACCTCGAACTTGTTGTGTTATCATAATGCATAACATTGTTTGTCCAACATGAGACAAACCTCTTCTTGTACGACTCGATCCATGTCCTCATCGCATGCGCAACACGGCACCGAAACTAATATAAATTATTAATATGAAATTACTATACAACACCGCCCAACACGGTGGCACCACCACCACCGCACAAACACACACTCACGCACACACACAGAAACATACAAACACACGCACACATACAGGCCTGGCCGACGACGCAACCTATTTACACAACACCACCGCACACAGAAGTGGTCGACAGACGACGATGGTGATGAGAGAGAGAGAGAGCGAAAACGAGAATGAGTGAGAGAGAGAGAGAGAAGGTCGCCCGCCGCTAAACAAATCGCGGCCGTACGATCTGGTGGGCATGGCCCTGTTCGGGGACGGGGTGACGACGGTGGTGATTGGGTCGGATAAACCAGCAATACACCCTGGAATTCTGCAACCCAACTTTCAATCTCACATTTTTTCTTCATCAATTGTTGGCGGTAAATTAAAGAAAGGCATCGGCGGAAGGAAATGCGGCAGCCCGAAAAAGAAACTAGTTTCCAGATTCGTGAAAGTCGGCATCCATCATCACACACCGCCAGCTCATTTGCTCAAACTGTCATGGTCGTTTTCTAGAAGAATCCAACTCTACTCCGCCCGATAACCCCGTCGCCAGCCCTCTCTTCCCCATAGGGATGGCAATGGAGCAGGTCGGGGCAGGTAGTTAACTACCCATGCCCACCCCAAGCCCACTACCCGCCGTCTTGCCTCGCCCCGTGACCCGCCGCGGGTCAGAAACTTTCACCCTGTGCCCCGCCCCACCCTACCCGCCCTGTTTTTATACAAAAATTAAGAAATAAATAAATAACAATTTGCAATTTTAACATGAATAAGTTGAAAAACACTTAATTAAATCATTAACTAAATAATTTGAATAACTATTTGATTGAATAATTTGAAGTGAGGATTTAATTTTACTAATTTACACACCCAACAACAAATTAAAAACATTATTTTACATATAATATTACTACTTTAGTCTTTTACTTAATTAATTAAAATATGATCCTAAATTACTTATATATATATACACATATACACTTAATTATTATAATATATACATTAATTGAAATTAATATATATAAACTTAATTATCACAATATATATTATTATTAGAACTAGGCAGGACGGAGCGCTGTGGGTACCCAGACCTGCCCCACCCCGAGCACGGGTCGGATCCGCCCAGCTCCGTTTCAACCACGGGGGTGGATCCACCCAGCCCAAACGCCACGGGTTAGGTCGGATCCCCACGGATCGGGTTAATTTTATCATCCCTACTTCCCGACAATTTCCCCACCGCCACTGGATTCCCCTTTATTTTCTCCTCCTCTGCCACCACCTCCCCTACATGGTCGTCATTTTTTTCCCTTCACTTGGTTTTATTACAAGTTATTTTAAAAATTAATATCTATATATATTTAAATAGTTTTGTTTATTAAAATTAATCTGAAAATGAAATTAAAAAATTAAAATATGATTTAGATAATCGAGCAGTCAGTGCAAAGTTTCCAAAACACAAGGAGTATCAATCATCAAATTTTATTCATTTTATTTGAAGGGTATAATGGGAAACTCGAAATAAAATATAACGACATTAAATTCAATTTAGAAAAATGGGACGCGTGCCGAATTCTTCATATCTCAAATATAAATGGTTCAATTTCGAAATTATAGGAGAGGCCGACGCAATATTTCCTAATTACGAGGGGGTCTGAATGTTTAACCCATCAAAAATGTAACATGAAATAACATAAGAACAGTTTGGCAGTCAACAATACTAATACTGAAAAGTGGCCCTAAGAAGAAAAAATCGGTCAAACTTAGAAGAGAAACAACCAATCAAGGATATATGGTATTAAATGAGAACCAAGGCACACGAGCATTTCAACAACCACCCCCAAATCTTCACTCAATACAATTTTTAGGTCAAAAATTCTGCAAACTATGTATCATTGCAAGTCACAAAACCACGAATAAAGGCACCCTCGTTTCTCTAGCCCTAAAAATCACTTAAAAGACATCGAAAATCATCCAAAACAGGCAATGAACGGAGGAATCACAAATTGTGTTATGAGCATAAAACACAATTCTAAGATAGACAGATGTGGAGATAAACGAAGATATATGTGACATCAAGCTTGGTTAGCAGCAGGCAAAAGAAGGATTATGATTATATAACGAGTTGATTATAATGGTCATAGTATACCACAACTTGAGCTGTGTTTAAGACTATGCAGGTTTATAATATCACCAGTACTGAACAGATCTAGATTTTAAATTTGACTTATCATGGTAGAGAACAATATGTATGAGATCAGATTGACTAGTCCATGCAACCAACATGGTCTTTTTATTTATATAATCAACTCCTATAGGCCAATGCACCTTAAATCAAACCTGAAGTTGATGCTACTTCTTAAGCTTAAGTCTCCAAATATGTCTCATTCTCCTCCTTTGGTATCTCGGTCGAGGAAAGGCCCGAAGTCACACCGTTAGCCTCAATGGAGCCACCCATTTCAGAGATCCTAGTGATTCTTTGCAAATCATCAGCTGCATCTGCAGAGCGAGCTAGCAATTGGTCATCAGTTAGTTGTTCTGACTGATATGAAGTTTTCTTGGGTTGTCGGATAGCCTTAGCTGCTTCAGGCATTGCTACGGGAGGTGGCTGAGGAGGTACCCATGATGACCTCTGAACCGGTCGTTCATTACCCATCACATTGGGGGATCCAAATTTCTGCTCATTACCAGATTCAATTTCTGTGATTCTTACGTTTTTCCGTTGCCACCATGCCGCTGAATCGTCTCCATTCAGCTGGTTATCTGTGACATCATAATTGGAACTGTTGCTGCTCTCTTGAGTTGGAAAAGCATTGCCAAAGCTGTTCTGAGCTTGACTGGTTTCCCAAGGCTGCTTGCAACAAGCAATAGTTCTATTAATCTATGAAGGATAAAGATTATAATAAAAAACAGGCTTAGTATTCATAAGATATTACTCCGTCCAACTTCAACAAAGGAAGACTAAAACGACCAATTAAATTGTCATTTTTCTCTTGTTGATTACAAAAGAATAAGAAATTATTCAAATTGCTATTTCATGTCTTCCAAAGCATTCAGGTAGCATTGGAAGGAAGCATATTAATGTATAAAGTGAACTCTCAGACATCTATTCATCTATTGTTTGAATTTTCTCTGATTGCAACTGTAGAGAGATGTTTGGCTTCTCTAATAACATATCCATGAATCATATTAAATTGGTACAGCTTATTTGCTGACATCAATATGTGCAAAGATGAAAAGTGGTGTTCATATGCTCAAGGGCATAAAACAATGAATCAACATGATGAGATGAGTCAGATGACAATATAAACATAACATAGACGTATGACTTCTGCTCAAATTTAATACCGTTTTAGCTTGTATATAACAGTCAGATCAATATAAAAAGAAAAATAATGTGAAATGCGAGTCGATTTTGACAGCTAACCTTCGGCCTTGGTGCTATGCGTGGATTTGATACTGGCTGATTGGGGTTCGGTGGTGCATCATCAATATCCTGAGAACCAAATAAAAGCAGCAAACTTTTATAAAATATAGGACAGAGCTGTCATGTACATACATGAAAAGAACACAAACACCATCGACGGGCATGGACTAACCCTTATGTTGGATGGTTTTTCCCCTCTTTGTATCATAGACATTATCTGCAAAAGAGCTGTGTTAGGGGAGAAACAACAGAAAGAATGAGAGTACATTTCTCCACCATTTTCTACTGACTGGTTCAAAGTGGGGAATATGCTTTCCTATCTAGACCTCATTATATATGTTAGGAAAAGTTTATCGTGTATTAATCATACTTGTTAGAGGTGCGCCTTGGGAAAGAGGCGCAAGGGGCGCCGAGGGTAGCACCTCTCAAGGGCTGAGGCGGGCGCTGTTTAAGAGGCGAGCGCCTCACGCACCTCTTGTGTGCCTCAGGCGCGCCTCTCTCACATCCACTTTTTTTGATTTATATTTAATAGTTAATACATATATTTTTTGAGTATACATATAGGATGGGTTTTGGAGACAAGTGAATTAGGGTTCCAAAATATAATTTTACACTTCTTCTCTACTACTCTTAAACATCCAACCCCCACCCAACTGCTACTGCCGGCACTAGCGCCACCTGCCGGATTTGATGTGTTTGAGACTTAGCTTAAACTATGAACTCTATTTTATGTGTTTTATCATTTATTTTGAAGTTTGAACTTTATGTTATGGATTTATTAGACTTGAGTGATCTATAATTTTCTTATTAATTTATTAATTTAGCGCCTCTCGCGCCTCTCTCCTCTAAAATCTATGGTATTAATAATTGATTCATTTCTAATAATCTCTAGGTGAACTATGAATTTATCTCCAATACTACTAATATGGGAGCTAAGGTGTATGTACCATTTCAAATAGGTATGAATAATCAGAATATGAGCATGCTCCATCAAAGCATCACAAGCCGGAAGCAGGAAAGTCGACAATTTTTGTAGAAAGATCAAATCAAAGAGTGATGATCTGAAGAGTCATGCTCCATGGACCACAAAGCATGGAAGCAGGATTGGGCTTGCAAGAACAAGATGTTCTTCAGGAAAACATTACATAGAACTAAGATTGAAAGAATTACCTCCATATACGACTTAGGATGAGGAGCTACAGAAGGTTCCACAGATGCAGGTGGTGACAAAGACCTCACTGCACAGTTCCAACAAATCAAGAATCTCGAAGAAACATAAACTTATTGAAGCAAGAACTTTCAATCAACCAATTAATAAACCTGAACGTGAATCAGTTTCCGGCTTGCCATTAACATAAGGTTGCTGAAAAAAGCAAAGAAGCATGTAAAGAATCAGCAAAAGAACTTATAAATGATCGAAGGACGATTCATGTTACATACTGGGGAAACAAGATAACAACTCACCCTTGAACTGGTCCCTGCGACCATTACATTGTCCTGTTCTGCCATAGCGATTCTTCCATTTATACTTTGCCCTGATATTGAAAGTTAAAATATCTTTAAATATCTATGTTCAAGAGACACAATATGAGCAACAACTCATTTTTGCACAAATAAAGTAGAAAGCTTGAAAAGCATAGTGTCAAAATCGAAATAAGTATAGACGAATCAATGCATACACTTTGTCTGAAATCTCAGTTACGAAGATGTGCAATTCAAAGTACAAAGCACAACTAGAATTAAGAATATCAGGAGGAACATTATGGATTTCTGTCAGAATCCAAAGTACTAGAAGCTTAATGTCAAACCAACCACCTGCTCATCAGCTTATTTTGTTTACAAGATAGTTGGTTTATGCAATCTTTCACAGTGCACTCTCTCTTTCTGGCTCTCCCACAGCAATATGAAGAAACCTCAAAAAAAAGCTTGCAGCAGTGCACCAGAATATATGGTGGTATTGAATAAAAAATTAGCTTCACAGAAATAAATAAAGAATGATAAATGTGTCAATAAATTGGATACAGACTCTCAAGAAGCAGACACGGTTGCTTCTCACTCAAAAAGGAATTTTAGGCCTCACCATTCAATGGAGAATTACAATCAAATCGGAGCATACTTCAGATAGAAATTCTACTTCAATTACTGCTGCTGGACATGAATATCAAGAATATAATATAGAACATGAAGCACACAACTTCTCAAAGAAAATTCAAAATTCCATGGTAACAAAAAAAAATTTAACAAAATCAGCACAAATTTTAAACGAAAAAAATAATAGAAATGTCTCAAATAAATCAACAGACAGCAAGTCCTTACCACCTTCCAACTTCCGTATTGCATTGCTCATCGATTTCATCTCATGTACTTGGACATTTAACATTTTGATAAGCTCCTCAAAGCATCTTTTCTCTGAAATCATATGAAAACAATGTCTGTTATCTTCTTTATCATGTGCCACATGGCTAACCTACATTTATTTCCACATTAATATCTTTTTGTTTAACAAATTAAATCTATTAAATGGAATTTTTAAGCTAATTAATATTTCTAATTAATTATATCAAATTTAATGTTGATAATGAGCATTACTAAAAAATATAGGAATTTTAACTTAAATTGTTAAAATAACGCATGCTAGGCTACAATTACAGAAATCATTTATATATATGAAATTTGTTAGTTAAAAAAAAAAAGGATAAACTAATAAAGGTAGGCGATTACAAAGCATTATTCAAACTTTTCAATTTTTTGATACTTACTATGTAATGTAATTGAATAATTTTTCAAATGTGTTATAATATAATTGTTTTTGGAAATTTTAACTCTCATTTTTTGTATCATTTAATTGAAAAGAAAATTGAGGGTTATTCTGAATTTTAACAATAATCAAACTAAAAAACCATAGGTAAAAGAAACAGTGTCAACAAACAATACAGGAAAAACAAACACCATAATTATATTAAGCTGCAGAACAAAGAAAAAAAATCCCATTGATGACATACCTTCACCTTTTGAGATCAACATCTCCTGGCTTGCTCGAGCTACATCAGCTGCTGCCGCTGCCGCTGCTTTTGCTGCAGCTGCAGCTTCTTCTGCTGCACTTGGTCTAGCATTGTTTTTCTTAACTAGAACGTCTTCATCCTCTTCCAATACAACCTTACGAATCCAAGACTTCAATCTAGGGATGATAGATTTCTGTGTAAAGTCACCAAAAATGTGGTGTCAAAATTAGGGATATCTTTCTTCTTTTTTTGAAACGATCGAATTTTATTACTAAAAAGATATAGATTGAGGGATGAGAGATCCACATATAATGAAAAGAATGCAACAAATGGCAACCTACAGCTCCAATTTTAGATGTTCAAGAACAAAATAACATAGAGCAACCAATGGCAGACAAGAAAAGATTATGTTTAGATTGTACCTTGAAAATTATGGCGGTTCCAGCCCCTGTTACAGCCAGAAATCCTACAGCAAGAACACCATGATACCAGTGAAATTGAGCAATTGTTCCCATTTTTGAAGTGCTGGCCACAGGCGCAACAGGAGAAGACTGCAATACTTGAGTTGGAGGTTGCTGTTGAACATATGATGAAGATTTTATCTGCCCATCTTCATATATGGTAGAGGAGGATATTAAAGCGCAGGGCACAAATAAGTTTTTGAATTATTATAACACTAAGATCTAAGCAAGAAACTATGTATTGGTAATAACATTATTTACCTTGATTAGGGACAACTGACTGTGTTGCTGTAACTGCTGGAGTTGGATCCTTTAAGATTTAAACAAATAAGATTATGTAATTGGAAACTTCAATTCATGTTTAGGGCTTTGACAACAAAAGGACGCCTCTATCTGAAGACAATCATTCTAACAAATTTATTTCCCAGTTGGAGAAGGTAGAGGTTACTTACAGGAACCCGTCGAAAGGCTTCATCAATCTCCTCCTTTGTGAGACCCTTCCTCTCAAGAAATGACCTTCTATACATGACAGGAGATCCCTTAACCTTTGGATGTGAAAGAAACTTCACAGCATTTTGCACTTGCTCTTCTCGAATTGGTTCTGAGTTCACAAATACTGAAGTGGGAGAACTCTCTTTCACAGCCTCTATGGTAGGATCTTGATGACCATCACTACTTGCTTGTATGACCTGTGAAACTGTAATTCAAAATATAAAATAATAAAATCAGAAACAGCAAGGTTTTGGAATACAAAACAACCAAGATGGAAAGTCATGAAGTTTTTTATATTAATCAATGGTTTATCATGACAATGGACAATACAGGTCTGCAGTTTGAGTTTATGATTACACTTTAAGAGCTGTTCAATCTGTATAATACACTCAAAGGCCCCAACTGAGGAGTCTAAAAACTGTAGCGTGGCAGACGAGGAACTAATGCTACAACTACTAAGTATTTATTCCACTACATAATGGCATGCTATATGGATCATAATGGTTTGCTATATCGATCATTGTCTTGTCAAAAACATGTTTTCATTTATATATAAGTATAGCATGCCATTCTTTTTATCCTCAGCAGACATATTTCAAATTCCAGGCTAAAACTATATTTCATCCATAGAGGTTAGATTGTTATTTTATGCAATGAAGCTACTTCAAATGTTCATGACTTGGATAATCTTTAATAAGTAACCAGGAATAACGTACTGATTAGATTAAATTGCAATATAAGAACAACTAACTTAGATTGCCTGATAAAAGTCCACTAAAGCAAATAAATAACAAGGAATCAAGGACCATACTGTATTGAGTTCAATCTCTGAAAAATTAAAATTGTGACAGTTCAAGACAATTGCTTAGACTAATGATATCTAGGAGGCATAGATTATATTGAAATTGATTCAATGTACTTGGAGAAACTAGAGTACACTAGACAATGATTACATTTAGCAGCCACGGCATCCATCCACCAACTTGAAGAATTGGTTCCAACAAGTTAATTGGAAATACGGAATAAAACAATCTGCCAACAATACTAATTTGTGGATTTCAAAACTATGAGAAAATAATTCCCACAGCGTTGTCATGGTCATATCAGTTCACCACAATTTTAATTTAACAACTGGTTCGGCTTATAGACCTGGAAGTTGACCCAAATACTCAACTACAATATTCTGACTTAAAATTGAACTGACCCCAGTTCACTAATTCATGACGATGTCCATCTCTCTGCAACGGTCAATTTTATGAATCAAGTTATGAAAAAGAGGTACCATAATTTTAAGATTTAAGAATTCAACAGCAATTCTGGTGTGAGTTTGACTCATACTTGCACCTGTTGAGAAGCCAACATTTACCCACTCCTTCTCACAAAACACAACCAAGCACATTCATGTTTTCCATGATTTCTTACACAAGCCAATCTTTTATTTCTTCTTTCAATTCATTGTTCCCCAAAAACGCTTCCCTAAACATTACAGGCTTAGTTCCTGAACTCAAAGTCCAACCTGTTGATGCACATACGACCACAGGCCTAGAGACGTATTAAAAGTGGTCTCAGTTCTTTTCATTCAACATGTATACCATGCAAAAACACCCAAAAAGATACACTGAGACCATTCCGCCTCAGCTAAACAAAAAAGAAACACTGGTTAAAGATGATGCATTCACAAAGCTAAGCATAAAAAGAGGGACATCTATAACTCCAAGAAATCAATGAGTCGTGAGTTAGCATAACCTGATCTAACAGAAAATTGGACAGTTTAACTTTATAATCAGAAGTTCGATCATTCAACTAATACCAAATTCCAAATCGTTACTCCCCAGGGAAAAAAAAAAAAAGTACAAGAATCCAAGCAAAAATCAATGAAATTGAGCTAAAAACAGAGAAGAAAAAGCAAAATAAACCTGGATTTTGAGGTTTTTCATCAGTGGAACTTGGCGGAGCGTCAGACGGAGTCGCCATAACTAGGAAAAAAAAATCAGTTTCAGAAACGAGAGTGAATCAAAGAGAAGCAAGCAATGATACAGAAATGGAAATAGAGAATGAGAAACCTAGATGAAAAGGTGAAGATGGTGATTAGAAATGGTGTGTTTTGGATTTTGGTTTCTGGAAATTGCTCATCCCAAAGCCACCACTGTCTCAAGTTCACCTTACCTACTTTACACATATATACTCTCTCTATTATCCTTTTTTCTTTTTTTAATAAGGAACATATTTGTTCGGATAAATATATAAAATCCTCTTTTTCCTTTTGCAAATGTATTATCTGTTGCAGAATTAAATAACGAATAACAATATATCTATTTTTTGTTTCATTTCTTATGAATATAATTTCGTAAATCGGGACTTTACTATTTACAATTTTATTACGACAATTTTCATAAGATGTATCCTTCATGTATATGAATACTTTACTAACTTAACTCATTTCTATAAATTTTTACACGAATTGTGTAGTGTGGATGATGAGTTGACCTATCTCACATAAAATAATTTGTAAGATCGTGGAAGACATGCTCCTTGTTTTGATATCTACATACAGACATATTTTATATATAAATATATAAAGGAAGGATTTCCAAACTACCCAAATTTATAGGACAATGAAACTTTTTTATCCATTTTTTTACCCAATTTGGGTAGTGAAATGTCTAAGATGTCCCTCAACTTAAGTACATATTTACATAATATAAAAATTAAATATAAATATACTAAATACAAAATACAAGTGAAGATATACTAACTAAATACAAAATACAAAATTTAAAATGAAATCCAAAAACAAAATTCCCCATTTTGAAAAGTTGAAAATTTATTTTCCCCCACACCAAATATCATTTACCTCCACACCAAATTTCATTCCCCACACCAATACTTTCTAGTTTAGCTTCTGAACTACTACGAGACATTTGAGACTTCTAATATGATATATTTGATGAATTTATAAAAAAAAAAAATCCACCAAAACTCCATTGTAGCAACCACTTTAATTATACACTCTCATACAAAAAACTCCACCATGTGCAATCCTCACCACTTCAACACTAATGGCAAATGAAAATTTTAGAATAAAGTTTGGATCTCGCTGGTAAATCTGAAGATGTATTTTGTTGCGGTTATCAGATCAAGATGGAAACCGAGTTGAGTGAAGGAGGTCGAAAAAGGTTGAATGTTATAGAGTGATTTTGAATTTGATAATTTGAAGGTTGAGTGAGCCTCCTGAATTTTCTGGTGTAAATAATTGTATGTTCTGCGCATTTACGATACGTTCACGATATGGATGTTACAGCATGTTCACGATATGAGTAGTCGTGTTCACGATATGAGTAATCGTGTTCACATTTAAACTCGACTCGTCGAGTTTGGACTCGCTGGAATAATTCATTAAGGCGGCGACTCATGTGTATATCGTGAACACGATATAATATTTGATTATAGTTTAAAATACTTTCTAGTTTAGCTTCTGAACTACTACGAGACATTTGAGACTTCTAATATGATATATTTGATGAATTTATAAAAAAAAAAAATCCACCAAAACTCCATTGTAGCAACCACTTTAATTATACACTCTCATACAAAAAACTCCACCATGTGCAATCCTCACCACTTCAACACTAATGGCAAATGAAAATTTTAGAATAAAGTTTGGATCTCGCTGGTAAATCTGAAGATGTATTTTGTTGCGGTTATCAGATCAAGATGGAAACCGAGTTGAGTGAAGGAGGTCGAAAAAGGTTGAATGTTATAGAGTGATTTTGAATTTGATAATTTGAAGGTTGAGTGAGCCTCCTAAATTTTCTGGTGTAAATAATTGTATGTTCTGCGCATTTACGATACGTTCACGATATGGATGTTACAGCATGTTCACGATATGAGTAGTCGTGTTCACGATATGAGTAATCGTGTTCACATTTAAACTCGACTCGTCGAGTTTGGACTCGCTGGAATAATTCATTAAGGCGGCGACTCATGTGTGTATCGTGAACACGATATAAGTATATTATGTTCATGATACACACATATCGTGAACACGACCACTCCTATCGTGAACACGATGACTCATATTATGAACACGATGACTACTCGTATCGTGAACACGACTACTCATATCGTGAGCACACTGTGACATCCATATCTGAAGTTTTCATCTGAAAAAATGAAGTTTTCATCTCTAACACGCTGAATAAGTCTTTAAAATCATTTTAATCATTACATGTGAGTCTCATTATCCACTAATTTTTATTCTATTTTATTTATTTATTATCAATTCAAATTAATTATTTATTGGTTGCATTTTTTAATAGTGTCAAAATCGTCATATTAGACTAATTAATTATGACATTAATAATTTTCAATTCACATTAAAATATAAATAATAATAAATTAATATTTAGTTCAAATATTTGTTTTATGGATTAATTACATTAAAAAGGCATATATATTGCTAGCAATTAATTGAAAATAACAATCGTGAAACGTATTAAATTTTCATATCATGAACACGTATTATCAGTTCATATCGTGATTATGTATTACATTTCAAATCGTGAACATTCATTCTCAGAAATGAGAATTACCCAAAGTCAATGGTGAAAAAACTAAAACGTAAAACAAAAGAGTTCACTCTCTAGTAAATATCATGCATATCAACATATCTTCATAAGGGAACCATATCGTAAAGAATCATTCTCAAAAGTCAGAATTACCCAAAATCAACATACATGGATAATGTTGAAACCTAAAACAAAAGAGTGTGTGCTATTAAATATAGTATATATCAACGTAACTTCAAACAGAAATTTAAACAATAAAATTCATGAGGAGTTTACAATGAAACATCACTAAATACTCAGAACATAGAAATAGAAATGAAACTTCAGTTGCTTTTGACGTGCCTCAAGGTTTCAATGGAGATGAGGACTATGAAAAAATGAGAAAATTGGTCAAGTCTTGCAACGATTCTTCGGAGGAGATGAAAACATGAAAATGTGATTGCAAAAAGTGGATTATGGTGTTTTTGGAGTTCCAAATTACTTTTTGAACTTTCATTACATTATTTAATTTGAATACAATGTATTAAATTGTGTATTTGAATAAATTACAATGTATTGCAATGAACAACAATACAAACTTAAGTTGAGGGTATTAAGGACATTTTACTATCCAAATTGGGTAAAAAAATTATTTCTTAAAAAAATGGGTATAAAAGTTCATTAACACATGAATTTGGATAAAGGAAGGTATTTCCACATATATGAATACATGTTAAAGGAAAACAAATATATATTTTTTATATTTGGTTCCTTTTTGTTTTTTTTTATTGGATGGCCAGAAATTTTATGTTTATCATCTTTGAGTCTTGATGATGAAGATAATTCTTTTTTTTCTTTTTCTTTTTCGGTAAAGATGGATGATTTTGGAATAGAAATACAAAGACTGGAATAGAAATAAAAAGACATTTTTTTGGGTTTTATGTTGGTGATATATATTTTTCCTGCATCCTATTTTGATTTTGCAGATTATAAAGTGAGAAATATTCAGTAGAAAAAACAACCAATACAAAGTGTAGGTAATACAAGTTAAATATATTTTACTGCATTAACTTAAGTTAAATGTAATTCATCAAAAATACTAAATCATCATCGCAAAATCTTATTAAGAAATTTGACTTCCTAGTTCTTACAACCCAGATTCATCATCACCAGTCAACACTTATTCTGCGGATTATAAGCTGTGAATTGACTCAATCATATAATTAAGATCCTTAAAACAGTGTCACAAATAGTGCCACTCTAAAATTAATGACCCCAAAATTCATGAGATGAAAAATAAAAGGAATTTTTGCTTTCTACATAGGATTTCATAAACCGAAGAGAAAGATTCAGCAACCTATTTGTATCCATTTTCAACAAAATCGAAAAAAATAGATGGAGAAGCAGCTACATTTCAGTTGAGGCAACAATGCTCATCCTGTGTAAAAAATATGTGCAGCTGTAATTAGAGGACGATGTAAAATAGATACGAAAACATGGTGAAAAGTAGATAAAACTGGATGGAAATAACTCGTTGTGAATTATTATAATGTACTTACAAACAGTGATGTATATTGAGGCTTTAACTTATGTATCTGTTAATTGCAATTTCTGCAGCAAGCTTTCGACCCTAATTTTCTGCTGAGCTGGACTCAACGGCTCCATTTGCATGATTGTATTTCCAACGAGGACCACGAGAGATGGTGAGGAAGCATTTACCTGAACAAACTCCAATGCATATAAATTAGTGGATGATGGAAACAGTACTAAAGCTTAGATAACAATCACAGCAATGAAATAAACAAACCAGCACTGGAATCATACCCAAAACCGACCATTGATACCAACAGCGATCTCAAAAGCAAGTTTTTTCCCTAGAGTCTCAAGGACTGGACATGGAGAGCTCAGCAACCTATGACAGAAAGTTGAAGAAATTAGTATGAAAGAAATACTAGAGACTTAGTGAGATTGATGGCTGCATTCAAGAGCTGTATTGATGTATAATGTAAGTAGATTATTCTTCCAACGGGTAGTAATAAACATACATTCTTGATAATCCAGTTGTCGTATCAAACATGAGCCCATCTTTAAGGGGGCCGTAATCTGCTGCTTTCCCGTTGGCTATAGAGCAATGAAATTTCTTGTAAAATTAAAGATGGCACAATAGTATACGATATACCCAAAAACAAAAGAAGTTAATATTGCAAAATTAGGAGTAATTAGATGCACCAACCATCCATGCATGATAAATCAGGGTTCATGCCAGGTGTAGCCTTGACAACTCGGACGTACAGCAGAGTGCCCATCTGAAGATGATAGAGAAGTTTTAACAAGTAAGACAACAAGTGTACAAAGAGAAACATTGAACAATGCTGTCAGGGCAGAAAACATTTTACTTGAATCAACAGTGATCCCACAGTCCTTGTGTACATGACAGTATATATCTTTTATTCATTGATGTATCTGAATATGTATGAAATGAATTCAATAGTCAATAATCAAACATCTCTTCTGATCTGAACAGATTGAGATGAAGCTTGATGCTTTGGCTCAACAAAAATGTATAACTTGACGGATGAAATGTAGGTATTCAATTTCAATCAGACTATGACTTAGCTATCCTCACAATGCAGAGCAGAGAGAAATGACAAAATAAATAGCATAGGTGCTAATAACCCAGCTCTTCACATATTCAGGTACAACCATAATATGCTGGCATACCACATTATCTAGTTCGCAGCCAACAGATTTACTTTTTTAAGTATGCAAAACATATTAAAAAAGACTTGAATTATCAAATGCACCTTCATTTATATAACGAGGTTGAAGTAAAATTTGTCATGCATTTATAATATCATATCAAAGGACATTAAGCACAACATATGTGAATAGAAATGTTCACCTCAAACTTAGGAATATTTCTCCTTGTTCCACCTTCAAAAGCAAGTACTGGCAGAAATGCCAACGCAGAACATTTTATGTCCACAAGAAAATTCTGATGCATCATATAATAAATATTAGCAGAAGTCATAAAAACACAAAAATCTATAGCTATTATTAAACAACCATAACCAAGAGGCATAGTGCAATAAGTGGCATTGCCACCATTCGCAGTCTACCGCAATAATGCAGATTATGAAAACTTGCATTTACCAAGCTAATCACATCTTACATAATAGGGTAGTCATTTTAAATGCAAGAAAAGGAAAGGAAAAAGAAATTTAATCTTGAAGGTATAAACACATATGACAAGGTAAGTCCAAGACTTGAAAACAAACTTGAATCATATATAAACCAAACTACTGAAAATTGCATTACCAATAATTTTAAAAAACAAAATTAAAGTCAAACAGTTATTATCTTACAATATTACTGCACGACTAAAAGTACTTACATCAGCTCTTGTATCAACCACAATTCCGAGTACGTTATCCCCAACATTAGGTATATACTGCAGAAAAAAAATTGCACATGAACTTTTGAGCCTTATCATTAGCCAACTTGACAAGGAAGCAGAGGGAATAATGTATTTGCAAAGAAAACTAATTTGGAAAAATATCATAAACCCAATAGTTGTTCAAGTACTTGATATTAGCCACTAACTTTTCCTATTGAAAAGATTTATCATAGATAACAGAAAATTTTATAAGTTTGTCTAAGCAAATGAATTATTGCATATGATATCCCATCGGGAAAAAACATATTAAAGAAAAAGGACTTGGAAAAGAATGAGAGGTTAGCTTTATACTGAAAATTGAGCCTAACATCAATGTGGAAAGACACTTGCAGGATCACTATATAAATAAATCAATGGGTATAGTTGGTCATTTAAGAGTTATGTCCTCAATATAGAGGTCCCATCACAAGTAAATATCTTATAATATTAGTAATAAGAAAGGAGTATAAGCTCTCCAATTATAAATGGAAATACTTGAAAACAGACACTTTCATTATTCAACACCTATTTTACTCTTAGTGATTGTTTCTAGCAATTAGCATGATCATGTAGTTAAACTTGATTGTATTTAAGTACTATGGCAATCTTTCAAATAGATTCTGAAAAATCTAACGCGTTTTATAAAAGAAACAAACAAATCAGCCAAACGCTAGTGAGTTATCTTCTACTCCAAATAACAACCAATATGATCAAGCTTATGTAAAAAGTTTCTCTTTCCTAGCCACTTAGGTAGTTCAACCCAACAAATTTGTAAACACATGTTCTAATTTTGAAAAGAAGTGCTGACAAAATGATCCATGTCTATGGAAAGAGGTGGTAGATCAATAACAAGTAGTTCAGGACAAATAGTATAAATATGCGTGTGAATCAGTTTATACAACTTCACCTAACACTGATGTTATCATGTGCTCTACTGATTTGATATGATAATAAGTTTTTATTACCCTAAGAAAGCCACCAGAGGATATAACTCAAATTATAGTTTGTTGACATTAGAAGACAAATGAAACCTCAAAAGGTTAAGCTGAACCAGTCGAAATTAGTTGTCACAGAAATAGGCATAACTTCCTTTATGAAGCAACTACATTTAACTCACCCGCTTATGGGAGCTTTCAACCCAAAACTTGTTTGGTTTTGAGAACCTCAGCATTCCTGCTATCATAACAGATATAACATCACCATCCTGCAGAAAAAGGACAAAAACAGTAACTTCTCTCACCAGTAGAGAAACTATACTCTATTTCACGTGCCCCCGGTGCAATATTCTTTCAAACTTCCATCATGCATAGCTTTGAGCATTCTTACTATATACTTCCGACATACATTGAAAACAAGATATCCACCATAACTCGATCTTTAGTAAACATAACATTTTCATAAGGTTTGTGGTTTTGTTTGCTTTAGCATTAAAAGAAAAGGTAAGTCAAAGTGTTGCCACACCCAAACGAGCTATCTATAAATACAAGCCTTGGTTTTCAGATGGCTACGTTTGTTATAATTTTTTGAGAAGTTGTCCTTGAATAGCACCCTTGTGCGACCGTCTCACGAAACTAATTTCATTAAACGGGTCACTCCACAATCCACATGCAAGCTCGAAAAAATGCATAAGATTTGTATGTAGTGGAGCTACACATCTCACAGATATTAATTTGTCAGACCGTCTAATTTGAATTCTAGTGTTTCCCCTTCAAAAAAATTTATCCTAAACACAACCAAAGTTTTTAATATTTTCTCAGTAATACAATTCATGCCACATCAAATCTCTTCTCCCTAATTTCCACAAAAATCTCCCAAAGAAGAGCAAATACAGCATAATTATACAAATAAAACAGAAAAAGGATTATGGAAACATCTCAAAAATCAACAATGCACATTTACTTCAAAAGAAGCATCAACTTTATAGGGAATTTTCCAAAAAGGTATCATAAGAAGAAAAACATTAAACCCTAATAGAAGTACAAAACCTGATAGAGGCCGCTGCCGAGCTTGATAGTTTGATTAGCCATTGTTGAAAGGTCCAACACAATATCCCCTGGGAACTATTACACAAACATGGCAGAAAATAAACGGGAAAAAATATTCGTGAGCAAAATTTCGGTTACCTTCCAGATAAACACTTTGAATACACAAAAGAAAAAACCAAAAACGAAACCAGAATAATTACCACATATTGATCGATAAGGCTTTTCTTCGATTCCATATCTGTGTGAGCAGAAATAGATACAGCAATTTGTATGTATAGCTACACTCTGCAGCTAAAATGGAAGAGGAAGCAATGACACACAGAGGGGTTCGAAGGCGGGAGAGAGCCGGGGGTATTTTGGGTATTTACAATTGCCGCTAGGTTATTTCTGCAGAATTTTTTGAATAATCTCTTTTCCATTATCCCATTTTGAATATTTATTTATATTTCCTATATTTATATCTATACTAAGGGAATAACCAAGAGTGACATATGTCACTCTCTGATTAATTATATTTAATTATAATTTAAATTTTCAATAAATTCATTTAGTATTTATGATCTATTATAATAGAACATTTTATGACATCTATATCTATATCTATACTAAAGGAATAACCAAGAGTGACACATGTCACTCTCTGATTAATCCTATTTAATTATAATTTAAATTTTCAATTAATTCATTTAGTATTTATGATCTATTATAATAGAACATTTTATGACATAATAATAATTGAACAAAAAAGTGTTAATAACTATGATTCATAATAAAATTATGAAATTTTGGACAAACATTTTAATTAAGTTGATGTTTGTAATTATATAAATTGAAAATTAAAAAATTAGCACAATTAAAATTTAAATTCATACTAATTAAATTAAAAGTTAATGATGATAATAATAATAATTAAATTTCTCTATAACTAACAATTTTTTAAATTTCTTAATTAGTATATTAAAATATCTGTGTAATATACGGGGCTTACGCTAGTTATATATACATATATATTTTTACTGCTTATAATTATTGAGATTTATTATGTTAAATAATAGGACTATATCTTGGTCAGACTCATACTGATTCGATAAGAACCTGTAAAAAAAAAAAAGACTACACACATAAATAATTAACATATATAATCTTGTTGAGTATTGTTTTTTTGCACCTAAATCCATGCAACTGGGCGTCCGTGGGTCGGGTCGGGTAGATCCGACTCGGATCCACGCCCAAGTTTGTTTTCATTTTTTAATTTATGCGATAACATTTATGTTATACGAGTATAACCTTTATGTTATATGAGTATAACTTTTTTGTACAAATATCATAACATTTAAGTTAATATACTTAGACTTTTTTTAATATAAAATGTAAGTTAATATAGTTGAAAACTTTTACGTTATGATAATCTAATATTTATGTTATGTTGACGTAACTTTTATATATGAATATAATAACCTTTATGTACTTGAAGAATAACATAAAGGTTATGTTAATATTATTATGCGTAAATGTTACATTATTACAACTTAAAGGATTAAAAAATATTAAAACCTTAAAATTATATACTTGGAATTACTTCAACCATGTAATATATTGTTATAATTTAATCTTTATGTCATATTAAAATTTTATACAACTATCATAACCTTTGTAAAATATAAAGGTTATATTATTATAATATAAAAGTTAAACTATTATAATGTTAAGGTTAAGTTATTATAACATAAAGGTTTAAAAGGTAATATATATTTATCTTACTCTATAAAACATTAAACAACGATAGAAAGGTTATGTAGATATACCATAAAGGTTATGTAAACATAACGAAAAGGTTAGAAGAGCATAACTAAACTGTTAGACGAAATAACTAAAAGGTCATAGAGCGAAATTAGGGTTTGAGCGTGATTTGGGGGCGCGAGCCGGAGTGTGGGGCACGTTTTGAGCGTGATTTTCACCTTCCAAATCATATGATCCGGATTGGATGGGTCATGAGCCATGAGCCATGCATTTGGTGTATAAAAATAATTGTGAATTTGGTGAGTTTTTTTTTAAATCAATTTTTATGTATGATGTTATTTACTATGAGTATTAATAGTAGCCACGCAAGTACCCACATGTATACACACATATTTATGCTTCATTAGATTTAATATATGTATGCATGGATGTTGTGGATCTAAATTGATGTATATATAATTATTTATTTATAATAAAAGATTAATAACATAGTTAATAAATATGAAGCTTATCAAGAAAGCAATTGGAGGGTGATTGGACTAAAGACACGTGTTTTTTTATGTCGTTAGCCCATGAGATAATCATTATATAAGTAATAGAAGTGTGCACTTGTTGAGTTAAAAAAAAGGGGTGGATGAAGTTAGGGTGTGTTTGGTAAAAGGGTTTAGGGTGTGTAGGTTTTTTATCTACCCTAAATTTGTATTTGGTAGAAGGATTATTTCGATTCTTCTTCTCTCTTCTCATCGATTCTACCATCTTCTCGTTCCAAATTTCAGGGTTATTAAAGAATTTTTGCATTTTTCAAGTTCTTCATGTTCTTCTTGGTATGTATTGTTTTATTTGTGGTTTTCTTTTTTTTTTTAGATTTTGTTTTAGTTCGTCTAATAGATAATTTTTATGTTTATATTTGTTTATATTTGTTTATGATGTTTGTGTCTTTGTGGTTTTATGTTTACCCTATTTCTAGGGTTTTATTTTTTCAGTTTTGTGTATTTGATTTGTTGTAGTTTTTTGTGTTCTTTTCGCTAATCGTTTTGTGCTTTTGTGTTTTTGCATGTTGGTTTTTTTTGTTGTAGTTTTGCTAAGCTTTTAGTGTTGCATTGTTGATGTATCTGTTTTGTATCTTTAAGAATGTTCTGTTTGTGTATTTGTTTTTGAGTTTGTGTATCTGTTTGTGTTAGGCTAATGGAGACAAGAAATGTTGCTGGTTTCAAAAGGAAATCGATTTTATTGGATGGCTCAGTTTCTAAGAAGAGATCTAAGGAACAATCTTGGGAGGTTCTGCTGGAATGTATATTGTTTAGTTTTTGTTCATTTAAGATCTGATATGTTTGTATGAGATGTGTCACTTGTATATTTATATGAGTATAAGTTATTAGATGAAGACTCTTATGGCATTACATGTGTTAATGTAAGGTATGTATGTTTTTTTTTTTTTTTTTGGGAAATGGGTCAAAATGTCATTCATATTTAGAATAAGGTTCATATAGCCCATTAAACTTTTTTTGAGGTACAAAAACACTATTTATCTTATGAAATCAAATCATATCAGTCCATTTACACAGAGAAAAAGTTTAGCAAACTCCGTTAACTCTGCTTGTTGAGAATAGTGGGAAATTCACAACCTTTCATTTTCTAATTTCTCACTTTGTTGAACACCCTTTACACTTCCCATCATTATCTCACAGACTCATACATCTTATTTACTGATTTTTCACTTTATTGAAGAACACATTTTACACTTCTTATCATTATCTCACAATTCATATATCTTATTTTCTGAAATTGTTTTCTTGTTAATCATTTATGTCTTTTGTCACTTGTGACTCACTTTTTATGCATTTTGAGAGGTGTCAGGATCATAAACATGCAAATTTACAATTTAGGTGCTTCCTGTTGTTGGTGTTTAGTTTCCCAAAAAACAATTTTGATTTAGAATGTTGGGTTGGTTGTGGTATCTTCATTTTTTGAGGATAAGAAAGATAATTTTAAAAAGTTTCTTATAACTGTGTCTTTCAAATATAGTGGTCTGCAACTTTTGTTTTTTTTTGGTCAAGTCCAATGATTATTTACTTGTAAGTTTCTTTTAATTGTCATCTCACTATTTGTGTTTTTATTTATTAGCATTTTTCTATTAGTTTCCTTCAGTAACAAGTTTTTTTTAGGATGGATGGGGTTGGGAGGTGAGAGAAAATGTTTTGGAGTTAACAAAATTTTATAGGATTTGTCTATTCTGTTAATGGGGTCTAAATGATTTAATTTAGTACGAAAAATGGTGTTTTTGTACCTAAAAAAAAGTTTAATGGGCTAAATGTACCTTAGCATAAACATGAATGACATTTTTGACTCATTTCCCCCTTTTTTTTTTTCGATGAGGTGTTATATGAACACACTTTAGGTATCGTATATGTACAGTTAAAGTATCATATGAGTCTTTAATATCTTTTTGTTATCATGTTTGTTACTTATCACTCATATGAGTTGGTTTGTCTATGTACGATAAGCTTCTTATAGGGTTAAGGTTATTGCCCTATATCATAACAGAAGCTAATAAAGGAAAGATATGTTTCTGTTGGAAACATTTAAGTATGTTTTGATGAGACAAAAACCTTAAAGAAAGTAACCCTATCTCTATACGCATAACCTAGTTCGAAAGATTACTGCAGAAGAAAGATAGATCAGAGAAAGTGTCAAAGAAAGGATACTGAAGAGAATGGTGAAAGGAATCTGGTAGACTAATTAGGATGCTGCTTACTGCAGGAAGCTACCAAGAAGAAGACTATGCTTAAGGCATACTGCAAAGCAGCAAGCTACCGAAGACTCAAGCTACCAGACAGGAAGCTACCTGGAAGAAGACCATGCCGAAGCATACTGCAGAGCAGCATGCTACAAAAGCCTCAAGCCACCTGACTAAGCAAGCCAGGGAAGGAAGCACCAGAGTGAGCGCGAGGAGAAAGCTTCAAAGTAGTCATGGAAAGAAAGTAAAAGTTACCCGTAAAAAGAAGAAGTTACCGGTAGAGAGAAGAGAAGAGGAGCCAATCAGAATAAGACACGTGGAAAGTGAAAAGTTGGCGTGTGTCAGAAGGAGTACGACGCGTTCAATGATGGAAATCTACCTACCTTCAATGGGCAGATTTCTTAATCTATAAATAGAAGAAGACTGAAGATTGAAAGGTACGAGAGAGAATAGCACAAGAGAGAGCTCAAAAGAGAAAAAGCACAACAAAAGAAGAGAAGAGCGCAAAAGAGATCTCAGAAGAGAAAGCTCAAAAAGAGGGGGAAGGGCATGCAGAAAATAAGAAGAAAAAAGTGTACAAAAAGATAAAAGAAAGAAGAAAGCTCATACACTCTATTAGTGTTGGATTTTCCAACATTGATTTATTTTTCCTTTTTCAATCTTTTCCTAAATCATTGAATTGGTTGATTTGAATTCTTGATGATATTAGATTTATCTATTAAGATTTGATTCTAATCTCATATATCTTTCTTTTCAAGAAACAAATAATTTTTAACAAAATTGTTTTATATTTAAGGAAAAAAGATCATATCTTTGTGTGCTTGTTTTGTTAGGTTTTGATATGATTGGATTTGAGAGATCTCTGCTAGAGTGTGGTGCAAGTTTGAAGAATCATGTGGAGTCTATAAATAGGATGAGAAGACTGAAGATCTATATGCACAAGAAGAGCTTCAATATTTCGAGTCTGCCAGTGTCATGCCAGTGTTGTTCACACCATAGACGACACCGCCCTGTCTTCTTTTCTCTATGTCATAGAGTTTGCATGCTCGTGACTTTTTAGTAAAGATAGGGATTTTTGTGAACCTTTGTCAGTCTTTGCATACGTCTATAAGTTTCTAGCTATTCACAAAAGACGTATTGAACGCTTGTAAAGAGAATCTTATCTTGAGATTACTCTATCTCCTTGTGCTGAAACGATCATATAATAAAGGAGTTTTTGCCCTGAAGGCAATCCACGAGTATTTGTATACTCGTGGATAAATCTTTGTCTCTTGATTTTTGTGTTATTATTCCGCTGCATGTTACGCTGGTGTTGTCGACACTGTAGACAACACTGTGTACTCTGATTTTGTTTTTATTGTGTTTTCTTGCAGATTACAGACCACGTAAAACTTTCAATTGGTATCGGAGCCTCCACTTGACACGCTAAGTGGCTGATCCAGATCTGTAACCATGCAAGATATGGATTGGTGCAACCCCAACTTTGGAAGGATTCCAATTCTTGATGGATCTAACTATGCGTATTGGAAGATCCGTGTGCGTACCAAGATCAAATCCATTGATGCAAGAGCTTGGAATTTAGTGCTGGAAGGTTATGCTTCTCCAATAAGAGAAATTGATGGTGACTTTGTACCAAAAGCTCAAAGTGAATGGACAGCTGAAGAGATCAACAATGCAAACTTTAATGAGAAGGCAATCAATGTTATCTTTGAAGCCGTGGATATCAAGGTGTTCAAACTGATCCAAAATTGTGTCACTGCCAAAGAAGCTTGGGAGACTCTTCAAAAACACTATGAAAGAGCAAGCTATGTACGTGAAGCAAAGATGCGTCTAATAATGTCCAAGTTTGAGAACATGCGTATGGAGGAGAATGAAGATATTGGCACCTACTTTGAGAGACTTCGTGACATCTCAAATCAAAGCCAAATGCTTGGAGAACCAATTGGACGCAAGCAATTAGTTTCCAAAGTCATGCGTACTCTTCCACCGCGATTCAATATCAAGGTGTCTGCCATTGAAGAAGCTCACAATCTTGCTATGATGGACATCGATACGTTGCAAAGTATTTTGCAAACTTTTGAGCTCAACCTTCAAAGTCAACAAGTTGCAACACAAAAGAGTAAGACCATTGCCTTGCAAGCTCAAAATGATGAAGACTCCGAGGACGATGATGAACCACTTGAAAAAATAACTGAGGGGCAGAACATGGCCATGATAGCTAAGAAGTTTAATTCCATGATTAGGAAGTTCAACAAGGAGAAGCCCCGTTCCAAAGTAAAGGAACATCACGATGCCTCTGTCGAACATCCCCAATGGAAACCACTTGGATCATCATCTCAGCCTCAACATCATCCTAAAAAGCTAGCCTTAGAACATAGAAGAAATGATCCCAAACATCTTGATACCATTCAATGTCATGCATGTTCGGGATGGGGACATTATGCTAATGAATGTGCGAATACACTGAGGAGATATGGACTGAAGAACCATTGGGTTGCTTTAAGTGATGATGAGGATGATGATGGAGTAGAAATTCAGAGTCAATCTGTATTATTTGCTGGAATTCTTGAGCAGTCCGACGATGTTGTCGACGATGTTGCCGATGATGTTGCCTACGATGTCATCACACCACAGACAACATTAGAGAGATATGATTTGTTTAATTTTTCAAATATAACCTGCCTAAATGTTGTGAGTTGTGATGACACAGATTCTCTAGATGGAGATGATTTGGACAATGCTGCTATTATTGAAGAACTTCAAAAACTTTATAATTCCTTACTCAAGGAATGGAAAAAGCAGTGCAAACAAATGGAAATGCTCTCCAAGGAGAATGATGTGCTAAAGGATTCACTTGCTAAGATGGAAAAAGCTCTCACCAAGAAAGATGTTGAAATTGACAAGATTCAATCAAAACTTGACGAGACTGAGTCTATTCTTGCCAAATGGAATTCGAGCTCAACCAAGGTAAATGAGATCATTGGATCATGCAATGTTACCAAGTCAGGTATTGGATTTAATAAGTCTGTTGAGTCTGTTTTTCCAAACCTTTTTGATGACTCTCATACTAAGATCAATTTTGTGAAAGAAGAGTCAAAAGAGTCAAAAGAATCTTTTAAATCCTCTACTTCAGGTCCTAGGAAGAGAAAATATGTATGTCATTACTGTTTTCGACCTGGACACATAAGACCTTTCTGTCGAGCATTAAAAAATGATCGAGCAAATGGTCTGGTGTTGCCTCTGGTGTCATTTAACACCACCCGCAACACTGCTGTGAAAAAAGAACAAATGAAAATATGGATTCCCAAAAATTCTCAAGTCTGCAATGTTGTTATTACTGCCTTGAAAACTAACCTTGCAGGTTCTTGGTACTTCGATAGTGGCTGTTCTCGCCACATGACGGGGACCAAAAAATATTTGAGTGATTTTGTATCCCTTGCCGAAGGATCTGTGACATATGGAGGAGGTGCTAAAGGTAAGATAATTGGAAGAGGAACACTGAATATACCAGGTTTTCCAAGGTTGAAAAATGTTTTACTAGTTGATGGACTTGTTGCTAATCTAATTAGTATAAGTCAATTATGTGATGACAACCTTGAGGTAAAATTCACTAAAGACTCTTGTGAGGTTTTTGATGAGACTAACATGTGCATTATGACAGGTACAAGATCTCATGATAATTGCTACCTTGTGGGAGAAAAAGTCACATGTAACAAAACTAACTTTGATGACACAATTTTGTGGCATCAAAAATTAGGACATGTGAACTTTCGTACTCTTGAGAAATTGATGAAGTTTGATGTTGTACAGGGGTTACCAAGGTTGAACCACAAAGGTAAGATAGTTTGTGGGGAATGTCTTAAAGGCAAACAAACCCGTGTTCCCCATGGTGTTACATCACACCCGGACAACACCAAGGTATGGTTCATTGTTTTCAACTTTTATACATGGATTTAATGGGACCAGTTGAAGTTGAAAGTCTTGGAGGAAAGAGGTATTCCTATGTTATTGTTGATGATTTTTCCCGGTATACTTGGATTTTCTTTTTACGTGAAAAATCGGATACATTTTCTCAATTTAAAATTTTGTACACTAGGATTAAAACCTCGTTTTCTTCTAAAATTTTGAGTATCAGGTCTGACCATGGTAAGGAATTTGAAAACAAATTGTTTGCTGATTTTTGTGAAAAGAAAGGGATTGAACATCAAATTTCGGCTCCAAAAACTCCTCAACAAAACGGAGTTGCGGAACGAAAGAATCGAACTTTGCAAGAGATGGCACGTGTTATGCTCAGCTCTAAAAACCTTTCACGACGTTTTTGGGCTGAAGTATTGAATACGACTTGATATATAGGCAATCGAGTCTTTTTAAGATCGGGTAGCAAAATGACTCCTTACGAAATTTTGAAAGGGAAAAAGCCAAATCTTAAACACTTTCATGTTTTTGGATGTCTTTGCTACATTTTGAATGATCGTGATAAACTTGCTAAGTTTGATGCAAAAAGTGATAAAGCCGTGTTTCTTGGGTATTCCTTGAATAGTCATGCTTATCGTGTGTTTAATTTGAGATCAAGGAATATTCAAGAATCTGTCAATGTAGTGTTTGATGATTTTTCGGATGTCACAGGGAAAACAATTCAAGATGTTGTGGTAGATCTGATCGAAACCCCAATCATCCCTAAAACTGGAAATATTGATGTTGCCCCCAGTGTTGTGACTCCAGAGGCAACACCAGAAGCAACACTGGTAGCAGATTCAGAATCTGATGAAAGTGATGATGATATTCATGATCCAGTTCGAAGAGACCCACCTGCTTGTATCAGAAAGAATCACCCAACCACACAGGTGATAGAGGGAGTAAATGAAGGTATTCGAACTCGTAGAAAAGACCCCGTGAATTACAAGGAAATGGTAAGACATGTGTGTATGTCAACCACATATTCCGAGGTAAAATTCTACTATTTTGTCTCTCCAATTGAACCCAAAAATGTTTCTGAAGCTTTAAAGGATAATTTTTGGATACTAGCAATGCAAGAAGAATTAGAACAATTTACTAGAAATGATGTTTGGTTTCTTGTTCCTAGACCCACCGATACTAATGTGATTGGTACTAAATGGATTTTTAAGAATAAAACGGATGAGTCAGGAAACATAGTAAGAAACAAAGCACGTTTAGTAGCACAAGGGTACACTCAAGTCGAAGGCATCGATTACGATGAAACCTTCGCACCCGTTGCTAGAATTGAATCGATTAGGTTAATTCTTGCTATTGCTTGTTATTTAAAAATTACTCTTTATCAAATGGATGTTAAAGGAGCATTTTTGAATGGTTTCATGGATAAGGAAGTTTTTGTTGAGCAACCTAAAGGTTTTGAAGATCCCTTCAAACCTCATTATGTTTATAAACTCAAGAAAGCATTGTATGGGTTGAAACAAGCTCCTCGAGCTTGGTATGGTCGATTGACCACCTTTTTACTTGAGTTTAGATTCATAAGAGGTATGGCCGATCGAACTCTTTTTGCTAAGAGAAACGATCAAAGTTTTATGATTGCTCAAATTTACGTAGATGACATTGTTTTTTGTTCTACTTCTCAAAGTGAACTTGATGAATTTGTGCAAGCTATGTCATCCACTTTTGAAATGAGTATGATTGGGGAGCTAACATTTTTTCTAGGCTTGCAGGTGAAGCAATCGGATGATGGAATTTTTATTTCACAAACCAAATATGCCAAGAATTTGGTATCTCGGTTTGGGTTAGAAAATTCCAAGCCAATGCGAACCCCCATGGGCTCTGCACAAAAGCTGTCCAAGGATAGTGTTGCCGACGGTGTCGACAACACCTTGTATAGGTCAATGATTGGAAGCTTGTTGTACTTAACCGCTAGCCGTCCAGATATCATGTACAGCGTTGGTGTCTGTGCTAGATACCAATCTGATCCCAAAACATCTCATCTTCAAGCTGTCAAACGAATCATAAGGTATGTTTCGGGTTCAATTGAATTGGGTATTTGGTACACAAAAGATACTAACCTTAATTTGGTAGGCTTTAGCGACTCCGATTGGGCCGATGATGTAGATGATAGAAAGAGTACTAGTGGTGGTTGTTTCTACTTAGGAAATAATCTCGTATCATGGCATAGTAGAAAGCAAAATTGTGTTTCTTTATCCACCACTGAATCCGAGTATGTAGCCGCGGGTAGTGGGTGTACTCAACTCTTGTGGTTGAGGCAAATGCTTGATGATTATGGATTTATAACTAAGTCTTTGAGCCTGTTTTGTGATAATACTAGTGCGATTGATATTTCTAAAAATCCGGTTCAACATTCACGCACTAAGCACATAGACATAAGACATCATTTTATTCGAGATTTAGTAGAAAAAGGGATTATTAGACTTGAATATGTATCCACCGAAAACCAAATTGCAGATATTTTTACTAAGGCCCTAGATTTTGAGAGATTTTCTTCTCTAAAGAAATCTCTTGGTGTGTGTGTTGCTTGAATGCATATTTTTTTTACGGGTGTTACGACAATGTTGTTCACACCACTCATAACACCCATTGTTCTGCATTTAGGTTTGTTAGGCATATGTGTGCATGATTGTACTTAACCAGTGTGTTCCTTATGTTCAAAAAGTTGCTTGGACACGTTAATTCTCAAATGGCTCGTGTTTAATAGTGCACTTTGTTCTTAAAATGGTAAAAATCACGAAGCACTTGGAGCACGGCGTTCGCTGCGACGATGCTTTTCAGGCAGCCTAGTGACACTCTAAAAATGTGTTGTGTGACCTACACTGAGTAACTCGGGGCACGACACTCGCTATGACGATGCTTCCTTGTCAAAAAGTGTAGGAGATACCACAACCGAATAAAAAAAAGATCTCACAACTGAGTAACTAGAAGCATGGCGCTCGCTACGACAGTGCTCTCTCTTCAAAAGGTTGGTTGAGATCAGGTCTATTCGTATTCTTGTTAAGTGCACCACATTTTTGTTTAAGCCCAAAATTTTTAAACAGTGTCCTCGCAGTGTTATGTAACATCAGGGACAACACCAGTCTAGTACAAAGTGTGCGATTTTTTAGTTTTTTATTTCCTAGGCATCCCTAGATTTTTGCATTTTTTTTCTTTTTCTGGATTTTAGTGGATACATTGGATTTTCAGATAACCCTATCTACACTTCAATTTCGAATTTAATGACTCATTATTCTTAGGTTTCTTTTTGCTCACATAATGTTTCATATATTTTTTTTTGTTGGCTCAAAGTTTGGATATAAATCTGCACTCTATCAGCAGTCCATGCCACTCACTCCTCTCTCATGCTACTCTCTCCTCTTCCGTGAATTCCTTCATCCATCTTCTTTGTTCTCTCCAAAAAATTTGTGTTTTGCTCATCTCTACAAGTTCTTCCCGTTAGTTTGGTGTTTCTTTTGTGAGGGGGAAAATTATTTTGGATATGATGTTGTTGAGGGGGAGATCTTATTAATTGTTGGCTGAGATATCTGTGAAAACCCTCCGTTCTTTTATGTTTTTTGCCCTACACGTCCAGTGTTGTCACTGTGACTGGCAACACTGCCCCAACACTGTGTTTTTGATGTGTTCGTTTCAGCTCAAAAAGGGGGAGAAGGGTACCAGTGGTAGTGAATTGGAGGTGAAGAGTGAATTGGAGGTGAAGAAGCTGAAGTTTGATTTTAATTGGAAGATTGACAATGATTTTAATTGTTCATGATTTTGATGGATATTTTTTCATGATTGTTTTTGAATGATTAATCTCTAATTCTTTTTGTGATTGGTTGTGATTGCAGAATTGAGGGGGAGAAATTCCACACGAAAGATGATTTAGGTTTTGAGCTGAAAAAGCAAAAAAGGGGGAGATTGTTAGTGTTGAATTTTCCAACATTGATTTATTTTTCCTTTTTCAATCTTTTCCTAAATCATTGAATTGGTTGATTTGAATTCTTGATGATATTAGATTTATCTATTAAGATTTGATTCTAATCTCATATATCTTTCTTTTCAAGAAACAAATAATTTTTAACAAAATTGTTTTATATTTAAGGAAAAAAGATCATATCTTTGTGTGCTTGTTTTGTTAGGTTTTGATATGATTGAATTTGAGAGATCTCTGCTAGAGTGTGGTGCAAGTTTGAAGAATCATGTGGAGTCTATAAATAGGATGAGAAGACTGAAGATCTATATGCACAAGAAGAGCTTCAATATTTCGAGTCTGCCAGTGTCATGCCAGTGTTGTTCACACCATAGACGACACCGCCTTGTCTTCTTTTCTCTATGTCATAGAGTTTGCATGCTCGTGACTTTTTAGTAAAGATAGGGATTTTTGTGAACCTTTGTCAGTCTTTGCATACGTCTATAAGTTTCTAGCTATTCACAAAAGACGTATTGAACGCTTGTAAAGAGAATCTTATCTTGAGATTACTCTATCTCATTGTGCTGAAACGATCATATAATAAAGGAGTTTTTGCCCTGAAGGCAGTCCACGAGTATTTGTATACTTGTGGATAAATCTTTGTCTCTTGATTTTTGTGTTATTATTCCACTGCATGTTACGCTAGTGTTGTCGACACCGTAGACAACACTGTGTACTCTGATTTTGTTTTTATTGTGTTTTCTTGCAGATTACAAACCACGCAAAACTTTCACACTCTATCCCCAGAAACACACACTTAGTCATACAGTCGAGGCAGCAAGCTACAATTGTTCAACCTGCAAAAGAAGCCTAAGCTTGCTGCATCCAATTGAAGAAGAAAAAGACAAACCCTTTTTAAGGATTGTCTTGGAGTACTCAGTGCGAGAAATAGAGTTCTGCTGAGTTGTCCACTTTCTGAAGAAGAAAGTGAGGACCCTGGGTGGGTAGAGTAGGATCATGTGTGGGTCAGACAGGAAAGTAGACAAGCAGCTACGTGTAAGTTTGCTACTTACTTGTTAAGTGAGGGTTGTAATAGATAGGATTATGTAAATCAACTAGCTTAACAAATGTTCCCTCTTGAGAAGAGACAGAGAGGATGTAAAAGGATTACTCCACCTTCGAACCTCTGTATATCCATGTGTTTCTACATGCTTACTTTCTATATGCACATCTTATGTTAGATGCATGTCCTGCATATTTGGTCTTCACAGGAGAGGAATCTTCCGTAACATAACTCTGATCAGTAACCTCCCAAAAGGTTACTGACTCCAGACCAAAGCCTCCTGGAAAGAATAAAAGTTTGAAAAATGAGTAGGCTTATTCACCCCCTCTAAGCCTACTACCACTTGGGACCAACAATTTTATTAATGGTGATATTGATTCAATGTCCTTGTGAGGTCTTCTAAGCCATATATATATATATATATGTGAGTGATCATCACATATTGATGGAAAGATATGTTTCATTAATGGTGATATTGGTTCAATGTCCTTGTGAGGTCTTCTAAGCCACATATATATATATATATATGTGTATATATATGATCATTCATATTGTTTGTTCAGCCATCGCTAGTTGATCGTATCATAAGTGTCTCGTCACATCTTTGCATGGAGTTCCTCTAGGTGGGATTGGGTAAGATATTCTCAGTTCATGATAAGACACATCATTTCTACATAAGTGAGATTGAACAATGTAAGAAGTTGATGATTTTCAGATGTGGAAGCATCGAAAGAAGCTTTAAAGACGAGTTCCAACTCTTCTCTAAAGTAGGTGAAGACACCCCGATTTTAGCAAACCAGTTATCTGTAAGTATAGTCTTAGCTGATTGAAGATCATTATGCTATGCATTCTAATTTCATTTGTTACTTGCCTTTCTTATAGATTTGATGGGCAGAGCTATGAGCGATCTGTTAAGTCAATGCACCACCACGGTTTCCCCCAATTTGATGTCCAATTGATTGAGGTGGTGGAGCATGACTGTAGGGAGGGAAATCAAAAGGGAATCCATTTTTTTAGTGAAAATTTTGAAAGAACAAGTTGACAAAATTAGAGAATTAATTTTGTTTGTTGATTATCGTATGTTCTTGTTTTCTCCTTGAAGATTAGAGATTACAATGTATTGTTATTAGTTAATTATTGGTTGCGTGACTCATGTCTTGGAGCTTATTGTGAGTTCGTAGTTCTTTTTTTCTTCTTTAATAATTAGCAAATTGGAAGCTTCTTATTTTAAAAAGAAGATAACCATGTAACATCTTAATACCATAATGTAAGTATACAATAGAACAAAGGTAAAGTTGTAATATCTTAAAAGTGATTTATATAATACCTAAAGGTAAAAATTGTGGTAAAACCAAGGATGAAAATATCGATATCGCATGTCGTATCGCAACTTTGATTTTACGGATGTATCGATGGATATATCGATATCGTATATCGATATCGCAAAAAAATTGAAAAAACAACGGAAATCTTATTAAAATTATGGAAATTTAGTATGAAATTTTAGGGATTATTTTTACACCTCATTACATATATATTCCACTCAAAATCACATTAAAATAATATATTTAAAACTAACATATAGATAATAAGCATTATAAATACTATTTTTCGAATGAAAACTGATAATATATTACATAATACAAGACAAAATTACTAAAATTACATCACACAATACACTAGTACCAAAAGAATGACCTATGAGGTTCAAACATAGTAGATGGAATGTCATCTTGATCCAAGCAGTACTGATACCAACTCATCACATTAGAGTACTTTTTTTTTAAATGAAACACCCATTATGGGTGGGGGATTAAGGCACCATCCCCAGCCTGTGAATATATAAGATCAAAGTAACAATATCCGAGGAACAAACAAACATAAGCTAAGCACAACATACTGTGCGTACAAGAAGCTACAAAAAACCACTAAATCAAAGCTTAGTGGGATCCCCAGTTTGGTAACCCAACCTATCGGAATCTGAAGTTTGGGTACCCAAGCTGGTCCATACGCGCCAAAGAGAGCAGCACACGGGGTGCTGAGTGTGAATGGAGAATCTGAAGCCCATGAGAGGATTTGCCTGAACGAGCGAGAAAATCCGCTGGGCGGTTCCCTTCACGAAAAATGTGAGAAATCTGAGTCTGCATCTGTGAAAGAAGGCCCCGAATCTAAATGAGGGGGTGCTGAACCTGCCAAGGACCAAGACGACCTGAACGGAGAAGGGTGACAACCACTTCTGCATCTAACTCGATGCAGAGAGGAGCCTCGAACTGAAGAGCCAGCCTGAGTCCTTGCAGAAGCGTTAGAGTACTTATTAATATAGTTATGCACATGTCATTCATAAGTTGTTCTATCTCGTCCAACTGTTTCACCATGAATTGGATAGTGTACACTAATCCAATCATATTGTTGATACTCATTTTGATTTCCATACGACATTTGAGAAGGTGGGTGATGAAAAACATCTCGAGTACTTCAACCAAATTGTGAACTTTCAAAGGTGTCAACAACATATGAATCTTGAGACATATCACTATGTTCATTGCTACCCATATTCATGGAATCAAAATTGACTGAAATTCGTTCAATATCAATAGATGAACTTTCTTCTTGATTCCAAACACGTCTTCTAGTGTATTCTTTTCCAATAGCCCCTATCCCTATACCTCATTCTCTGCTTCCATGATCCATATCTTGTGTTGCATGACTAAACTCGGCCTCACTAATGAATGGACTCAATAACACTTGGTTTGAAACATAATCCTCTTGATTATATCCACCATTCCCACCATCATCATTGCCATCATCATTGTCATCATTTCCACCATCACTATTTCCACTATTTCCTCCATCAGTAGAGCTATTTGATTTTGAAGTATAAGATGTATGACCAACTTCTTGTTGTAACACTTTATCAACATCAATGCCATAATCACGAGCCATAACAACTACTTTTGGATCAAGGTTTCCTTCATTGTCATCTAAGTGTGCTATAAATATGTATATGAAAGATTGACGTGAGAAGAGAATATATTTCTTCCACTATCAAACAAAATACACAATACAAAGTAAAAAAAAAATCACATAGTTCAATTTTTTGAATCAAAATCGCTCATTTTGATATACATGCGATATTTTGCGATATATCCACGATATTTCCCAATTTACATCCAATTTTGTATTACACTGAACCGATATCGAAATCGATATCAATATTTTGCGACATATCCACGATACCCAGGAAAAAAAACATTAACAGCCAATATTTGTATCGCAATATCCGTATCCGCGATATATCCGCGATATTTCACGATATTTTCATCCTTGGGTAAAACTGTGATACGTTAAAAGGGATTTATGTAATACGTTAAAGGTAAAAATATAATACCTTAAAAATATACATGTGATCTCGTAATACCTTAAGAATATACATTTAATATCTTAAAGACATATAATACCTTAAAAATATACATGTAATACCTTAAAGTTACTACCTAATACCCTGTATATATGCATGTAATATCTTAAGAGTATACATGTATTACCTAAAGAGTATATATATAATACCTTAAAGGCATAAATGAAATATCTTAAAGGTACTACCTTAGGTATCATGTGTATACCTATGATGTATTACATATTTGGTATTACATAAGCACATTTGAGTATTACATATTTACCTTTGAGGTATTACATATGCACCTTTGAGTATTACATATTTATCTTTGAGGTATTACATATGTATCTTTAAGGTATTAATATTTAGAGTATAGTAGGTATTATATATTTGGTATTACATATTTACCTTTGAGGTATTATATATTTACCTTTGAGGTATTATATATTTACCTTTGAAGTATTAATGTTTAAAATATAGTATAAGATATTACATATTTAGCTTTAAGGTGTTATGGCTTAAGCTTTAAGGTATTATCGCTTATAGTTTAAGGTATTATAGCCCTAATTTCCCCAAAATCCAATCAATCAAATCAAAATTTCTTCTTCCCCAAATTTAGTGTATTGTAGATTGAAAATCTTAAAATTTCAAATACACGATTCTATCATTTTCTTCCCCAAATTTTCAGCAAATTCATTACTCAATTAGATTTCTACAACTTCATACCATCATTCAATAACCAACAAAGTTGCATATCAAATTACATACATATATAATCCTGAATACATAAACCTTAAAGAAGAGAGAAGAACAACAAATATGAGTTCTAGTCCCCTGTATCTCTCTCGCTGTCAATGTCCGCCGCCCCATGTAGGCATGCAACCGCGCCACCTTCTCCACTACCCTCTTGAACATGTCCACTATCACTAAAAATTCGAACATACCTGAAAATATTCAGAAATCTTTCAAATATATCATTCACTTTTCCAATATAGTAAATAATCAACAAACACAGAAAAAACGAATGAGAAATCATAAAAAAAAAAAATCAGAGAAGAATCCTTTTTCATTAGCTACTTCTGAGATGTTGGATGGCAAAGTTTCGATGGAAACAGAGGAGGAAATGTGCGGAAGGGGAAGTTCCGGCGGGGTATTGAGGGAGGGAGAGAGGGCGGAGACGGTGGTCGGAGAAGGAGATTCCGTTGATGTTGAAAGAGAAGAAGAAATGGAGTGAGAAAACATATTTAATTAGATGAAAGTTTCATAATAATACTCCCATTTTACTTGAACTACCATTTTTACCCCTATTTTATTAGATGAAAGTTTCATAATAATACTCTTAAGGGCATACACATTGATTCATTGTGGAGGCATTTTTAGCTCACATAAACATATTTAATTAATTCATTCTGTCAGAAGCATTTTAGCATAAGATACATAATTCTCCTGCATTAACATCTTTAATGGAGAGAGAAATAGATACAAGTCTCTCATCAATGGACCCACCATCATCATCACCAATATTATGTTATTTTTTCAACCTTTTCATTCCATTATTTTAATATATTATTAAAAATTAAGAATTGATTGTAGCGGATGCTCTAAAACTAGATATGTATAATAATAAAATGAATTTAATTATTATTTTTTTCAAAATAGTTAAATCCCACCAAAAATCCTTTGAATTTCTATTTAAGTTTAATGTAAATATCCAATTAATTAAACATGTAATTGATAATGATTTCATATAAATTCCCCACTGTTGATTAGTTTTATAGACCTATTAAGTAAATTAAATATATTTTTTATATGGTATCACTTTTAATAAACTCATTTAATTAAAAAATCAAACAAAATATTGAAAAGCACATGATATGGAATTCATTTAAATGGAGTTTGTATATTTACAATATCTCTAATTACTCATGGAGGTCAACTTATGTATTCTCATAAATATATCATCAGATTCTACGAAATATAAAACCATTTGTTTCTAAAATAAATAAATGTTCTAATTAATTAAAAATTTATTGTTATTACAATGAAATAAAGTTATAATAAGAACATGTTTTTCATTATTAGTCATAAATTTTATACTTATATATTCTAATACTATAGAAAAATAAAACTCAGTGATTGTGACTAGAGTAGAAGATGGAGTCCGCAGGTTTGGTTAAAAAGATGACATTAATGGCTGTGTGATTTAAACCTCAATTTCATTTTCTTTTCACTTTAGCAATTAATTTAATTAAAGTGTTGCAAATTATTTTGACTACATAGAGGGTAATATAGTCATCTATTTTTATACCTTTAACCGATAAACCAAACAAAATATTATAAACAAATTCACCTCATGAATTCATAATCATTCAAACCAGACACATAATTTAATTTAAAACTCACAACAAAACTTACATACCAAACACCAAAAATACATAAATTTTGTCTTTTGTGAACAGTAAAAGTCCGTAGAGCCGGTCAATCTTAACAAACTCATCACTCATACCAAATGAGCCCAAAGACTTAATATGAAAACAATAAAAACATAAAAGAATAGACTTATAAAATAGAAAAATGAAAATAAAACGAGCCCCAAAAATAATTAAAAAGTAAAAGAATGGACTTATAAAATAGAAAAAATATAAATAAAATGAGCCCAAAAACTTAATATAAAATGAATTAAAAAAATGAAAGAATAGACTTATAAGGAAAATGAAAATAAAATAAATACAAATTTTGAGAGTTGTGGGATTTGAACCCGTCCACAGTATCTCTCAATATTAACAAACTCATCACTCGTATCAAACAAGCCCCCAAAACTTAATATAAAAACAATAAAAGAAATAAAAGAATATACTTATAAAATAGAAAAATGTGGGATTTGAACCGAGGCCCTTTCGGACCAGAGCCTAAATCAGGCGACTTAGACCACTCGGCCAAAATGTCAAATAACATTTTGGGATTAGAAATCAAGAAATTAATCAAATTTAAATCAACTTGAATTGAAAATAAAAAAATATCAACATTGCAATTGTAGTTTAAAATAATACTACACCATGTTTTAGTACAATCCTCACTTGAATTCTGATCCCCCAATTTGGAGAAGTATCAAAGAGAAAATAATGCATGGCAACAATTTGCACCTTAAGTTACAATCAACACTTATCCCTAAAACGAATATCCCTACGACACGATCACACATTCCTCATGTCCTCAGCGTTGGAGATCGACGAGCAGCTATGCATTTGGGAATGCATCTTGCTAGTGTGCATCCCTCACGTGGCTCGTACGAAGAAAAAAACTCGGGGTCTTGCTCAAGTGACTCTGAATAGCGTTCAAGAATTGTCACGATCTCATCAAACTGCGGCCTTTTGTCGGGGTTGCTTGACCAGCAACGATGAATGAGATGACGAAATGCTGTTGGGCACGAAGAAGGCAATGGTGGCCTTGCATTCTACAAAGCACAATGTATCATTACTTGCCATAAGAAACATGAAATACAATATATAACGAATTATAGTACAAGAACCTGAATTAAAGTAGTACAAGAACCTAAAACGACCAATATCTTGACTGAATCGGGTAATGAAGAATCGCAACTGATAATTCCAACGTTCTTCCCTACTTATCTTCAATTGTTTATTATCTAAGGTTGTTTTTGCATTGAGGGATTTGACATTTATAGTAGTAAATCCATTAATAGTATTTGGAAATTCAACTCTTTCATTTTGCACCAATTTCTGAGAGATATTGGTGGATTTGAAATCCATTTATTTCAAATCCATCGATCCAAACACAACCTAAGACAACTAGCTTCCAACAGTAGGAGTCCACAACTTAATCTATACATCATGTTTTGAATGAGCAACGAATAGTTTCAATGAGAAACCGGGCATCTCCTTTTCAATCAGCAAGATTTTCCCTTTTATCATAATCCAACATAAGCATGTACCGCGAACAAGAAGACTAAATCAGACAAAATTCCAGAGAAAAGGGAAAAATATCTTCAAGAAAAGTACAATGATTGAGTTCAATATTTACCTTCTGGCACACAGCAAATGCCGCTTGTTCCGGAGTCATATCATCGAATGGCGTCAATGCAGTAAACAGCTCCCACAATACAATGCCAAAACTGTAAACATCAACTTTCTTGGTATGATGTTTCTCTTTAATCATTTCCGGGGCCATCCAACGATAAGTCCCTGTGAATCCCTTGGCACTGCCACATTGTGTTTCCAAACAAGATATACCAAAATCTGCTACTTTGACACACATATCTTCATCGAGCAGAAGATTTTCCGACTTAAGGTCTCTGTGAAGAATCCCTTGAGCATGAAGATAGTGCATACCACGCGCAATGTCGAGCGCCAATTTTAGCACAAGGTTGAGGGGTAGGGAATAGGGTTCTTGCTGATGGAGGTATTTTCTCAGGGACCCACCTGGATAGTACTCTGTGATGATACAAAACACTGGTGCTTTCTTACATGCTGCAATAAACTGCATTTTACGAATCCAATGAAAAATTATATATATCGTCGAACGCCTTTTTGAAACAGCCCAAGAGAAGAACTAGAAAGTGGATTTTGATCATTAATACTTGGGGAAGTGACTAGGAACCAAACATGAAAATTAACATGTGTACAAGTCTGTAATCACGGGATTCTACGACAATCAGCATGTATGAAGCTCGGAGAAGGCACCTACGCTACTTAAACAAGGCTGGAATCAGACATTTGCATTTGTGATTGGTTCAATAAAACAAGAAGAGAGTAGACAAATTAAATAACTAGAAACAGCTAAACAATTGACAAACCGACGGATGCAACTACATAGCAAGCTTTATTGATTTGTCCAGCTATATATAACCGAAATCTCCACGAAGAAATTTGATTACTTTAAATGCTAATGTGACAATTGAATAGTTTCAAATGGAGATTAAATTAGCCTAATATTCCATGTAAAACAATTTGCACATAATTCATTTTCGGCAGCAGCTAATATTCCTTTGTCTATGCATACAATCATAAATTAACCACAACTCTACTAAAGCATACATAATAGAATCCAATAGACAGAGCCCAAGTTCCAGAAAACTGATATTGACAATAAAGCTCAAAGCCTGTCAAGAAATGTACAACATTTGCAGCAGGATCTACAACACACCAAGAAAATTCACAAATGCATCTCAAACTTTTCAGCCAACAAAAAAACCCATAAAAAAGAATGTTAAAGATTTGACTTACAGAGATGATATTAGGATGCCTTAACCTGAACAAAAGAGCAACTTCAGAACTGAACTGCTTCTCCAACAATGCAGCTAAATCTCCATCTTCTTCAGGCTGACTAATTAGCTTAATAGCCACATCTCTCTGCTTGTAAACCCCTCTGTAGATTCTGCTATGTCTACCAGAAGCAAATTTATTACCTATGTAGAGAAGTGACATGTCAGCACTCCATTCTTCCTCTCCTCCACCTTTGATTTCTGCCCCTGAAGAAACTAAGTATTTTGACCATGAAACTGCCCTTTTATACTCTCCCAATGACAGCCTCCTCTCCAATTTGCTGTGTGTGCTTGCTATTTGCTTCAACCAGTGGAAATTCTTCATGGGTTTTGCAAAAAATCATCAAAGATTCCAGCTTTTTTTGTTTTTTTTTTTTTAATTCTTGGTGGGGGTTAATCTTTGAATGGGGGCTCAGGTTTTTGAGCAGAAATTAATGGGTTTCCAGCAAGGAAAATGGGTTTAATCATTCAGGTAAAAAGATCTAAGTTTGCTATATACATGTATCTCCAGAAATTAGAACATGAAATAAAAGAAAGAAAAGGAGAAGGAAGATTCGAGAATGGTGGAAATTGATTAGCAACAGATACTTGCAAGATTAGCACCGAAAGAATGAGCTTTTAGAAAAGGATTGAGATAGAAAGCGTGCCTAACAGTTCCGATGTGATGCTAAGAATGAACCTTGTCTTTCTTTCTGGAGAGAGAGACAGAGAGAGGCGGGTGTTGTCTGGTGAAGAGTTGAATATGTGTTGAAGCTCTATGTGTGTGTGTGTGAGAGAGAGGGAGGGGGGGGGGGGTGGCGGTTGGCTCTCTGGTTTCTGTCACTGATTAGCATGGAGTTATGAAGAGAGAGAGAGTGAGAGAGAGAGAGAGAGAGGGAGTAAAACTAAATAGTACAAAAGTGAGTAACATTCATAACGTGCGAAGATCCACTTCTGAGGAGACATGCGGCTGTCTAATGATTATGACTCCTGCCTATCTCTTTACTCTTTTGCCCTTTTCCATTTCTTTTCCATTTCTTCCTTTTTCCACAATTTTCTTTTATATTTGAGAAGTAGTTTAAAAGTTTATATTAGGGCATCCAAATTAATTTATTTTGGGTATATTATTACTATATTTAAATAATTGATTAAAAAAAGAAGAAAATAAAGGAATGAATAAAATATGAGAGATTGGGTCCACCTGTTAAGAAAACTTCACTCCGGCTCTTCTGAAAATGCATTCTTGCATTAGAATTATGTACATAAGAAACATGATACATAAAATTATATTATTAAAATATTTTTATGTCAGATAAAAACATCCTAAAATGAATTAATGTGGTTGTCCTTACATCTATTATAGCATTTTAGTGTGCTACATTTTGTTTGGAACAATTGGAAGCTACATAGCTTGAAAATTTCTTTGCTTACTCATTTGGATTGTGCTTCTTTCTTTATTTAAATTTTAAACACTAAAACAACACTTACAATGTTTTATTATTAAATCTCACATAATGATAAACATTTATGGGTTCAAATTTATATCCATCACTAATAAAGAACTCATTTGTAAAACATAATGATACACGTATCTAAACTCAAACAACTTTTAACAATTTACCAATAATTTAAAATGTATTCATTAATAATTCAGATCAAACAATATTTACTAACTTATTGTAGAAACATAAAAATCAGAAATATCTTCCATATTATTAATATATTGTATCGTAGATATAAAATAATTTTTTATATATAGATAACATATTTACCTTTATCCTATAGAGTTTGAAAAAAAAAACTATATATATGTAATGTAAATTTTATTTGAGAATTGAACATGTTAGTGAGTTCCTCAAAATAATTAATAGAGAATGAGAAGCTATCAACTTTGCAAACAAATTATGAAATAAAAAATAGTTTTACGGAGACATATTCATCCATGGAGGGGTATTCTTGTCAAAAGAATAAAATAAAATATATTGGAAATAATAGGAGGGCAGTTGAGTCATTTTAGGGCACGTGCATGGGGTATGGCATCCCACTCAGTTTAATACAAAAGAGAAAATAAATAGAATCACAATTGTGGGGCCCTCATAGTGGGACCCACCTTTTAAAGCTTCTCTCTCACCTTCACTGTGTGTTGCACTGTGTGTACTGTGCCGTATGCACCTTCCGTATACGGTCACTTTTTCTCTCACAAAAATAGCTTTTTGTCCCTTTTTTTCTTTTTCTTTTTTTGTAAATGTTATTATCTCAATTATTTGTATTTATAATCACAATTCTAATTACTATCGTTTTATCTCGATATTTAATGTGGCTGTAATTTTTAATTAAAATCCTCTTATGTTAGCTATAAGTAAAAGTTTTGAGTGTGGTGAATAAATGAGATCTAATTTTTTATTCTTAATTCTTATATGATTTTAAATTATATAACTATATTTATGAATATAATAATAATTAGCATAGTATATATATTATATAATTATTTTTCTGAATATAATAATAATAATAATAAAGTTAGTATATATATTAAATTTAAGATTATTGTAAATAAATATTAGAAGTGATGTCAAATTTGTGGTATATATCTAAACTAGTATAAGAACGGGTGTTACACGGGTTCAAATAGATTGAATATGGTAAAATAAAAAAAATTAAACAATTTATGATGGAAATAGATAATTTATAATTTTGTGTTATATATACAACTATTACATATACTAATATTAAATGTAATGTGATTTTTATTAATATATTAAATAACTATTGAAATAAATAATTTCTAAGTTTTTGTGAATATAGTTACTTTGTACTTGTCTATATTATTTATACTAATAATTTTTATTTAGCTAATAATAATAATAGTAATAATAATAATAATAATAATAATAATAATAATAATAATAATAATAATAATAATAATATAGTTACATTTTACTTGTCTATACAGTAGTAATAATCAATATAATAATAATAATAATTTATTTAATTAATAAATATATACTTATATTATTTAAAATATATAGTTTTTGCATGACTCAATTATTGTAAATGCAATGCTAAAAATATCTATATCTAGTGAAAAATATATTATCTATAATATTACATATAAGAATTTAAAATATAAATAATAATATAGTTAGTCGAGATTGTATATATTTACAAATTAATAATCTTCATAACACTATACATATAGTATTTAGTTAATAGTTAATATTAATATTATTTATTTTTCACTTATATCTATATAGTAATAATCTTTATTATTAGAAAAAATTCATTTCATTAATAATACATACTAGTCTATATATATGTGTATAATATATTTAAAAGACTTCTTATTTAAAAAAATGTCTTAAAAAATAGAGTAATTAATATGAGCATTTAATGTTGTGCATGAGTTTGACACTTTCATCCTTCTTTTATAGTAGTATACTTATAAAAATGATGACATTTAGATTAAATTTCTTAATAAATATGTAAGTAAATATGTAAAGAAAAAAATATTATCGAATGTAGGTTTCAGATGATTCATTATTACACGATGTACAATACGAGAAAATTTGATTTTGGTTTTATGATTGCGATTGACGATAAAGTATAATAATTGAGGAAGGTGGGTCTTGTAAAATTAGACTATTTGAAGGGAATTTTTGAAATTTACCTCACTTTTAAGGAATGTAAAAAATGGTAAAATGAAAATGGATGGTGAGCAAGTAATGATTCAAAATCTGACCATTGGTATAATATAGAATGACCCATATATAGGTGTGCTGTTTTCGTTTGCCGATTATCCATATATATTATATATTCTTCTTTCTCTCCCCTTTCTTTTATTTAGGAAGCATACTGATTTTAATGAAAATAATGTTTATTATCATGTATTTTAGATTAATTTATAATGTATAATTATTATTTTGAAATTTAATGAACCAATGATGAAATAGGGGGATCTCATGTATTTTTCAAAAATGCAAAAATAAGTAATTATTCACATGTTTATTATTAATTTTTAAAAGTTATTGTTGTATTATTATTATTATTATTTTTTTTTAGAAAATTATTGTATTTTCTACTTTAGACATTGTTTGCTTATTTCTTGAACCTCCAGTATTAATAATCTTCAGGAACAGCTTATCAAGATTAAGATCCGACCCAACTAGCAATCTAAAGATTAAAGTAGATCTCAAAAATATATAGTTAAAGTGTTTTTAACCCAGAAACTTATATAAAAATATTGTTTTATGAATCAACATAATTTCATTGGAAACCCACGATTCATGATACAAGCTTTCATTATCACAAATTAATATTTATTTAGTAAATTATAGATTAATTCACCAGCTTAGAAATCTTACAAAAGTTATACTCTTATCATAATTTAATATTATTAAATTATGCAAAATATAATAAACACTCAATGATATGTTATTAGAGGGATCTTATGCCTCTTATGAAGACGAGAGAAATAGTTGGTTTAATCGTTAAAAATTACAAAACTTTTAATATTTTAATATACTATTATGATCATTAATCACACATGAATTGATCATAATTCGAATCAAATTAATTAAAGGGAGCACACAATTCAAATCATTCGTTATATTTGCTATTTCTTTTCATATGCACTAACTTTAATTTATATCATATATATAAGTATAGATATCTTTTATCTAACTGCAGTACTTTTCTACTTATATATATATATATATATATATTTTATATATATGATACAGATCGAAATATAAATGTGTGTATGGAAAATTCTGCTGGTGAATCTTAATAAGCAATTATTATGATTTAATATTTTCGACAACCAAGCAATGTCATCTTACATATATATTATTACTGAATCAATACCAAAAATTTGGTAACTGGATATCGAAAAAAATTTGGTTTGCATTTGACTTTGTTTTTGCTATTTTTTTCTCAACTTTAAATTACTTTGGTGTATAGTATATTGTGCTTTAATAATTCTGTTTAATATATTCTATCATACAGAATGATATATGTGTGTGTGATGTATAATAAATAAAAAAATTAATAGATCAATTCATGTTGATATTTAAATGAGTTACTCTCCTGAGCACCAGTTGCACGGATCTGATCTGAGATCCGTACAACTGGGCCGCGTGCGGGCTGGGCTGGCCCGCCCAGCCTGTGCCTCTTTACTTTTTTCACAGTGTTTTGGTCGTTACCTTCACGTTATGTTAGTGTTACTTTCATGTTATGTTAGGGTTACCTCGCGTTATGTTAATGTGACCCCATCTCCAGATTTCACACCCTTAGTTTAAAACCACTGAACTAAAATAACACGAAGGTAACACTAATATAACATGAAGGTAACACTAACATAACATGAAAATAACATTAACATAACATGAAGGTAAAAAACAATGTTAATCATACATTCATGTTATATTAGAGTGACCCTCACGTTATGTTAGAGTTACCTTCATGTTATGTTAGAGTTACCCTCAACCCTAACATAACATGAGGGTATGACTGTTTGGAGCGAATTTTGGTGGGTTTGAGCGCACCCACCAGGCGTGTGGGGGCGCGTGAGAGCGTGTTGGGGCGCTTAAAAACGCGCGTCAGAAGCGCGTGGGACGAGTCGACCATCTATGCACTAGTTGTATAAAATATTTTGCCTATTTAAATTAGCATATATAGGTCCAGATGTAAGAAAAGAATTTGTGATATTTGTTGTATAATTCCTACAAATGCATAAATTTGAGATTTAAAAGGGAAAAAAAGTAACGAATTGTCAATTGACGAAATTGGTGATTCATCAATAATAATATAAGGTAATTCAATTTTAACTCATCATATATATATATATATTTAAAAAAAGAAATTAATTATTAGGTTTCTTTTGGAAAATTATTAGGTTTTAAATATATGTCCTATCTCTTCAAAATATTAAAAAAAAAAAAAAAGCACATGATCCTATCACAAATAATAAGGAGATTTCTAATAAAAAAATACATAACTTATATAGCCATAACATCAATGCACATCATCATTCATTTTACTCATCTTACTCATCTTGAATAATAGTCTCGAAATAATATATTTAATTACTCATGTCCTTATCACCAAATAAATTAAGATAAGCTAATCTTTTGGCACTTTACAGCTCAAATTCCAATGACAAACTATATTATTCAAATATGGCGTGCATGAGTTAGGCTATTTCTAGAATCGATATCATCTCTAATCTCTATATATCAAAAGGCTTATTTTTAATCACTTTGAATATTACATAGATAAATAACTTAGTTCATCGAGTCCAAAATGTGGATACACAAATATAATGTCACAAACACATTTGTGCAACAAGTATATATGCATCCAAATTGATCCAATACGCAAAAAAAAAAAAAAAAAAAAAAAGACGTGTTTCCACATATGTTTGACACGTCCCCACGCGTCTGGGTGGACGCGCTCAAACTCACCCAAATTCGCTTTAGGTGTCATACATTTATGTGATGTTAGACAAACATTTATGTTATGTTAAACATACTTTAATGTTATGTTAGTCATATCTTTGTGTCCTGATTTCATACCTTTAAACTTTTTAACTATACATTCATATATATCTTTTAATAATGTTAGATATTTGTACATTTTAGTTATACTAAGCATACTTTTAGTTATGTTAGTTATACATTTATATATTATATAAGAGGTATGATTATGTTGATATAATAGTATCACTAATATTGTATAAAGATATGAGTAATAATATGTAAAGGTACATATACAAATGATGTGTCAAAAACTATGTTTTTTTTTTTAAGTAATATGTATGAAATTTGGGCATAAAGGTATGATTAACATAACATAAATTAAAGTATGTTTAACATAACATGAAAATTATGACCAAAAATAAAAAATTAAACACGAAAATACGGATGATTAACTCGGATCTGACTCGAATACATGGATCTCATACACTTAATTCACCTTAATTCACAGGGGACCTCGTATAATGCATCATCTATAAAGTCATGATGGTATTCAGTATCCAATACCAGTGGGTAAATGAAGATTTCAGAATGCTCACACATTAAAATTGTGTATTCAATAAAAAAAGGTTAATAACATTAAAAGTCACCAAAAGTTTATTATTACATACTTTATTATTTGTAACAAGACTGATTAGGAACTATATTTAATTAGTTTCAAAGTACAACATTAACTTGAAGTGTCTAGTCTGATGTTTCAAATCAACCATAAGTTTTATCTTGAGGAAATACCTCAATTTAACACCTTAGTATAGTTAATGTAAAAAATGGCTGCAATTAAATTCATATTCACATTTTAACCTAATAACTATAATATTTACCCAAAATAGCCATTTATTTGACATAAAGTAAATAAAGTCAGTTGGTAAAATTTTTAGTCAATCTTGTCTGTTACTCTTGTCTGTTGCAGGATTCTTTTTAAAAAGTTAATTTTGACTATTGGATACAAAATAGATATTATCGTGCAGCTGCAGCATGCTAGTCGTAACATTTAAAAATAATGAAAATCCACATTCAACTTACTTTTTTGGGCTATTTTTTGTGGCATAATTTATACTAGCTTTTGCATGTATTTGCATGTATTTTCACTTATCAAAATGTGTAAAAACTAATTGATATTAATTTTTCGTGTAGTTTATAAATGACAAACATTATCTGATGTGATGTAAAGTGTTCTCGATGCAAATGCATGTAGAGTGCACTTTTGAAAAAAATAGTAGTATCACATGTGCACAGGAAGGATCAAATTTTGAATAAATAGGTGGTGAACATAACTTACATACGTAACTTACATTTGCAATGCGTACGTAATTTATTAATTCTCACCATACATCCTAGACAAATCTACACGAGCTTTTGTTTTCTTTGAATACCTTAACGGTTAGTTTTCATATTTCAATTTTCGTGCAAGCTTTGTTATAGTTTATAATATATGTTACATGTAAATTGAAAATATGTTATGGTAGGCTTGGTGAAATTCGTATTTTTATGATTTTAGAAGATGCTGAAAAATGCATGGAATTTATATAATGAAAATATGAAAATTCTATAAAATTCCACACAACTTAGCTAAATTTTCGTGTAACACTATGTCATTTTCGTGTAACCCACAAATTCAGGAGTTACACGAAAATGTGTGATGTTGCTTTTCTTATTCGAAAATTATCACCCTTATTTTCGAATACCCCTATTTTTTTAGGGTTATTCGAAAATAAGAGTGATAATTTTTGAATAAAAAATAATTTTCGAAATTTGTTTAGGGTTACACAAAAATGTTCTCGTAGGGTTACACGAAAATTACTCTTATTCGAAAATTATATGTAATCTTCGAAACCCTTAAAAATAGGGTTATTCGAAAATTATCAACCTTATTTTCGAATAACCCTATTTTTTTTATGGTAACCCTATTTTTTTAGGGTTATTCGAAAATAAGAGTGATAATTTTCGAATAAAAAATAATTTTTGAAATTTTTTTAGGGTTATACGAAAATGTTGAGGGTTACACGAAAATGTTCTTTTAGGGTTACACGAAAATTACTCTTATTCGAAAATTATATGTAATTTTCGAATAACCCTTAAAAAATAGGGTTATTCGAAAATTAAGGGGTTAATTTCGAATAACCCTAATTTTTTAGGGTTATTCAAAAATTATCACAAATAATTAATTTATGAATAATTATCACAAATAATTTTTGAATAACCCTAATTAATTTTCGAATAACCTTAAATTTTTAGGGTTATTCGAAAATTAGTTAATTTTCGAATAACCTTAAATTTTTAGGGTTATTCGAAAATTATCACAAATAATTAATTTTCGAATAATTATCACAAATAATTTTCGAATAACCCTAATTAATTTTCGAATAACCTTAAATTTTTAGGGTTAATTTTCGAATAACCCTAATTTTTTAGGGTTATTCGAAAATTATCACAAATAATTAATTTTCGAATAATTATCACAAATAATTTTCGAATAACCCTAATTAATTTTCGAATAACCTTAAATTTTTAGGGTTATTCAAAAATTATCACAAATAATTAATTTTCGAATAATTATCACAAATAATTTTTGAATAACCCTAATTAATTTTCGAATAACCTTAAATAACCATAAAAAATTAGGGTTATTCGAAAACTAACCGCTTAATTTTCGAATAACCCTAATTTTTTAGGGTTATTAAAAAATTATCACAAATAATTAATTTTTGAATAATTATCACAAATAATTTTTGAATAACCCTAATTAATTTTCTAATAACCTTAAATTTTTTATGGTTAATTTTCGAATAACCCTAATTTTTTAGGGTTATTCGAAAATTATCACAAATAATTAATTTTCGAATAATTATCACAAATAATTTTCGAATAACCCTAATTAATTTTCGAATAACCTTAAATTTTTAGGGTTATTTGAAAATTATCACAAATAATTAATTTTCGAATAATTATCACAAATAATTTTTGAATAACCCTAATTAATTTTTGAATAACCTTAAATTTTTAGGGTTATTCAAAAATTATCACAAATAATTAATTTTCGAATAATTATCACAAATAATTTTCGAATAACCCTAATTAATTTTTGAATAACCTTAAATTTTTAGGGTTATTCGAAAATTAAGGGCCTAATTTTCGAATAACCCTAAAAAATTAGGGTTATTCAAAAATTATCATAAATAATTAATTTTTGAATAATTATCACAAATAATTTTTGAATAACCCTAATTAATTTTCGTATAACCTTAAATTTTTAGGGTTATTTGAAAATTAGTGTGGTAATTTTCGAATAAAAATTTCAAGATTTCTCCAAAAAATATGTTTATTCGAAGTTCAAGAGTTATTTGAAGATAAGGGTATTGTTCGAATAACACTAATTTTTTAGGTTGAAAATTATCACAATTTTCGAATAACCCTAATTAATTTTCGAATAAACCTAATTTTTAGGGTTATTCGAAAAATATTCAAAATTTCAAGAACAATATGTTTATTCGAAGATCAAATTATAGAGTTATTCGAAGATAAGGGTATTATTCGAATAACCCTAAAAAATTATCCGAAAATTATCACAATTTTAGAATAACCCTAAAAAAATAGGGTTATTCGAAAATATACATAATTTTCGAATAACCCTAAAAATTTAGGTTTATTCGAAAATTATCACAATTGTTCGAATAACAAAATTTTTCGAATAACCGTAATTTTTTAAGGTTATATGAAAATATAACTCTAAAAAATTAGGGTTATTCGAAAAAATAACCCAAAAGAATTAGGGTTATTCGAAAATTATCACCTTTATTTTCTAATAATCCTGATTGTGGGTGGTGGATGGGGTGGGTGGGTGAGGGGTCTAGTCCTGCCAAAATGCTGCGCCTACTTTTTTTCTTTATTTTCGTATTTTTTTGTAAATTTTCGTGTAACTTTAATGAATTTTCGTGTAGCCCTGTGAGCATTTTCATGTAACCCTAGGTTGACTATTTTGCGTAAAATTTAACCAATAATTTTTTGTCTTTTCCCAAAATCCATCACATTTTCGTGTAACCCTACACAATATTTTCGTGTAACCATCACTCATGTATTTGAAATGAGGAAATGAGAGTGACATGAAAATCTTTCTATTTTTTACTATGTTTCAGTCAAAAGATTGCTGCAATTTTTCTGGCAAGATTCTCTAATTTACTGACAAGATTCTCCAATTTACTGTCATTTTTCTGCCATTTTACCGTGGGTTGACTATAAACTACTTTATGTCCATATCATGACTATTTTGTGCATTACTTATAGTCTTTAGGTTATAAATGCCATTTCAACTTAATTTGGGCTATTTTTATTCCATATTTTAGTAAATAGACTATTTTTGACTACTCACCCTTTTATCTTCCATCACCGCTCTAATTATAAATCGAGGGTGTAACATGCAACAAATCTAACTTTAACCCTCAATCATAACAATGATAACACCAAATTATAAAACTGATAGTGGATAAACAACATCAAGACGTATTCAATGACAACGTCACATTAGGTGTTAGAAAATGATGTTGATGTTGTAATCGAAATAAAATTGTAGTCTATTACAAATATTAATACAAATATTATAATCTCATTTTGCTACTGAAATCTATCTCAAAACTCCGATTTTTCGAATTTAATGAAGCAAACTATAAAGATAAACATTACACATAAACGTAGATACAAAAGAATTATATATATGTATATACACACATATTAAAAAGTGAAAATTTAAAGGGACAGAAGTTTGAATTAAATTATTGAATTGTGTTCACGGGTTTTGGTAGACAAAATAATAGTTTTGTTTACCTAAATTAAAATAGTAATTTAATTGAATTTAATCAATGATGACTCAATGTCAATACTCAGGTAATCAACTGGCAACTGATTGTGGAGGACTTTTTTGTCAATCAAAATATTATAATAGATAGAAATAATAGAGAGGGGCTCATGTAGAAATAGGGTTGAATACGGCAAAGTACGGCCTTATTTTTTTATGTCGGTTAGTAGTTTGTATATATATAGTCTCCTATGACATATGCGTACATCCAGGTCGGATCCAGATCAGACGACATACTTCTTTCCTTTTTTCGTGCATGATTTTTTAAATTTTGCATTGACCATTACGTTATATTAGACCTATCTTCACATAAAATAACATGTAGTTTTTTTTCTCTAGAAGAGTTGTAAATGTAAAAAAACTCTTACCTTTTTTATAATTAAATAGAAAAATAAAATAAACATTAATTATATTACTATCTTTAATAAATAGTTTTCTTTAATCAAAACTTTATTTTACATCAATTAAATTTAATCATGTAAGAGGGTTAAAATTGCATTATAAAAAATGGATAAAACATTCATACTTATATAGTGTTATATATATATATATATATATTATACACACACTAGTATATATCTCGTGTATAGCATGAGATTTGTTAAAATTAATATTATTAAAAAGTTAATATAAAAATGTAATATATTTTGAATAAAAAATAATAATGTATTGAATACACATGTTAGATCAAAAATGTTAATTATAGAAAATTATTTTTATATTCATATGACTCAAAAAATATTTGCATCGTCAATTTGTACGTAATACATATACATTAACAATATTTTTAAATTAAAATTAAAGTAGAATTAAAATATATAAAATACAATACACACATATATATATATATATGTTTAGTATTTTTTTTATTAATTTGGATTAACATAAATTAACACCTCATTTTCTATTAGTATTCAATATATGTATATTAATATTAACATATATTTTCATCAAAACTTTATTAATAACATATATTAATTAGCAATCAATAAATTTTTTCAGAATTTTCTAATGTTTATTTTTCTTAAAACTATATTTATATACTCACATTACCTAAACAATATATGTATATAATATTCTTATTCATTATATGCATGATTTAATTTTTTTCGTAATTTATAATGATTATATTTATTTACATATAATTTTACTATATACATTTATTCTAACGTTTTGAATTAAATTAAACATTAACATTTAACAAACATTAAAATGAAGATCTCTTCATACTATTAAATTAAGTGAACTCATAGGTTACAAATTGCAAGCAATTATCATTAAATAAATTAATTGAATTAAATTATTAATTAAAAACATATATAAATTTAAAATTGAATGAAAAATTAAAATAACCATAGAGTGACATGTGTCCTCCAGTGATTATTTCTAAATATCTTTTAATTTGTAGCTATTAATCATAGTTTTTGGGCTAATATTAATTAATTATATGTGAATCATATTAATTAATTTATCCGACATTATTGCGCGTTAAATTGAATGAGCATGTTAGGATTAGGTGTGGCCAATATTTGCACTCCATTTTAAATAATGAATTATAACTTTTCTAAATTGATCAAAATTTTGATCATAATTTGATGATGCGAGTCTGAAAACCATAATGAAAGAGTAGTTCTTGCGTGCCCCGGGGCACCGTGCCCCCAAACACTTATTCTAATACCTTTAAATAATATGAGTAATACCTTAACATGTAACAAGTAATACCTTGAATAATACCTTCACTAAAACATATATTTCAATTATACACGTAATACCTTATGAATATGCAACTAATATCTTATGAGTATACCACTAATACCTTCAAGAATATACCACTAATACCTTATGAATACACCAATAATATCTCATGGATATATACCTAATACCAAATTAATAATACCTTTTGGGGGTACGGTGCACCGGGGGTACGCAAGTTTTTGCCATAATGTAAAGGATAAGTGACCATAATTTTCATGAAAAGTTTTGTGGATCTAATTTTACGATGTTAATGATATCACATATTCCATTCCGTGAGATAGATTGGGTTGGGTCGAATATAAAGATATGTAATACTTTTATATTTATTAGATAATATATTCTTTTTTTATATATATTAGATGGCAAAAACTTTTATACACCGGTTGCACGGATCTGGGATCCGTGCAACCTAGTCGACCCGCTCACGTGCCTCAAAACGCGCTCCTACGCGCCGCACGCACTCCCACGAGCCTGAAATTCACGCTAAAGCTCACCCAAAATTCACTCCAATAAACTTACCTTTATGTATAGTTAGACATACCTTTATGTTATGTTAAACATACCTTATGTAGGTAGGTCTAACTATATACAAAAGTATGTCTAACATATACAAATGTATGTTTAACTATATACAAATGTATGTGTAACATATACAAAGGTATGTCTAACACAATGTAAAGATATGTCTAACATAACGTAGTGGTAGGTGCCAAAATTCAAAAATCAAGGGCAAAAAAGATAAGATATGAAATCTTGGCTGAATGATATGTTTAACATAACTTAAAGGTATGTCTAACATAACGTAAATGTATGTCTAACATAACCTATTGGTACGTGAACATTTTCAAAAATCATGCGCGAAAAAAAAAAGGAGCGGTCCCCCCTGACCTGGATCTGACCCGGGTGCCTGATTCACAAGAGACTCACTCATATTAGATAGTATTTTGTATTATAAAATACATTTTGAGTTGAGTTAGTCGGTAAGGAAATATGATGTTTTATGTGTACCAAATAATAATTTTATGTAGAGTTACTCTCTAGTGCACCGTGCAACTGGGCAGCGCGCGGGCCTCACGCAGGCTGGGCTGGCCTGCCCAGCCCGCGCCTCTTTACTTTTTTCGTGTGTTTTGCTCATTACCTTTACGTTATGTTAATGTGTTAATGTTACCTTTGTGTTATGTTAGGATTACCTTCGCGTTATGTTAATGTGACCCCATCTCCAGATTTCATACCCTTAGTTTAAAACCACTTAACTAAAATAATACGAAGGTAACACTAATATAATATGAAGATAACACTAACATAACATGAAAGTAACATTAACATAACATGAAGATAAAAAACAATGTTAATCATACCTTCATGTTATGTTAGAGTGACTCTCACGTTATGTTAGAGTTACCTTCATGTTATGTTAGTGTTACCCTCATAAGAGTAACACTAACATAAGGGTAACACTAACATAACATGAGGGTAACACTAACATAAAATGAAGGTAACTCTAACATAACATGAGGGTATGACTACCTAGAGCGAATCTTGGTGGGTTTGAGCGCACCCACCAAGCGCATGGGGGCGTGTGAGAACGCGTTTGGGCGGGTGAAAACGCGTTTAAGAGGCGCGTGGGGTGGGTCGACCCTAGTGCATGGATCCTAGATCTATACACTAGTTGCACAAAATATTTTGCCTTTTATGTATATTAGATAATACTTTTATATAACCCTGATTAGATCGGTTCGGTCACTCAAAAAACAGGTGGATCTTGGCTGCCGAGAGACATTTTTCTCTCTCATGCAACATATAATACTTTTATTTTTATTAGGTAATACTTATCTATATATCAAGTAATAGTTTGGTATTGACAAAAACTTGTGTGCCCCGACCCGGCGCGTGGGCCGCCTCCACGCGCGCCCATGCTTGTGGCTGCACCTGAGCTGATGCGCGCCCACACACACCAAATTCCATATTATGTGATTCGATGATAGATATTACATATGTACTCTTTAGGTATACGTGTATACTCCGAAGGTGTTACACATTTACCTTTAGGGCCCGTTCGATACTCAGGTCGGGATTGACAGGGACTGATAAAATCAATGAGATTACATTGTTCACTTTTATAAACTGGGTGTTTGGTATGGAGGTTTTGTAGTAGGTTTAATTACATTTTATTGTTTGGTATGGATGAGTAGATGTTTGTTAAAGTTAGTTTGATTGTTATTTGTTGTTTAATATATTGGTTCATATGGATATAATATATAAATTTACTAAAATGTCCCTAAAATTAAAAGAATAAATTTAATTGAATTTGTTAAAAAGGAATAAACTAAATTACATTCCAACAATCCCTTTCCCCCTCGTACAGTAAGGGCAAGAGAGTAATTTCAAGCATGCTACTGTTGGGCCAGAATTAAACCCACCAAGGTTGGTGGGTTTATAAACTGGTCTCCTACACACCCTAAACCATGCTTAAAACCTTCATACTGAACATTCGTTTGGGCTAGATATCAAACCTAATCCAGCCCAAACTAACATACCAAACAGGGCCTTAAGGTATTAAACTTAAAACATAAGATATTACATATGCACCTTTGAAATATTACATATTTACTTTTGAGGTATTATACATACACCTTTGAAGTATTACATATTTGATATTACATATGCACCTTTGAGTATTATATATTTACTTTTGGGGTATTACATAGGTAACTTTGAGGTATTAATGCTTAAAGTATAGTATGTATTATATATTTGGTATTACATATGCACCTTTGATGTATTACATAGATATTAATGTTTCGAGTATAGTATAAAGTATTACATATTCAACTTTAAGGTATTATTGGTTAAGCTTTAAGGTATCACTACTTATAGATTAAGGTAGTACATACCTAATTTCCCTAAAATTCAATCAATCAAATCACAATTTCTCATTTTCTCCACCACCGCCACCAAGAAAGTTCATTCCTAATTTGTAAAACTAAACACAAATCATGTATTTAAACCAATCCTACATCCCAGATCTGCAGAGAACCACAGAAAGCACAACGTCAACAACTAAAAGAGAGGAGCCAAGAGAGTGGAGTACTGCGACACCACCTTCAATTGAGCTAAGTTGATACAGATTTCACAAGCGAATCACAATCCGCCACAAGGTAATTTGTGAAGATGGTGAAGACGGAAAAAAGAAAAAGATCGTGATCCGCCTTTGGGTCTGTGAAGATGGATGAAGACGGAAAAGAAGAAGAAGATGATGAGAGAAGAAGAGCCGCTGTGAAATCTGTGAAGATGGAAGACAGAAGAAAAAAGAAGAAGAAGATGAGAGAAGAGAAAACTAAGAGAAACAAAAAAGAAATATATATATATATATATATATATATATATAGAATTCGAGTAGGGTTGAAGGAACAGATCCAAGATTAGTGCCCCAGGGCACCCAAGTCCTTCTCTTTTGTATTATATACCTAGCTATACTACATTAATATAATACGAAAATATCACACAATATATAGAATTAATTGATATACACAAAAATATTCCCCAAATTATTATGTCCGACCCGTCTCACTCAATGAAATCCGTGAGACGGTCTTGTACAGGACCCACCCTCTTATGAAACAGACCTGACTATAAATATAGATTAACTAATAAAAATGAATTGGATTGTTGGTGGTGAGACCTATATATATCTCTATGAGATGATATCATACAATTTTTTTTTTTTTTTATGAATATAACTTATGTGAAATAGAAGTAGGAATTATTCTTGAAATTAAAATAAGAATTTATTCTCGTATTTATTTAGTCAAAAAGTATTTGACATTTATAGGAGAACCAAATATCAATTATTAGGGAGGGGGAATGGAGATGCTCAAACTACCATATGCATTTTCTTATAAGATCATTCTACATTTTTTAATCCAATTATTAGGGAGGGGGAATGAAGTATGTATTTTCTTATAATATCATTCTACGTTTTTAATCCATATGGTGGAGATTGTTTAAAATTTTTTTGAAGGTAGATGACATATATAAATTTAATAAATAACACTACAAGAAAAATGAGTATTTGCGACAACAAAATGTTGTCGCAAAAACCTTAATAATTGTCGCAAGTACAATTTGCGACACATGTTGTCACTAAATTATTATCACAAAAGTCTTCTCGTAAATAGTTTCTTTTGCGACATCAATGTTGTCGCAAATGTATTAGCGACAACATTTGTTGTCGCAAATAAGTCGTTTTACATTGTTTCTTGTGACTACATTTTGTCAATTTTTATTAACATTTTTTACAACAACTTGTTGTCGCAAAAACTAGATTTATTACGACAATTTTTGTTGTCGCAAAAAATATTATCGTAGATACTCATTTTTCTTGTAGTGTAAATTTAAATGAATTGGGTGAAACTTCATTTTAAAGAATACGATAAATGAGACTGTTTCATGATGAAGTTAAGTTTTGGTCGTAAGAGTAAAACTCTTATAAGATCTTTTTATGTCTAATTGTGTGATTTGGATCTAACCACAACGTATAAAACACAAATTAATAATTGGTTAGTAAAACAGGGTTAATGTGTATAGATTGTGTAGTGAAGCTCCATCTTATGGAATAATATTCATTAAGAGAATCTCATTTTATTTTATTTTTTTGACCATGTGAAAATACTTTTAATATATTTATATAAATATAGTAAAAACTCCAATAATATATGTTGAATTTATTGCATGTGCAATGCAATAAGTTTTTTCCTTTCTTACCAAACATTGAAGTAGGTACAAGTCATCTCAGATGAACCAATGTCCCCACAAAAAAAGGGTGTTTAGACAAGCCAATAAATTCATAACAAAAGTATTTCGCATTGATCAAGAAATTATTAATTGCTATAAGAATAATATAACTTTCTAAAGAGTAATATTTTAGTACTTTAGAAAATATTTTATAAAAATAACCCCATTATTTTTCAATCTCTAACAAAGATCTTTTATCTTCTAGACACCTTGTGGCTTGTACCACATGAATCATAATATCGTCATTGTAAACAACTTATCATCGAAGGAAACTTTACAATCCCACAAAATTTCTATTACATTTTCAACATTTGAATCCATCTGTCGTAAAATAACATTGCATGATTTCATGAAATTAATTTCATCATCAGATACTATATGTATAGTAATGATACGATAAACAAATATATCTATATACAACAATTGTATGGATCATAAATCCGTGTAACTGGGTTGACCCGATCCGGCAGAGCATTTCGTACACCCACATGCGCACTCATGCATCCTAGGTCCACGCTCAAACCCTTATTCCGCAGCCTGACTTCTTAGTTATTTCATATAATCTTTTAGTCATGTTTGCGTAATCTTTTTGTTATGTTCAAATAACCTTATGTGCAAGAGTTTAATATCTTACAGTGTATTATTGACACACACTACCTTTTAAACCTTTATGTTATAATAATATAATCTTTGTATGTGTAATAATAATACAACCTTTATGTTTTTCAAAATTTATGATATTTGTACATAAAAATTGTACAAATATGTTAGGATTGACATAGTAAGTTTTGATGAGACAAAAACCATGCTGTAATAAGGAATGAGAGTACCATTTTTCACTCTGTTTGAGTGAGCTAAGTGAGCCTTTGTAATATCAAGTGCTATATTTTCTAAATCCTAGAGGATGCTGCAAAGGAAGAATACTGATGCTGAGAAAGGTTAATGGCACAGAAAATGAAAGGTTAATGATGCTGGGAAGTAAAGGTTACTGCATCTATGAAGCATAGGATGCCTGCAACAGAAGAGTTAAAGTAACCTAAAAGAATACTGGTGCATGATCCAATGTCACCCCGAGGAAGAATCAAATCAAGTATTAAGTATCATGCTTTGTTAACAATAGAGACAAACAAGATGAATCTAATTAGAAGAAGACACGTGTACATACCAAGGATGCTACAAATCAGGAAAAATTAACTGCATTAAATGAAATTGTACATGAAGATTAAGAAATGAAATACTGAAGATTTGCCTCCTTCAACGGGCAGATTTTCAAGTGTATAAATAGAGATGAGTGCACATTGAACAACTAATGAAATTACAACTATCCTACGCGAATTTAAGTTCACAATCTTCAAGCTCAAAGCTCTAAGTTTAGTCACTCGATCTAAGTCAGCAAGCTATCTTTGCTCTCAAAATTTCACAGAAGTTTACTGCACCAAAGTTGAAGAAAATCTATATGCTTTTTATCCTTAGATTGTTTAGGTGTACTTAACGAGAGAAAGTGTTTTCCTGCTAAGTTATCACTCTTCGAGGAAGAATTAATAACCTATGTGGGTTATAGGACCCTGTGTGGGTCGATTGATCAAGTAGGCATATCAACTCGTGTGGAAGCTTGCTACTATTGTTTGGACATAAAACCCTAAGTAAGTTCGCTCTGTGAAGTAACCTACTCACTAGGTTACTCCAACAACCTCTGAACAATAAGCTTCTTAGCTAATTGGTCAGTAACCGAAACTTATATCTTATTTGGAGAAAAGTTTGAAAAATTAGAAGAAGTTTATTCACCCCCCTCTAAAGCTCTTATCACTTGAGACTAACAAGCGGTATCAGATATGGTTGGACTAAAAATCAATCTGCACTGGTCTTTTCCCTGATCCCTTGCTTTTGAAAAATTCATATCTTACAAAATCACATCATGGATGCATCCAACCACAAGTTACCTATGTTTCATAGAGGAGTATAGTGACTGGAAGACCAGGATGCAAGCAAGGATGAAAATATTGGTTTCGATAGATATATCGGTACCTTGATTTTACGGAAATATCGATGGATATATCGGTTTCGGTGGAAATATCGGTACATATATTTTTTCGATATTTACCGATATATTGCCGATATTTCCCGATATTTATCAATATTTACCGATATTTTCCCGATATTTACCGATGTTTCAGCGATATTTACCGATATTTCCTTGATATTCATGAATTTTCTTATAATTTTTACCTGAAGCCATTGATATTGAAATCGATACCAATTTTTACCGACATTTAGCTAATAATTATTGATTTTTCATTTATTTTTTTATCAAAAAATGAAAATATCGTAGATATATCGTGACAGCCCGTTTTTGTTTCAGTCACGTGAAAAAACGGAAATATCGGGGATATTTTCATCCTTGGATGCAAGAACATCTATCTGCCATGCACGATGAAATATGGTATGTCATTACAGAAGGACCACTGATAATCACCAAGCCTAATCATTTTTTTGCAAGAGCAGTGGCTGAAAGATAGAGTGGATGTTGCAGTAATACCTCATCCATCTGTACTTGAAAAATGAGGCTTTAATGGACAACTGATGAAAGAAGAAGAGCCAACCTTGACAACGTGCCAAAAACTCTCCGTTCAATCGATAAAAGAACCTTCAGCAAGGTCAAAACTTGCAAAACTGTAAAAGAAATATAGGATAAGCTTGAAAAAATATGTGATGGAACAGAGCTCACCAAGGAAAACAAAGTCTCTATAGCTACCCAACTGTTCGAGTTATTCGAAATGAGGCTTGGAGAGAATTTAGAACAACTGGATCTAAGATTCACAAACATTGTAAATGAGTTGAATTCTCTTGATAAACACCACACCTAGAAAGAGAAAAATATGAAGGTGTTGAGAGTCTTACTTGCTGAATGGGACAACAAGATAACGACTATCAGAGAATCCATGGATCTGAAATCCATGAGCACATTTGATCTCTTCTCAGACCTAAAAGCCTTAAAATTCGACATAAACAGAAGGAAAAAAGAAGTCGAATAATCGTGTTCAAAGGTTACTGCACTAACAGTAAGAGCTTTAAAGGATACTGGTAAAGCAAACAGTAGTAAGCAATCAGTAACCTTTGAAAATGATGTTGAGGAGGACATAACACTCCTGCTTAAGAAGTTTAAGAGATTTATTAAAAGCAACACAAGAACAAACAACTTCTTAAAGCAGTCACCTACAAACCAAGCAAACAAGGAAGAACAAACCACTGTAAGTGACACTGACTTATGCTATAACTATAGGAAGCCAAGACACTATGCCAAAAATTGCCCCCATCCTCTAGTCCACAGATATCCTGAGGAAATGACAAAGACAATAGAGAAGAAAAGACTTGAAAAACAAAGATTGAGAGCAATAATCAGTGAAGCTGAAGCTTCAAAGGATGTTGCCTCAACTAACAAAGAAACAAAAGACAAATCTTCATATTCTGACAGTGATTCTGATAACTCGACATCAGAAGAAGAGACACTTATCTGCTTGATGGCAAAAGAACAAGAGGAAGAAAGTGATGAGATAACTTTTGAAATCACTATTAATAAGGAAAACGAAAAACTGAACATGATTGAAGCCTTTAGGCAAATCATGAGTGACTTTGAACAAATTAACTCAGCTCATGAGGAGTTTAAAGAAGAAAATGTTTAGCTCAGAAGTGATCATGCTACACTCACTATTGATCTTGTCATAGAAAAAAAAAAGAGTAAAGCTTGCGGTGACCTGAGAGCTGAAGTAAGCAAGCTCAAGTTCCTGGTCACTAAGCTTGAGAATGAGAAGTGAAGTATACACACCACTATAAACACATTTAACAAGTCCTCAAAATATTTAGATATGTTTTGTTTAGTCTACAACAAGGAATAAACAAGCATACTGGACTGGGTTATAGTGAGGATATTTCTGTCTCAACAATAAGCTCGTCTGGGCACCTAAGTTTGTACAAGGAGACACCCTAAATGTTAAAGAAGTAACAATCAAGTCAAGGGGAACTACTAGTACAAACAGAGCAAGCTTAGAAGACAACAAAAGAGTTGAGCCTTAGAGAAAGAAGACAACAACCCCTCTGAGACATCTTCAAGTCGGAGAAGGATCATCCAATCAACCTCTTATAGTGGAGCTCCTCTTGCAGGTTGAGCCGCTAACCAACATATCCTCTCCGCTAGAATTTGAAGATGTTATGGAAGATAATGAGAAGTTAGCCTATGGTCACTCACTCAACCTAATCATTATTGATAAGGTTCCTACTGCCAGTAATGGAGAACAAGTTGTTTCTAGAGGCACTGAAGTTATGGAGAAGAAGAAGCTGGAGGATGTAGAGGAAGAAGGAGAGGTAAACCAGCCCCTTATTGTTAATTTTATTTCTGGTGAAATGCAAGTTGAAAACACATATCTAAGCATGTAGGAGAAGGAGGAGAGAAGCCAAAAGGAGAACATACTAAGCAAGCAGATACCTTAGTCGATGCTGAGCAATTTGAGAAACAATTTGCAGATAAAATGAAGGACACTGCTTCTAGTGAACAGGGTGAGGGAATAAATGAGCAAGGAATATAGCCGATTAAAAATGAGACTGCATCCTCAAATATTCTAGATCCAGAGGCTCATGCCCCTGTTCAAACTAATAATGCTCCAGCTGCTGATAAACCTCAAGACTCATCCAATGACGAATCAGACTCTAGTAGCAACAACTCTTTAAGTTCAAGTAAAGAGGAGTCTGATCCTGAGAATTCAGAAGATGGTGGAGATAATGGTAAAGAAGGAAAAGTTGTTGCCTCTGCACCAACTGAGGGGGAACCCTCCAAGTAAGGGAAATGTGAAGAACCTGCTCTAGAGCCACATCCACCTCAAGCACCCTCTATTTCTGTCGAAGCACATATCTCCAAAGCTCTGAGAAAGGTTACTGACATAGAAAATGAAAGGTTACTGATGCTGTGAAGTAAAGGTTACTGCATCTATGAAGCGTAGGATGCTGCAACAAAAGGATACTGTAATGAGAGCTAGTTGCAGACAGAAAAATTAAAGTAATTAACCTAAAAGAATACTGATGCATGATCCAAGGTCACTTCAAGGAAGAATCAAATCAAGTATTAAATATCATATTCAATAGAGACAAGGAAGATTAGTCAAATCAGAAAAAGACACGTGTACAAACTAATGATGTTACTAATGTGAAAAATTCAACTACATTAAATGAAATTGTATGATGAAGATCAAGACAATAAATGCTAAAGATTTACCTAGTTAAACGAGCAAATTTTTAAGTCTATAAATAGAGATGAATGCACACTGAAACAAGTACTGAAACTACAACTATCCTACGCGAATTCAAGTTCACAATCTTCAAACTCAAAGCTATAAGTTTCAGTCACTCAATTTAAGCCATCAAACTATCTTTGCTCTTAAAATTTCACAAAAGCTTGTTGCACCAAAGTTGAAGAAAATTAATATACTTTTTAATCCTTAAATTGTTTAGGTGTACTTAGCGAGAGGAAGTGTTTTCTTGCTACATTATCACTCTTCGAGGAAGAGTTAGAACCCTGTGTGGGTTATAGGATCCTGTGTGGATCGATACGTCAAGTAGGCAGAACAACCTGTGTGGAAGCTTGCTACTCTTGTTAGGACAAATTAGTAATAGCTAGGCTGTGTACAAGCATACTGCATACTTTTAAAAGAATCATTTTTCAAAAGCATTTACATATTTTTCGTTGCATAAAACTCTAAGTAAGTACGTTCCATGAAGTAACCTACTCACTAGGTTACTCCAGCAACCTTTGAACAGTAAGTTTTCTAGCTACCTGGTCAGTAACCGGAACTTATCTTTGAAGAAAAGTTTGAAAAATTAAAAGAGGTTTATTCACCCCCTCTAAACCTCTTATCACTTGGGACCAAAATAATATAACATAAATTTTGAATTATTATAATATAAAGTTTTCAACTATACTGCATGATTTTTTATACTGAAATAAATTTAAGTAATATCACTTAAAGATTATTATATATGTACTGTAGTATAAGACCCATATAATACACATGCTTAAATAGATTGAATTAATAAATGAAAAAATCAAATAATTTATATAGGAATAAATATTTATAATTTTGTATTCATCTAAGTTAATATTAAATATAAATAATTTTAATTAATATATTTTTTACTATTGAAATAAATAATTTTTAATGTTTGTGAATAAATGGTATTATATACATTTTAAAAATATTACATAATTTTACAATCATACATATATCTATTCTTTAAAAATATTTTCTTCTTTAATTTACATGCTGTACATATCAAGTTATATATATTGTAATATGTTGTCATGTTAAAAATAATAGAAAAAAATGGTTTGTTTACGACCACAAAGTAGTAGTAGTACTACTGCTGCTAATAAGATATATATATATATATATTTATAAGACAAATTGTTTTTAAAATAAAAAAACAATTAATATGAGCATTTAATATTCAAGCATTGTATTCGTCCATCTTGGTCCTTATATATATTCTTTAAAAAATATTTTATGGTTTAATTTACATGTTGTACGTAATAAGTTACATATGTTGTAATATGTTATCATGTTAAAAAATAAAAAAAAGCTATTTGTTTACGAATATAAATTAATAATAGTGATAATAATAAGTATTATAATTATAATTAAAAGAAACTTATGAAAGACAAATTGTTTTTTAAAAAAAGGAAAAAACAATTGATATGAACATTTAATATTCAAGCATTGTATGAGTGTCATGTGACACTTTTGATCATTCTTTTATATATACAGATATATGTTACACTATTATAATATAAATGTTATATTCATATAATATAAAATTACATCATAAATTTGAAAATTTGAAAAGAAAAAAAGAAAATGCGTGTGCGAATTTGGGTCAGTCCTCGGACCGAACTGGACCCACACGTTCAGTTGCACGGATCACTTGATTCACTATACCACAACTTGTAAAATAGAATGCTAATTTTGAGAAAAGGATCAAATTATTGGATATTGAAATAGAAAATGATATTATGTAGTTAGGTGGGGTCACATAGGGGTTGTGATAGGCACATTATGACAATAATATACCAACAAAATTAACTGAAAATGTGAGGCTAGAAGAAAGTGGTGGTTGGGTTGGGTGTAATAACAAGATTGGTTTTTATTTCAAGAGGATTTTTTGTAATCTATTTCATATTTGAACACTGCAAGAACATGGCTGATGATGGACCATCACATGTCTTGTTTTTCTTCTCTCTCTCTAGATTGCAATTGTTTTCATTGGTGGTCCTTTAGAGCTCATCTCTCTTAAGTTATCTCAACTCACATTCTTGAATAGCCCTATCTTGTGTTCCCACTTATTACATATATATATTGTTTTGGGGAAATATGTTTGGGTATTACCAAAATTGTATTTGTGCCTATATGCTACACCTGGTACTCTATAATCCTTGGGTTGCTTAAATTTTAGCTTACAAAAATTTGTTATATCAATTTGACTAATGAAGCTAGTATTTTAAAGCTAGTCATTTTAAAGGGTGATTTCTTTAAATGAGTTGAATCTATAGAGAGAGAGGAGTGAGACCCGACCTATGATGGTAGCTAAATTTTTTAAAGAATGAGTTTTATGTGAGATTATCTCACGAAATATTATGTGTGAGACATGTTAACTCACTATCCACACTTCATAGCTCATATGCAAATTAGTGGAAATAAATTTGATTCATGGATAAAAATGATTCGTTTCACAAAACTATCCGTAAGATAGTCTCACACAATTTTTTATGTTTTTTAAAACACATGTCAAGAGACTCAAGACAAACCTCAAGAGTAATTTGATGTTATATATGTTATATATATACACATATTTTTCTCTTTTGACAATCAATTGTTTTTTGTTTTGTGTGCGTTCATTTTTTGAAGCTAAAATGGATGTTTTATTCGAGTGAAAATAATTTAAATACATATTTGATTATTTTCTTGGATGGGTAAGTGAATTTTTTTTTTATTTCTGTTAGTCCAACCATTCCTTACAAGGAGGGTGTTTATTGCTCGAAACCCCCCTTATTTTGGAAAATCAACATCGGACCCCCTATAAGATGAAAATTGCATACTAAACACGTGAGATACTGAAAAATCGACACACGCCTCACAACACCTAACAGATGCTAACAACGTTAAATTTTACCACATCAATTCCCGTTATGTCCTTAATATAAATTGAAAACACAAATCCTAAAATTGTATTTCATTTCTCCCTTCCCAATTGTTAGTTGAGGAAAAGGTTTATTTTAAAATTTTCCAATTTCGATTTTAAATTATTCTGTTAGGCTCTATGAAATTCATAGAGGTAAAGATTTTAACTAATAATTATATTATTAAATAATATAATATATATTATAAAATTGTTATTTTCAAATTTAAATATACATTATATAACTGTTATTTTTTAAATTATTAAGAAATAGAACATATGTATATAATGTTTTAAAAAAAAGTTAAATTAAAATGAATATATTTTTAAGTATAAATTAATTTTTAATTAAGGTTGGTAAAATATAAAAGTATACACAATAATTTAAAAATACATAATAAATGTTACAAATAAATCAAATAACAGTAAAAATAGAAAAAACTATTAATAAATGAGATAAAATGAAATATTTATAAAAAAAAATAAAATGGAATTATATAAATTATAATGAACAGTTAGGGTTAGTTTTGTCTTTTTACATTTAAAATAGGGTAAAAAACAATCAAAAATCGCATCTAGAGCATGTCCTTTGCACATCCATCAAGTATGACGGATTTGGGTGTCTCACACCGATTTAATCAAAACCGACGTGTTTTTCTTGCGAATTTTTATAACACGAGGGGGTCTGTAGGATTTTACCCTTACAAGGAGTGCTCATTTTACTAAATAATTTAGTTCAAGGACACTTGTTAAATCTCTGCGACGAGAAATTATACCAAATATAGATCTATTATTAATTAATTTTTACGCAATCTTAAATTTGTTTCCAACATTTCTCATTCATTTCATGGGGAGTTACTTAAAGATCAGAAGCTAATGCTGCTATTTTCAACATTCACTACAGATAATGTAAATAAGAAGGCAACGAAATCTGCAATAAAAGAAACATATAGAGAAAACACAGACAAAGAAGATTATCTATATTATCACAAGAAAATTCCCATCCTTAAATTGGATCAATGGTTGAAGTAAAACAAAATCTCCAAATTATTGAATACTTTAGGTTCAGTATAAGGGCCCATGACAATCTGCATCATCACTTGAAGAAAACATGAAATACAAGGAGAATCTGAACAAAATACACTAAATTGATTGAGAGAGACTTTGACAGCAGAAGGTATTAGCAAAAACCACCAAGGATACAATAATGCTTTCAGTTTCTCATGGCCTATGTTATGATTCAACTGGGGAATACAATCAATAAGAGATATCTCTCGATTATGCATTATTCTGCGTAACACCGCTACTAAACTGGGTAAATTTTACAGAGCACTGATTTCTCGATTATGCATCTCCCTATTGGTTGTATTTCTGAGGATAATTATTTTGGCAGCAGCATGATTTGCAGAGTCGAAAGAGTACCTTTAGTGTGTCTTTTTCTCTAACGTGTGGCCAAGTATCGAAGGATTGTGCTGTAACTTGTATGCTAGCAGTCTTCAATTGTTCTCCTAAATACAAACGAAAAACAAGGAAAGTTTTGCAACTGAGTACCCTGGAGGTTGTGAGTGCCAAATTCCATTCAAGTGTGCATACATCAGAATCATTTGAAAACAACAAATATGATACCGGCCTTCTATTTCCTTGTGAAAGAAACATTCTTCCATGTCCTGAGATGGAACAACGTATGGTTAAATTAGATAAGCCATAAATAATTCAATAGGAACCAAGAAAGTGGGATAGAACCTGAGTGTAATACTGACAACACAAACATAACATAGATCCCATCATAATAATCACCCATGCTAAGGAACAAGTACATAAACTTGGAAATACAAAAAAGTCAGCAGCATAGAAATACACAGCCTACAAGAAAAGCAATTTTTGTTAATCTAGTGGATTTGAGTACACCGTCAAGTAACTTTTTGCTCAGTTGTCTAGCAAGGTACTTCAGTATTTCTCCATGATTTATATTGCTAACAATGTATGTCCAACTGCAGGATTTGATTGTTTTTGTAAGACAAGGAGAAGTCCATGGAACACGAGTGATGACTTTCTTAATAAGAGAAGCAGTTGGGAATGGCTGTGTGTGGATGAAGGGTTACCTGTGCAAATCATGATGTATAACTACTCTTTTTCCCACTGAAGCATAAATTATGATTTGCATTACTTACACACCTTGTGTTTCTAGAGTAATAATCATGCAAAAAATTAGTATCACTACCGATCCCAATCTACAATTCACTCAAACCTAATAAGATCACATATTTTCAGGCACAATAATCCATAAGCTAATAAACCTACAAGATTTTATATCATATGTAGGGTTTTACATAAAATTGAGTATAAAGGTATTATCCAATTATGAAAAAATAGTTCTACGAGCACCCAGCTGATTTAAATCATCAGAAACCTAATTTAATGGCAGCTAGTTTTTTTCAAAAGTAGTATGAAAATCACTTATATACCTGGGAACTAACTTTATACAAGCCTCAGAAAAGTTAGTCCATACCTTCAAGATAATAATCTCCCGAATAGTACCCCACTGCAGACAATAGCTCCAAACCACTTGCTGGATACAAATCTGATGATAAAAAATAAGAGAAGAATTTAGTTTTTCCAAAAAGATTATAAAAAGTTAGAGCAAACAAAAGACTTGAGAAGTTTCAAAATGTTGCAGAGAAATCAATTTATATACCACACATCAAGACTAGTTTCAGAATGGTTTTTGCTTATACGTCTAGAAGACAATAGATAATGTAAGTATCCATGAGTAAATGATTACTTGGATATGTGCATGTGCATACAGCATTGAAAACCTACATAACAATAAAAAAGGGGAAAGCCACATATTCAAGTACCCACTTTCTGTTACAATCATCACAACTTGAAAGATCAACTCTCAATATCTGCCAAGCTAATTGAGCAGATGCAGCAACCAAGAATGTGTAGTATGGCCATCCTGTTCCAAACAGAATTTCAAGATGATAAAAGAAGGCAAACAGTCACATTGCAGAATCGAAAAAAGGATGTAAATCTAAACAAGAACTATCAGCTTAGAGTAAAAACATGAAAAACCAACATACCAAGATTGGCATTAAATCCACTAAGTGCAAGGCTCCCAATACATGCCACTCCAAAGCCAGTGATCCATTGTTTGGTTGAATCGCCAAATCTCAGGGCTGTTGATTTGACACCAACTCTCACATCATCTTCTTTGTCCTGCATATACCATACAATTATCGCATATTTCAATGGGACTAAAATATATATTTCTCTGACCTCAAGCATCTCATGCCTGAGGTTTATGAACATAGATAGCATATTTGTTTGCAAATAATTATAACTCAAAGATAACATAATTTAAATGCAGTTCATAAACTAATGTGGATGATCACTTCCTGAATCTTAATTTCCTGATACAACTAGCCTAAAACTAAGGCTTCAATATCAGCACACAGGTTGAAATATGTTGGTTTTAAAGGACAAGATACTTTTGGTTATCGAAGCCAACAGCACCTTCAGTTGGTCCCACCAAACACATATGCAAGACACATGATCCATGGGATATGTCCCAATGGGTCATGTTGTATTCATAAGTGAAGATTTAATAATTTTTTCTAGAGAAAAAAGGATAAAAATAGTGTGCCCCTAAATTTCAAGGAGACCTACTTTTATCTCATTTTCTACATGGTGCTTGTATAATGGCCCATAATGAGTTTACATGCAATCCAGGAGAAACATAGCGAACTATTCTTTCGCCTGTGTTTAGAGATCAGAGTTTATTACCCAAAACGTCACTCTCTTCATGAGAGGATACGTAAAGACAAGCATCAAAGATGTAGCTCCCAGGACAACACTGCAAATATTTCATGAGTGAAGTGGTAAAAATCAATATATTTGCTTTTCGTAGGCTGAGATGCACCACAATAGTCCAAAATAGGTAACGACATTTAATTTATTACAATAAATACAAAAATAAAAATAAAAAATCTATGTCCTGACAGAAAAGCATCCAGCATTCCAGCTAGTAAAGACCTTCATGACACCCTCAAAAGTACCCCTTTTAAGATTGTAAGGCAAACCAAATTCCAGGTATTCAGATGTAATTATCTTCACTGTGTTTCCTTTGAATCTTGCTTTTAGCTCTCTCCTATCATTCTTTATTAAGCAACTCACAATTTTCAGCGACTCCATACATAACTTTCCTAACAGCTTTGTTTTTCCTGAATGTTGTTCAAAGTATTTGAATACCCATACTAATTTGCCTCAAATAAGAAAAAATAAACAAGGTGCAACTTAGACACAACACATTACCAATAGAGCCCAGGATTTGGCTTGCCAATCTGCCCATGAGTAGTTGGGAAGGGTATAAAAATACTTATTAAGCACTTATCACAAATACAATTTGAACTTCTAAAAGAGTTTTAAGCTTGCCAGCCTACCAATATAGTATAAGTTCAGTTCAGAAGCAGGCACATTTCATGTAGGTTGAGTACAAACCTAAATTTGTTCAGTTGGAGAAGAATCCCCAAACCTAATAGCGATTGCAAACCAAGAAAAGAAAGTCCTTGAAATGGCGATAGAACACCACTCGCTAGGCTCAACCTTGTCCTGTCTACCTACACATTAAACAAGAAAAAATACAAACAGGGAAATCATTATTGGGAGGAAGGATGCACTTTTAATATGAAGAGTGAATCCCATAGTGCAAAACTAAGGATATCAAACTCTGCCCTCTCTTGTTACCCTCCCCGACACACAAAATAAGGATCAAAGCATGTCGATAAAATGCCCTACAATGGGTATGCAAAAGGAGACAGAGTATTACCTTAGTGTCAATATCTCGATCAATTAGATCATTAACAGTACACCCTGCACCGCGTAAAAGAAATGCCCCTGTACCAAAAACATCATCATCTTAATATCCGGAAAACTCCCTGAATTTGCCACCATTGTGATTGACCTTTAAACCCAAAACACCAAATCAATGAAAATCCTAATAATCATTATTAATGTCTTTACATTCTTAGATGATGCACCACCTGGGCCTTACATTCACGTAGCATAAGACTAGGTAAAGCAGCTGAATGTGATAGTTTTACAACAAGTGATAAACTAACTGCCTTAAGTACTTTGTTTGCTATTTGCCTAATTAGTTCTCTCCTGTACTTAATTCTTCATAGATAAATAATCATCAGTAGAAGAAAGGCAATGAACACCAGTTACAGTTCCTTTCCATTTGACTTTTCACCCTCATACTTAATCAACTACAACCTGATACAAACTGAGGTAAATAGAAACAAACCAGGCATATTTATTAGGTTATATTCATTTCATGTCAAGCCATTCTCTCTACCTAAAAATAAATGAACACACTGACACTTACCACATACATGGCCAAGCGAGAAGCCAAGTACCGATGGGCTTATCCAGACGTGCGAGGCGAGCATAAGGCTGTGCTGTTTTTGGTAAATAAACATCGATCCACAAAGGATCACCTGCATTGCCACTCAAATCTTTCAACTTTTCTTCTTTTTTCTCAGTGCTACATTGGAAAAGCAAGAATACTGAATAAGCTGGCTATAGGCCGACTTACTCTTCCCTTTCCTAATTAATGGCTTCATAAAAGGCAAATTGGTAGCCAATTTCTGATCACATTATCCCACGCCTTGGTATCCATCTTCACCTGCCTCCTCCTAAGCCCCCTTTTTTCTGGTGCCTCCACTGCTTATTATACTGCCTCCTATCCTCATTCAACAGTTCTTGAACCTCATCAGGAACAGACACGTCAGTTTTCTCCTCCTCCGATACACTAGCATAGTCTCTAAAGCACACTTCATTATTATCCATTTGATTTCTGGCAGAAAGCGGCAATAATTCACACTCATCTCTGGCATTGACTTCACCAATTTTCTGAAAACCGCACGGATTGAGCTCGAAAATGCGTCTCAACTTAAATGTATCAGGAAAAACTGAATCCTGGCTTGGTCCAAGAAAGCTGCGAGTGTCAGTGAGTGACCGGGCTCGAAGCGATTTGCTTGGAGATATTTCTCCACATTTTTTGTGTGGGTTGAGGATGATAACTAGAATCTGGAATGGGGTTCTTAAAATATCATCTGAATGAAATATGGGGCTATAGCTTTTGAAGAAAAGGAGGTGAGAGTGAATCAAATCATTAATTTAGAACATCTCCAATCCTTGACTCAAATTCAAACTCAAAACGTTTTGCCACCAAATTTACTACTAAGTTTACCACCATGTCAAACCTTGAACTAAATTTGAAATATTATCTTACAATATTCTTAATTTTAATTTTTTGAATTTTAAAAATATATTTATAAAATAAAATCTTATTAAAAATACCAACATTATATTATAAAATTCATCACAAATACATATAAATACTAAAAAAAATTATGTAGTCATACAACACAATGCAATGCTTAGACCATCTCCAACAGTGCACAGGATTTTCCTGTTAATCTTACACAATTTTTATGTAATAACTGTCAATAATCTCCAACAGTTTACATTATTCTCTGCACCAAAAAAGAATATTCCATAATATTTTTTATTAATTAATTAATTTAACATTTTATTTATTATAAATATTCGTTATTATTGTTAAATAATTTATTTTTCATCATTATTATTTTCGTAAATCTAGTTCAGATATATCCTCATCCTTAATAATATTTATAATAATATTCAATATGGATATTTTACAAATATTTTCGTAAATCTAGTTCAGATATATCCTCATCCTTAATAATATTTATAATAATATTCAATATGGATATTTTACAAATATTTTCGTAAATCTAGTTCAGATATATATATCCTTAAATATTCAATATAGATATTTTACAAATATTTTCGTAAATCTAGTTCATATATATCCTCATCCTCAATAATATCAATAAATTTGTAGCAATCTTATTATTAATAAATCTTTATCAATTACTTACCTAATATCTATATATAGGTCATAGATCATACATTCATTTGCACTCCTAATTTCTTTTTATACATATTCTTTGTAATGTCTATATCTCGTGGTCAAAGTTACAAGACAATTGAAGATCGACATTTGTGTCGTATTTATTTAGATATTACACAAGATCCAATTGTAAGGCGGAATCAAACCATGAAAATGTATGTTGTATGTTGTATTGTTTTTTTTTCTTCCAAAATCGGAATGATTATAATAGCACTTAGTATAAAAAATGAGGAAAAAATGAATACAAAGTAAAAATAATAAAAAAGAACTTAAAAACAAAATAAAATAAGAAAAGAAAAAGAATAAAATAAATAATAAATAATGATAAGAAAAAAATGAATACAAAGTAAGAATATAGAAAAAGAAATTAAAAATAAAATAAAATAAGAAAATAAAATGAACAAAATAAATAAATAAATAAATAAGAAAAGAAAAAAAAAGATAGCGCAAGGTTTGACCTGTGGATAGTTGGCGCAAAACCAGCGGTTAATATGAGATGGCGCAGAGAAAAGATTTATTGTTGGAGATGAAAACATGCACCATCAAATTGTGATGGCGCACTGTTGGAGATGCTCTTAGAAAAAATAAATTACATAATTATAGAAAAATATAGATTACGATTGTCACTAACATTTTCCGAATTAGACCATTTTTAAATTTAACATGTTGTAATGCTTATGTGTTTTAGTAAATTTCATTGTAATTTTCATTAAATATTGTATGATATCTCATTATATTTCTATTAGTTATAATTCGCGGTCATATGTAATAAACTACATAGTTTGCAATATAATGTAGTGCTTATAAATATATAAATTATATAATGTTTGAAAAACCAATTTACATAATGATTATTTTAACGTTCCAAATTAATTTTCCAAAAATATTCAATCAAAATAACTCAAAGTTCGTAATGAGCATTTACATAGTAAAATATTATATAGTATATGTGTCTATTAATAAAATATTACAATATAATTATGTTTTATATCTTCAATTTCTAAATTTCATAAAAGAAAAGGTTCAATACATAAAATAAATAAGAAATAAGTGGAAATTAATAAATAAAAGAAATCAAAAGGAAAAAAAAACAATTTGAGTTGTGAATAGTAAGTGGCAAATCACAATGGCAAATTTTGAGTATTGATTTGAGTTGGGGTTGGAACAAATTAAACTCAAAAATTGCAAATATGACCTACCTATGGAAACTCCGAGCGAATCCGTCCCAGGCTGCATGCATTCCATTATCGCGGAAATATCCCACCATGGCACACCCTAAATTCCTTGTTTGTAAGAGATCACTTCACGACTATCCTTGTTCTTGAACAAGAACCTGAATGAAGTCGAAAGGGACAAGAAAAAAGTGCAATAAATAAACAAGAGAAAATGAAGAAAATTATGGATCTGGGAAGGTGAAGATGCAGTTCAAGGGGTTGAGATTGAAGATATAAGTCCTAAGTTGCAGTTTCCCACTTAAAACCTTGTAAAATCAATATAAAAGAGAGCAAACACATAAAATGTACCTTTAAAAAGAGAGCAACTCGTATTGCCGCTTTTCGTATAACACCTTTTAATTTTACCACTCAATATAAAATAATGTTACAATATAGTATATACAATATAGCATAATACCATAAAATACCACTAAATTTTGAAAAAGTACTTTCTATCTCCTATCATGTGAGAGTGGATCGAAATAATGGGCTAATAATAACCCACCCACCTCACACTTTCACCCTTCCAACACCCCATTTTCGAATTTTTGAGAAAGGGGGAAAAAATTACAACAAACAAAAATATTACAGTGGAAGGAAAATTCATGGAAGGAATTTCGCGAATTCGTGAAATCGTCGTCGAAATCTTCGAGGAATGGCTGACCAGGTTAGATTTTTGACTTTTACAGTTCATTTTCAAAATTCTAGTAGTGAAATTACATCCCAAAATGTAAATGAAATTTGAGGATTGTTTATGTGAAATATGTTTATAATATAATTGTTAAGTTGTTTAGAGTTGAATTCATGGAATGTATTGTAAAATCTGTTTAGAGGAATTTGTTTAGAGTTAGATATGTTATTTTCGGCAGTTGAAGTTCGAAATTCCTCGAACATTTTTAGTTACACGAATAATAATATAGGGTTCCTCGAACAATAGAGTATTGTTCGTGAAACCCTATAATTCATAGTTTCGCGAATAACTTGAAGGGTTCCTTGAACAATGGGTATGAAGGATTTAGTTTTTCCAAAGAGATTATAAGAAGTTAGAGAAAACAAAAGACTTGAGAAGTTTCAAAATGTTGCAGAGAAATCAATTTAAATACCACATCAATTTCTAATATACAGTCCTGCTAACCTACCCACCCGCTGATGTGGCGAAGATCTAGCATACCAATTAATTTAACTTTTCATATAATCAGAGGATGAGATATTTACATGTCAAGGTGGGCATATTAAGAGTTGTCCACCGTGAGCATTTTAGCAATTTTCTTTTATTATATTAGTAATTATCAAGACTAGTTTCAGAATGGTTTTTACTTGTACGTCTAGAAGACAATAGATAATGTAAGTATCCATGAGTAAATGATTACTTGGATACATACAACATTGAAAACCTACATAACCATAAAAAAGGGGAAAGACGCATATTATAGTTATTCGTCTTTGATTTGGAAAATGAAGATAAATTTATGGAAATTGACAAGTTTTGGGAGTCTGATAGTTTTCAGGTAATTGGATATGATATGAGCTTGGAGATGTTTGAAGATATGAAGAAGGATGCATGACTGATCATATGCATGTATTGCTTCATCTCTCTCTACACCTGTTTACTTCCTGGGACATATATCCAAAGTTGAGACTTATTTATTTTGCTAATTTCTAGTTTAATTTGGATATTAACCCAAGGTTTATGTGGAGTTTATATTTTAATGTGTATTTAATGCCCTATTTATAAAGGTGAGATTAATTTTTTAGGCATTTTTTGATTGGGAATATTCGTGGGATTTCGGGTTAGCTGATCCTATACCCACAAACTTGGGGTTGGTTTCGGATACTCGAATTTGGTGTAAAAGTTTGAGTCCCAAATTTTGTTTTTTTGTAAAAAGATATATTTAAAACTAGGGAGAATGAAGTGTTGTAAAAAGCAATGTAAGCCTCCAACCTATTCGCCATTAAAACATTCATCATATCAAAACAAAAAATTGCTAGGAAGCTCTCTATATGTACACCGGGTAGCAAAAAAAGAGAGACGAACTAATGAGGATGGCAAAGATTGTAGGCCGATATTAGAGAGCTGAATGCGAAGGCGAAGAAGGCGACGAAAGACATTGCAATGGAAGCAGTGGCCATCAAAGTGAACTCGTCTTTGCCCCAGTTTGAGATCCAGTCCGTCACCCTCGTCGCAGCTGATGATGATGCTGACATTAGAAGATAGGCCACAATCTGCAACAAAAACACAAACAACAAAGTTGAATATATAATGAGATGTTAATTAATCAACGTGCATGGAAATTAAATAGCTCGCCTGATCCATAGAGAAATCGAAATGGCAACGAAGATGGTGGGAGATGAGGTGCTTCTCCGTGCCCAAATGGTAAGCTACATCATATGCTTGGAAACTAGAATATACAAACCCTATTATATTTACACCTAAGCAATATCTGCAACCAACACACAATTAATTCACAATCAATTCAAATATATATATAGAGAGTTTTAATATGCCGAGCGGAGCGCTAATCTGAGCGAGCTTACGTGTCATTCCTTTTTTATTTTTCTTTTAATATTTTTATATCTCCATTAAAAGCAAAGATACAACTGTCTTCTTTGAGAAATCTCAGACGTAAATTCCAATCTTCTCATTTCTCACCCGCCTGCAACTCTAACGTCCATCGCTGATCAAATATCTTCATCAGTATCGTCGTCGATCAAATCTCTCTTCATCCCTTCGATTGCCTCTACTCGATTTCGTTTTTACCGGCGCTTTGCATTCTTGAAATCACCATTTTTACATGCAGCTTCATAATCTTGAAATTATATTTGGTGAGTATGTAATTTGATGGTAACATAAACTCCATGTTTGACTTTCATTATTTTCACCCAAATCAAATCTCTCCATCCCTTCGATTGTCCCATACCGTGCTTCCACTCGTTTGTTTCTCCGAAATCTCGAAATCGTATTCGGTGAAGATCAAATTTGATGGTAGCAGAAATGCGATATTAAAAATATTAAAAGAAAAATAATAAAGGAATGACTATGTACTGTCACTCAAATTGACTCACAGAGAAAGGGTTAAGCATATCAAGAATATATATATATATATATATATATATAAAAGTAGTAAATTGAAGAAGAAAGGAATTATAGATTCGTACCTATACTCTCTATATCGATCAAAGGAATCGCCACTCCAGCCTTGAGTTTTATCAGCAGCCATTACGGAGAATGAAGTCAAGCACACAATCACCTCTATTACTCGAAGCACCAACGCCGTTTTCAGCGCCGACCGCCTCTCCACCGCTGCCTTCCCTCCGCTCACCTCCTCCACCACCGGAGAACCCCCCAAATTATCAGTTTCTGGCAGGAAACATGGGTCTTCGGAGTTAAAGGGTGAGTCGGATCGGAGAGGTGAGTGCCAGGAATCGACCTGACTCGTTGTTGACTCAGTGTCCGACATTGATATGTGACTGTTGCTGCTTCTACGCAGAGTTTTCCTGCTTTGATTATTGCCTTGTTGATTTTCCATTAGATTCTCGAACTTGGAGAATCAGTGTTCTTTATCTCTACACTAAATCAACAATGGAAAGGAAAATTCCTAAGAGAGCTTTGAGTTGGAAGCTTTTTGGGCATTAAATTAGTAAAGTGTAATATTGGGGGTTTAATTTTAAAAAGATGAGTGACACTTGTTTCCCCGGTGCCCCAAATTAATCATCATATTGGTGTTAAATACATACTCTACAGGTACATGTGTATACTTTTTCAGATATCATATGTATACTCTTATATAAATATAATACCCGTAAAGTATATATATAACACCAAAAAAATATAACACCTATAAAATATATATATATAATACCTGAAGAGATATATATATATAACATTTAAATTTGTGCTGTGCCGCAAAGGTATATAAGTTTTTATTCAAAAGTTTTTGTCTAAAAAGATATGTTTTTTAAGGAGAGGTGACGGAGATGTACGAATTTCCAATGATAAAACAGAACGTGGAGCTTTTTTTGAAAGAGTTGCTGATGTGGCGGTTACTGATTTGTCTATGCTGTTTTATAAATTGTGGGACTGTGTGTAGAGGAACGCGATTGGGATTTTCTGCGAGTGACAATTCCTTACGTGGAAGGACCAACGCACACGTTGTCGTCGCTTTCTTTAAAGCAATTATTGCAAACATCTTAATTTCTAATTTAATGAGACGTATTAATCCCTAATTTGTATGATATTTATAACGTAAGACACACGTTTATCACATGGATATTTTAATAGTATTAATTAAAAAATTGAAAATTATTATTTACTTATCGTTAAATATTAATTGAATTAGTATATAAATTGAACTTATATATGCACATATACTATTTCAATTATCATTTTATGGAATTACAAAAATCAACTTCAATTAAAATATTTTGCCTAAAGTTTCATAAGTTACAATTTTATAGGCAATCATGTTAGTAACTTTTGGTTCTTAATTATAATTATCTCATTAAATGTATTAACTATAATAAATTAGAAATATAAAGTGAATTAATTGAAATTGAAACTAAAATTAAATTAAAATTTTGAGTGAAAATTAAGATTAACAACATGTTTTTTTTTTTTTTGGTTATTCGTATAGATATAGATTGTAATTAAAATACTACTAAATACTTGATGGTTAAGTGTTCCAACTCAAAATAAAAAGTGTCAAAAATAAGTTGTGCCAAACAAGGGTCTGATTTCTTTTTCTTCGTATTTGATTCTTCCTAAACTACATAAATGAATTGAACTAACGCAAAAACTTATGTGAGACGATCTCACGGATAGTTTTCATGAGACGGATCCTTATTACCCACGAATTGAATCCAAATCCACAAACTTTCATATGAATTGCTAAGTGTGGGTTATGGGTTGACCCGTCTCACGAAAAAAGATCCGTGAGACGGTCTCACACAAGACTTACTCATGAACTAAACCACACGTGGATTTTTTTGGTCAAATTTATGTTGGAGCAGTAATCCCATGATGAGCCAAAAAATTATAGGAAAGTAGAGTGAGGATAAATTTTGCATGAGAAGAACCATACAATAAAGATATGACTTACTTTCTTGTGCACCACGAATTTTAAATCCGTGCAATTGGGCCAGCGCACGGGTCATGTGCAGGCTGGGCTGGCCCGCCCAACCCGCGCCTCTTTACGTTTTTCGAGTATTTTGGTCGTTACCTTCACGTTATGTTAGTGTTACATTCGTGTTATGTTAAGGTTATCTTCACGTTATGTTAATGTGACTTCATCCCCAGATTTCATACCTTTAGTTTAAAACTACTAAACTAAAATAACACAAAGGTAACACTAATATAACATCAAGGTAACACTAACATAACATGAAAGTAACATTAACATAACATGAAGGTCAAAAATAATGTTAATCATACATTCATGTTATGTTAGAGTGACCCTCACGTTATATTATTGTTACCCTCATGAGGGTATGACTGTCTGGACCGAATCTTGATGGTTTGAGCGCACCCACCAGGCTCGTGGGGCGCGTGAGAGTGCGTTGGGGCGCGTAAAAACATGCGTCAGAGGCACGTGGGGCGGGTCGACCCGGGTGCATAGATTCTAGATTCATACACCAGTTGTACAAAATATTTTGCCTAAACATATAGCTTTTAAGTAGGAAACTTAGTGAGTAAATCGAAACTTCCATCTTGTAGAGTTTATATTCGTATAATCATGTTTAGATGAAAAATGCTAAAATATCTACGGTGGACAACTCTTAATATGCCCACCACTGACGTGTAAAGATCTCATCCCCTAATTATATGGAAAGTCAAATTAATTGATATGTTAAATCTTCACCACGTTAGATGTGGACACATTAATATGTGCCCACGGTGGGTAGGTTAGCAGATGTTTAGATTGTTTTTCTAATTCTTTTTGACCTACAATTACATTTGCGGCTTAGTAATCGAATTTTATTTTTATTTGGCGTAATTGCAAAAAAAAAAAAAATCACAACTTTTTAAAAAATTGCAAATTTATCCCCATTTTTCAATAATTGCAAAAAAAATCACAATTTTTGTTCATTGTTGCAATTTAGACCACCTTTGAATTTTCCGGCAACCGGAGTCCACATGTCCGGCAAATATGCCACGTCACATGCCTCATTGGGTGTCACGTCATTTTCAACCAAAAAAGATTTAAAAGAAAATTGCAAAATAAAATCATCATCTTTCCTAAAGTTGCAATTTAATCCCAACCTTTCAAAAATAGCAAAAAAAGCCACATACTACATTTTGCAATTCGAATTTATTCACTGGTGTTTAAATTCATCATGGAGACGTCACATAAGCTACACGATCATAAAATTGTTTATCTACATCAAAATAATGTTGTCTCTAATATATTAATTTAAATATTTTATCTTTAATTTGAAGATAATTAAATCCCAACTCTCATTTACAAAACATTTTAGAAAATTGTATTTTTGTTCTAAAAAAGATAGTAAAACATAATTACATTAAAAAAAATTATAAATCCTCATGATATTAAGCATATTGATCAACAATAATGAATCGAATCGTTGTCGATCATGACTATAGAGTTTAATAATCAAATCGATGAAATATGAAAAAGTTTTGAAGCAATTTTAATTAAATCATGATTTAGAGTTGAGAAAATGTTGTATCAACATGATGAATAAAACAATAGAAGAATTATCTATCTACATACATATATGTCAATTGTCCAAACTGAATTTCCTATAACCTATATTAGTTTTCCATTCATTAAAAAAAATGCATAATAATACAAATTTCCAAATGCATGCATATGTATTTGATATTTGATGTAGAGATGAATCATTTATTCATATTTGATCTAGCTAATTAAAAGAAAAGAGCATTATCAATATGGCTCGATCAATTTCAAGAAATTAATGAAATTAAGATTTTTATGTTGATTTAGAAAATTGTATTTTGTTCTAAAAAGTTGTAAATAAGAGCTGTGTTTTAATTATCTTCAAACTAAAGAAAAAAATATTTAAATTAATATACTAGAGACGACATTATTTTGATGTAAATAAACAATTTCATGGTTGTGTAGTTTATGTGACGTCTCCATGATGAATTTAAACACCAAAGAATAAATTCGAATTGCAAAAATGAAGTATGTGGTTTTTTTTTTTGCTAATTTTTGAAAGATTATGATTAAATTGCTATTTTAGGAAAGATGATGATTTTATTTTGCAATTTGCTTTTTAATTTTTTTTTTTTGGTTGGAAATGACGTGGCATTCAATGTGGCATGTGACGTGACATGTTTTCCGGACACGTGGACTCCGGTTGCTGAAAAATTCAAAAGTGGCTTAAATTACAATAGTAAACAAAAGTTGTGATTTTTTTTTTTTTTTGTAATTATTGAAAAGTAAGGATAAATTTGTAATTCTTAAAAAAGTGGTGATTTTTTTTTTTTTTTGAATTAAGCCTTTTTATTTTATTACACGAGTTCATGAATTAAGTTCATTCGATTGAGCTTTGATAAAATTAATTAATATCGAGTGCAATGCTAAAACCTAATTCGAATAATATATTTAGTTTAATCACATCAAACATAATTGTATTATTATAGCAACTTGTGTGGGCACTTTGGGTCATAAAGATAAGCTAATAATATGATTGGGGAAACTATTCTATTGATGTATCTCTTGTTGATTAAGTAATAATGAAGAAATTTGATTTGTTTATAGGAAAAAGACAAGAGAAAATGAAAGAACTTTAAGCTTTAGAAGTGGCTGTTTTTGTGGTCTTCAAATCCTATCTTTTTGACACACAAAAAGAAGTGTTCTTCTTCATCTCTGCTTTTACTCACTCAAAAGCATATTTAACATTACATAGATTGCCAACTAAGTCTTGCTTTCATAAAATGTGAACAATATTTTATCTTCTACTTTAAATTGGGTGTTATGTATTGATTTATGAAATAAATTTGTTAATATATACTCATCATATACATGAACAAAATAAATTTGTTAGGCTATGTTTATCGGTGACTTTTGGATGACCCAACCAAATAAAAGATAAAAAAAAAAAAAAAAAAGTTTAATAGTAATGAATTTTTGTACACTTGAACGGCAGACCGATCCAGATTGGTCAACAAATGGCCCATGCTTTACTCTCTCTCTCTCTCTCATTAGATTGTGAAGTAGTCATAGATTTTTTGTGGATATAATTTAAATTGTTGATATCGAAGATAATGTGTATCAAAACGCACCTATTAATTGCTCAATTTGGGCACAAACATACAAATACTCTTGCATATATGTCAAACAGAGCTTAATTATCACATTCGAAATATTTTATTTGGTACAACATCTATCGAATCTCGTCTCAGCAACAGTTGCTACTCTGAAATTGATTTACCAAGTACGGACAAATGTGCAAAACTTTCTTTTACAAAGCAATAATGTGGAGAAACATACCAAAAACACATGGAAAGGAGCAATAGTTTAAAGCACAAACAAATCTTTTTTCCCCTCCAAAACTCACTCTTTGAATGTCACACACATTCTCTGCACTTGCTAGAAGCTCTAAAACAATCCATCAATAAATGAACGACATTTTTTATATAGACACTGTTATAATATTTTATCTTATATTTCATTACTTAAAATGCTTCTTGAATTTCAATAGAGTACCCAACTCAAATGATCGATTCGTAACAAAGGAGCACTGAATGATTAGCAAATCCCACATACAGTTTCTAGGCTCCTCCATTGGTGGGGTCATGATGTCTTCCATTAATTTAGTGTATGTAGATATAGGTCAAAAAGCCACAAAGAAATCTACTATTTCCTGCCTTCTACTTTGTTAAAAGCATTACATAATTTAAAGCTAGCTTTACTGCTTTATGTGCGTGGAAAGATGGTTAGCAATATGGTCTTCCACTTTATTACATACAGAAAAGGAGCCCTTTATGATGCTATGCGTGGCATGCATACGATCGTCCAGTGCACAATACACCGGACGGATGCTCGTATACATACCACAATATACATATATGTGTGTGTGTGAGAGAGAGAGAGAGAGAGGTGATCATAGAACTAGCTCAATTGGTAAACATACAAAACTGTAGAGCTGGGAGATTATTTCAAGCATGTATAACATAGTGTCAAATCCCTCTGCTCACTGGAACAAAAAAAGAAAACACACTCCAAGGAAAGCTAAAGATTCTTGATGCAAAAAGCATCTATTTTTGTAGGTGTTACTCACTGTGGTAGTTTGAGACGATTAAACAGCACAAGAAAACTTTGTTCAGGGACGACATAGAGGAAACCGAGGTCTGCACCTTTGACATATGGCCCCAAACCCTGTGTTAATTGACAAGAATGGTTAACTAAATCATACAGCTGAAATTGAAAAGGAATGATTCTTAACCACAACATATATATGTTTGCCATTGCAATACCTTTCCGTTCAGTTGAAGAAGCTCTCCTTCAACCCATTTAGGATTCCGGAACCCAAATTCTGCGATCCTTCCTTGACCTTTGTAACTTGCGACCTGGAAGAAAGATTTTATTCTAGTCAGTAGTCGGTTCAGACAACTAGCGTTCCTTATACAGTTGGGATACATAATTATGTACAAGTAATAGTCAAACCAGAGCTGTAGTTAGCATGAATGGAGGGTGGGTGGAAGGGGGGGGGGGGGGGAAGAGAGAGAGAGAGAGGCACATACCACTCCAAGTTCATGAGGGTACATTCCCCGGTTGGAAAGACGGTTACCCTTCCCTATTTTAGCACGAAATGTTACCTGAACAGGCATACGATTCGTGGGAATTCAAGGAATAAACAACAAATGTGAGATGAGCCAAAGCCTATATACCTGGCCAGCGGGAACATTCAAATCTCCCGTCAGTTTGACTGCCTCAACATACTCAAAGAACTCCACATCAGAAGATTTCTCGTCCTTGCTAATATTCCAGTTACCATATTTCCGCCTTAACTGTACCACTTCAGTGCCATATGGGCCAAAAGCACCAACATAAAGACCTGCAAGAACAAGAAATGTCGTTTGTCTGAATTTCATTTGCATGCAATTGGGGATTGAGGAGGGTAACAGTGGGTCAACTCACCATCAAATGGATCTAAATCGCCATTGGAGGTAGTAATACGACTAAAATTTGAGTACTCAGACAGCCTACTCCTCTTCTGTGCCTGACTGATTGCAAGCTTTACTATTTCACGCACATCCCTAGAAACCTGTATGTAGTTACAAAAGTATAAATGAGATTACTGATTAGAGATACACACACATAAGCGATGAATACTAATAAAAGATGCTCAGCTAGGAACAATTTCAGCTGTCTGAACAAGACCTATCGTTAAGGACAGGAGACACTTTTTCCAGTGAAAAGCATCAAATAGTTCAGAATTGGTTGCATAACAATGCATGTTCAATTTGAATATACATTCTATAAAATGGAACACAATACGAAAGCCGCAACAGGTTGAGATGCATTCATCTCCTTTTAGAAAGAGCCACAACAAATAGAACGAACAAGTCGCACTACCTTAACAAACAAAAATATAATGCGGAAACCAGAATTTATTGTGTTAATTTGCACATATATGCACCATCTTGAAACATTTTTCAGAACATTCATCACAAGCACAAAATTCAAGTCAGCTAATATTTTTATTTCAGGAGAGAGTGTCAAATTCCTTTTAGTTTATTATACCTTAGGAGAAGCTTTATCGGAACTCCAGAGTGCCTTGGCAACATCAGGAGGCATTAGTTCGGAAATACCTTGGGTGGCTATTGTGGCCACCTTAACTTTAGATGCAAGATCTTCCTCAGGGTCATTATCATGATATTTCTTAGGAATATGCAACACAAAAGAATCCCTCTCCATATCCATAATATGAGCTGGAATACGAACAAACTCATCCTTAGTAGGAGTGTCTTCTTTATTATGTAGAACCCCTCCAATGTAAAGCTTCATATCCAAGTTGTTTTCATCTTCCATTGTATCACTATCTCCTTCGGTAGAAACTCGATCTAGCTGATTACTATCTATATCAGAAGCTTCATCTTCACTATCCTTTCCGCTTGAGCTCTCACCATCTTCATCAATGAACTGCTTCACCATATCCTCAGTCAAATTCTCAGTAACATCAACTCTCATTACTTTAAGTTTTAGTTCAGGGATTTTTTCCTTAAGAAAATTTATAATACTTTTTATTCCTTCTCCAGCAGCCCCTTCTACATCAATACTCTTCCCTTCAACTTTTTCAGCTTCACTCTCTTCCAGCTTAACATCAACTACGGATGCATTCTCTGTCTCACCTGCTGATGGGCCCTTGGTAGATTTATCAGATGGAGAAACAGAATTATCCGAATTTCCTTTAGTTTGTTTTAGAAACGCTACCTGTAAATATGGTATAGAAGAGGATAAAGTCAAGTCTTCAGTCAGAAGACAAATGGTGACAAACTTCCACAGGGTTGTCAAGCACAAGCTACATATTTATGGTTGGACATCTAGCAACTGAAATTAGAATTTATGCATCTGTGTATATTAGGCAGAAATTATTTATGCCACTGCATTGAAAGTGTACTGTAACTTTTGCATTGCTATAGACAAACCAAATAATAGGAGAAGACAAAAAACATGCATAATAAACGCTAAGTAGAAGATTCTAGATGGCAGCACCAAAATGAGACTGATATCAGGCCTGATCAAGTGTCTGAAACAAGTTTATACACATTATAATACAAGGTGCAACAGAAAATGTCAGAAATAATTTTCAGCATCATACAGGACCTCGACGAGGTTCTTATCTAAAAGCCTAGATTTTTATGTTTTGTCTATTACTTTATGGGATCCAAACAGGAAGTTAAAATGTTATAAAGTTGAAGTAGTGAAATTGTGAGAGCGTATTTGCACATGCACACTTATTAACAGGACATTCTTTACAATGTTACCGAAGTCCTTAAAGAGATATATAACAAAAACAATTCTAGAAACAAAATAGTTTTGACTTAATACCATGCTATAAATAGATCCCTATGCATCCTATGCGAACAGTGGTTTTACTTCAAAAGCAGATATTCAGAAGTCAAAATTTCAAACACAACAAATAAGATAAGCTTTCAAAAAATAATCTGACAGCTTTCTTAAAAACTCAAATCTGTATAAAATATTCATGTCACCTGCACATTATATCCCTCACTGCCATCTTTAACCACAAATATTTCAAATAGTGGAGTACCAGGAGATGAAGTGACCAACTGCCTGCAATAGTTACCCAATGTTAAAGAGTTTAAGATTGTGTTAACTCACTAATATTTATTACCCAATTCGTAGTTCTCTGTATTCAGTTTTGTCATTAGTACCTTGGACTATAACTTTTGCCAATAAATCTGCCTGTCCCTGGAGTAATCCGAATTAATCTTCCAAAAGGATCACCGGAATCCTTAGAATAGCCAACCCACCAACCAACCTGCAGGCACAATATGAAATTATGGATGACAAGAATTCATCGCTTTCAGGAAATTAACAGTAATGAAAGCCATTGGGGAACAAGCAAGCCAAGTAATAGCTTCCACATTGTCCACCATCATCTGTTCCTCAAAAGATAATATCACAATCTAATCTAGTCTTCAATAGCCCTGTATGGAACTATTCTGAAAAGATCTTTTCGCAGCTAGTCAAATCAGTAAGGCTTCACAACAAAGCTAAGTTCTCCAGCACACGGAGACAGAAGGTATACAGAGAGAATCAAAATAAAATTGGCATGCCAAAAACTATCTAAATTAAAACAGTAAAGGATAGGGATAACAAAATCTTTAAACTGATTGATGTTTGGAGAACTATGTCAAACAAATAATGACATGTATCTAATTTTATGATTTAGGAATTATTCAGCACTATGAACACTTTGTAAACCATAAACCAAAAGAAATCAAAAAAATATCAAAGAAAGAACCAAATTCAGGAATTGTGTGGGAATATACTGGGATTACTTCATTATGATCTTTTCTTAAGAAATCAGAGTAATTTTTTATAGGATAAGTGATTGATAAACTTTAAACTAAGGTGGAGAATTTTTACAAATTTAGTGGCTATTACAGTTTCCCTCATTCAAGAAATTTAAGCAAGTAAAATCATTAAATAAGTATGAATATAATACAGCAAGTTATGTCCAATACAACTTCTGCTATACTTATATTAGTAAATATCACATTGTATATATTATTAATATTTATTAATATCACACGAAACCATAACAAAAGTTACATAAGTTTTTTTGTTAAAAATGAAATAGTTAATTCAGTGGAAAATTTTCAAAAACTAATTGAGGAAATGGAACATGCTTACATTGTAAATAAAGCTAAAACTTACTAATCTATAAAAGAATCAAAAAACAAAAAACAAAATATCAACACATATGGAAACAAAATCCTTAACCTCAATATACGGGCAATTAAAGGGAACAGTTATCCAACAATCCATGAATGATTAGCTTTTATGGTGGAACAATAATTGCCATCAACAATATACCATGATTATATCAAGATACTGTTTACTCGCAAGAAAATGAATCTATGACAATATGTTTATTTAAAAATCAATGATAAATCGTGAGAAACTCTATATCTCAGAGGTTTGCTATTATGTCTATGATTGCTAATAAAAAAGAAAGAATTGAATAGAACATTAAAATTACCAGTCCACTTCCTGTACTTTGGCATAATCTTGAAGCATCATGATAACGTTCTTCATCAATTGCATCCTGAGGAAAAGAGAAGAAGATTAAGAATTGCCAATAATACAAGTATGAGAACTCACATCAACCACTATCTTTACCTTCAACTGCGACATAATTTCAGCAATACTATCTTTTGATGTTGCCTCTGCAATGGCTATTTTCAACTTAGCAGCTTCTTGGAAGTCTTCTTTCTCTATTGCATCTTCTAATTGGAACTGTAAATTAAAACAATCAATCATGTTCCCAACTTATACAAATGCTATGTGTTGTTTAGACTATTGAGCATTACCTTAAATTTTTTTAGATATGATCTTATAAAAGTAGACAAAGTTATCGACTAAGCATCAATTAAGTATCTTCTCAATGTAATTCACATTTTGAATTGCTCAAGAGTCCAAACAAATCGAGTGATTATAACTGGACAAGATCAACTACAACACACCAAGTACTATTCTCTCTGACGTTTTTAACCCTTCTCTTTTTCATATGGTACCATCCTGCTATAGATAGTTTTCTAATGCTTGGGCTGAACAAAATAACTTGTCCCCTAAAAAGGTTTATTTATATGCTGATCAATTACTATGCCCACATCATTATGTTATAATTTGTCATGGAATCGTATTTTTAAAAGTAGATTATCTATTTTTCCTTGAAATATCTGAAAATTTACCACTTTGAAGACCACGCTTTGTTACAAACTTACACGATGCAACACTTAATTAGGGAGCTCCTCTCATGATATTATTATCAATTCAGAATACAGAAAGAAAACCAAGTAGCACCAGTATAAAGCATCTCAAGCAAATAAATTTATCAACCAAATCAAATAATAAAACTAAGAAATTCCCATAGATTAAATTCCTCTCCCAGTATGAAGGCAACTACTAAAGATGTTATCGGATAGCAATCGGCAACTGCACAGAGACTGATCACAATTGAGGAAAATGCTAAAAGAGCTAATACAATATGTCAACATATTGCATTTGAAGCACCAAAACTGATCATCACAGAACTTCTCCAACCATTATCGTATAAAGATGAGTAGCAACGCAGAAGAGCCTTCTCCCATGAACACCCACACACACACACACACACACACACATAAAAGATGAAATACATATTATTATTATTGGCAAAATCGAGACTTGAAATTTATTCTGATAAGAAACTGCACATAGAAACTGTGCTAACATGTACACACTGAACCGTTAGAGCATAATTAGCGATCAGGCACTAAATTTACAAAACCTTTTTGTATTAATTTTCGGTATTCTGTTCGATCCAACTCAAAATGACCGAAATTACAAACAGATCATATTTAATATTCATAAGCATCTCCAACAATATATGAATTTGATAATCTAACCTTGAGAACAGAGGCATAGTTCTCAGCCTGCTCAATCTCAGAAAAATGGCGGGTCCACCTATTCCAATCCCAATCCGACGACGACGACGAACAAGTGGAAGAAGAAAACGAAAAGGTGAGATTATTGGTGCTACAATCGCTATAATCTTTACTGTTTTCAAGATTGCTGCTACAGCGACAAGATAGCTTAGAATTATTGCTTCTTCTGATGAGAAACTTATTGGGGATATTGGATGAGAACTTTTTCTTAGTAAAATAGTTGAGGGGCTCAACAGAGGAGGAAGAGGAGGGGCGGAGCTGCGGCGGCGGGACGACGGAGTGGCCGGTGGCCCAAGCGTTGGCCACAGCCATGTTTACTGAATGAGAGAATCTGGAAATTTCTCTGGTACTGAAATGAGAGTTGAGACTAAAACGATGATTATGGATAGAATCAACGAGAGGATAATTTCTTGTGCTTTGTTTTTTTGTATGTGTAGGACACAAACGAAAGGGAAATATCCAATTGGGCCAAACTTTACACAGTTACTAAACACATACAATTAAAAGATAATTCCTATGCACACCCAGGATAATACTAAACACACACATCTATACACATGAAAATTAAAATAATAAAAAAAGAAGTATATGTATAGATGGGGTGTGTTTAGTATTGCTTGGGGTGTGTATAGAATTGCCCTTAAAATAAATTTAGAGTAAAACTAAAGGTACCATATATTTTTCTAAGGGTACCACACTTCATGTGTATTATTTCTAAATAATACACATGGATTGTGGTGTTCTTAAAAAACAATGTGGTGTTTTAAATTCTTCTCTAAATTTATTCCTACCATTTCTAAACACATCCCACACCATTATAATACCCTTTATCAAAATTAAAATAACAAATAACAATAAAACAAAACTCATTACTTAACACACCCCACAAATCCTTCACACCCCATATCAAATTAAGAAAAACTCTAGTTCTTTCCCAATTCCATCATCTACCAAATTGAAATTACTTTAATTTGTACGATGTAGAATCGAACAACGGTTGAGGAGTTCAACCAATCTACCAAATTGAAATTACTTTGATTTGTACGATGTAGAATCGAACAACAGTTGAGGAGTTCAATCAATCATCATTTCAAACTTACCATGGATTCTAATGAACAATAAGAATTTTCAAGTAAGTGTAGTTGTATTTTTTGTGAACAATTTCCATTTATTATGTTTAATATGTCTAAGTGAGTGAAATTGTATGCAATTTAAATAGAAATCATATTTAGGTTGTGGGTTTAAGGATTTTATGTGTTAAGAAGTTGAAATTTGTGTTGAAATAGGAAAAACCTTATATTGTGCGACTAATGTATGTTCGGCCAACCAGGGCCGAACGTGTTTCAAACTGTTCGGCAATAGGCATAACGTAATTGATGATGTTCGGCAATATGCTGAACACAATGCAGGATGTTCGGCAATTGGCCGAACGCTTTACTATATGTCTGGCAGCTGGCCGAACAACACATGAGGTGTTCGGCATCTAGCCGAACAACATAAGCAGTGTTCGGCCACATGCGGAACAAGCTTCAACATGTTTGGTTGTTACTGGCCGAATAATTATTATTTTTTAACTTGGGTTTGCAGTACGTGCTTTTATCAGATAATGTGATACTTTGTGCCACTTGTGTGATTTTAATTTCCACGACTTGCTAACCTGGTCTTTACTCTTTGTATTGCAGTTGTCTACCGAAGAAGAGACCCACTGCGTCTAATAGAAGACGTCGGGCAAGAATCGAGGAACTATTGCCGTCTTCTTTTGCTCTTCCTCTAATTGAGTATAATGTGGAGGAAGCAAGAGAAGCAAATGAAGAACCAATGGATGGTGAAGATGTTGAAAATGAGGAGTGCAAGAGGGTGACGATGATGTTTTGACCGGTCCTTGTCTGGGTGGGCCTGTTGACCTTGATCCCCAGTTTCAAAACACATGTGGCTTATCATGTTTGGGACGAGGTGGAGAGAGACATCCTGAAATGCCACTATCACACCACTGAAGATGGATACATAGAAGTTCGACGTTGACCAGATGGATGAGTTCAAACGCATTCTTGAGTGAACTACTATCCCAGACCTCAGGTGGATTTCTTATAAGACGCCGAAAAAGAATCTCATCTGTTCTTTCGTGAAATGTTGGAAGCTAAAGACTAACACGTTCCACATATGTTGGTCTCAAGTGGTTCAAATGTTCAGATGGGGTGAATGAACCTCTAACATTTCTCTGTTTTCACACTCTATCAAAAAGTTCTGCTGCAAGTTATTGATACTTGCAACAAACTCGCTCTTTAGTGTATTTTGCTTGCAGTAATAAAAACATGCAACAACAAAACACTTAGAGTGTTAGGCACAGTGGAATTCGTGATAAATAGAGTTTCAACAGATAAAGTAACATTTAACTAGAAAGTTTGAAGGTTACAACACATATAAACACATAGATAAAGTATATAACAAGATATAGAGATATGAAAGTTGTAAATGCAGTAAATAAACACACAAGAATTTATAGAGGTTCGAATGTGTTATAAACCTTCTACGTCATCTCTTCTCCTTCACAAGGAGGAAATCCACTGAGCCAATTGATTTATAGGACTCTATCCAAACAAGCTTCGCCTAAGGACACAACCTACTATGATGCTTACTCTTTTTCCTAGGTTTCAACAATCAAACATGAACCCACACAGGGTATTATCCTACACAAGGACTAAAACACACAACGAGATATTTTTCCTCTCCACTGTGGACTACCTAAAACAACCTACGCACACAACTATAATGGTTAAAGAATATAGAAATTCTCCAACTATGATGAAGCTAAGTCTTCAAAGAATTTGCTCGTTGTTGAAGACTTGCTTCTAGGTTGAGTGAACTAAAAAATGTTTTGATCTTTAAATGCTCCGAATTGTTGCAAGCTACAGGATATGAAAGTGAGAGCTCTTAGCAATATTCAATGTTTCAGTTATTTTCTTCAGCTCCACTCTTCCTCTATTTATAGGTAGTGGAATGGGCTCGTTGAAGGAAGCTTATTCCACATGCGACCAATTTTGATCTTCAAATAGTCCTTGATGATCCTCTATGGTTGACTCCTTATTCCTCTTGATATCTTCGGGTACATTCCATTAATACGCACTTGCAGCTTGTAAGGTATGTCGCTTTCTCCATGTTGCAGTCCATAAATGTGGTTGTCCTCTATTGCAGTTTTGAAGTTTCTACTGGCGCAGGTGGTGGCTTCTCATTGGCCCGTTACACATTGTATTGTCATTTTGTATAACTGGTTGTGATCGAACTGTAATGTCAACTGAAGTCTTGATATTTCTTTGTATTCTTTGACATGCATCAACCTTTTTTGTTGATTTTTGTTGATCTTCTGCATGTGATTTCAGTTGCTGCAACTTATTGTGGTCGTTGCATCATATAGGTCGTTGCATTCTAAACGTGTGGTGACCAGGTTGCAGCATGCAACATATTTTCCTTCGGAAATCCTTCTAAGTGTAGTGCGCTGTAAGCATACTTTTTCAATTTTTCTTGACTCTTCTGTTTTTGCCCATTTTCTATTTTTCCATTTTTTTATTTCTTTTTCGAGACTTCTGTTTTGCTCGTTTTTTCTCTCTCCTTTTTTCATTTTCTTTTAGTTGATAACGATGCATAAAAGTAAAGAACAAGAAGGTAAATGTGTTCGCTGTGAGGTTGAACACTTATTGAAAATTCATTGAAGGTTACTGCTCAAAAAATGGAATCAGTCATGAGTATTCAATAGCAAGGACACCACAACAAAATGAAGTAACTGAAAGGGGGAACAAAACCTTAAAGGAAACTACCGGAATAATGTTGGCTGAAGTAGAGATGTCGAAGAGATTCTGGGCAGAAGTGACTAACACAACATGCTATACGCAAAATCCATGCTTAATCATTAAGAAATTGAATAAAACTTCATATGAATTGTTGTGTGGTTATACACCTAATATCTCTTATTTTCACATATGTGGTTGCAGATGTTATATCCTCAACAATGACAAAGAAATCCTGAAGACATTCGATGCAAAATCAGATGAATGATTATTCTTAGGATACTCCTAAGTAAGCAAGGCCTTCAGGATCTTCAATAAAAGGACACTAGCAGTCGAGGAGTCTATAGACGTCGTATTCGATGAACTCACTACGATCCAGCAAGCTTGAACAAACTCGAGAAAGATGTATCGAATCTACAAATCGATGGTGAAAAGGTGACTTATGTTGAAGTACCTCAGTTGCCACAACTCTTAGAGGATACCGAGAAAGTCAAAGAAAAGTCGAGGATGCTAGAACTAGTCAACCTGAGGTTATTGGAAAAGATGTTGGTCAACCAATGATACTGGATATCGAACTCGAATAGGTTATTGACCAACAACCTATAACAGATCCAGATAGAACGTGGCTCAGAAACCACCCCAGAGATCTCATAATTGGAAATCCAATTACAGGAGTAAGAACAAGATGCTCAAGATAGCACGAAGCCATGTTTCCTTGTTTTATCTCACAGATAGAATCCAAGTCAATTGATGAAGCTGTAGAAGACAGTAACTGGATTTAGACATGAAAGAAGAGTTAATGGTTTTAAAAGAAATCAAGTTTGGAAATTGGTAACAAGACCAAGCCATCAGGGCGTGATAGGAACCAAGTGGGTGTTCAAGAATAAATTTGATGAATCTGGATTGGTGGTCAGGAACAAAGCCAGATTGGATATTGCTAAGAAGAAGGAATTGATTTTGATGAAACATTCCTACTAATCGCAAGGCTAATAACAATAATAATATTTCTAGCATATGTAGCCCACAAGAATTTTGTTGTGTATCGAATGGATGTAAAGAGTGCATTCCTCAATGAGTTACTGGTAAAGGAGGTATATAGTAGAGCAACCTCCAGGGTTTTGAAGATAATCCTGACAGGAAGGATATACAAGCTGAAAAAGGCTCTATATGGATTGAAGCAAGCTCCAAGAGCATGATATGATACTCTATCTCAGTATCTACTGGAGAATGGCTTCAAGAAAGAAACGGTAGATAAGATCCGTTCAGAATGCAGGATGGAGACAGTATCCTACTGGTACAGATGTATGTGGACGACATTATCTTTGGATCTACCAACAAGGAGCTATGTGAGAAATTCTCCAACCTGATGCAAAAGAAGTTCAAAATGAGCATGATGGGAGAATTAAACTTCTTTATGGGACTCCAAGTCAAGCAGCTACCTCTAGGAACCTTCATTAGCCAGATGAAGTACACAAAGTAACCAATTAAGAAGTTCGGAATGAAAAAAAGAAGCTCGATAAGCATTACAATTCCTACTTTTATCAGTATGGACAAGGATGAAAGTGGAAAGGCAGTAGATGTTACTGCATACAAGAGGTTGATAGGATTCTTGTTGTATCTTACTGCAAGCAGGCCAGACATTGTATTTGCTATTGGGATATGCACAAGATCTCAATCAGCACCAAAGGAGTCATATATGTCAGCCGCAAAGAGGATCATAAAATCCCTGAGAGGAATTCATGATGTAAGCTTATGGTATCCGAAGGATGTAGGTTTCAAGCTAATAGGTTACTTAGATTATAACTTTGCAGGTACAAGATAGACAGGAAAAACACAAGTGGAACCTGCTAATTTTTGGGAAATAGGCTGGTATATTGGTTTTGTAGGAAAAGACATCAATAGCAACATCCACCGCAAAAGCTGATTATGTTGTTGTAGGAAGCTGTTGTGCACAAATGCTATGGATACAACAACAACAGAGAGATTATGACATCTCTAAAAAGAAACTCCAATTATGTGTGATATTACCATGTTCCATAGCAATCACACATAATCCAGTATTTTATCCAAGGACAAAGTACATCGACATCAGACACCATGTCGAGAAGAAAGACATCACCCTAGAGAAGATTCATACTGATCAGCAGCTAGCTGACATCTTTACTAAACTTTAAATGAATCTCGTGTTTCATTACTAAGAAGTGAATTAGGAATTATTAAGTTGAATTCTTAAATTTTAATTTTTGTTATATGTCTCAGGGCAGCTGCATCGGCTCTCTTAAACAATATTCTTAAATATTTTAGTCAAAATTTCATTTTAGCAGACATGCAGAATTCTTACAAATTAACGCATTCTTAGCTTGGAAAGTGAGAGAAGAGAGAGAAAAATGTAATGATGACATAATATTTTATTATTTTCTCTTTGCTTCACACTTTTTGTCACATTATTATAATATATTAATAACTTTTTTTTTTTTTTCAATTGATGCAGCTGCCCTCAAGGGGAAAGCACTAAGGAACATCGTAAATTTTCGAGTTAAAAATTCTCAAGGTTACTGCTCCAGAAGTTACTGCATAAGAGGTCACTGAGCTGAGGTCACTACATACGCAGTACATACAAAGTTATTGACTCAAGGTTACAATGCTCAAGGTTACTGAGGATCAAGGTTGCTGGACGACAATATTTATGGAGGAACATTTATTTCTCTGAGTGTTACAAGCCAGCTACCTTAAAATCGAATGTCATTGGAGCGGGAAATTAAAGCTAATCAACGATGTGCGAGCATTAAATGCGAATCACCTTTCTGGCGAAATATAGACGGGTTCTTGCAATTAGGTCCCTCTAAATTTTGAAAATTACAAAAGAAACCCCACACATTCAATCTAAGTCATTCAATGGAGTAACCTTTGGGCTAAAATTTAAATTTGGACCGTTCGATCAGATTACTATTGTAGGCAAGATTTGGTGATCACATCAACTGGCTAGAAGATCAAACATTTCACACTTTTGATCAAAAACCCCCTAAACCCTAATCTTTCTCCTTCACTCTTACTCTCAAGTTTTCTCTCTAAAATTTCTCAGCAACTCATTCTTCCTAACTCTCTGCGAACTATCTGCAAAATGACACCCAAATCAAGCAACATCGTGGATGGCCGTCTAGTGAGCAACAATATCCTCGTCACAAGCTACATCCATGAAGGGTTGAGCACGGAGACGATCAAAGAAATCATCAACTGCCTACTAGATACACACATCATGGGTCTCTGCTTCACCTACCAGGAGCATTATGATGAGAACCTGGTAGAAACCTTCGATGAAGGAGCAAACCTTGCTGCTGGTGGACGCAACATCCTCTACAACAACGGAGAGGAGACCTTCATGATTGATGAAAACCTGCTTGTAAAGGTCTTCAATATCTCGAACCAAGGGATGGATACCAGTAACCTAGTTAGTTACGTTGAAGACCTACTGGGGGAGGCCTGGAAGACCAATTCGTCTAATAAATCTGATTGAAGATGAAAATCGTGCTAAGTAATTCAGAAGAAGAATTTGTAATGAAAGACTTGCAACAAAGAGATGAGTTTATTAATCAATAATTTAGTACAACATAGAAAAATAGATACAACATTCTTAAATTCCTACACACTATCTAAGAAAAGAAACCAACATGATCAAAGCAACAATGTCTAGTAAGTACTAATCATAACATAACAGGACTTCTCCCATCTCCATGGATCACATAGCACACCACAACACAAACACACTCTCTCTCTTCACCGAGAGAGAGAGAGAGAGAGGGGAGGGGGGGGGGGGTAGAAGCTAGCCTAGATCAGAAGACAAAGATGCAAGTTAAGGTGTAGTAAAAGTTGGTGGAGGTGGGAAGAAAGGGAAGTAAGGGACAATAGGATTCGAAGGGCTGGTGGGGTCTGGAAGCAGAGGTGGAAGAGGCAATATCGGAGTAGTAATCGGAAGTGTTGGAATTCCAGGGATGTTCAAGAGACGACGATTATACCCACCTGCTGCAGCTGAGGCCTGGACAGACAGACCAATCACAACTGTCATCATTAAAATCTTGCAAAAAGAAAACATGATCACTGGTGCCTAACTTAACTAACTTCATTTCAGCTCAGTGCTACAAGAATGTAAGATATGGAGGGGTTTTATAAGCCGAGTCCATAGTGCATTTACTTCTAAGAAATCCACTCCACCTTCTTCCATTACTAGATAAGATAGGTAGATGGATAGTGCCCACATCATTAATTAGCTTGTCTGAATACAACATGTATGGCTAAGGAGAATCCAACATTAATGTTTTGAACAAGGGTAGGAATATGTCAAATGGAAGATATATATAGTCAAGTGCAGTTTGGTGGATTCAAGCACTTATAAACTGCAGAGGCTGGCTGTTTGTAAGCCGGTATGCTGCTGGCATCAACGAACCTCACTTCTCCGGGCCTGAAGGCCAGCTCCCTATGCCTGAAGATATTGCAAAACCAGTTTCAAATAGTAAAACATGACAATATATCTACTAATATGCTCTTGAAAAACTTGCCTTCGCAATTCAAGCCCTACTAAACCAGCTTGCAGAACAGTCAAGTTATCAGAATCCGGAGAAACTATGATGACAGTGTCCCCAGAATATTGAGTCTCAAGAATCGACATGAGTTGCGTGACACGGACAAAGACGTCCTGAACGCTTTCATTTGGTGTTCCGTCATCTATTGGAGGCGGCTTGATGTTAGGAGAAAGGCTATCTGAGGCATAGACCTGAACTTAGGTTTCAAGAACATGACAACATTTTCACTATCACTTAAAGTGTAAGATCAACAACACATTGTGCATTGCTAGAAATGCATTACCTTAGATACAAAATCCAGAGTTTTCCCTTCGTATGCCCCCAATCCCCGAGCATCCAAGAAGCTGTATTCGGGAACGATATGACTGCATAAACATAGAATCAATCCTTAGAAAACCAGAAAATTCCTAGTCTTATGTTAAGTGACAAGCTTCACTTTAGAGTATCACGAAAGAGCAATTTTTTGTTTTTTCTCTTATCTCAAACTTCTATTTCATCTCTTGTGTTACTAACTACATCCACCATATAAAGCCATCCACCCCATCCCATAGCTGTAAGGATCATAATATTGGACATAGAAGATAGAATCTTAGTACATTAAAAGTAAAAGTGCATGCAACAACACTTAATCTTAATCTTAAACCACTGAATAGAACAAGTATGCTATCAACCTTCTGTTAACACCATTAACAGCAGCAATAATCTCAGCAGCCTGATAAGACCTCTGAGTAATAGAAGGCCAAACCCAACAACTATTTTCACATGCCCCCATCAGTTTCAAGTCAAATGCAGCCCTCACTGTCTGCTCCTTCCCTTTCTCCGACAACCCATTATCGACCGATGTTTTCGCGACAGGATTTGTATTGATTACACCCAAACTCTCATATTCAGACTCCCCTGCCCGCACCAAATAGTACCTTCAATACCAAAATCAGGAATGAGAAAGATTGGTGGAACAACCAAGATTCAAACTTTGTCTTGAACGAAACAGTAGAGACAAAGAATAACCTGTTGGTAAGGCGAACAGGAGGCATTTGGAAGAGGCCACGAGCTTGTGAAAGTGGCAAAGAGATGGAGTCAGCATAATGTGTGTGGTTCTTGATTTGAGGGAAAGAAAAGAATGGAGAGAGAGTGATGGAGAGAGAGGTGAGGAGGGTGCGGCGGTTGATGGGTTTGACATGGGCTGGTGTAGGATCCGATGAAAATGGAGGAATTTTGTAGGTTGTATTAGGAGAAGGGTTTGAGTTCGAGGATACTAAGGTTGTCTTAGCAGGCATTGTCTTTGAAACGGTTGTGAACAAAGTCTTTGGAGGGTGGGTTTGGCTTTTGATGAATTGGAAGGGAAATATCTTTGGTTCAAGACACGTGACCACACGTGGGTTTGTGGAGTTTGAGTGAGGGATTCTTGTGGACAACCTTGGCCTGTGTTCGTTACAATCTACAGGTGGAGGTGCATTTGGTTTGAAAAATTGGAACGTTTCAGAAAACTGTAGATTTGGTTTCGGTTCGAAACTGCAACTTCAAATTGTGGTTATGCGGTTCGCTTTCGGTTTGAGATAATTTCAAGTCGAGAAATGAGAGGTTGGAAGGTCGACTTATCTCTTATTCTAATTATATATTATATAAATAATATGATGTATTTACGTTATTTTACGATTTGATTTAAGTTGTATTGATTATTATTTTTAATTTGTCTTATGAACTGAAATCGTTATAGGTTTGGTTTTGTATTTGATTGTATTTAAACTAGTATATGTGTTCCTATGATGTAGGAGTGTAAAAATTTTAATATATATATTTTTTCATTTGAAAATGTTGAATATAGAAAAATAAATTTATTGGAGATTTCAACTAATTTAGTACCCGTGTGATCCACCATTATAAAATTTATATATTTTTAATTTAATTTGAAATTTTTTATTTTACGAAAAAAATAATGCTTCCAAATCTCAATAATATTTCAATTTCAATTCGTATCCGTAGGATGTATGGTTAAATAGTTTTTCAAAATTATTTTAATTTAATCTACTACCCATAAGAATTACAAATTTTTAATATTTCTTATTTTTATCATATACAGATTTTAAATATTTCTTCTTTTTATCATACATTGTCCAACTATTTTAATAATATTACTTGTTATGACTTGCCTGAAAAAAGTTATGCAAATATATGTTCAGTAATTTATTCATAATGAGTGCAAAATTATTATAGTATTGTATGTTATAAATATTGTTGGTCCAAAGTAGTAAAAAAATTAGATGGGGTGAATAAACCTCTTCAAATTTTAAAACTTTTACTCCAAAAGAAATATAAGTTTCAATACTGACTGAACCAGCACCTTAGAGAGCTTGTTTCAGAAGCTTGCTGTGGGGCTGTGAGCTGTTAGGAACTTAGATAGTTTTATGCAACGGAAATATTTTAAAATATGTATGACTTTGGAAGATGGTTTGGATGTTGTATGATAAAGATATGCTTTGACAAAAAGATGTAAGATATGTAGTAAGCAAGTAAGGAACATACAGAAAGATATATAGTGGTTCGAGGGTGAAGTAATCCATCTACGTCCACTTTACTCCTTCTCAACAAGAGGAACTTTGTTAACGAAATCAACAAAAATAAAGAGTAGTCAGCTTCCACACAGGTTGCTACATTACAAACCAAGACCCACATACGATCGTCTTAGCCCACTAAGGACTCTTACTTTTTCTACAAGAGTGTATAACTTAGCAGGACACATGATCGTCTTAGCCCACTAAGGACTCTTACTATTTCTACAAGAGTGTATAACTTAGTAGGTATAACAACCTTTGCTAAGTACTTCTAATCAACCTAAAAGATTAAAGTATATAAAGATTTTCTTCAACGTTGTGTGCAGCAAGCTCTTGATCAGACTAACCCAGAAAGGTAGTTGACTTGCTGCTTTATATTGAGTGACTGAAATTTGAAGTTGCTTGAGAGTTGATTGCTTGTATGATCGTTGGAGAGTTGTAGTTTTAGTTGTTAGTTCCAAGTGTACTCATCATCTATTTATAGTAGGGGAAATCTGTCAATTGAAGTGTAGCAGGTCTCCCTCATTTAATGCACCGATTTTGTGGTACAGATTTGCTGATCTTCATAGTACACTTCATTTAATGCGATGTGTAATGTTGCAGTGTTGTCCTTGTGTTCAGTCTAGTTGTCGTCCTCTTATATCATCCTTCTATCGAGTTTGTTCATCAGTGGCCTCTTGGGATGTGCACAACTTCCTTTGCCTTCTGCAGTGCATCTGATGCTTGCTGAAGTGACCTTACTAAAGAGTAACTTTTACAAAATAAACTAAATACAAGGTTGCTTCTAATTCTAGCTAGCAAGCTCTAAAGTTTCTGTCTCATCAAAACTTATATAATTCCTAACAAATATTAATTTTCGATAATATTTCAACATATTGTTACTAGTGTAATACAACAAATAAAGCTCAAGTGTTATTTTTTGAAATAAAAATCGTGATGATAAAAATATTATAGTTCTTTGAAGTTATTTCAATTTAATGTACTACCCACATAATTTATCAATTCAAATATTTTTCATTTCCATTATTTTTGACTATTTTATTAATTAATTTTTTCATAATTGGTCTGGACAAAACTTAAGCAAATATATATAATATGTTCAGAAAAGCATATTTATAATGAGTGTAAAAAAGATTACTAATATTTTGTACATTACTCAAAAAAAATTCTAAATTTAACGTCCCATTAAAAAAATATAATTCTTTTAAAAAAAACTTTAAAATCAAAAAATATATATCTATATATCTATATAATAACAAGATCATTGGAAGAAATTACAAATTTCTCATTTTCCCTCCTAAAAATGTCACATATAGCTTTTGACTAATAAAAAAATTCTAAAAGATAATGATATTGTCAAGAAAATCAATCATATTAGTTAACACTCTTTTCAATGTAATATATTATTGTTATTTATATCTAGAATTATATTATTATTGTTGTTGTTTACAAAAGTTGTTCAATGTTGAACAATAATTTAATTTAAACTATAATTACTTAATTAAGTCTACAATTATTCTAACTCTCATTCTCAATTTAAAGTTAAAGAAATTTCAAGATATTTTTTGTAATTTTGAAAAGTGTTGCGTATAATAAATATTTAGAAAAGTGTTTCTAAATATTACATTCACTAGGACTGTGGTGTACAAAGAGGTGTTGCAAGATATGTAATGAAAAAATTCAACAAAAGATATATAGAAACAATTAATATAATTATTAATTTTATGTGTTAACTTTAATTACTTAATATTTAGAATTATTCTTATTATAAATTTTAAAGTTAAAACAGATTTTAAAATACTTTGTGTTATTATGAGAAATATTGCATATACATAAATATTTCAAAACAAATATTATTAATTGGTCACTTTTAACTAACTTTGAAAATTATTGGCCTATTAAGTTATCTATCAAGCCATTAAAAAAATTGATCAACAAAAGCTTTTAAGTGGTTAATTTTTTTTAATTAAAATTACTTAACATTTATAATTCTTCTTATTGTCAATATTAAAGTTAATAAAATTAATTATTTTTTCTATAATTATGAGAAATATTGTACATAAATAAAAATTTCAAAACATATAATGTTAGATGAGTATTAACTATAAAGAAAATCATTAATTCATAAATCTAGTATATTACATAATTTAGTGTACTAGAGTATCTCATTTTGATAGATTAAAATAATGATTTAGAATTTTTTTTTCATATTTTCAATTAAATGAAAATATTTTTATATTAATACTATAAACTGATAATATTTTAAGAGATATTTAATCTGTTTGAGATTCATATGTGCAAATTAGATATACATATTCAAATATATTTGTATTATGTATTTTAATGTTCTTATCTTTTTTTTTTTCAGAAAATTTTAATTTGAATCAAGCTGCCCATTAATCAGATAATATTCTTTCACTAGAGATAGATTGAAAGTTTTAATTTGTGGTAGTGGAGAGGAAAATATTACATTCACTAGGACTGTGGTGTACAAAGAGGTGTTGCAAGATATGTAATAAGTGTTTTTAGATTAAAATTGGCTCACTCAAAACCAACTATCGAACTTACATAAAAGATCAAAGTAGAATTCGACTAAGTTCAAGTGTTTTCAATTACTCAACCTTAGAAGCAGTCTCATCAAAGCATAAATCAAGAAGACTTGCTTTCCACCCGTTGAAGAACCCTATTTAACCGTATTGTTGTATGCTAGGTTGTTTTAGATGTCTTCAGTTGATAGGGAACCTTCTCTTGCTGAGTGTTTGTCTAGTGTTTGGCAACAATCCTGTATGGTCGAGAGATCTTGTGTGGGACAACATTTGAAGCTGCTGAAACCTGTGTGGGACTAAGAACTTTAGTAGATGTTCTTGCTAGGCTAGAGTTTGTAAGGTTTGAGTCCTATAAATCAAATGAGCTTTGTAAAGTTCATCCTTTTGAAGGAGAAGAGTGGACATATAGAGATTACACCACTCTTGAACCACTATAAAAACATTTGCATTTTATTTGTTGCATTTACTTAACTGTTTTATCATATGCTGCATTTATCATGAGTTTTTGTATGCTTATCATGTTCATCATCTCATGCATTATATGTTATCCTTCTAACTCTTTAGTTAAAAGCTTATTAATTATTACTTAACTCTATCTATCATTCTGTTACGAATTACTCTAAAGAGTTAGGCTGCTACACTTCTCAAAAGTGTTGTAACCTAAACTGTAACTTGTGTTGTAAGCTTCTATATATCTTCAACAAGGCAAAATCGATAGAGTTGAAAATTTTGGTAGAAGTTTATTCACCCCTCTCCGAACTTCTATTCCACTTGGAACCAACAAATCTATAACAAATGTTCTAAAAGTTGGGTTAGATGGTACCTAGGTGCTATGTGCATGGTTTTTAGTTGTTCTGATTTTAGCCTATTCAATCATTTTAGGCACCAATCAATTGCCCGACTAAAGTATAACAGATTTCGCAACATTGTCTATAAAACCAATCCACCAATACGTTACAATCTTTTGTGAGAAAAAGGATCTGTGTGCAAAACATTTTATAAATGTAGACAACACGAACTTTTCACTAGTTGAATCCCTCAATACCCACCAAATCTTTTTCATTAATAAAGACTTAACGTATAGAAACAAATTAATAAGTGATCTCCTATCAATTACACGACGACCACTTATCAACTTTCCAGCGAAACCCCTCTGGTTGAACGAGTTCTCCTAAACTACACTCGACACTAGATTTTGTCTCCTAAATTCGGCTCTCCCACTCTTAAGTAACACACTTGATTAATAGAGGAGAAAATCTCAATTTTGATCCTACCCCAAAGGTGTTGTTCGATTTTAGTCTCTTAAAATTTCGATTTCAATTTTCATCCTTCTATCGAAAAAATTGACCAATTTTGGTCCAATTTGGCCGGAATTTAAAATTTTCTGATCAATTTCTAGCAAGTGTTCCACATTCACCCCCAATATCAATTTCTTTCTTATGTGGCAATCATTTTTGTATTTTCTTACATAAAATGCCAAATCATCCATTATATCATTTAATCACTTAAAATGTAGTAAAAAATCATTTTTATTTTCTGATATATATAATTAATTTTTTTTACCGCACCACATGTCTTCTCCTTCCCCACCTCGTCGGAGCAGTCGAAACGATCGTTGGAATAATCGCTAGAAAATTCTCTTTTGCACTCAAACTACTTCCAACCCTTCAATTTTTTATCTAAGTTGAATCTTCTGTCACTTCCCACCAAGAAATCCACCAAATTGATACAAATTAGCTCGAAAAACATCCCCAACAGTCGCCCATGTTGCCGGAAAACAGCCATGACAAGCCTCCAAGCTCAAAACGTTGTTCTTCTTCATTTCTCACCCAAAACTCCCAAATGATATACCAAAATGATCCTCTCCTCAATCTCAAACATAATCTCACATCAACTTCATGTTTATTGCTCAAATCAAACCTCAATCAACCCAAAACCATATGGAAATTGCTTTATAAACCTATTTCTTTGTTCTTCAATTTCATGCATGTTTTCTCAAAATTTAAAAAAAGGGTTTTAGTTCCCATGTAATGAGGAATAAATCCAAGTGAATGTTGGTAGGATTAGTGGAGACATACAATGTTATTTGATGCTTGTTTGAGATTTCAAATTTTTTGGGATAGGGGTATGTGAAATTCCAAAACTCCGGTCAATTAATGGATATATAGAGAGAAGGCAGCCGGCAGAAGGAGGCCGCCATTTCGGCCATTTCCCGACGAAGGAGGCGGCCGACAGAAGTGGTGGAAGGCGGTGGAAAGCGAGAGATATATAGAAGAGAGAAAAGAAAAAGAAAGATGAGAGAGAGAGAGACGGCGCCAACCGCAACTTCTCTGCCATTTTCCCCCGCACCACCACCGCGACAAGCCGCCACTGCTGCCCCCTCTGATTTTTTTTTGTTTCAACTTTTTTTTTTTAATTCTTGGTTGAATTTGTGATCATTTTCTAATAATTGATTTTTATTTTTCTAATGTTTTTTTTTTTTGAATTTTTGTAAGTTAATGATGTAGCACTAAATAAAACTAAAATTAACTAACACATCACCTGATGTTGACCACGTCAGCATGAATCTGAAATTGGGGGCGAGTGTGGAACACTCGTCGGAAATTGATCGGGAATTCAAAAATTCCGGCGAAATTGGCCCAAAATTGGACAATTTTTTTGATAGGAATACCAAAATTGAAATTGGAATTTTTTTCCCGCTTCCAACAAAATAATTATGCGCTTCTACTTTTCTTGATTGTGATTTCCGGATAGAATTGATTAGAAAACCTATAAATATTCTTAGGAAAAACTCTACAAAATATATACAGCACACTCGGTCCCATCTGATCCTTGTTTGATATAAAAATTAGGGTTCAAACATACAGATTTTATTCATTATCCTCAAATCTGGTTGGACATTACACTACCATGTATAAGATGGGACTGGATAGTATACTATATGAATTTGGATTACAAAACAAAATATATGTTTCTAAGTCCCATTAAATGGCGATTAATATCCATTTAAGTAGCAGCATTGGTATTTGCAAATGAACATACCTGTTTCACTGCCCTATAAACTTCAAAAAAATATTTCTGGACAAGGGATCTAAGTAGCTGGAGAATGTCTGTGATTGTTATCTCATAGCTAGCTGTAAACCAGGTAAATAAATATATAATACAAAAGTTGCCATGCATGAATATGCCCTTTAGTTTGCTTAGTCTTTTGTGCCACTTGGGGGCCCTACCTTGTTTTCTACGCATGACTCAGATTTAGGTAGTGATATTCTAGCTATGCTTACATTTCAAACAGGGGTAGGGTGGGGTGGGGTGGGGTGGGGTGCATGGGGCTCGTTTTCCAATCTTGTATGTCTTGGAATCTTTAAATAGTGGAGGCTATCGTCTTCCATGAAAAATACTCCTTCCGTCCCCACTTATTTTGCCTACTTTAACCGGCACGAATCTTAAGAAAAAACTGTTTGACTTTGATGTGATGTGTTATTTTAATATTTTTGAGTAGCAATTTTGTAATTAATGTGTGCTTTTTGAGTGCAAAAGTTGTAAAATGAAAGAAATGAAGGGGTAATGTCGTAAATTTTTTTTGCCATTTTTGGGCTGGCAAAATAAGTTGAGACAAGCAAAAGTGGAAAGCAGGCAAAATAAGGTGGGACGGAGGGAGTAAATATTTTCGATAAGATTTTTTACCACAACAAAATTATTGTAAAAGTGAAATTTTTGTAACACAAGAATTGTTGAGAAAATAAAAAGGCTAATATACATTTAACAGTAAATTGTCACAACAAACAATGAAAATACTTATGTTCTATGTTGTTGTGAAAAACTTTTTGTGATAATAACTCAACGATAATATTTTATTTTGTCATAAGATGTTATAATTACTGATTTTTCTTGTGGTGACATTAGACAAGGGTTTGATCCACGTATGTATGTCTGCTAAAATTAATTCGGTATAATTGTTCGTTGGCCGATAATAATTCACGTTTCATTTGATAATTATCTTCTTATGGAGTGTAATGAGACTAACAAATTGAATATTTTGAAGAATGGATCATTTATGAGTGTTAAACTACAACATTTAAATTGTTAACTAGGGCAAATAATGGATATTGTCAAGGTCTAAATGAAATTTTGGTAAACGTATAGATGTTTTAATTAGGGAGGATTTCCAAAATACCCATTTTCATAAGTGAAGGAACTTTTTTACCCATTTTTTAAAAAAATAACATTTTTACCCAATTTTTAAAGTGAAATCTCCATAATACCCTTAATTTTAGTTATATTTACATAAGAAAAGAATCTAAGAGACTCTACTCGTATCCAGAAACTCGACTCACGTCCAGGAAACTCGACTCGTGTCCAGAAACTCTACTCGCGTCTACCTTTCAGATAAGGTTCAACATATCATGAACACAAAATATAATATTGTGTTCACGATATGCTGATATCGTGTTCATGATATGCTGATATCGTGTTCACAATATACTGATATTGTGTTCACGATATGCTGATATCGTATTCATGATATGTTGATATGCTGATATCGTGTTCACAATATGCTGATATCGTGTTCATGATATGCTGATATCGTGTTCACAATATGTTGATATTGTGTTCACGATATGCTGATATCGTGTTCATGATATGCTGATATACTGATATTGTGTTCACGATATGCTGATATCGTGTTCATGATATGCTGATATGCTGATATCGTGTTCACAATATGCTGATATGATATCAGAGGTATTTCCATTTATGTAAATATAAACTTAAGTTGAGGGCATTATTGATATTTCGTCTAAAAAATGGGTTAAAAAGTCATTTCTTCAATAAATGGGTATAAAAGCTCCTTGGCCCATGAATATGGGTAAAGGGAGGTATTTCCACTTTTAATTAACTAGTCTGATTGCATAAAAAGTAAATCGTGCATGTATCTTAGTTTTATACATAGTTTTCTAATTTGTTTGTTGTAGATTTGTTTAACATTTATGGTTGAAGCAATATTCAGAAAACAGATGTACAAGTAATTTTAAAATAAGTTACTCTCCTGTGCACCAGTCCGTGTAACTGGGCCGCACGTGGGCTGGGCTGACCCGCTCAGCCCATGCCTCTTTACTTCTTTCGCATGTTTTGGTCGTTACCCTCACGTTATGTTAGTGTTACCTTCGTGTTATGTTAAGGTTACCTTCGCGTTATGTTAATGTGACCTCATCTCCAGATTTCATACCCTTCGTTTAAAACCACTAATCTAAAATAACACGAAGGTAACACTAATATAACATGAAGGTAATACTAATATAACATGAAAGTAATATTAACATAACATGAAGGTAAAAAACAGTGATTTTTTACCTTCATGTTATGTTAAAGTGACCCTCATGTTATGTTAGAGTTACCTTCATGAGGGTAACACGGGGTAACACTAACAAAATATGAAGGTAACCCTAACATAATATGAGGGTATGACTGCCTAAAGCGAATCTTGGTGGGTTTGAACGCACCCACCAGGCGCGTGGGGGCACGTGAGAGCGCGTTGGGGCGCTTGAAAACGCGCATCAGAGGCGCGTGGCGTGGGTTGACCCGGGAGATACATGCAACAGTTGCATAAAATATTTTGCCTTTTAAAATAGGATAAAATATGATTTAAATTAAATCAGTACAAGAAAAATAATAATATTTGAGATTATATTTTTTGCGACAATAAAAATTGTAGCAAAAAGAATCATTTTTGCGGCAACAAATTATCGTAAAACATGTGTTAATAAAAATCGACAATACATCGTCACGAAAAGTAATGTAAAACGAATTATTTGTGACTTTGTTATCGTTGATACATTTATGACAATATATATATTATCGCAAAATGTATTTGTGAATTGAGGTTTTTGCAACAATAAAATGATGTCGCAAATGCTCTTATAGTGGATGATGTATTGCTTGCAATGATTATTGCAATAATGTGAATTCAAAAACAAATGCTAGCAAAGATGAAATACATAATTTCCACACACATGAACATAAATATATTATAGTACATGTTACCATGTTGGTCTCAGGCATGAGATTTAATATCCCTCTCACTCAGAGATAGATCTACATTGTTGATTAAGTGTTCTCTATAAGACAACTTCAACATCTGACTAATTAATATATACATATTTAAATAACCATTCAGAGAATCTCTCTGCTGCTTGATTTAAAATTAACATTTTGTTAATAAAGTAAGATGTAGAGAAACTAATCAAATATTATTTCTACTTATCTCAAGTCCATTTTTAATCACAATTTTTTTTTTAAGTCAGACACATGTGTTTAAGATTCATGTATCACACCTATCTAAGCTCACGCACCTCCAGACGTGTTCCCAAGCGTTCTCAAGCGCTTGGTTAGACACGGTTCAAATTCACCTAAATTCGGTACATGTGTTGTATTTTTATATTATGTGGATGTACTTTTATGTTGTGTTAATCCTACCATTTAGTTATGTATCCTACCTTTAGTGTTTTTAGCTATACCTTAGCATATTTTTAAACAACTATTTATATCATGTATATGTTTTGGTATAACTAATATTACATAAAGTATAAATAATACACATAAATTATACATGTATAAAATGTGTTGAAATTAGAGGTTTTGTTTTTAAAAGTTAAAGTAGTACATAAAGTTAGGACTAATATAATATAAAGGAAAAACTAACATAACATATATAAAGATAAGATTGACATAAAATAAAGATCAATGATTTATTTTTAAAGTTAAAGTATTACACTAAAGGTATGAAATTTAGACATAATTATATGACTAACATAATATAATATAGAGGTAAGTTTAACATAACGTTAAAGTTATAATCCAAAAAAATTCAAGTAAATAGGCTAATTGACCCGCATCCTACCCAACACTTAAACATGTTCATCCGGTTTGAAAACCGCCGAACCGGGCCGGTTCAAACCGGCGGTCAACGGTTCGCCGAACCGTTGACCCGGTTTCGGTTCCGAACCGTAACCGAAAACCGGATATATCCGATTAGGTTACGGTTTGGGATTTTTTTAACCGTCGGTTTTCACAATTTTTTTTTAAAAAATGGAATCTGTCATGTGGACAACTCTCGTTGAATCTCATATAGCCGTTGGAGATCGACGGCTAGGGGGAAGTAGCCGTTGGAAACCGACCCGAACCGAACCGGTTTGGAACCGGCGGTTTTTCAAAAATTTGAAATCAACGGCTTCGATCTACGGGCCGTTGGAGATCAACGACGCAGATGGACAAACCAGATCCAACCGCCGGTTCAACCGAACCGGAACCGGCGGTTCGAACCGGAGCTTCCCCCTCTTTTTTTTTGTATTTTTTGAAATCTATAAATAGGGGTTGAAATGTTGTATTTTTCACACCTCTCTCTTGCTCTATCTCTGTCAATTCTTACTCTTTCTCTCAAAATTCTTGCAATTCTAGCAAAATTCTTTCAATTCTATTTTGTGCTTCTACAGTTCGACTTTACATTTCTACTTCTTCATTTCTACTCTACATTTCTACTCCTACATTTCTACATCATGCCTTGAAGAGGATCATCAGTCTACATCTCGTGGGAAGGGTAAAAGATCACATGCCCCCTCCTTAATTCACACGAGATGATGATACTTACATCGACGAGCTTTTGGGTGATGATGTTGATTTGGGCCCCGAAATCCAAGCCGCCTTGATAGAAAGTGAAGATGAGATGCCGCCTCCTCCTACAACACAAGAAAGTGCCCTTACTCAAACCACTTCAACTAGAGTCGCATCATCACTTCGAAGTGACATTTTCTCCATCCACTTCAAGAAGGAGCAATGTCCTAATTCAAACATCGACTACACTGTGTCTTGCAACCATTGTTCGAACAAATACAAGTTCAAGCATGGAGGGTGATATGGAACTTTCACCAACCATATCTTAAAGAAGTATCCGGACAAGATGAGATTGGACCGGTCTCAAACACAACTACGAGGATCTACCGGCTCGTCACTAGGTATTGATTTTTTAACTTTTAAATTTAGTCAATTAGAATGGAGAAAAGGAAATTGTGATTTGATTGCCATTAAATATCTTCCACTAGGATATCCATGCGATGACATATATGAAGAACATATTAATACATATTTGCAACTGCCTGCTAAAGTTATATTTAGGAACACTCAAACGTGATATGGCTAAAAGAGTTGCTGAATTTAAATATGAATTAATAGAAGAGTTAGCTCAAATTAAAACAAAATGTACTATTTGTTGTGATTGTTGGAAGGATCCTTTCGGATTTAATAATTATATGGGTATTACTTGTCATTGGATTGATAATGCATGGAATCATCAAAAACGTTTAATTGCTTTTGTATCATTTCAAGAATCCACAACTGGATTTCATATTGCTCAAGTAATTATTAAAGTTTTAAATGATTATAAGATTTTAACTAAAATATTTGTCATAGCCTTTGATAATGCGTCAAGTAGTACCGCTAGCATACCTACCCTTATTGAATTTTGTAAACCTCCAATACAAGGTGTATTATTCCATACTCATTGCATGTCTCACGTTTTTAACTTATGTGTTTAAGATGATTTAAAAGTTGTAGAGAAAGAATTAGTGAAAATTAGAAAAACAATTAATTATATAACTTCTTCCGTTGCTAGACGTAAATAATGGGCTAGGTTTTGTAAGGATAATGGTATGGAAGTTAGAAAATTTGTTAGAGATGTTGAGACAATGTGGAACTCTACATATTACATATGATTATAGAGAAATTTTATATGCTTTTTTTTGTTGGAAGATAATGCTCATGAAGTTATATTACATAGTGATTGTTGGGATTCTTGCACAAATTTGTTAGAAATGTTAAAGGTTTTTGAACAAGCAACTAAGCACATTAGTGGATGTTATTACCCTACTTCTCATATAGCATTAGATCAATATTGTATTAAAGTTGCTTTAATTTTTCATCCTTTTGTTGATTATTATTCTTTAAGCCATGTACTTATTTTGATGAGATCAAAATAGTTAAAATATTTTCATGAAATACCCCCCTATTTTTGTGTGCTAAATTATTAGATCCTATTATTAGAGAAGATGACGCCTAGAAGAATTATTAAGTATGTATTATAATGCATTGTTTCCAAATGGACTTCTAAAGAATTATGATGAAGTAGATTATGTGCCTAATTCTAGAGAGCTAAAGGATATTTGGTTGATTTACTTAGAGAATACAAAACAATACATAGTAGTGAATCTAGTGAAAATGTAAGTGCTAGTGGAAATGTAGGATCTAGTAATTCTTCATCTCACTTTGGACCGGCCCTTAGTTAATTATATAACTTTTATGACTTTAGAACACAAAAACGAGCTAGAAGTAACCCTTCACAAGAATTAGATAATTATTTAAGTGTCACTTTTGAATCAATTGCTTTTGACAACTCATTAGATTTATTGAAGTGGTGGTCACGAAGGACCACCATGTATCCTATTTTAACCATTATTGCTAAGGAACTTTATTCAAGTCATGCCTCGACGGTCTCGGTTGAAAATGCATTTAGTATTGCGGGCCACACATTGGCTTCGAGACGTGCAAACTTGGCCATTGAAAATGTACAAGACCTTATGCTCCTTGAAGATTGGTGCAAAGCCAAAAGACGTAAACAACATCTAGATAACGAAGCAGCATTGGAAGATGGTTGTCCCGATTTGTTTGGCTACGACTCGAACACATCATCCTCCGGCGGTGGCACACCAACCAACTTCGAAGATTATAATTATTGGACTAGCGGGTAAGTTGAGGTAATTGAACTACGTGAGCTTTGATTCCTTAATTTTATAAATTAAGGATACGTATGCAATTTCATTATAAATTTGGAAATGAATTCAATTCCAAAATTATAATGAAACTCAAGCTCTTTCAAAAAATTTTCCCCTTCCCAATCTTTTATTTACAAATTTGTAGATAGAATTGAAAACTTGTAATAGATAGAATTTTTTTATGTAAATTTGTAATAGATAGAATCTTATAAATCGTAAACTTTTTAATGTAAACTCAAGTTGTAATTTTCCAATTTTTATCAAAAGTTTGTTCACTTAATTATTATATGTTAGATTTAATATTTTGTATTCTAAAATATCAATTTAGTCGAAAATAAGTATTAAAAATCAAAATTGGTGATTGAAATTTTTTTTTGAAAAAATCGGCCGAAACCGGCGATTTCAGGTTATACCGCTGGTTTCGGAACCGGAACCGGGAATTCCCCCACGGTTCGGTTCCGATTCGGTCATTTCGGAAACCGGATGTCCATATTTACCTAACACGTTCTCCTCTTTAATTGCTCTCATTACCATAATACACTTTTTAGATTAGTACTACCTATAATTTTGATTGGCCCCACCCAAAAATATATAATATTTGCATAATATATGACTCATAAAATGAGATTGTTATCTTTATTAATAAAAAGTTATAGTTATTTCAAACTATAGACTGTGCACTACAAGAATTTCGCTCAACAACAATACAAGAATTACAACGGTTTTCTGCATTTTGTGTTGTTGTAAACAAATTTACAACAGTTTTGCATAAAACCATTGTTGTTGAGCGAAAAAATGTGCTCAATGACAACAGTTTTTTTGTGCCGTTGTCGTTGAGCGCATTTTTTCACTGAACGACAATGGTTGGGACAACAGCACAATAAAACTATTGTCGTTGAGCGCATTTTTTCGCTCAACAACAACGGTTAGGACAACAACACAATAAAACCGTTGTCGACGTTGAGCGCATTTTTCACTCAATGACAACGATTGGGACAACAGCAAAATAAAATCGTTGTCGTTGAGCGCATTTTTCGCTCAACGAAAACGGTTGGGACAACAGCACAATAAAACCGTTGTCGTTGAGTGGATTTTTTGAAAAAAGGTAAAATGTTCTTCCTGAGATCGAACACTAGATTTTGGGCTAAGGAAAGTTAGAGAAATCTACCCTATTCAACCCTAAGTCAACAAAATTCTACCTAGTTCAAAATATGATATTCCAGCAGTGAGTTGAACGGATGGAGACCGACGGTTGGACGTCGAGCGGCGGCTCAAGGTGGATGGAGAGCGGCGACGAAGTGTGGCGACGAGCGATGGCGAAGTCAGTTGCTCAATCTGTGGCGGCGGTGGAAATCTGGGAAGACGGTCTGATCGACGACTGGAGGTTGACGGAAAGCGGCTTCTTAGGGTTGCAAAGTGCAGTGATGAGTATTCAATTGTCGGCTACTAGGTATGCTTTTGACAAGTATTCAAACATCGAAGTCGGAATATTTGTAATCAAACATCAAAAAGGGGCCTCAGATGAAACTGAAATGTTTCGGTTTGGTTCAGTTGAGCAATTTTATTGGACTATTCACATCTCAAATGGAATGAGGCCTGTTACAGTTTTGTACTTTTCCTTGGGCAGTATTTCACTTTTCTTGTGTCTATCCTGATTGTTTATGTACCATTTTCTTCTATTTTTAAGAATCTGAATAGCAATTATGATTTGGACTTGAAAAAATAGAGTTATTGTGATACTTAGTTCCCAATGAGCTGCTGTTGCAGGAAGTGATTCCAATGGAGCAACCGAAAAGTACCTTTGCTGGTGAGTGGAAAATTCTGTCTACTTTGTGGAATATGGAAAATTCTGGCTACTTTGTGAGCCATGATATAACATTGATTTTTTATTGTTTAACAATAAGTATGACTGAATTTTGCAGCTTGCCACTATAGGATTGGCTGCAGATGAGAATCCTCTAGGTGTTGTTCTTGGTGGAATCCTGTAAGTCCATATATTGTTTGTGATAGGTTTATAACTAATCTGTAGGTGGATTTTGTCTGTTTGTTTATAACTAATGCTCTTTTAGCTTTATGAACTTTTGCAGACATTCCTGAATTTGCTACATTTTCTACTATTTGTGAGCTCATGTATATGCTGTTGGATACTCTGCTGAAAATGGCAAACGAGCAGGTTTTCTGGATCATATGAAATTGTTGAACTTAATTTTATTGGTGGATGTATGAAACATTTAATCTTGGGAAGTTATCATGTTTTGTGGATTATTTTGACTTTGTAACTCCTAGATACCTAATAGTATGAGGAGGATCGTATTTTAACTTTAGGTTATGTTGATTGTGAACAATGTTTATGATGTTGATAATATTGTGATGATGGGTATTCGTTGCGATTTCACTTATAGATGTTGTACAAGGACAACACACGAAAACAAGGAAACACCGTTGTGGAAAACATCAAAATCACAACGGTCAAAAATTCGTTGTTAAAGTCCATAACTCAACAACAACAGTTAAAACCGTTGTATCTAACCTCTTCGACAACGGTCAAAAATCCGTTGTAAATTTCATAACATAACAACAACAGTTAAAACCGTTGTCGTAGACAATTTTTCACCGTTGTGGTAGATGGTGTTGTCGTAGACACCCCTCAACCACAACGGTTATTAACCGTTGTGGTTGACATTTACGACAACGGTTAATAACCGTTGTGGTAGACAATTTTTTTCCGTTGTGGTAGATGGTGTTGTCGTTGACACCCTCAACCACAACGGTTAATAACCGTTGTGGTTGACATTTTCGACAACGGTTATTAACCGTTGTGGTAGACAATTTTGTTACTGTTGTGGTAGATGGTGTTGTCTTAGACACCCCTCAATCACAACGGTTATCAACTGTTGTGGTAGACATTTTCGACAACGGTTAATAACCGTTGTGGTAGAGGGGGTCTATGACAACACCATCTACCACAACGGTAAAAAACAGTCTACCACAATGGTTAATAACCGTTGTGGTTGAGCGAATTTCTTGTAGTGGTGTTTAAACGTTTATAATAAAAAAAAAACTATTTCTCTCTCAACCATATACACTACTTACAACTCAACCCAACCTCCAACTATTTAAACGTTTATAAGTGACACCAACCCAACCTTTAAAATATTTTTTTTCTCATTATTTATTATTGAATATTATATATAATCAATTTTTTTTTAAAAATGTAAGAAATATATAAAAATATTTGATATTTTAAATTCGATATTTATAATAAGAATTTTTTTACCATACACTTAAATTATGCTACAATTAAACACAATAATGAAATTTAAATACAATATTTAAAAATGAAATCAAAAAAGAACTTGTCAAACTACAAATAGATGCGTGAAATACTAAGTTACAAATATAGAAGATACAAATTACATATTTAACCATCAATGCCGAATTTTTTACATATATATATGCTCAATGAAGTCGTTTTTAAGGGAGTTATGAGCTTCTCTATTGCGAAGTTGTTCCCTATTAGTCATATAAGTGGATAAGCTTTCAATGCGTTCAGTCGATTATTGCAAATGTTGATCGTCATCATCATCGTCCTGTCGATTTGTAGGTTTATCCAGAAAGAATTCTGTGGGATCATAATAGTTTTCATATATGACTCGTTATCCTCTACTATCCCTAAGAAATTCGGTGAGAAACGAGAGAATTTAAGATTATGAAGAAAACGAGATCTTCAAATTGTGTTTCAAAATATATCAATATTGGGCTCTGTTTATAGAGAAAAAAAAGTCATGAATTTTGATAAATTTTTTATATTCTTTTGATACACATTATCTTTAATATCAACAATCTAAATTATATCCACAAAAAATCTATGACTACCAATTAGATTGTGACAAGTGTCACAATCTAATGAGAAGAGAGAGAGAGAGGAGATAAAACATGATCATTTGTTGACGGTCAGCCGATCAGGTTGGCAACAATTAATTGCATAAAAAACTTTTTTTTTCTTTCTTGTCTTTTATGGGTTGGGTCATCAAAAAGCCACCAATAAACATAGTCTTATATTCACGACACAAAATCTTGCATCAGATAATTTCACAAAATACATACCTCAAATCAATGTGATAACAAAAAATTTGTATACTCATGGATTTAGATTTCAACCATGTCATAGATTTAAGTTGGCAATAAAAAATTGGGAGGATTGCCAAACTACCCAAATTCATAGTCCCAATAACTTTTTTACCCATTTTTTTGAAAATAACTTTTCTAACAAATTTAGGTAGTAAAATGTCCATCTTGACCTCAACTTAACTATATATTTACATAAACAACAAATATTAAGTTTAAATACACTAAATTCGAAATACAAAATACATGTTACATTATTTAAGATTCAAAATACAAAAATTAACTATCCAAAAATGAAATTGATAAATGTTAGTTTTCCCCGTACCACTCAGCCTAACCTTCCCAACACATTCAAACTTTTCACCTTTAGAAATCAAGCAAAACTTTCATATTCTACCTCTGTACATTTTTGACATTTCGTGTACTTATTTTCCTGATATCACCCAAAGATTTCTCTGTTAGTGTTGGATTTTCCAACATTAATTTAATTTTTCTTTTTTCTTATTTTATCCTAAATCAAATTAGATTTGTTGGATATTATTTAGATTTGATTAAATTTGAAAAAGATTTGCTTGATCTCTCTTAGAGATTTGATTTCTTTATCTCACGTGAGTTTAAATTGTGGATCATATCCTTACTAACAACTATTCCTAATTTTAGGGAAGTTGTTATTTTCTTCTTTTCTTGATAGGATACAAAGTGATTATTAAAGATCAAACATGTGAGATTGAAGAAGTCAAAACACGTGAGTTTAAGAGAATGTGGATTTGAAGAGAACGTGAAGAGAGATTGATCAAGTCAAGAACATGAAGAAGTCAAGGAGAACAAGTCCAATGAAGTGGAAGATGAAGAAGAACTAGTCCACTCCATCATGTACGTGAGATCATGGAGCACTCCAAGATCATGGGAAGTGGAGTCTACACAGTGTACTTCGAGCTCTATAAATAGGTGAAGACTGCTGAAGATTAAGGTATATAGAAATCGAGAGTTCAAGTAGTCAATAGTCCAGCAGTACACTGGTGTCAAGCTTTGTGTTGGTCACACTAAGACAACACCGTTTTTCTTGTCTTGTCATAGAGTTTGCATACTCTTGACTTTTTAGTATATGTGTTCAGAGTGATCAATTATGAGGTTCTGTATACGTCCCTAAGTAGCTTAGATAGATTATAAGGACGTATTGTGTTTTTGTACGGAAGAATCTCTTCTAGAGGTTTTTTTATCTCCTTGTATACACACGAAAGATCAATAAAGAAGTTTTCGCCCTGAAGGCATTCCACGAGTTTTTGTATACTCGTGGATATATCGCTTGTGTTCTGCATCTTTTATTTTTGATCCTTTTTTCGCTGTGTGTTACGCAGGTGTTGTCAACACCGTTGACAACACTGTGTACTTTGATTGTTTTATTTTTTGTTTTGCAGATCCACGTTGAACTTTCATTCTCAATACACAAGTACCCACGGAAGCAGAAATTTGGAACAAAGGTTAGTGACCCATTAAACAACCACAACAATGATGAAAAAATCCCAACGAAGAAGGTCCCAAAACGCTGACCCATCTGATATTTCACTCTCCCGACGCTTGCAACTAAGCAAAATGCAGGTGTGGATACTCCATCAGAGGCGGCACCGTCTGCAGAGGTGAATGTTGGACATACAAGCGATGATGTTAGTTTCCTTGCTGTTTTGATGTCACATTATATATCTATTGTTTGTGTGTTAGGTTTTGTGGTGAGTGAATAATTTCCTTGTTTTGTATTAAAGAGCATGAGGAACTGCATCATTTGAATGTCGTGCCTCATGATATAATTTGTTTGTATGATTAGGGCTGAACACGATATTGAATATCGTGAACATAAATTAAGGATATCGAATAATTTGTTTGTATGATTGGGGCTAAAAATGATATCCAGTCAAACTAATTAACACATATCGTGAACACAAATTCAAGTATCGTGTTCACGATATATTCCATGTTATATTGTCTTATTAGAATGCGACACAACTCGAGCAGAATGACCCGAGTCGAGTTTGCCTAACTGGATAAATCTAAAATTTAGCTAATTAACGTATATCGTGAACACAAATTCAAGTATCGTGTCAACGGTATATTCCATGTTATATTGTCTTCCGAGAATGCGACAAAACTCGAGTAGAATGACCCGAGTCAAGTCTGCCTAACTGGATAAATCTAAAATTTAGCTAATTAATTCATATTGTGAACACAAATCAAGTATCTTGTTCACGGTATATTCCATGTTATATTGTCTTCCGAGAATGCGACATGACTCAAGCAGAATGCCCCGAGTCGAGTCTGTCTAATTGGATAAATCTGAAATTCAGCTAATTAATGTGTATCGTGAACACACTATCATTATATCGTGGTCACGGAAGTCAAAACAAATTTGGGGTGAATCATTAAATGCTTTAAAAAGTGTGATTTTTTTATAGGCTACAGTATGCGACCATTGTCATTCAAGTGTCATTCAATCTATCAAATTTGACAGAGTACACGATTCCTCAAGGCATGTTGGTCCCAATGACATTCAAAACAAGTCTTTTCATTTTTTATTACTTAATTTCGTTCATTTTTTTCTTTGATTTTTTTTATTGTAACAAAAATTTGTTATATAGTAATTAGTTATTTAACATATTACACATACTATTATTTGATTTTAGAATTTTTTTTTTCAACTCAGAAAACATTCATGCTATATAAGTTAGTTGTATATTTACTACAACACATGAAAATCAAAATCAATATGTGGGATTCACTTTTAATTACGAAAAACAAACAAAATTAAACCAAGCATTGAAACATTTATTGAATGAAAAGTAATTTACCATCAGAACATACATACTTCATTTAATTAATAAAAGATAAAGAAAATAAGATGTTTAAACGTTTATATGAAATTCAAACATACATTACGAGTAACAAAAAACTATATTATAATGAACATATAACTTAATAGTTCCATAGGCAAATTTCATCACCAACTTCAATTTTGGGCTCCAATGAAGACCCTTGGTCTCAAGATAACATCTCCGCTAACTGCAACTCAAAGATTCGCCGCCATACCTTGAAAAATGGGAAGCCATTCTCACGGAACAATCGTCCATGAAAAGTTTCCTTATAGAAAAATCATATATATATATAAGAGTCTACTCAGATCAAGAAAAGTATGGATGGGGAACATGATCTTAAAGTGTATAATATCGTCTTGATAAATCGCCAATAAGATTGTTACTTGAATAAAATCGTGAATACTTTAATATCTGGAACATGAATACGTTTCTAATAATAAATAATATTGTGAACACATTCAAAACATCACGAATCGTGAACATGTACTATCAATTCATATCGTGAACATTCATTCTTAGAAATGAGAACTACCCATCAATAGCGAAAAAACTAAAACCTAAAATAAAGAGTTCATTCTCTATTAAATATCGTGCATATCAACATATCTTAATAAGGGAGCCGTATTGTGAAGATTCATTTTCAGAAGCCAGAACTACCCAAAATCAATAAACAATGATAATGTTGACTTAAAACAAAAGAGTTTGTGCTATTAAATATAATGTATATCGACTAAACTTCTTACAAAAATTTAAACAAAAAAATTCATGAAGATTAGAATGAAACATCATTAAATACTCAACAGTTTGAAACAGAAATTAAACTTACCATTTGCAGCGAAGCTTCAGTTACTTTTGACGAGCTTCGAGGTTTCAATGGAGATGTGGAACAATGAAATATCATTAATTACTCAGCAAATAGAAACACAAATTCAACTTACCATTTGCAATGAAGTTTCACTTACTTTTGACGAGTTTCAAGGTTTCAATTGAAATGAGGACAAGAAAAGATGCTTTTGACGAGTTTCAAAGTTTCAATGGAAATGAGGATACGGAAAGATGATGAGAGATTACTCAAGCCTTACAGTAATTCTTCGGAGGAGGTGAGAAAATGGAGTTGTGATTACTTCAAATGGATTAAGGTGTGTTTGAAGTTGAAAATAACTTTTATTTGTAAATAATTTGAATACAATGTATTAAATTATATATTTGGATTAAATTACATGTGTATTACATAAACAATACTACAAACTTAAATTGAGGATAAATTTAATATTTTACCACTAAATTGAGTAGAAAAATTATTTCAAAACAAAAAAATGGGTTGAAAAGTTATTTGAACTATCAATTTGGGTAAAAGAAGAGACTTCCACTCAAAAACTTCTTCTTTTTAAGAGACTAGTGTTTCCTATAATAATATCATATTCTATCAACTAAGCTACCTACCTCTCTCTCTCTCTTTTCTCGCTCTCAAAGATGGAAATGGACAGAGGAAGAGTCAAGCTCAACACAACCATTTTCTCCATTCTCTTGTTCTTATTCCTCTCTTGTTTGACAGTAAGTTTATCCTCTTTTTTAGTCTTCTTCTGCTTTGTCTTTTGCCCTATGCTGCACCATATTCTTGTCTTTTCACGACTGTTTCATGACATATATATGTTCCATTGCAGGTTTTCTCTCTCTCAGAACCAAAAACCAAACAAAACCCATTCACTGCTAAAGCTTCTGCCATTAGATATTGGAACAAACACATTTCCAATAATACCCCTCACTCTCCATTTCTTTTCTCCAAAGCATCTCCACTGTCATCTGTACAGGCTGCCTTCTTCACCAAACTCGCCGCCCAAAACGCCCTCTCCGCCCACCTCGCCGCTTTCTGCGCCGCCGCCAACTTGCTCTGCCTCCTCCACTCTCAACCACTTCTCGATGATCGTAAATCCGACGCACATTTCGCCTTCTACACTAACAAACAATTTGCTAGCTACGGCAATGCTCGCCTCGGCGGCGTCGATCAGTTCAAGAACTACTCCGACGGAGTCAACTTCGCCGCCGGCTCCTTCGCCAGTTACAGCCGGAGCTCCACCGGCCACCACGAGGATTTCTCCAGCTACGCCAGCGATGCCAATGTAGCCACTTCCAATTTCTCCTCCTACGGCTCCGGCGCCACCGGCGGCGCCGGAGATTTCAAGCACTATATGCCTCGAGTCAACGTGCCCAACCTTCGTTTCTCGTCGTATGATTCCGATGGCAATGGCCATAAACTCACCTTCTCGAGCTATGTGGACGACACTAATTCAGGCACCCAGGGTTTCAGCAGCTACGCCAAGAATGGCAATGGTGTGCCTCTTGAATTCACGAGCTATGGCGGGACATCAAACGTCGTCGGATCGACGTTTACTGGGTACGGTGAGTTGGGCAACTCTGGAAACGATTCGTTCAAAGGGTACTCTACCAATGCTAATAACCCTAGCAACAATTTCAAGAACTATGGAGGTGGCAGCAATGGCGGGATCGATAGTTTCACTAGCTATCGCGATTCAGCTAATGCTGGCACAGATACATTTCAGTCATACGGGAAGGATTCGAACTCTGGAAAGACGAATTTTTTGAATTATGGGAAGTCATTCAATGTTGGTGTTGATACATTCAAAGAGTATGCAAAAGGATCAGTGGAGCAATCAGTTGGTTTCAAGGTTTATGGTGAGAATAGCACATTTAAAGATTATGCTAAAAAGGGTGTCACATTTGCAGGGTATACTAACCAAGGTGGTTCAACTATGGTTAGGGTTAAAACAATGAGAAAAAATGGTGTGGAGGAGGGTAAGTTCTTTAGAGAAAGCATGCTTCAAGAAGGAAAAGTGATGAAAATGCCCAATATTAACGATTCCATGCCCAAAAGGTCGTTTTTGCCCCGGACTATTCTGTCCCGACTATCTTTTTCAACAACCACCTTAATCGAGCTCAAACGAACTTTCCAAGCTGACGACAACTCCACTATGGAACAAGTGATGAAAAATGCTATGGCCGAGTGCGAGCGCGCACCTAGCCCCGGTGAGACGAAGCAGTGCGTCGGCTCGATCGAGGACATGATCGACTTCGTGGTGTCGGTGTTAGGGGATGACGTGGCGGTCCGGACTACGGATAATGTGAAGGGGTCGGGTGAAGATGTGATGATAGGGAAAGTGAAGGGAATGAATGGTGGGAGAGTGACAAAATCAGTGTCTTGTCATCAAAGCTTGTTCCCATACCTACTCTATTACTGCCATTCTGTGCCAAAGGTGAGGGTGTATGAAGCTGACATTCTTGAAGTAGAGAGCAAGGCAAAAATCAATCATGGGGTTGCTATATGTCATTTGGACACATCCACGTGGAGTCCACGTCATGCTGCTTTCTTGGCATTGGGCTCTAAACCTGGATTTATTGAGGTTTGCCATTGGATATTTGAGAACGATATGACTTGGACAAGGGCTGATTGATGGACTAGCTGGTCTTTAAGTAATTTTTGAGGCTTATGAACTTTTAAAGGGTGTTTTAATTAATTTAGATTGCTTGTTCGAAATGAATAATAATTGTATTTGAGCTTCTTGATCATATATAATTAATGAGTTTATGGACGAGTTTGCATTATTTGGTCTTGTTATTGTAATTTCCCTCAAGAAAGTCATGTTTTATAATCTTCTACATCAAAATTTTATATTATATTCATCATAAGACAATTTAATTTATTCACGGGGTCTGTTTGCCTACCCTTAGTAGATATGATAGATATCATATATCAATAATATTAACTTGTCTGGTTGAAAAGTGTAAGTTTATAATATGAAAAAGTCCGATTTTATAACACTCAATCTTGTGATGACAACTCATGGGGATTGATGGATATCTTATTCTATGTATTCAATGTAACTCAATAAATGCTGATAGATTCCATGTATCCCATGGATTAATACCTTATCCTATGCATTCAATGGGATAGCTGGATTCCATACAATTATATGGATATAATTGCTTCAATTATCTATACTATATATAAAACAGGAGAAGTTCGTGATATTTACTGATTTACCACTCAATTGCAAAATTGGAGATAATTACTGATTTGTCATTGACCAATAGAAAAAATTTGAAAAAAAAAACTAAAAAACTTTGAGAATCTTATAGAACAAGCTTCATATATATTTTAAATATAATAAATAGTCTTTTAATTTAATAAAGGGGTAAAATAAAATAGAGGAAATTATTTTGGATGATATTATTATATGATTATGTCTTAATTATATAATTAAAAAATCTGAAATAATGAAATTTAAACATTGTCAAAAATTTAAAAATTTTGAAAATTCTGTAATTTTATATATAAATGTGAAAAATAGGTCTAAAAGCTAAATTTCATTTTACGAAGGGCTGTAAAATGTTTTAAAGTTTAAAAACTATTATAAAATTATTAAAAATAATAATTAAATTTGAAAGTAAAACTAATAATAATCTAATAATGTTGTGAGGTTAATCTAAAAAAAATCCACAAATAACATTTAAAAATAAATTCAAACATATATGCAATAGATATAACTATAAGAAAAATTATTTTAAAATGCTTTCAAAATTTAAAAAAAAAATATTGTTTTAATTGTAAAATGAATTTGAAACCTAATTTTTTTAAATATAAACTAAGTTTTTGAATAAATACAATGTTTGTAAAATAAATTCATCTAAAAAAATGTAGAAAATTATTTACAAATTATTAAATATAATTCTAAGATATAAAGGAACAAAAATATAAATAGAACATATAAATTAACAAATATAATTAATCACTTATTATTAAAGCACACAAACACAAAACTATTATTATTATTATTATTATTATTGTTATTGTCGTTGTTGTTGTTATTGTCATCATCACCATCATTAAAAAATACGGATTTTTTTACAAATTTCAAAATAATAAGATCTCATGAGTAATATTTTAATATAATAAATTTATTATATTATTAATAATCTCATTTGTCATAATAAACAATAAACCGCGCATTGCGCAGGTATACTGCTAGTTGATTAAACTTGATTGTATTCATGTGATTATGAGTTGCCTTGAATGTATGAGATAAACTATTCATCCATCTTTATCACACTACAAGAATTTCGCACATAGACAACGGTTAAAAACCGTTGTCGTAGGCCTGAAAGCGGCGTTGTCGTAGCCATGGTTGTCTTAGGGGGTCAGCAAATTTCGCTCATAGACAACGGTTTTTAACCGTTGTCTTATATACCTACCACAACGGTGCGGACGCTCATAGACAACGGTTTTTCACCGTTGTCATAGGTATGTTGCTCTAAAGAAGCGTTGTCTTCTCTACTTACGACAACGCTTTGACAACGGTTTTTGACCGTTGTCGTATATACCTATGACAACGGCAAAAAACCGTTGTCAAAGCGTTGTCATTGCTAAGAAAGACAACACTTTGACAACGGTTTTTTCGCCGTTGTTATAGGTGTATACGACAACGGTTTTTAACCGTTGTCCCGCCGTTGTGGTAGGTCACTTTTTCTTTATTTTAACCGTTGTCGTAGATACTTATGACAACGGTTTTATACAGTTGTTGTAGGTTAATTTTACCGTTGTTGTAGACCCTTAGGACAACAGTTTGAAAACTGTTGTCGTAATTTATTTCAACGTTGTCTTTTACAAGTTATATTTATTAAAATCTAATAAAAATTCAAATATATAGAATAAAACATTCAACTCAAAATAGTCATACCAAATTCATCTAATACTTCATACAACAAATATTCATCATCTAAGAATTCATAACAAAAATTTAACGTCAACGCTTTTAACGGTTATGACAACGTTATAAAGTAGTCGTTGTCTTAGGTATATATTACTACGCATCAACGACAACATCAAATAGTATCCGTTGTCTTAGGAATCAACGACTACATATCTACGACAACCTCGTATCATAAGCATTGTCATAGGCTTCATTTTGTACCTAAGACTACGCCACTACGACAACGTCACGTCACCAGCGTTGTCTTAGGGCTGAATTTTACCCTACGACTACGCCTCTACGACAACGCCAAAAAACTGCCGTTGTCTATGAGCGAATTTTTTGACCTAAGACAACGGTTTTGTCTACGACAACGGTATATGTGCATTTTTCTTGTAGTGTCACAAGATTAAGTGATCTAAAATCGAATCATTTTTATATCATGAGTTTACATTTTTCTAACAAACAAATTAATTTTATTGATATAATTTATATCAAGTATAATAAGGACAAACAACCGAACCGTTAATCAATATCTAAAATGTAATATGAAATACAAATTCAAAATTACGTTGGAGAACTCTATGTGCTCCTAGATAAATTAACCTTTTTTTTTATAGATAAATGAGGTGTCCAGAGGTAGAGTGATAGCCCTACTATTGGTGTTATATTTACATGCCATAAAAATTTAAAATTTGGTCAAGTTGATATACATGAGATTATCTACTTTAGCATCTATTTTATTAACTTTGATATTTTAAAGTACGGAAAATATAAATTTTAGTCTGATAAATTAGTTTTTCTTCAATTTTGGTGTACTAATTTTCTGTTTAATTTTCATTTCGGTTCTTTAATTGTCGATTTATTTTCTGAATTTTGTTTGTCGGAATAACCAAAATGACTGATGTGGTCGTCGGAAATTCTATCACAACAACTGAAAATTTTGATAAATAAATATTGAAATTGAAAAAAAAATTAAGGAACTAAAATTGGAAAAGACTAAACTTAGTGCATTAAAATTGATATTTTCACTTATTAAAGTAATCAGATAAAACATGCATATCAAATAAATTCATTAAATAACACACTTCATTCACTCTCATGCTCGATCAAAGGCGCGTGTTGCTTTTTGCTGAGTGTTTTGCAGCAAAAGGAAAAAGAAAAGAAGATATTATTATATATGTTCCCCCAAAGAAACAAAAACGAATATTCTTACTAGTTTGAGTTCAGATAAAGAGAAAAAAGGCCATAAATATGTTGCAAAAGCATTGATATCCCTATAGATCATAATATATATAGGGTTAGGCTTTTTCTTTCGAGTCTGGATCTTCTATTACATTTGGTGTTTCATCTCGTGTTACATAGTAATTAATACACGCCACATATTAATTAGTAATGTCATTGAATACACGTGGCGTGTGGTAATTAAATTGTAATAAAATATGTAACATCAAATGGAACAGAACATCTTACTCCCTTTCTTTCACTTCACATATATTAGCATGTATATTATTAATTTTTCTTAATTGAGCTTAATTAATATGAGTTTCACTGGAATAACTTATTATTTAACAGCATTATTATGTTATTCATCATGGACGAGCAAAAGATATTATTTAAAGGTTAAAGAATTACGAATTGGGATTAATGGCTTACAAAGTACTATTTATCTAGTGCATGGAGGAGCGGATCCAGGATGATTATTAATTGTGGGGGGCAACAATAAAATTATAAAATAGTCAAATTTAAGTTAAACATTATTAAACTCATGTATTATATATACACACATCAATAATCATTATACAATTTTCAAATATAATATTAAATTTACAATCTGTTATAATATAGGACATATTTCATGTTACGAAAATCATCTATAAACGAATCTATGCTAAATCTCTTTGCAATCTCCTTTTCAATGTACACCAACAAACAGTCAGTAAGAAATTCATCTTCCATCTTGTTACGAAGCATAGTCTTAACTATATTCATAGCTGAAAATGATCACTCTGTGGTTGCAATGGAAACTAGAAGTGTACGAATCAGAGTTGCCATTCTATATACACAAGATGATAGATTTCTGATTTTCTGATTTTTACCATCCACGCACATAAATCAGAAATAGTCTCCAATAACCTAAAATTTGAAAGTTGTTGCACTTGATCAAAATGCTCAAATTGTACATCTCATATTCTGCAAAGTCTTGTGGATAAAACTTTTGTACCAACGTGCAGATGTCATCAATTACGAATGATTTGCACATCTCTCTTGGATCCAAAGCTAAGTCAAGAATACATTACCCCATTGTGTTTTCAGTAAACTTATTGTTCAACTCTTTCTTTTGAATGTCTATCACTGCATTGAAAATAAAAATTATGTAATGTTGTCCAACTTTGAAGTCATCTTGTTGGTGACGAGCATTTCCACTTCTTGCAATGCATTCATCATCAAAATTTGGCACCGGCATATTGACTCCTGCAATAAAAAATTTGACACTTGCAACGAACTCATCCTATCCATCATCTCTTAGTTTTTGAAACTTAGTTGATGATACAAGATGTATTGCATTCAAAATATCTTGAGACTGAACTTGAAAAGCTTGACACAGAATATTAGAAATCTCCAAAATCTTTCTCATAAGATGTAGAATCATAATAAATTCAAAAGAAGTTAGTGTCTCATAAGCTGCATCTGCATCCGCACGTTGAGAAGAGGTGGTTCCATCCTCAATAATATTCATTAGAACTTTACATGAAGCACTAAACATCATTATCAAACTAGATATCTATTGATTTCAAATGAGAATTCCAACGAGTATCACTTGATCTTTGTAAAGAACCAAACTGATTAAGCCATCTCCTAGTTTCAAGCACATCAATACTGATTAAATATTCAGCATCTGAGGCATGAAGTACTTCTTTGAGCTGGTCATTATGCTTGCATGATGCACCAACAATGTTGATAATGAAGTTCAACTTAGTGAAAAACTGATGACGGGAATAACTTCTTTTGATGCAGCACCTAATGCCAATTGCAAGAGTTGTGCAAAACAATGGACATAATAAGCGTATGGACATTCACCTAAAATCAAAACTTACAATCCTTTCCATTCTCCATGTTACTAGCACCATCATAACCTTATCACCAAATATTTTTAACATTAAGATCATGTCTAGATAGAACAGAATGATACTTTCTTTTAATGTTGACGTGTTGGTGTCTCTAACATGGACAAGCCCAAAACAACGTTCTTGTACACATCCATTTTTATCGACAAATCTTAAGACAATTGACATTTTCTCCTTCTTCTTAGATTCATCTCTAGCTTCATCAACAATTATACACAATTTGGCATCACCAATTTCTTCACGAATAACATTCTTCATTATAATATATGAATTTCAAAGTGCTTATTTGTTTTCATTGCTCTTCATCTTATTTACAAACCAAGACACAAATCATAGTTTAACTTATATCACATCCATCAAACACATCACAAGAAGCATAATAGGGGGATATAGAGAGAGTGATTAATTTGGTCACAAGTTATGAAGAGGTTGAAACATTCATCTGTTGTTGGCCCAAAAAAAAGGCAGATTGTAGGAACAACATCAAGGTATAGATCACAGACACACTGTTTTACCCGTATGATCACAAATAAGGTAACAACTATTTATTTAAAAAATATATAGATAACTTATTTAAATCATTTACACGTATTTTTTTTAATTTACATAAAATTATTTCAAAATACAAATCCGTGCAACGCACGGGTGAAATACTAATATGGTATAAAAGGTCAATGTTTTTTTTAGATGGGTTGCATTGTTGAATTTTGTGAGTATCCAACTTGAAGGATCTGACGGCGTAAGAGAGATGTATGCGGATGGTCCTAATTTTCTCAAAGGTTATCAAAAATTCAAGGAGGGTAATAGTGGAGATTTTCTGTTGCTTGATGGTTTTCTTTTCAAATGGCATTTCGATAGAGACAAAACATTGTTGCTGATTAAGGAAAAATATTTTTGTTGTACTCTTTATCGAGGTGTTGCAAGGTTTGTGAAGAAGTGTCGTGTTTTCCAAACTTGCAAAGGCCAAAGTCAAAACACTGGTTTATACACTCCGTTACGTTGTCCATTCCTAATATTCCTTTGGAAGCTGTCTGCATGGATTTTGTGGTGGGGTTACCATAAACACAAAGGGGCTTTGATTCGATTTTTGTTGTTGTTGACCGGTTTTCCAAAATGGCTAATTTCATACCATGTAAAAGGACCATGGATGCTTCATACATTGCTGGTCTTTATTTCAAAGAAGTTGTTAAACTTCATGGAATCCCGAAGAGTATGGTCTCTAACCGTGATACCAAATTTCTTAGTCATTTTTGGGAGAAGTTTGTGGAAGAAATTAGGTACTTATCTGCTATATAGTAGTGTCTATCATCCGGAAATCGATGGCCAAACTGAGGTTGTCAATCGCACTTTAGGAAATTTGCTTCGAAGTCTTACTTCCAAGAGACCAAAGTAATGGGATTCAATTCTATCCAAAGCTAAATTTTCTTACAACTCTGATGTAAATCGTTCTATGAGAAAAAGTCCATTTGAAATTGTCTATGGAAAGAATCCAAATTACTATTTTGACCTCACTAGGGTTCCAAGTTCTTGCAAGAAAGCTGAAGAAACTGTTATGTCCATGGATAAGATACGTGAAGAAGTGAAAAAGAAGCTCGAACTGGCCTATATATGGATCCTACAAAGATGATGCAAATATACATCGACGAGCTCAGGTCTTAAACGAGGGTGATCACGTTTGGATTTATTTGAAAAAAGAGAGGTTTCCTGCTGGAACATATAATAAGTTCAAGGAGAAGAAGATTGGTCCTTGCCAAGTGCTGGAAAAAATAAATGATAATGCTTATAAGATTGAGCTACCAGCACATTTGCACACTCATTCAACTTTTAATGTTCGTGATTTAACCCCCTATCATGAAGAAAACGAGCTGAACTCTGAGACGAGTTCTTTCCCGCCTGGAGAGGATGATGTAGGGCATTTTCGCTAAACGACCAATGTTTCGTAATTGGGTCATAACTTTTTATATGAAACTCCAATTTGTGTGTGGTTTGCAGCGTTGGAAAACTAAGTCGATAATTTTTTGGCAAGATATTATGACCTTTCAGATTTTGAGTATTCAGAGAGTTATGGGTCTTCAAAGTGATGGTCATGTGCAAGGAAGTTACAAAATTTTGAGCCTTTTGGCTTTTCATTTCCATTTAGTCATTAATATTTTGTAGCTTATGGATATTTCATATTATGTGGTTGAAAGTCAGAATAATGTATTAGAGTTTTATAAATCAAGTTTGAGAAAATAATTCTCATTATCTTGTTGTTCTCTACTTGGAAGTCGAATTTAGCATTCCCTCTTGGTTCATTTCTTTTTCGTCAATTTCATCCCTTATCATTATGTTAGTCGTATATTTATTTATTGTTCCTCTTACCTTTGTTTATCTTATATCCACCTTTAAAGTTTTTAGTTATATATCTTAGGATATTTTTTAGACAACTCATTATACAGCTCATACATTAGTTATGTTGTTGTACTACTTTTATACATTACAAAAGGACATAATTATGTTGATATATAAAGGTTTGTAACATCACATAAATATATATATGTACAAATTGTACCAAAATTAGGGTTTTTTGAGTTAAAATATTTACATAAAGGTATGATATTTGTATATAAAAATATGATTAATATACTAATATAGTATAAAAGTCAATGTCTTTTTATTTTTTTAAGTCAAAGCATTGCACTAAGTGTTTAAAATCTGGACCGAAATGTATGATTAATACAACAAAAATTTATATCTAACATAATGTAAATGTACGACTAACATAACTTAAAATTCAAGTAAAATTTAAAATAAAAAAAAAGTAGAAATGTGCGGATTCGGGTCGTGGGTCCTGGTCATGCAACCTAGTTTCAACTAATATATGGGAGACATTCACATCATTATTCTGTTATAGTCGTATGATATGCAGAGATGCACAATAATAAATACTTTTGAAAACTAATATAAAATGTAATTCATTTGAGTAAAAAATATAATAATCTTGAGAAAAAATGTTGATTTATACATAAGAATGTCTTTATGGTGTTTTTTTTTTTTTTTTGGCGAAGAATATTTATCATTCTACAAAAGATTTTAAGCTTTTTCAAATAGTGTAAAAATATACTTTTTTTCTATATATTATATTAAAATTAAGATGAAATCAAAATTCATGTAGTAATAACTAATAAGACATAAAATAAAATATATGTAGAATTTTTTCTATAAATTTATTTCACATAAATTAACATCACATTTTTTAGTATTTTCTTCTATGTATTAATTAATAATAGCAAAGAATAATTTTTTTGTTGATTTTAATAATATATTTTTTTCTTAAAAATATATCTTATAATCACATCGCGTAAAACACATTTTTTGTAAATTCAATTTAGATACACAATTTTCTTTATTTCTTTTCTTATCTTTAATGACTATTTAGATAGTTTTACAACATGCATGTAAACTTACATTATATTTTTGCAATTAAGATAATATTATGAGTACACTTATAATTTGATCTTCCATAATTTTACTATTTCGAATATTCTATCATTACAAATATTATAAATGAGATAACATTAATGAATACAATAATAAATGTTATTTCTTTTCTTTTTAATTTCATCAGAAAGAAGGTTAATATTGATTATATATTGATTGAAAATCAATAATTTTATAGTTAATAATCTTTTAATTTAGTATAAGTTTATCTAAAATAAACTTAAAAAATAATTCAATTGAGGTTAAAGTCCGTGAAGAAAACCAAATTAATGAGAGCGTAACTGCGTCCTCCAATGGTTATCACTTTCAGTATATACAAGAGATTGCAGAAACTTTCCTTTGGATCATTACTTCAAATTTTAAAATTCTGAAATCACATCCCAATACAAACATCAAGAATGGACTAATTATTGTCCCAACACACCTTTAGAGGGAGAAGATTGGGTAAGTGCATGAGTGATTTTTGGTATGGCAATAGGATAGTGTAACCCTTCATATCAAGAATCAATAGTTCACACTAAGCATAAAAAAGCACATGGACATTGACATAGCAAGCCAAGTCGTTTTATTTCCATTACCTGAATTTCAAAGAGAACCACAAAGTGGACAACAATCATCCATCTTCTTCCAAAGATTCACATTAACGATTTTAATGATGACCCATTCTACTTCATACTGGACCAACATGATAAACATATACAAACAATATTGATTAAACATTTTAATTACAGATACATCTGTTAGATAGGTTACAATCACAGCAGGAACAGAAGTCAGGAGTAGAATAGAAGCGACATCACCGAAGAGAGCATTTTGTACACTAATATGAGAAGAACCATGTTGGAGTCAAGATTTCTATAGCCTACGGTGGAAGAAGTGCTTAGGTTAAGTAAATGAGTAGTTAGCTGTCGGAGGCTGGGCGAGTGTCAGAATCAGGGTGCTTAGGGGCAGAGGCACCTCCACCATTCATCCTAGCACGTGCCTCTGCAAACATTCTCTGTTGCTCGGCCAATGCTTCATCTTCCGTCATTTCAGCTCCGTTGCTCCACTTCCCACTTCTCATGGTGTCCTGTAGATATCACATTTTACCGAATGTCACATGATATTTCTAATGCTTTTGATACAAGGGACTCTATGATCCTTTAAGGCGTTGTTGTCCAATGCACCAAATGCACTGTTATCCCAGTAACATGTGATAAGAGTAAAATTCACAATAAAATCCCGGCTTTTTGAACTCTGCACAAAACCCATGTTTAAAAAAATTCACCAAGCCCTTCTACACTTAAATTCTGCTTTCTTCATACACTAAACGAGTGAGCCCTGTTTGTTTGTTTGTTTTTTTTTTTTTTATTATTATAAGAAACCCCTTATACCCTCCTAAGATATTTTCGATCCTATAAACTCTGAAATTCCTTAGTTTGGCAATGATTGTTGTTAAGTGCATGAGAGTTGTCAAGACGGGTTTAGTTTTACTATTTTGTTATAAGTTTGGTCTAGGAATAAGAATAATTTTTAAGGAAACAATTGTGGTCATTATTCAAAGAGTAACAACACAAGGGAGGGTGATCATAGAGCGCAAAATCATTACCTCAGAAGTAATTTTAGAAAATTAAATTTAAAAAAAAAGACCAATGAAACTTTTTATGCTAGAAATTATGCATTATATGTACTTCCATAGAGATGTCAAAAAAACTACAAGCCAACCTTCAAAACATAAAATGGAAAGTACAACCAAAGACTTTTCTCGTAAAATACAGCCATGGAAAAATAGATAGTATCAAGTAAAATTTACAATCTAGGCACGTGCATATCACTTCTGTTAGACTAGATGGAAGTGGAAAGAGTGCAGAATTTCAGAAAATATAGAAGGGTTCAGTGTATTGTTAAAACATAGAGGATTATGTGCAAGATTTCCAAAACACAAGGGGGTAGCATGCATTTCATCATAATTGATGTTCAAAATGGCCACTCAGTGTCGCCAAAAATTTGTGTATCTAGGACTAGAACATCTAGAGAACATATACATGCATATCCAGGTATATAAAAGGAGTAAAAGTTGCATGATTTGGAAGAATCTAATAAACGTATATACTAATACAAGCATGCAGCCTCATCAATGAGATAAAGAGGAGACAACTACTTACTATAGTCTCGAGCCTGTGCTGCTCATATGCAGCATAGACTTCTTCAATATACTCTCCAAATCCAAGAACCTGATATATCATGATCGAGAAAATCCAATGTTCCACTGGTCAAGAACTAAAAAGGGCGCAGGGAAAACGAAAATAGTGCATAGATGCATTTTTTTTTATATCTTCAAAAAACATAAACCGAAAAGTGCTAAATACTGATTGTTCAGTTGCACAAACAATTACATCAATTTTGATTGCAATCTTTTCCTAAAGAATCCAAACCACATCGATATATACCGAAGTCACACATGCTGTATTGGCACTTTGATCATGTCTTTAATGATCCGGAAAGAATCAGAGCTCAGCTCAGGTCAGCATTAGAGAATAATCAGTAAACCAAATAGTGTCAGCATATGCCAAAAAATAATCAGTAAATAACGTTAAAAACCATAAAAGATCCAAGTCAACTTAGAACCGCCTCACTTTCTCATGCTTTACCACGAATCAAAAGTGATAACATCTTCACCATATGATCATGAAATATTTAACATAAAGAGAGAAAGAGATTGCATATACCAAGACAACTTATTTACAGACTCCTACTATGAAGAATTTCATGATAAAAATGAATGTTCTTGTTGTTCCACTCTTATCAAAACATTAGACTCAATCGGTTGCTAAGTAATATTACTAATTACTACTGTAAAGTTATCCTGAAATGGTATATATTCACATCAATACCAAATAAGATCACGTGATCTTTGGACTAATATTTGTAGCTTTTGAATCGTTATTTAAAATTCCTCAAATTGTCCAGAGAATCAGCGGCAGAAAAAATTTGAGGAATTACTAAACTCTGTAATATCAAAGAGCGATTCCAGAAACGTAATAGTGATAGAAGTTTTGGGGCGAATGAGAACAAAGAAAGAAATAGTATCAATACAACAGTTAGAACAGCCTGTTTTAAAATGCCAAAATACAGTCATAATTCTCGAAAATGGACTTAAGAATACAAAAAATGGATCTCTGTATATAGACCTCAAGATCAATGTTTTAAAAAACTATTTTAGAACCGAGGCGTTTTCCTGTAATACACCGAGGCGTAGGAATCAATTCGAACCGAGGCATAGGAACCGAGGCGTAGACCTAATATATATTTATATATATATATATATAACCAAATCAAGACATACTAATTAACACCATAAATAATAAATCTCATAGCATAACAAAATACCAAATCAAAAGATCCATCCAAATACTAACTAAAAACTCTTAAATGCTGTGTTTCTTTTTCTTGCTGCTGTCGCGTGTTTGAAGCTGCTGTGTGTTTTTCTTTGTTTGATTTGATTTAATTGGAAAAGCCCATATCAAAAAGCTACCCAAATTAAAAAGCCCATATCAAAAAGCTACCCAAATTAAAAAGCCCAGCCCAAACCCTAATTTTTAGTACAACAGCGCCTCTATACGCCTCGGTGCGCCTCGGATCGACTGCCTCGCCTCGACCGCCTCGGAACGCCTCGGAAGGACGAGGCGCACGCCTCGTTGCCTAGGTAGAGGCGCACGCCTCAGAGGCGTTTTTACACAATTTCGAACTGAGGCGCGCCTCAGTGCGTACGCCTTAGTAGTTTTCTAAAACAGTGCTCAAGATATTATTCCAAAAAATAATTAGAATTTAATAATCAACATGAAAATTCATCTTAGACACCATAATCTTATTCATACACTATCACTCTCAGCACACAAACAGTACCACTTAACAATTAACATGATATACCTATCTAAATCTAAAATAAATAAAAATATAGCTCCAAGATGTGCCACATTCTCCTCTAGGGGTTCATCCAATTGCAGATTACTTAATCCAACAGTATAATATGTTGATACACTTTTATATTCAAGAGTTGACAGAAGTGGCAGGGATGGAAATGAGGAAAACTGAGAGTGGACAACTCTTTTATGCACGCTAGAATTAAGTCAATGGAATAGGTGAAACCAGTATCGCTAAAACTTAAAACAATAAATAAACAATCACACACAAGAAAACAACACTATGTATTTCATCAGCTTAATGACTACATTGAAAGTAAAGTAACTGAATCATTGCTATAGTATGATAAGAAAGAAAGAAGATAATTGTATAGGGATTAGTACCTCTAAGGCCTTCAGCACATGTTCAGGTGCAATTGTTCTTTTCTCTTCCCTGTTACAGACCTCATTGGATTCTGATGAAATAAGATTAATAAATTCTGCAAGAGAAAGGACATAACAACAATATGGCGATCAAACATTCACATGGAATTACATGCTAAAATTGTACAAGGAAGCTGTAAATAATGAGCCTGAGACTGACATATGATTTCACTTAAGTAGCACTAATTTCACATAATTTCATGTAAGGAAGCTGTAAATGAGCCTAACTCTAAAATATTTAACATCCATATGATTTGGACATCAATTGTGCTGGCTAGGTTGCTAACTACATATATTAGAAAACAATACAATATCAAATGCCACAAAGCCAATAGTTCTCTATTTTTTTTATTTTAATACAAAATCCAGTGTTGATCTTAGACATTCAAACAACGTTTTAGGACTTCGAATACTAATTTCCGAATGTAAGTAGTCCAGATCTTTCCTACATATTGTTCCAAAAAAAAAAAATGTATTTAAGTATTACGTTTACCTAGAGAAGTGTTTAAAGCCCTATCAAAGATAAAAAATAAAAAAATTCATATCTATGAATCTCTTTCTGATTTTCCGAAGTTACACATGTCTTACATAATCTAAAGCTTTCTAGATAAGAAAAGATAAACAAAGTCTGTCAAGACGTCTACCTTAGTGAATTTTATTCCATGCTGCTCTATTTCAACCTTTTCAGTTACTTGGTTGGGCGAAAGAAAAGGAGGACGTTAGTTACTTAATTCAACTGGTGTCACTCTTGCAGAACAAATAACTGACGCCAAATGTATATATCAAATAGATGTATGCTACTATGTCAAAGCATTAGGAGATGATAGAGACAAGAAATTACAATCATGGCTCTTAACTATGTGCCAAACTTTCTTGATATCTTCCAGATATGGTTAGTGCCAAAAACTGACTTATTGTGTTCGGTGATGCTTTTAGAATGGAAGTCCATGATAAAAATAGACTAAGTTTCGGTAGGTTGTTTAGTAAAAATGCAATTAAATACTCACGAACTGCAAGAAAGAGAACCAGAAACCACAATTCTACACCTTCTCTAGCATGAGAGTTTGGAGAAGTCACTTGCTCCAATAGCCCATAAATAGATAACCACCAAACACATAAACTGCAACAGGTGGGCTTATACATTTGGAAGTACATTTGAAAAGAGTTACCAAACAAGAACTTAATCAATAAGCTTGTTTTGTGTAGTGCAGAACTGCAGATGACTATTTCAAATTAGACACTATATCCCTATCAAAGTAATAAATGAGTTATCAATGTAAGTTCTTACATACATTTTCTTACCTCCAATCTGGCTGTATGATTTGTGTATAACATTGCCCTCTATCTACCCATCTCACCCACCAGCTCCTTTGATCAAATTCTGGTGGACGACCACCAATACCAATAAAATACAAGCTACTGCCAGCACTATTTTTACCATGAAATTGTCAAAAAAAACCTGATTTATTTTATTAGAAGTTACCACCCATAAGAGCTCCACCAACCCACCATGAAAACAGCCTAAAATATATAGTAGAATCCTTTCCTAGCTATCCTTAAACAGAATATTTTTAACAACATGCAAACAACCGACATGCTTAAGGAGACCAAATTTCTAATTTTGCTCCATTTTCTGGCATCAGAAATTGGGCATGACTCATGAGGAATTCTTCTCAGTGGTCTCTGGTTTCTAGATTTCTCAATAACAAACTAAGAACTTTTTAGTTTATACAAAAAATAAAATAAAATTAGCAAGTGCAGACTTATCCTTTTTAAAGTCAAAAGAATAACTTTTCATTAGAATATATTGGCCAATGATTCAACATCATCTCCAGGTTGCTGAGAACAAGTTTATCCTGCTTGTGACCTAATTTTGTAAGATATAGAAAAAGCTCCTCATCTCTCAGAAACAAAATTTTCATAAATTGCAACAACTTATCGCAAAAGACAGTATCTGTTTCTTCTGATTTATATATTATTCTACTCTAAACCTTTAATAGATTATAGTACTTCAGTCTCACACCATGGTTCTGCACAATTGCACATACGATCAAGGATGCCTTCATAATTATTTTCTTAACAGAGGAAATAATTCATCAAAGTCACACAGATCAAGCACGTGTCCTAGGTTAGACTGATTATTGATACTAATAACAAGTAAAATTCAAAAAACATTGGTGCAAAATGCCAGAAAAAACTGATTGAGTATACCAATCTACTCAATTAAAACTTCCTAAGCAACAGAGTTTTATGTTTGAACGCACTGAAGCCAAGCACTTAAATAGTATCCAAAAAATAGTTACGAATTTCAAGCCAGTTATTTCAACAAGCAGTTTAAAACATGCATGACCAGACCACTGATGGAAGAACATACTAACAAAATAAAACCGACAGAGACAAATCAATAGATGATTGCTATAGTGGACATGACCCAATTTTATTCTATATGAAAAGTCATCATAACAAATATAAAATGTCAGATAGTGAAACTGTCATCATAACGAATTTGAGGCACTAGTTTAGTTTTTAGAATATTCCATAATAGTGGAGACATCTAGTCCCTTCTGTTAATGTTTAATATATATTTAATAAAATTTATATTTCTTAACAATGTAAGTACATATAGTTATATAGATAAAGCTTGAAATAGAAGTGATAATAAAAAAAACCAAAATACACACCTACACAGCATTCAATCAGAAGATCTTGGGTATCTCTTGCAACACGAACATCTGGGGGAAGCATCTCCTTGATGATTTTTGTCATAGTTGCTGAAAGGGAATAACTATTTCACTTGCAAATAATTGAGTTCATGTAGTCTAATTCGTTATCGAAAGTATTAATGACCTCAAAGGACAGTGCATGGAAAGTATTCATTATGCTGTTTCCACCTAATCATGCTCAATTACACATGTCAAAACATTTTTTCAACATCCTTAATAGCAATGGGAACATGAAGTAATTATGAAAGCATTTCCTCAACATAATGGGGATCGATACTTCATATAATGATTATCATCTCTCAATAAGTGATTATAGAATTATTAGTTATGGATGCAATATAACAAGAGTAAATAGAGCTCAATGCTTCTCTTGAGCTAGCTATCTTGATATTGAAAGTGAAAGGTTGGATTAGAAGATTTGAGCAATTGAGTTTCCATATTTTGATAGTTAATCAAGCATAAGAACAAGCACAAACCAAAAAAAATTGGGTAAAAGTTTGCATAGCCTTGAAAAGGAGAGGAATATAATTAAAACCACACTCTCAAGGGTTCATCAAAATGCACAATGAAGCCTGATTTCAAAAGCTATTAGGAGGTGTTCGGACTAGACTTGGATGGGACCATTTTGGATGGATGGAATCAGTCCAACCATGTTTGCATAAGGATGCAAAATCCTACAACGCTACTCTACTTTTCCTACTTTTTCTGCAATTCTCAATAAAAACATCTTTCAGTGTTTTCTACAACTCTCAACATAAAATATTTACTTTTCTACAATTCCCAATGTGAAAGTGACATCTAAACTATAATCCTGCCTACAAAATCCCACAAAAAATACAAAATTTTCAAAATCTATGCTCACAAAATCTTTCTAAAGTCCAAATCCACATATGCAAAAGCCACCTTAAGTTCAGAACAAATATTGTCTTAGGTTCAAACAAAGAGAATACAAGTCTCATAAGAATACAAGATTATAGACTAAAACATCTTTTTAGTGTAACCTACAAAGACTGGATTGATCCAAAATTTCTTGAGTTGATGGTCCTCTTTAGTCCATGAACTCCTAAACTATTAGAGAAAATCTTAACAAATGATATATCTACCATCTATAGTCTTTTAAGTCTATATAGAATTGGAAAAAAACTTCAAGATTTCATCCGTCATGCCTAATAGGTACCAAGTCAAGAAAGAAAGAGAGTTCAGAGAAGGACTATACAGAAATTAGAGTTTAGTAATTGAAAAGTCTTTTTTTCCTACATGTCCTAATCACCCAACTTAAGCCATCAATACAATGCTCTGGAGATCTTATTTCCCTTTATGTATTGGCCCAAAATCATCTCCATATTGATACAACTATATTTAGACAGTAAAAAGTACAATCACAAAAAAAAAAAAAAAAAGAAAAAGAAAAAGCTTATTGTAGATCTTGCTCTGGAAACTACAAAACAGAGGATCCACAAAGTTCTAATTGAAGTGCGCATAGGTGTGTTCCAAACTTCCAATAGTAGGTTCCTCTTTTCATAGGCTTAAGGGTATTCTATATCTATCCATTTTTAGTACACAAGCAAATAGATTTCACAATACATTCCACAATTAGTAGTGTATAAGTAATATTTTAGTCATTTACAAGAAAATGTAGTTGTGGCTGAAGGTATCAGACAAATTGGCATCGACATACTAAACTTCTCTTCTTTACATTAAAAAAAAAAAAAATTCCCCAACCAAACCAAGAAACTGGTTTAAAATTCAATACAGCTCTTCCTTTGAGCCGGCGAAAACAATGTCTATGCTGCCCATGGTAAATGTGATGCTCAAGATAGCATATCAATCAAATTTTCAAATAAGGTGCTGGATTGACAACAGTCTTTGAACGGTAACCCTAAATCAAATGATTGTCAATTAGTGAAAACCGTACACCTCACTCTACACTAAATATTTTAGGAAAAATATCCATGCAAGAGATTCAAATATATCCATATTTGAAAAAATTAGTCATCAAATAGCCAGTTGGAGAAGATAAGGAAAAAAATAATGTGCAGAATCGAAATGAATATGAAAAGGGGAAAAAAAAACCTTTAGGAAGGGAAGCATCCTCTTTTGTTCTACCAACAATGTCCATAGGCTCCATGTTTACCTTCAAAACCAAAAATTATATAAACTAAAGATGCTCAGAAAGATCAAACGCTTTGGTTGAATGGTGTACACACACACACACACACAAATAGAAGAAGATTCTGAGTTACCTGATAATTAAAGGCGGTGAATCTGTAAGATCAAACGAAAGTAAAAATTGAAGCAATATTGATTGAAAAGGGCAATTAACCGTTTAAGAGATGTGATGTAAGTGGCCTGAGTCGCAGGCGGTGGTTCGGGAGAAGAGGTGGTGGTTTCTGACAAGCGACTATCGCCCTAAGATTTCACCAAAGTGACTCAATCCAGATTCTACAGCCACTTAAAATCTGATTTTTTTTTTTCTTTTTGAGACTTTTTTATCCGGTCAACGTTAAATATTTTATTTAAAAAAACCAACTATGTAAATCAATATATACTAAGACCTAGTTTGGATTGCTAGATAAGAAAATTAACAGCCATTAAACCCATATAAAGTGTGTTTGGGCAATGGGTTACGGCCCGAGTTCGTTTACGGGCCCGGTTCCAAAATTGGTTGAGATGGCAGGTTGATGGAAAGATAATGAGATGTTTATTAAACCAACCTCTTTTGGTGGGTTTATAAACCCATCTTTTAGCCGAAAAAGAATTATTGAAATTACATTATTGCCCTCCATTTTATACTAATGAAATGTCTATATTGCCCTTGTAGATTAAATTTATTACAAACATGTCTGATATATATATATATATATATATATATTTAGGCAAAAACTTTTATGAGTCAGGTGCATGGATCTTGACCCGTTTAAGCACCCAAAACGTGCCTCCCACGCGCATGCACGTGCTCCCACGCGCTGAACACTTGTGCTAAAGCTCACCCAAAATTCGCTCAAATAGACCAACTTTTGTGTATAGTTAAATCAACTTTTGTGTATAGTTAGATCAACCATGTGTAGGTAGGTCTAACTATATACAAAGGTATGTCTAACATATATAAAGGTATGTTTAACTATATATAAAAGTATGTCTAACATATACAAAGGTATGTTTAAGTATACATAAAGGTATGTCTAACACAACGTAAAGGTATGTCTAACATAACGTAGTGGTATGTGCCAAAATTCAAAAATCAAGCCAAAAAAAAGACAAGACATGGAATCTGGGCAGAACTGGTATGTTTAACACAGCTTAAAGGTATGTCTAACATAACGTAAAAGTATGTCTAACATATACTATTGATATGTGATTTTTTTTAAAAATCATGAGGGGAAAAAAAAAATAGTGCGGTCTCCCCTGACTTGGATCCGACCCGGGTGAATAGATCTAAGATCCATGCAACTGATTACAAGAGACTTACTCATATATTTATATGGGAAAATTTCATTTTACGTCCACTTAAAACACTACTGTCCATTTTACGTCCATTTATTTATAGGGTTTCACATGTAGTCCAATTACAATCCAAATCGACCAATTTTGGTCCTTTAGCCGCCGGAGATTAATTTTCCGACTAAGTTCAGCTGACGTGGCTTATCAGAGCACATGTGGCAGCTGACGTGGCTAATCGGAGCACACGTGACATCTGATGTGGCTTATCAGAATTTCAAAATTTGGGGTGATTGAGATGCAATCGCCCACACTTGACCAAAATTGGTCGATTTTGATTTTAATTGGACTAAATGTGAAACCCTAAAATTAAATAAATGGACGTAAAATGGACTAGTGGCATTTTACAGTCCTACTTCATAGGCCTCACCTTCAATCCCTAGCACGTCGGATTCTATTCGACGGAGCCCCATTCCTGTAACCTTCCATCAAAACTGCCTTCGTCTCGAAAATCAATCATGGGATAGCATTAAAGAGGAACAACCGATTTCCAAGCGAAGCGTGCAAGGCATTGACGGCGAAACACGTCCCATCTTGGCAAGTAAGATCATGTGTTCTATTGAGAAGTATATGTAGTTGTGTTCGGCGATTAATATGGGAACACTTTCAGATAACAAGCTTTGCTTTCAGTCAACTATGACATAATTCTTTTTTTTTTTTCTCAATTTATAAATGCAAAAGAGAAGTGTAAAAGATGTCAATTCTTTTTCTTTGCAATGAGCAAGAAACATTGGAATTAGGATCGATGTCATTAATTTTTCTTATTACATTTGATTTATTTAATATAGCATGTGTATAAGATTGTCATCAAGTTATTCAGCTGGAAGTAAATTCATGATTGTTGGAATTTTTCATTCTTTAGTCATTGTACTTTACAAAATTTTGATTTTATTTCTTTTTCTTGAAATATTCTTCTATATATTCCTAACTTTTTTTTTTTTTTTGTCAATATTTGGTTGTAAGACATATTGCTGCAGAATTGTTTTGTTGGGTTTGTAATTGGATTTGTATTTTTCTCATTTCAGTCACGGCTTAATTTCAATTTTGGTCTCGTATGTATGACCCTTTCCATTTTTTGACAACCAAATATATGTTTTCCAACACTACAAGAATTTCGCTCAACAACAACACAGGAAGGACAACGGTTTTCTGCCATTTGTGTTGTGGTAAACAATTTTACAACAGTTTTGCATAAAACCGTTGTCGTTGAGCGAAAAAATGTGCTCAACGTTTGGTCGTTGAGCACATTTTTTCGCTCAACGACAACGGTTGGGACAACAGCAAATAAAACCGTTGTCGTTGAGCGCATTTTTTCGCTCAACGACAACGGTTGGGACAACAACATAATAAAATCGTTGTCGTTGAGCGCATTTTTTCGCTCAATGACAACCGTTGTATTTAACCTCTTCGACAACGGTCAAAAATCCGTTGTAAATTTCATAACAGAACAACAACAGTTAAAACCGTTGTGGTAGTGTTAGGTGTTAACCCCCAACAACAACGGTTAATAACCGTTGTGGTTGACAATTTCTACAACGGTTAATAACCGTTGTGGTATACAATTTTTTTACCGTTGTGGTAGATGGTGTTGTCGTAGACATCCCTCAACCACAAAGGTTATTAACCGTTGTGGTTGATATTTTCGACAACGGTTATTAACCGTTGTGGATGATGTTTTCCACAACGGTTAATAACCGTTGTGGTAGACAATATTTTGGTGTTGTAGTACATGGTGTTTTCGGCGAAATATCGGCGAAATATCGGTGAAATATCGTTTTCGGTGCAGTGTATCGGCAATGAGCAAAAAAATTCCAATTTTCAATCATTTTCTACTCTTTCACTATTGTTTTACCTTAATCATTGAATGACATGTTTATGATTACACCCAAAATTGATAGAGATAGAGGAGCATATGAATGGCATGTTTATGATTACACCCAAAATTGGTCTAATATGGTGAGTTGGTATCAATATTGTTTAAATCAAGATGACATGTCATCTTATTCATTTGAACCTCACAGGAGCTCATGCTATTATTAGTTCATAAATATACTTTGTACAAAATTTCTCATATTATCACTTTATATATTAGTTTATCTCTCATTTTGTTGTAATTATATTTTTTATTTGAAATCTTAACTTCAATTTATGTATGAATGTTAGTTATAACATTATGTAAATTACCAGATATTTTTTCTAATTTTTTCACAATATTTCCGTGATTTTTTTAAAATTACCTTAGACATGACTCAACCACAACGGTTAACCGTTGTGGTTGATGTTTTCGACAACAGTTAATCACCGTTGTGGTAGAGGTAGGTCTACTACAACACCATCTACCACAACGGTCAGAATTTGTCTAACCGTTGTGGTTGAGCGAAATTCTTGTAGTGCAATTTTGGTCCTGTATGTTTCTACTTTTTCCAATTTTAATTCTATTGTTCAATTTTGGTCCTATATGTTTCAATTTCAGTCCAATTTCGGTCGGAATTATCGAAATCGTCGATGCCACATAAAATTTACCGACGGCCATCCTGGAATGAAATTGGAAATATTTGAGACATACAGGACCAAAATCGAAAAAATTTGAAACATACAGGAGTAAAATTGGAAAATTTGATTAAAATTGGAAAAAAAATGAAACATATAGGATCAAAATGGAAAAAAAGTAGAAACATATTGGACCAAAATTGAAAAAGTGTATACTTGGTTGTCCAAAAATGGAAAGTGTCATACATGGTCTGTCGATATGGAGAGAATGGAGGCCTCACTAGCCACGCGTTGCCGTTTCTGCCTCCGATTCGAATTCGAACAGGCATCTGATTCTCTAGCTTGCTTTCGCTTCGATTTTGGTGTCATCCATTGAAGACGAAGGCATGGTGATTGCAGTGGTCCCCACGGCCAAATCATCCTCTGATCTGAACAGCATTGCGGCGGAGGCGGCTGCATTTCTCATCATCGGAGAAGATGAAGATGGGGTGGTGGGATTGGATACGAGGACTGGTTGTGTATCTATACTCATTCATATATATTATCTCGGACGGAGAGAGGCAGCGGCGACGGTGCGCCCGGAGCAGAGAGGCAGCGGCGATGGTACGCGCGGTGTAGAGAGGCAGCGGCGACGGTGTGCGCGGCGCGGAGGTGGGATGGGTGTGATTGAATGTGAAGGGATTTCTAGGGTAAATTTGGGGATTTTGATTTTGGGGTAAATTTTGATTTCTAGGTAAATTTTACATGTATTTACATATTGTAAAAAAAAATAAAAAATCAAGTTTATTTAGTCTACGACAACGCTACCACAAGGTTATGACAACACTATAAAGTTACCGTTGTCTTAAGGATATATGACTACGCTTCAACGACAACCTCATATTGTACCCGTTGTCTTAGGGATCAACGACTACATATTTACGACAACCTCATGTCATAAGCGTAGTCTTAGGGTTAATTTTTTACCTAAGACTACACCACTACGACAACCTCAAGTCACAACCGTTGTCTTAGGGCTGAATTTTACCCTACGACTACGCCTCTACGGCAACGCCAATAAAGCACCGTTGTCTATGAGCGCATTTTTCAGCCCTACGACAACGCCAATTTTGGCTACGACAACGATTTTTTGAAAAAACCGTTGTCTTAGGGGCGTAATCTATGTGCATTTTTCTTGTAGTGCATAGTTAGATTTTTTTAACTCATATGAGCGTTGTATAATTTTAATTGAGCTTGGTAACAAAATATTACATTACAATTGGTAAATAATTTGATTTCCCAAGAAAAAGTATGTAGTATAACTTATTAGAAAAAGGTTAAAATACAGACCTTTTAATGTTTATTCACAAGAATTAATGTAATTTAAATAACACAAAAAGATGTTTCATGGCAACTGTATTTAATAGGAAAATAATATATTTAATTTTTTTCACATTTTTCAGCTTTTTTTTATGGGATACTGAAATAAAATTTCATATTGAATCTATGTTTGTTGTTTAATATTTACATGGATATTCTGATATTTTGTGATATTGAATCCAATATAATATTGACATTTTGTATTATTGATTTTTGTCCAGTAATATCTATGAATTATTCGCAATCAATATCAGTCTTTTGCGATATTAATGTTTGTTAACTAATATATATCAAATAAATATCAGCATGATAATATCAATATATTCAACTTTTTATTTTTATTTTTGCCCCATAATATATATTGATAATATGTAATCAATATAAATATCTTACAATATTGTATCATATATAATATCGATATTTTTTAGATTTTTTTTACATTATATATCGCACAAATATTTGCATGATAAATCTGGTGTTTGATTGATATTGTTCAAATATATATAATATTAACTAGATTGGAATATGTATTGAAGCTATGCGTAGAGCCACTTCTCGGGAACGTGAACCGGATTGGATCAGATGCATGAATCTATGATTTTTTTTTATTCTTTTAGGATAAAATCTATGGTCCAAGAGTAGGTCTCTTGTGAATCAGGTGTATGGATCAGATCCATGCACCTGGGTCGGATCCGAGTTGGGGGACCGCATCTTTTTTTTTTTTTTTTTTTTTGTACATGATTTTTGAAAAAAAATCACATACCAATAGGTTATGTTAGACATACATTTACGTTATGTTTGACATACCTTTAAGTTATGTTAAACATACCAGTTCTGCCCAGATTTCATGTCTTGTCTTTTTTTGGCTTGATTTTTGAATTTTGGCACATACCACTATGATATGTTAGACATACTTTTACGTTGTGTTAGACATACCTTTATGTATACTTAGACATACATTTGTATATGTTAGACATACATTTGTATATAGTTAAACATACATTTATATATGTTAGACATACCTTTGTATATAGTTAGACCTACCTACACATGGTTGATCTAACTATACACAAAAGTTGGTTTAACTATACACAAAAGTTGGTCTATTAGAGCGAATTTTGGGTGAGCTTCAGCACAAGTGTTCAAGCGCGTGGAAGGTGCGTGGAAGCGCGTGAATGGGTCGACCCCCAGATCTGTGCAACCGGTGCATAAAAGTTTTTGCCATGGTCCAAAGGTTAAATTCATGGCAAAAACTTATATACCCTTGGGCACATAGGGGCACGGATCTAGGTGTTATATACATACACTTTAGGTGTTATATATATACTATATATGTTATATATACAATATAGGTGTTATGTTTCTTGGTGTTATAAATATATTGTACAGGTATCATATGTATATAAGAGTATACATGTGATACCTGAAGAGAATATACATGATACTTGTAGAATATATATTTAACACCATATGATGATTAATTTGAGGCACTATGCCCCTGAGGCATATAAGTGTCACTCTAAATTCATGAAATATTTTGTCTTGGTATTTACGGCGCACGACGGACGCTTGGATAAGAGAATTATTCTCTTAAAAATGATTTATCTTATTGAGTTTCACTGTAACATAGTGTTTCTCTTTAACTTAGAGCAATAGATTGCAACACCTAATTGCCTTTCAACACTTAATTTTCAAAATTTCAGAATTTGTGACTTAAAATAATATAGTTTTCCTTGTCTTTCTTTGATTTATTTAATAAAATAAATCCTGGTTGTATAATATTTTAATAACGCAACGTTGTCATTTTTATTTGTAAAAATAACCATCCATAATCGTGCGTAGTCATGTTCGATCATGTACTACAACTAAGCTTCTGATATTACATTACCAGATGCAAAAGTTATGAGAAATATTACATAGTTAAATCTACATTATTGTACGTGGATAATCCACATCTTCCTTGTAAGATTAAACACAAAACATCATGTAAATCTCCCTACACAAGAATCCATAGCAGCACTTCACCTAGATTCGAACGTAAAAGTTTCAGAGCCCCTGAGGAATGATCTACGCCACCATATTTGAAACGCTTTACTAAGATTCGGACATTCAGTACCATGTTTGGAGAAACATCTAAACCAATCCATAAACCACGTATATTGCTCCTTTAACGGAAGGGTAAGCAGCACTTGGCCAATCGCCTCCTCCAATGCCTTCATATCGAGCCCCTTTCTGCACCTCTGTAACCAACCAAAATCTGATAGCATTGGTCTAAACCACACCTGAAGGAGTGCTAGCCTTGTTTCCGACGGACAATGGACTCTTCTAGTTCCAATTGCCATAAACAACATTGCTGAGACACGACTCAGTTCATACCTGATCATTGGAGATGCAAACTTGTGCATTTTAAGCAGCTCCTCTTGATTTGCCCACAGATCTACGAAGTCCTCTGCCATCTGATGCTCGAGCAGGATATCGAGCAGCCAATTTAAGTTGTCCACCTGCTTCGAGATGCGTTCCAACAAAGGTTTATCTTTTTTGTTTTTTGTGTCAGAACCAGAGGCCTCCTTGAGAAGACTGTTTAGTGATTTCAGACATGACTCAGAAACCGCATATATGTCCTCTTTATTCAGATCGACATGGTTCTTTTCGTAGACGGAGCTTTTGCATACTAGACCTTTAATCAGAGACTTCAGTTCATTACCAGCATTGGCATCAGTGCATGTGGTAATTGAACAGATAAGCTGCTTTGTCAATGTTGTCTGGGAATCAACAGTATTGAGGCTACAGATTCTGTCTAAGATGTCGCAGTTTTAGCGTCATCAATACTAAGTTTAGTTAACAATTCCCTAAGCTTCTCCTCCTCTTCTTCAGACCATGGTACAGCCTCAAGGTATTTCAAACATGAAGAAATACACCTGTTAAACTTGATGCTGTTGATACCTATTACAGGTGACATGGAGCGTTTAGATTTTAGAAGAAAACGACAGAATATAGACCGCACAAAGTCAAGTTTGATATTAACAACCTAAAAAGTTGTAACTTCCTCTTTTTTTTTTTTTTTAAATCACATATAGGACAAAACAAAAGGGGCCTCACGAACATACCCTTCTCTTTCATTTCACGTAAATGAAGAAAGCTTGATCATAATTGAGTAGCTAGGAATATGCCGTTGAATGGTATAATGCCAATGAAGGCAGTACAAGCACCAATATCTCTTAACTAGTCATTTTCAGCAATAAAAACAAAATCAAGAACACCTGCACCCTCAAATTGGAGGAAACCAATAAAACCCTCAAATTGGAGGAAACCAATAAAATCAAAATCGCCGGCTAGTTTTTAAATCATGGAATATCAACAAACACCAACTGCATACATCAAAATAATGAAAAACAACCAGAGTTGTATTTCTCTCATGGTTCTAGATCTACTCCAATGAATGCTAAAATTATATATACCATTAAACTTGAGTTGGTCGAAATTTGAGCAAGTTTAATTCGTTATGTTCCTGGGTATAACAATTTCCACCTCAAATCTCATTACTACATACAAACCACATTCAATCACAAACACAACTAATTTCTCGTATATCATAACGTACAAGGATAAAATTAATCTAAGTAGTGGAACAAAGTTTTTCATGTCAAGGACGAGAAGGCATTCAAATCTACAAAAGCTTAATAACAAATGGTTCATAAAACAAAACCAAAAACTGAGGAATAATATAGCACCACATCCATTTTATAATAGACTGATAAGAAACTTTCCAAAACCCTAACATTGAATTGAAATTCATACAATAAACACACAGAAACAACCCAAATCAAACAAAAAACGAGATTCAAATATAGCAAAATACATCAAATACAAGGCATATTAATTTGGAAGGAGCGTAAAGAATACCTCGAGAATATCCATAGCTCGAAAAACCCCAATCTTGAGGAGTTTCTTTTCAATATCCTCCTCAAACATGAGCTCAATCGTTTCACGAAACACATTGAGATTCTCCACATCCGGCACTTCGATCCTACACAAGCCGCTCAAATTCTTGCGATAATCAGCTATTAAATCGGCAAAAACAGGGCTATTCCCGATCAAAACATCCGAACCAAGCTCCAAAACCAGCGATCCCCCATTCTTACCCTTCAAACTCAACCTGACATCGAAAACCCCCAAACTCTCCTCGTCTCTGGCGCTAACATCCGAATCAGGAGGCGGGAGAGGCGATTTGGGAAGTCTTTGGTTTTTGGGGGTGTTTGGGATAATTAAGGGCTGATCGGAGATGGGGGAAACCCGGCCCGGAGAGAGGATCCGGCGGGCGAGAGGTGTCTTCTGAGTCTGAGGGGAGAAGGAGGGTACTTGTGTCTTTTTACACGAGGAAGAAGAGTAAGAGCGGAGGGAGCAGGAGTGAGAGAGGGCGGGGTTCTCAGGGCTCAGGGGTGGGGTAGTGAAGGAGCAGCACCAGTGGCGGCGACGGTGGAGCGGCGGTCCACGGCGGCGCTGGTGGTTGTGGGGCTTGCGATGTGTGGAATCGGGCATTGCGACGAAAATGCTGGCAAGATTTCAATGAACCGATAGGGACTATTTCATGGTGGTAAGTATTAGAAATTTCTTTTGGAGGAATTGATTGGAATATAACAAGAATGGTGAAGAATATGAGGTTCGAGAGAGAGAGAGAGGGCGTATATGATATGATTGGAGTTCACAGAGTCTCAGTGGTAAGAGTGTGCGTGAGTGAAGAACAAACAACTGTAACCTGACCTGGAAATCTAATCCTCCTCACTTTTTCTCTTTCTAAAAAGAAGCAAAACTAAATCTTCTTCTTTTTCTTTTCAAAAAACACCAAAAAAAAAAAAAAAAAGGCAAAAATTTAGGGCATATAATATAGTTGGATCGAGTGACTTGTAATTCCACATTTAAAATTAATGGATTACAAATCCATTCAAATTTATCGAAATAACTTCAAATTTAGTTTAAAATAAATATAATTATTCACCAAAATAACTTTAAAATTAGTTTCAAATAAACATAATTATTTATAGACAAAAACTTATATACCCCTAGGGCACATAGGGGTATAAATTTAGGTATTATATACATGTTCTTCAAGTGTTATATATATATATATATATATATATATGAGTTACTCTCCTGTGCACCAGTTGCACGGATCTGAGATCCGTGTAACTGGGCCACGCACGGGCTGGGCTGGCCCGCCCAACCCGCGCCTCTTTACTTTTTTTGCGTGTTTTGGTCGTTACCTTCACGTTATGTTAGTGTTACCTTCATGTTATGTTAGGATTACCTTCGCGTTATGTTAATGTGACCCATCTCCAGATTTCATACCCTTAATTTAAAACCATTGAACTAAAATAACACGAAAGTAACACTAATATAACATGAAGGTAACACTAACATAACATGAAAGTAACATTAACATAACATGAAGGTAAAAAACAATGTTAATCATACTTTCATGTTATGTTAGAGTGACCCTCACGTTATGTTAGGGTTACCTTCATGTTATGTTAGTGTTACCCTTATGAGGGTAATCTTAACATAAGGTAACCCTAACATAACATGAGGGTATGACTGTCTGGAGCGAATCTTGGTGGGTTTGAGTGCACCCACCAGACGCATGGGGGCGCATGAGAGCACGTTGGGGTGCGTAAAAACGCTCATCAGAGGCGCGTGAGACCGGTCGATCCATGCACCAGTTGCACAAAATATTTTGCTTATATATATATATATTCTATAGGTGTTATGTTTCTTGGTGTTTAAATATACTCTACAAATATCATATCTATTATCTATTACCTATATAAAAGTCTAGATATTTCTTACAAAATATGGATTGTCTAAAATATCCTTATTAAAGATTTTATTTAAGGTTATTATAGTAATTTTTTATTTTCATATTTAAATAATTTTACATTGAAATTCTAAATTAAAATCATATAGAATTATATTATAAGTAGGACTATGTCATATTAGGACTCTAATTTACTATAAAGAAAATTCTGAGTTTAATTTAATTTAATATAGATTGTCTATCCTTATAAGAAAGTATTATTTAAGGTTAATAGTAATAAAATATTTCGATTTAAAAAATTCATCCTCCACGTGCGACGCACGTGCTGATACTCGTGTATATAAGAGTATACATGTGATACCTGAAGAGTATATACATAATACATGTAGAGTATATATTTAACACCATATGATAATTAATTTGAGGACACCGTGCCCCTGGGGCACACATGTGTCACTCTTATTTATATATACCAGGTGCATGGGTCATAATTCGAAAGGTGATTTTAACACTCAAAGCGCACTTCCATGTGTCCCGAAATCCTCACTCAAACCCTAATTCAACACCTGACCTCTTAGTTATTGCGCCTAACATTATAATAATATTCACAAAACCTTTTAGTTAAGTTCACATAACATTTTAGTTAACCAATACTTCACCCAAACGATGCACGGTTTATTAAAACAAATACTAATAGCAGATCGAGTCGTCCTACATATAATCAATTGCTTGATGAGTTGGATTTGTACAAGTCTCGTGTTTAGAAACTTGAAGAAATTTTTCTAAAGATGTAACAGTGCTTGATTAAAACGGATATAATGCCCTCCTTGTTTCCACATGTTACATCAGACCAGTCTTCAAAATCTTCCCATGCATGCACACGCCTCCTATTAACAATCCACGCAACTGCAATCACTCTTGCAAGTCCACTGGTCGCCTTGATGAGTACAATTCACACTTTGATGATGATCTTTGCTGAATTGCCTAAGCTATTGCTGAATTATCTAAGATAATTGACTTATGGTTACTTATGGTTCTTTTAATATTTTCTAGATCATATGTATATTGGAACAAGATACTTGATTTCTAGTACTGGTGATTTCAAATCCAGACCGGACCGGCCGATTCAACAGAGAATCGGTCGGAAAATAGTCTAATAATCGTTTTTACGGTCAATCCAGGAATTGTCGGGTAAGAACCGGTTATAACCAGGAAAAACCGGGCAAAAACCAATCGAACCGACTGACTATCCCTCTTTTTTCTTTTTCTTTTTAATTACATTTTCACTTAAAAGTTAAAACTAGAAGAATTCAATTTAAATCAATAAATATAAACTTCCCCATTTCTAAATTCATAATTTTTAGTATTTAATATTTTAGTTTGAGACTTCATTATGGATTATGAGACATGTAGTTTGACACTGTATGACTTTTATGTTGCTACTTTATAACTTTTGGGTTGGTGCTTTATGATTTTATTGTGTTTATTTCAATATGATTTAGTTTATATCTTTTTTATGTAACATAACTAATATTGAAGAAAAAATAGACAAAGACTACTTTACCGGTTTTTACTTGAATCGGTTGTTCAACCTATACAACCGTTTGAACTGTCAACTAGTGGCCAGACCGGGTTGGTCACCGGTTCGGTTATGAAAACACTGTCTAGTACTTTACTCTTATGTGAACTTTATTATTTATGAAATTGCATTTGGAAGTTATTTTACACTATAATAACTAGTGAGATACCTTTCTTGAATTTTTTTATATTATCCATAATTAAAAAAATAACTATAATTGAAAATTTTATATTACGCACAAACAAATATAACTTTTTCGTACACTTATAGATATTTACCTACACATAAAAATATCCTTACAGACATATAATTATCCACTCTACATTTTTCGTAAAATTGAGTAGATAATTACTTACACAAATTTTAGCGTTTAACCACACAATAAGTGTGGGTGAACGTATTGATCTTTACCCATACATTATTGTATGTGTGGCTAAAAGTATTTCTCCCCATTTCTTAATTTAGTGACACATTCAAACATTTTTATTATGTGTGGGTAAAATAACATTAGTTATTTTTAGACACTTCCAATGTGTGGGCAAAACATCAAAATCATGTAGTATATATACGTTCAACTAGCATATTTCTACATCTATATAAGGAGGAAGAGTGCAACTGAAAATGTCACTAAAAAATGATATTCACATACATACACTTTGAAGCTTACAGAGCATATTCAAAGCTTACAAAGATCATGTGTTTTCAGTCACTTAACCTCGGAAACAAGTCATTCAAAGAAGAAGAAGATCAAGAAGACTTAGCTTCATATAGTTTCAAGAAACCTTTTTATTTTTTTAACCATTTACTGTTATATGCGTAGGTTGTTTTAGGTGTCCACAGTTGATAGAAATTATTCCTCGTTGTGTGTTAAGCCTTAGTTAAAAGGCAATACCGTGTGTGGGTGAAAGAAACCTTGTGTGGGTTAGCTAGCCTGTGTAGTTGCTGAAACCTGAATGGGAGTAAGAACTTTAGTAGCTAGGTGTTTCTATTAGACAGAAGTTTGTAGGGATAAGATCTTGTACATCAAACGAGCTTAGTGGAATTCCTCATTGTGAAGGAGAAGAGTGGACGTAAAAGGATTACTCCACCTTTGAACCACTATAAAAATCTCTCTTTATATTTGTTGCATTTACTGTTTACATCTTATACGTTGCATCTTTACCTGGGGTACTGCATGTTGTTTATATGTCTTATATGATCAGTCTTCTAATCCTTATATGAATTTTGTGTTGGAGATGCACTTAGTAGATAAAGAGATCTTTCTTATGCCAAATAAATTTTTCATATAGACTAAAGGAATAACCACTAGAGGATACATGTCACTTTATGGTTATTCCAAATTTTCACTCAATTTTTTTAATTTATATATATCTTTAATTTATTATTTAATTCAATTAATTCTTTTAATGCATGATAATTGCTAATAATTTGTAACCTATGAAATTTTAATGATAATTAATAACAATTTGTACCCTATGAAATTTTAATGATAATTCCTAACAATTTTAACCTATAAAATTTTAGTCAAGATATTTTAGTATAGGAGTTGATTGTTATTTTAATGAGGCCACACATTTTAATATGTTTGAACTAATTTCTAATAATATGATGATTGAAATTTTGCATAATTATATTTAATATACATACTAAATATGATATGACTGTAACATATGCATTTTAATTAATTCGAATGGTTTGCTAAATGTTTGAGCTGATCTGATTCTCTTAATAGCATGATGAGGTCTTCATTTTAATGTTTTCTAAATGTTAATGTTTAATTTTAATTCAACAAGTTAGGCTAAATGTATATAGTAAAATTATATGTAAATAGATATAATCATTATAAATTGGGAAAAAAAATTAAATCATGCATATCATGAATAGAATATTATGTACATATACTTTTTAGGTCATATGAGTATATAACTGTAATTTTAAGAGAAAACAAACATTAGTAAATTAACTGAAAAAAATTATTGATTTCTAATTAATTATGTTAATAATAAAACTTTGATAAATATATGTTAATAATAATATACATAAAATGAAATTTAGTGGAAATGAGATGTTAATTTATGTTAATACAAATTAATAAAAAAATACTAAATATTGTATTTTATGTATTTTAATTTTAATTTAAAAATATGGCTAAAGTATATGCATTTATTACCTACAAATTGACAAGACAAATATTTTTAAAGTCATTTCATGACATTTTTGATCTAACATGTGTATTCAATGCATTATTATTTCTTACTAGAAACGTATTATATTTTTATATTAAATTTTCAATAATATTAATTTTAAAAAAATTCTGTATGATACATGGGATATATACTATTAAATAAATAAAATTCCACGCAGACAATAGGATGATTTGATTACATTATAAATGTCAATGTTTTCATAATTCTTAGTATATGTGTGTCACAATATTTTCAGAAAAAAAAAAAGAAGAAGAAAAAAACGTGTTCAATTGATGTATGATATATCCACTCTAATAATATTTATATATAATAAGTATTTGTTTAATAGTTGCTTCAACACATCAACAATACATATATCTATTACCTATATAAAAGTATGAATATTTCTTACAAACCTATATAAAAGTATGGATATTTCTTACAAAATATGGATTACCTAATATATCCTTATTAAAGATTTTATTTAAGGTTCATATTTAAATAATGTTACATTGAAATTCTAAACCAAAATCATATAAAATTCTATTATGAATATGATTCTATTATATTAGGACTCTAATTTATTATAAAAAAATCTGAGTTTTATATAATTTAATATAGATTGTCTATCATTATAAAAAATTATTATTTAAGGTTAATAATAATATAATATTTTTGATTTAAAAAAATCTATTCTCCACATACGACGTATATGATGATACTCGTATATTAAAATGTGTGCATATGGATGAATGAGTAGATGTGAAAATATTAAATAAGTTTGTAGGTTGAATCTTTGGAACATGTGGTAGTTATTGACAAGTATGAATAAATTATATGGGCGGTGTGCGTGTCCCTCCACTGTTGGCCACACTCTACCGTACAGACACGTAACTAAACTCCCGAGATTTCTGTCTTTCTACTTTGGGCAAGTTTAGCCTCCCACGACTGCCACGTCATCTGTTTCACGCTGCCACGTATCAGCACCACATGTTGCCGCGTATCATTACGTGATTAACTCTCTCTCGCTCTCACCAAACAACACCTTCTTCCTACAATACTTGTAAACATTAATTTCTCTCTTGTCCAATAAATACATCATACGTCACTCATAAATATAGATACATATCAATTTAGGGAACAACTCCAAGGGTGAGATCCTAATCAGAAATTAGGTAGTGGCAGTTGATGGGCATATGATACGATGGATGGGGTTGGAATATTAGAGAGGGAATCATCAATTGAGAAGGAACCTCGGACTCTCAATATTGGTCAGATCGATTTTGCCAGGGTCTCTCTCTCTCTCTCTCTCTCTCTCTCTCTCTCTCTCTCTCTCATAGTAGTGGTGGATTAATATGTGTGTTCTTTATTATGTATTAGGAGGCAGCGCTTTATGTGGTCAACACTCGAAGCATTGAAGAGGCTATGAGCATTTTCACACAGGTAACATCATCCATTTGTGGTAATTAAGATGTTTTTAGTGCATAGGAAAACGTATACATGACCATGAGAGGTCTTTCTTGTTGTGGATTAGATTTTAGTACGTTTTGAGTTTACGGATTAGTAAAAAAACCCAACTCATGATAAGCTTGAAGAACAACTAAAACTAACTCGATGTTTTGAGAAGTTGGGACCCAAAAAAAAAAAGCGTGGGATCAAAAATATTGGTTGGAAATTTCTTGTAAGGATGTGATGTTGACCTATGAATATAAGAAAACATCTATTTAATTACTTTTTTCTTGAAATATATGTTTGATTTTAGAAATATGATCGAAAACATTATTTTAATGTGATGATATATGCAGGGTTTGGAGCCAGTGGTGAGATGTGCAGAGGTCATCAGTGAGAGTGGATTAAAGGATGCAGGTGGGAATCATGTGAAAGAAACAGCATTGTGGATGAATGATGAGAGTAATAGAAGGATTATCAGAGATATTGTTTCTGCACCTTTTTAATTATCATCATCCATCTCATGATGATCTTTACATCCACAATATATATATATCTATCAATCATTTCCTTTTTCCTCCTGTTTTTTGTTAGTTCTTTGAACAATTGTAGGATTAATGTAATTGGTGAAACTTCTTGTTTTTTTGTTGAAGTTTTACTGTACGCGTCGTGTTCTTTTCATTAAGCTTTGAAGAGAACTTTTGGGTTGATGTCTGAACTGGTGTGATTTTGAACTCTTATGATCATTATATTTTAAATTGATTTAATAATTTGATGTAAAAGTAATTTAATTATATTCATTTGAAAACTCTAGATCCAAAACACAACCTAATTAGCCATTTGAGGAGTAAAATTCTCAGAAGATCTGAGAAGCTCTAAATGCATTATAAATTTACATGAAAGCTTGGAAGTATCTCTGGTGACATAAAATTCCAATGGCCTTAGTGAGGTGTGCCTTGTTGTATAGTAACAAACAAATTCCTAGTTTCTATAGGGTTGACAACGAGTCAATATGGATAGTAGATGGTGATTTTGAACTCAGGTTATACAATTTTAACGAGTCAATATGTATAGTGGACGGTGATTTTGAACTCGATCGGGTTATATAAATTAGAAAAGAGTGACACTTATGGGGCACGGTGTTCCAGCTTGACCATCGTTTGTATGTGTATATTTTTAAGGTATTATTTAGAATACCGAATAAAAAATTGATATTTTAAATGAATAAGTAAGTAATATTTTAGGGTGTGTGTGATACTTGAAGAGTATGGTAAAAACTTATATACCCCTGGGGCATATAGGGTCACGGATCTAGGTGTTATACACATGCTCTTCAGGTGTTATATATATAATTTATAGGTGTTATGTTTCTTGGTGTTATAAATATGCTCTATAGGTATCAAATGTATATAAGAGTATACATGTGATACATGAAGAATATATACATGATACTTGTAGAGTATAC